>JABXJD010000012.1:560000-1760000 GCA_013375575.1 Percina caprodes
ACTGTCATTGTACACTGAGTGCCAATTCCCTGCATCCTACATTTTTATCTCTAGTGCCAGCTGTAAATTGTTCCGATACAGTTGTACTGCTCGGCTTTGAACTCTTAACTTTTCTCCTTGCGGGCATTAGACATTTGCAATGGAAGGAGCGTCCTCCAAGAGCGCCAAAGAAACCTACATGTACACTTGTAGGCCAGCAAGAAAATTAAAGATACATTAATTTACGTTCTACCAGTGAAAGACACCAAAAAAGTGGATTATGGAAAATGAGTTAAGCAGTGATGGTGTGAACGGACCCAAATGCAAAGCTCAGATTTATTTGAGGTTAAGGGGAGAATGAGGGAATAAGAGGAGGCGGATGCCAGGGACCGGAGCAAGAGCCCGAAGGCTGGGCTGGGGAAGCAGAGGAAGCTCTGGGGGGAACGGGGAGGCCGAGGACAAGAGGCTGAGGGGGAGAGTGGAAGAAGGAGAGGCTGTAAGTGGAGGCAGAATGGAGCAGGAAGCAGGGCGCCGTGAGGCGGGGACCGGATGGCGAGACTAGCAGACTGGAGGTACTGGAGCGTGGTGAAGATGGTGGCTGAGGAAACAAAACAAAAAGAGAGGGGTAAAGGACAGACACAGGTAAGTACAAAGGTTTTTCTAAAAGCTTGTAGTGTGCGTCACCAGGGTGGCTGAAACAATGATCAAGTGAGGATGGTGAGTGGATCCGGGGTTGAAGTATGGTCTTATTTGGAGCTGATGACTGGTAGGTGAGTTTTGGCAGGAGAGGTGATGATGAGATGAGGAGCAGGTGTGCTAAGTCAGTTGGCCGGGACAGTCAAGGGGAAAGGAAAACACGGAATAAACAAAGAGGCAGGGCAAACAGGGAAAATGACAGGAAACCAAAGCTGGAAACAAAACAGAAAAACTCCAAACCCATACATCACAGATGGCTTGTTACTTGAAAGTGGTTGGTGTGTCTGCTCAAACAGGCTCATGAAGCAAACTAGGCTTAACCCTTAAAGGGGCGCTAGGCAGTTTTGGCTTGCAGGTTTCTCTATAGCGCTCCCCCTACAGATTCGGAATAGATATTTGGCACCTCTTCTGTGTAATTGTGTCTGACTCCTCGCTCGGTCAATCTGCCATTTCCTCTTTCTCTGTTCCTCCAACAATGCTTTCCTAGCTTTCTGTTTCTTTTTTGCCGGCTCAGCCATCACAATAGTGTGAAAAAGTCAGAAAAAATGCAGGTGAGATGCCCAGTATAAGAAATTATGTGTTTATGCTGGATTATCAAGGTGGGCCCCCCTACTAGGCCTACAGCTTTGTTCACAAGTAGGCTACCATGAATAGGACAGGATATGATCATAGACACATGATGTTGTGATCATGAGACACAACAATTCCTGTTTTTCACCGTTATGAGGCTGGTAAAAAGTGACTGTGGCAGGTGGATTTAACTTCAGGCCCTGCTTACAGCACTGTACTAAAATCTATAACCATCATGAATGATCAAGCTACAGACCAACCGAATGTGGGATGAGACTGTTATGTTCTAAAGATAGATTTAATGACTTTAAGATTCCTCCAGGAACTAACCCAAACCCTCTCCTACAAAAATGCTTCAGTCAATTAAGCAGATAGTGGAGTGTGGTGAGAAGCACTATTGGCTCTGATGTACTCTCTTCATATGACCAAAAGAGGTTTAATTAAAACACAAAATGCTGCCTGCAGGCAGATGGATTCGGCTGAGTGGGTTCTTTATGTAATACCGTTGGTGTCTCAGACACAAGTGTCTGTGACAGTAGTGGGTACAGCATGAAATTTTGCCATAAGGCATCAAACCATACATACCAAAAACATATATTTAATTCCTTTAAAAGCTGATTTTTTTCATGTTCCTGGCAATTCTAGTCCACGACATTACTCTTCCGAAATTGCTCGGTGCCGCTGAAAATTCCGCGGATCTTTTCGGCCAGATGTCTCACCTTCTGCTTTCTTTATGTTGGAATTTTAAACCTTGGTAGATTTATGAAGACTATGGCTAACAGCTCCTCAGATCTCTGCAGGGTAAATCCAGACAGCTAGCTAGACTATCTGTCCAATCTAATTATTCTGTTACAACAACTTTTGAACGTACATGTTCCGCCAAAACAAGTTCCTTCCTGAGGCTATTTTGCAGAGGCACCGTGGCTCTGTTCGGGCTTACGCCGCCTGTCACTCCCCGATGTAAGTCGAGAGCAGATTTTAGTCACGCATGCTCAGATTTAAACAATGATAACATTTTCTCATTACAAACAATAACAGAAGATGGGAATCATTTCAAAAACGTTTTCGCTATCTATGTTTGTTTGATTGCTAACCTTAGCTCAAAATGCCATTCAAGTGACAGCCTTTGTTGTGTTTGGTTGCTAACTTGTAGCCAGCAGTGAGTTAACTTGGTTAAGTAGGTCCATTTTTACTGTATTGACATTACAGAAGTTTCTTGATAGCATCTTGTATGCTACTTGTCGCAAAGCGACGCATGCGCAACTCAAATCTGCACTCGACTTATACATCAGGGAGTGACACTGCCCATGACGACTGTGATTGGTTTAAAGAATGCCAATAAACCAGAGCATGTTTTTCTCCCATCCTGGAATGCTGTGGAGGAAGGTCTGGCAAAGCAAGACTACTGGCATTACTAATATTATACCAATAGTAAAACGATTTCTACAATAGAGCATGGGTTGGAATGGTTCATAATAAAGCTATGCATCTTTCTCAAGACTCAGTATCTCATTTGTTCAATGTGCCTTGAGCAAGTTTAATTTTCATTTATTCATAAATGTAGTCATACTCCCAATCTCTCAGTTTTAGTTAGTGCACGGCAATCAGTCAATTGGAAATATAAATTCCTAGGCCAAAGGCACATTTTCCCAAGCTGCTGGATGACAGTAGTCTTGTTTCCATCTAATTGTGTAATTGTTATGTATTGTATGTATAAGCAAATTTTTACAAAGAAAATAAAACTGAATAGAGGGTTGTGGCAGAGACATTTGGTGTCAGCAAGACAACTGTTCACTGCTGTATGTATGCGGTGTGCACGGCCACACGATTCAAGCTTCATACCTTGTGCCACAAGTACGGCACACTGGACGGGACCCATTTCCCAATCTTTCCCCCATGCGATGTATACTGGGACTACAGTCATGTGAGTTACATATTTTCTACGTCACAACTTATTCGGCAAAGCTGTTTCCATCTCCTATTTTGCGTATTAAGTCTTTTTTTGAAAAAGGCAAAAATGAGCTCAAATGAGCGTAAAAACTAAACACTTAACATTTTATGATGCAATACTTGTGTGCGTAAAAATCCTTCGATGGAAACATGACTAGTGTAAAGGTGTGCTGGAGAGCTCAGGTGTGAAGGTAAGCAAGGATATGAATGTGAATAAAGAGAGTGCCAAAAAAAAGAAACTCTAAATACCACTACCATTCTACTTTTTAACAGATTTCTTTTTTTTTTTTAAATAAATGAAGCTATAACTTTTGTTAGATTCAAAAGTATGACATTTCATGTCTGGGTGTGCTCCCCCGGGGAAGTTTTGAGCATCAACGACTTCATTTCCTGTTTTTGGATACACTTTTATGCACCAATGTATGGTGGAAATACGTTTATATAGCCTGTGTAAAGAAGAAAACACAGATGACAATTAAAAATATATCAAAGATATAATGGAAAATATGTTGTTGCATGTCACTGGGCATTTTCAAGTGGGTATACGGACATCCTGGAGCTTTTGTAGTGGGTGTACTGTGTATACTTGCGTATCACGTAGACTACACAACTAGCTTTACTTTACTTTAATTCCTAATCATCACACAAACAAACACACTGTAGTAACAGTATGTCTTCTACAAGATGTGAATTAATGGGTGATGCAGCATGCCTTCTTTGCATGCCCTTTGAACTCCTCCACTATTATAAGACAAAAGCTATATATATATATATATATATATATATATATATATATATATATATATATATATCAATACAACTCATGACAAAGCAAGGGAAGATATAAATGTGGGTTTACAACATAGCAGCATAGCGGGTTATGACAAGGGTAATAATTAAGATTAATTATTCTGATAAGTCTGGTCATACAGCGCTAACAGTTTCATTGTTCCTTGTTTCGTATAAAGAATCGGTCTCACACAGTAGGAACAAGAGCACTGCTGATTGAATATTGTGCTGAATAATGCAAACATTAGAATTCTACCTGCATGTGGAGTTTTTATGCTTATTTCTACAATGAGGGTGTGACATAGATTTAATGGTAAAATCTACAGGAAACAGTTGTTCAGGATTTTGCAAAGTTTGCTGTGATTAAACTAAGCCTTATAGTGACAACTATATTCTAGTGTAAAGAGAAGTACTTCCACTCTTGGTTATGGGTAACCAGAGTACAAAGTCACATAATCCTGCGGGGCCTGGGGTGGGTGCGATGGTAAAGACCATATTGGTCAACCAAGTTTGGGTTTCCACAAAATGGTTCATTGATTCATTATTGTTGGCTGAAACCAATATTCAAGTGAACTGAGTAACTTGGTAACTTTTGGGTTGTTTTTGTTTAACAATTTGTGAGATTAGGCTTGTGGCCATTTTGGGGGTATTTCTGAATAGGAAACATATTCCTGAGAATTTCTCCAACGCACCTGCAGGGCCCCTGGTGGATTGGATGGTAAAGAAATATGGTTCTGCCTGTATAGAATGCCTACAGTATTGGTCAGCAAAGATTGGGTTTCCACAAAATGGTTGATTGAGTACAAGAATATTGACAGGTCTGCCGCTACTCTCAATTCTTCCAAATCAAGACCTTTCTTTTTGATGTTGCCTTTCTTTAAATAATCGTTAATTTCCTATACTGAAGTTCCATTGTTAAATTATATGACAATCTAATCTTCTTTTATATTTTTAGTTGTCTTTAACTGCTCTTCAATGTTTAATTCCTTATACTGCACTCTAACTTTTATTCTCATATTTTATCAGTTTTTAATTTCTTAATAGTTTTAACAGCTCTTTAACATTTTATGTAAAGCGCTTTGAATTGCCTTGTTCCAGAAATCTGCTATACAAATAAAGCTGCATTGCCTGCCTTGCATGGAAACACTGATAACTATCTGAACAACCACAAAGGGCTGAGTTAACAGAAGAATGGAAATTGTACCTTATACTCCCTCAGTAGGTGGTCTGTTGAGGTAGAGTTACACTGATTAGTAGCTTCTGAAGCAGAGGCTAATTACCACAACAACCTCCACTCCAGTCAGAAAGAAAACCAAAGTTGCTTTGACAAACTCATATGAGAACAGCGCACTTTTCTTAACAGTGAAGACAGTGTAACTTAGTTTGGTATGATGCATTTGGTATAGTGCATATTTCATGTTTCCGGATCTGTCACGATATTACTTTTTGTGGGCTGTATGATGAAAATATGGCATAATTTGGATCTGTTATACTGATAACAGTGACAATCTACCACCTTCCTCCCAACTTTTTGATACATTTGATTTGAATTTATTGGATTGGATTATTTATTGATGAGTCAAAGTTGCTTTGATTTCAGCCTTTAGAAGTCCCAAGCAATAATCCACACATTGCACACTGTCTGTAGAATGGGAAACATTATTTGTGGCCACATGGGTGACAGTCCCAATCAATCTGTCTTTGGCAGGTGGGATTGATCTATTGAGGCCACACGTACACTGCTCCAAGGTCAGTTTACTTTCATCATCATGCACATGCACAGAGTATTCACCAGTGTGGTGCATCAAGATTGCATGACAAAACCCTTACGGAAATCGTCTGATTGATTTCCTTGCATTTCATGATAAATCGGGTATACATGTTTTTATAAGCCTATGGAATACCATTTTTCCCAACACACAAAAGACCATTTTGTTAGACAGACACATTTATAACTATTCATCAAGTGACCTTAGGGGATTGGCAGTTGTAATAGTATACAGACAAAACATAAACATACCAGATACCAACAGTCAGTCACACATATATGGATTATATATATGGAAATGGATATATCTATACTTAAAACATCTTGTATTTGGTGAAACTGTCTTAACTTACATCCTTCAAAGTTTGACAGCCACTAAGTTTGCATCATAGGTGCAATGATTTTTGCACAAGGATAATGTGCCAATTCCTTTCCATCTGCCGAGACGCCAGAGCGAGAGATGAATGGTGAAGAAGAGTTAGCTCTGCTCGTTTCCATCTTCTTAATGTACGTCAGAGAGGCCTGCTGTTGTCAGTAGACTCTAGACGTTGATCTGCAGAGAGCTGAACAAGATAAACACTGCTATAGGAGGCAGTGGAGACCTTCAGAGCTGCATAAATAACCCTGTATAGAGTAGAGGACAAGGTGTTCTGCTCTGCTCTTTTTGCACATATGGAACTGTTATAGCTGCATTAAACTGCAAGTCAACAAGGAGTCTAATATGACCAAATCAAGATCTAATGGCTAAACTGTTAGCAAACACTTGCCAGTTTAAGGCTCATCAGAAAAAGAGCAATACTGTATGAGCAGTCCTCTCTCTGACCAATAGTTAAATTTCCATTGCCATTTATGCCCTGGTTTAGTTACCCTAGTCACTTTAAGCTGGATATGAAGCTAACAATTGGCATGTGTTAAAGTTCCAATGGCATGAAACATTAATATGCGTTCCCCTAGCCTATGGTCCCCCAGTGGATAGAAATGGCGATAGCCCTGGGTATCCTGCTCTGCCTTTGAGAAAATGAAAGCTCAGATGGGCCGATCTGGAATCTTGCTCTTTATGAGGTCATTAGGAGCAAGGTTACCTCCCCTTTCTCTGCTTTGCCCGCCCAGAGAATTTGGCCCACCCATAAGAGAGAGACATCATGGCTTTCAAACGAGCAAAGTGGCAGTTGGTCAAGGCCACACCCCCAGCCTCCACCTTTACCCCCCTCTCTCCTCAATAACTACAGACAAAGGAATGGCATGTCTTAAGGGAAGCTCATTGTGGGACTGGCTCTAGTGGCTGCAATTCTGCACCAAGGCTGAATTTCGGGAAAGAGACTTCAGATACAGTATTAGGGGACCACTAAGGCCTATATAAAAGCAACCAAAAAGCACCATGTCATGGAACCTTTAAGTTGTGGGTAAAAAAGCGGCTGCCCACACTTTCCTTTGAACCAGCATTTGTGGTTTATCGGGCCAAGCGAACGAGTGGAAAATGTCTGAAAGCTGCAAAGAGGTGCATGCTGAATTTGTGCTTCTCACTTAGATCAGCATTCAGCAGCATCACATTAAAAATAATTTTGTTCAATATTAATAATATTATTGCTCAATACAGCTTTAAATCATATTGATTTAAGTTGCAGAATGTACTGTATATCCCGAGGTAAAGTAAAACTACCAATACTTTGATGAAATATTACATAAGTAAAAGTGAAATTACCTATCTGAAAAATTACTTAAGTAAAAGTAATAAGTAGTTAATTTAAAATGCACTTTAAGTAAAAGTTACTTAGTTATATTAAAAAAACTGTAAAAATAATTGAACTGATGTAAATAACTTCAATATTTTAGTTAAGATTTAAAAAAAAAAATGATGAAGTTACACATTACTGTAATATAAATTATTATTCTTGTTAATTTATTTACCGTCTCTATCCACTGGTTACAGTTAATAAACCTGGAAGTGGAAACCTTCCACGCCTGAAGCATCTTATATTAATGAGCACTGTCAAAATGGAACAATAGACAATATGGGAACAAAAAGCTAGTCCTTTGGGTAAATAGCATATCTCCAGTGAGAATCTTTTAGTTTAATATTATAATCTGAATGTAAACAGTTGAAACTGAAAATAGAATGCATAATGAAAGATCTTTTTTCTGTCTAAGAAGGGAATGAATACAGCAAGATAATGCTCATATTCTTTATGTCCTCTGCATGTAAATTCACACCAAGGGTCTTCAGGGTATACACTAAAGACTGTCATGGTGTAAATTCCAGCCTTGACCTTCACACATGTAAATGCAGTCTCATGCCAAAATAATTAGCTCAAGCAGCAAAACAATATCCCCTACATGCTGGAGAAAGTGGCATACATTCTGTATCTTGCTTAGGAAATGTGATGATGACTGCGGCTGTATTCAGCAGCACACAGGTGCCAATGGTTGCAAGTACAGTAGCAAGTAGGACTTGTGTGTGTGTGTGTGTGTGTGTGTGTGTGTGTGTGTGTGCATGCATGCACAGTGACGTGTGCTTAAAGCAACAATTATAAAAACAAGTTAACGCTCATAAAAGGAATTAAACTTCTGTTTGATGCTGTTTAGCTTTCCAAAACAAGAGTAATAAAAGTATGACAGATGGTGGGGCAAAGGGATCAGGTTAGTGTGGACAGAGCCAAATCCAGATCGGCAGGTTAAATAACAGTCACATCCATAACCCAGGACAGCTGTTTATGATTGAAGCGGATTAAGGGCAGTACACACATTTCATCAGGATTTGCCCTTGTCATATTCTAAAACTAGATTGCTTTAAAGCCTCTCACTTTAGCTGCTAAATAATTTCAATTATTATTCAACTTCTTTCCAGTAGAGGTCAGCTGTGCCAGTGTCCCTGGCATTTGGCAGATCAGTCATTATTACCCTCACATGTCCTTCAGGTTTAACAGCGCAGGAGTAGAAAGAATGGAAACCATCTGTTTTCATTTCAAAATGACACCCTCTTAGACACACAGTCAATCACAATACAAGGACAAGGGGATATGTTGAAAAACTGTGACGAGTCTGAGTATGTTGTGGACTAACTACAGTGTAAAGACTCTTGTTATTGTCCACAGCCGTTCTGTGAGGGACATTTCATTAGGCTGAGAGAGACAACCAGGGGGAAGAGGTTGGATTATTTTTAAAGCAGCTTTAACTATCCAATTACACTCCGGCACATTGAATGATGGCGGGTCACTTAACCCAAAATGAAAATGTATACTCCTCTACAAGTATCGATCAAGTCGAAATGTATTATTAAAGTGAAAAATAAAATGTACCCAAAATTGTTCAGAATTAAATGCCACATGTCATCGAATTGCATTTTGCAAACCAAAAATATACAGCTGTCTTTTTTGTTTTCTATGTATGTCATTGATAAAAGCACAAAACAATGGGCATTAATGGGTGTCCTGCAGAGGCACCTTACAGAAATGTTTCTCACTCTCAACTTCACCCCAACACAATGTATTCGTAACAGAATGTCGATAGATAGACATTTGTGAAGATTAGATCAACTTTACAACCTGTTAGCTTTCATGCCAAAGACCCTAAACTGACACAAATTAGACCACAGACCCCAATCTAACACGATTTTGTCCCAGGGGCCCCCATCTGATAGGATTTTTGCTTTGCTTAATTTTTTTGTATTACAAGAAGTGCATGTAATCCATGACCAAAAAAGTCATACATTTTGTCTAGGGATGGGTTTGAGACCTGGTTCCAAATTTCGTAACCCAAAAATCAATAAGGTCTAAGCTTATCGATGCTGCTATTGAGACTAGTGGATCATTTAATGCTATGTTTCTAGAGAGAGAGTGCTAAGAACTTGTTGGCTTTTGGTGCTGTTGTTTGGAGACACAGGTTGTCACATTTAAATCCGACTACTCTCATGATTTGAACACAATCCAGCACAACATGCATGCTGTACAATATCTAGAAAACACTTCAAAATACATGTTTTCTTGCCTAAATGTTTTACCAAAATAAAAGTTATACAGCTGATGTCATTGGGAAGTTAACACTCTCAATTTTTTGTTCCAAGTGTCAGTGTGATTCTAGGCCTTACTGACACAGAGCTAAAGAGGTTAGAATGGAGGTTTTCTATTTCCGTCCAAATAAAGCATCTGTAAAATGATGTGAAAACACTACTGTAAGCATATTAGATGGGCTACACACAAAACTAGTACCATAGACACATGTCTCAACTTACTACAAAAAATTTCAGAAGAAAAACACTCAGAAAATGAATTTTATATGATTTTATTTCTACAGATATGTCCCTGCATTTTTTTAAATTTCCTTTTGAAAAGTGCAAAGAAAAAAGCCAAAAAAGCGCAAAATACAAAAACACATACACATCACTCACACATATACTTGAAATAACTACATACATAAATGTTTAGAAATAAGTAATTATAAATTGATGACATGGTGAAATGCAATAAGTAAGGCACTATTTTAGCTTTAACACAGCTTCAGCCATCACAGGGTTAAAGTTTGGTGTCAATAGATTTGTCTTCTTATTGGCTAAACTGGTAGGTCGGTCTCGTTTTAACTGGAAGGAAGAGATGTCAGTCTTTCCCACGTTGGCCCTCCCTGATCTCTGCGACATGATTGGCTTTGACCAGGACTATCTCGGGTTACAGTAGACGGATTGGCTGATAACACACAGCATTGGAATCTGCTGACGTCAGAGAATCGGATGGTGTGCTCCGTACCACTGTAGCAACCCCGGGGGAGAAGAGAGAAGCGATCAAAACTTACAAATGATAAACTGTTTAGCTTTCTTTCCGTTGAACCTCGGCCAGAAACTACCAGATTGTGAGGCGACCAGCTCGTTAAAATGGCTTGGATATTCTAATTCCTTAGATTGTTGGCGATGTAGGAAAAAAGGTTGTTGGCGCTCTTTCCCCGCTGTGAATAAAGACAAGAGGAAAAAGGTATGGAAGCACACTCGACTTTAGACAGTAGCGGCGCGGTATCTTTCTGTATTTATTTATTTTCTTTAACTTCATGACAGGATTTTAACCACTATAAATCATCTCAATCAAATCGTGAGCCTCTGAGCTTTCAAATGGTGTGCTGCATGAGCGTGTTCATGAAGATTTAATGCTTGGAGAAAAGTGGAGAAAACAGCTTTGCTTCAGTGGAGAAAATGGTCCCGTCCACGGGACGGTGTCTGTAAAGAACAGTATAGCTATATTTGGAACAAGTAACCATAGAGAATTATGTTTTTGTATTATTTGACCTTAAAAAGACTGCAGCAGATCAACTGCAGCTTGGTTTCAACAGGCTGGAAAGGCCAGCTGTTCTGTCTGAACAAACTACATGGGCGAACAGCTCCATGAGTCCTTGAGCAGCACATGAGCAAACACATGCACCCACAGAAAGACTTTCTGTCTCTCTCCTCTTTCCCCTTTTCTCTCCCTGTAAATTATAAAATGAAGAAACTGGAGGCAATCCAGGACTTTAATTTGCACTCCTCCTTGTTCTATATGGTATACATATAATCATGTAAGCAGTCTGAAGGTCAGTTCTGTTTCCATGGATTAAAAAAGCATTAAAAGAGGCAGTGTTGTTAATCTCTAATGTAACTTCCTTGTCGGTTTGGTTGAGAAAGTGAACAGCTGTGAGAGTATAAGATCAGTTTTGGATTTGTTACCCTGCAGTGAAAACTAATTTAGATCAATTAACTCTACATAGCGAACGTGGAGTGTCAAAACCAAAAAAGGAAAATGAAAAATGTACATCAAATGAATTGTGATAGGCTGATACATCATCGTTTTGGACACCCATTGTGTGGTGAGTTACAACGTGATAAAAAGTACCCAGTGAGATTTTGCATTGGCTTTAAATTAAGAATATACTGTTAAAGAATTACAGTCTATCAATATGTCAATACTTTCTGTATTATTTGAAACATCAGCATCCTGGGAAATGCACCAAGTATAAAGTGTAATACATGTGTAGTTTCTTATATCACAGCATAAAGTCCTAGGTCATAAATACTCATTAGGTGAAGATAGTGAGAGTTGGGGGAGACTGGCAGATTAATGAGAATAAAGGACTCTGTGTGTGTGCCAGTCTAATGAGTTGATAACACGCCTAACCCTGCAGAACAAGCTCAACTGATGTTATTTAGGCTTTGGAGGGGAATGGAGGGTAGAAGTTAATTGCGGATATATTGGGCTTTATATTCACACAGCAATGCCCCCTGTCCTCAGCGGTGTGCTGTGACAACTGCTTATTCATTTAGCCGTGACACTCCATCACCAAAAACTAATTGCGTCTCCTGCCAGAGATAACAAGATTAAAATATTAATATAATTTAGCAAGATAATGCATGCAAACTCTTTTTTTATCATATTTTTAGCTGTGCAACCTGCAGCCAAACCTAGAGCTACCTCCCACCACCACGTAAAATAAATGAAAGAAGTTTTGTTAGTTTTGGTTTGAACTTAAGGTGAATTTATTATGTTTGTCAGTTGGACACCACAAATGAATTGGAATCTTCTGACAATTAATTTACGCTCAGTAGCAGACCGTCAAAATGTTAACAGCTCAAAGTGTAGCCTTATAGCCTAGACTAGTAGAAGCTAAATGCGGTAAAATGTTGTGCATTAAATGGTGCCCCGGCAGTGGTATGTCAATGGTATGTCCAGCAGACATTTTAAGGGAAAGCTTGCTGAACTCATACAATGGACAGAAGAATATGAAATGCATTTCATTCTCTGACTCAAACAACTTGCAATGCAGATGCCACGTCCTGTCCTCCTCTGGGACTGATCGAAGGCGTTCCACAGCCAAACACAGGATCCCAGAAAGCACAAATGTGCTCTGAATGGTAAATGTGCTTAATAACGCATTGTGTTATACATGTTGTGTTGTAAATGTGAAAATAGGCATCATTGCAGTTGTGATACATGTTAAAAGAAGATTGAAAGGAGAGAAACATGAAACTGCATTAATTCCTGCAAAGCCTAATATCTTCTATTTCTATTGGTGGGGGAAAATTACTTATTAGGGATGGAACTATTTAGTGCGGCTTGGTAAATCGTATTAATTTATTTCATAATCTGATGTCCTTATTTACAGTGACTGCACAGGGGAAAAAAACTTTTGGCAGTTTAGTAATCAGGCAGGAGAATGTAGCCTGCACACACAAAACATCAATGAAGTGCTGTTAATGAATGCATCTTGCATCATACATCTACTACTACTCTGTGGGATAAAGCATTGGTTGTTTAATGTTACCACAGCTGAGAACTAGGTGGTGTTCATGATCCTCAAAGGGGTCTTGAATTTCAGAAAGAGTCCGTAAGACTTAAGGTTTGAACTAACAAAAGAAAAAGAAAGTCTACCTCAACTTTTTGTTCTTTGAACTTAATCAGGTTGGATGGAGCATAAGTCCATGTTTGAAGATGTAGAATCTTTTTTCAATGGAATTTGTTTTGCCTTTAATGTTTAAAAAAAAAAAAAAAAAAGTAGTCTTTCTTTGGTGACAACCTGGTGGACCTCTGAGAAAGATAATGGCCATGTGTCTTATACTATCTTGAACACCATGAAATAGAGAAGTAATCTCCTTTCATTTTCTTTGTTTGTTCCAAATTTGAGATTTAGAACGCACATTTGTTATCAGATCTACAGAATTATAATATGGGGAAAAGACGCCCGATTGCTTTAATCCCAAAAATGCTTAAAGGTCAGTTAGTGTACAGTATATACGTATACCCTATGAAAGATCTTATGTAAAAGTGGAAAAGGGAAGGGAATTATGAAACAGCTCAATGCAATTTGAGGGCATCTTAAAGTGAAAAAAGTATCTTATCAGCGGGATGAAGTCAGAGGAATACACTGTAGTTAATATAAAATGAATGTGTGGGTGGAAAACCCTTCAGCGATGCAGCTGAGGATATTATCTTCTTCATTAATCCTCACAGACCAGAACATAACATCATGTACTGTGTGATTAACATTGCACTTAACCAATACTTACTTACCTTACGAGAAAAAGTAATAGGGCATGGCCTGACAGCTGTCATTAATATTCATTCATACATTACAAATTTCATTTAATTTTTCCTGAGGAACAACAGTGTATTTTTTAAAGGTCTGCTGGCAGTCAAAGAGAGTTGAAAATGACTTTGAAACACATGTTCCTCTTCTAAGCCTTTGGGTTGATCAAAAGCTCCTCCAGAGTTTGTTTCTGGAAGGCAGCGCTCGCTAAAGTAGATGCTAGGGAGTGATCCTGGTAGTTACTGAGTGGGAATCAGCAGGGGGAGGAAATTCACGCATCACATCTTATCTTGCCTCCCACTCGCATCATTACTGGGCTCTATTGCTCATGATACTCATTGCCCAGTAGCGCAATGCCACACTGATCAACCCTTTGCATGCCCTTGCTGGCTGCAAACCTAAATAGTAAGTGCCCTGGCATGCCAGAAATCAAAAGAAAGCCATGACTTGTTATCTCGTCTCAGCTTTTCCCCAGCCTTTGCAGAAGAGCCATATCTCCAGCTTTGAAGTCAGAGCCACTGGCAATGTCTCAAGCGCTGCTGCCATCAAGTGAGCGCCTCTTCATTAAATCCTTGAGCTGCTTCTAATTAAGGACTATATCAGGAGGCCCTCAGTGCTGGGCACTGGGGCAGGGAACAATGTGCATGACACAAATGCCAAAAATCACAGGGGATGCTGGGGACACAAGCCTCAGTAGACAGGAGAAACTATCCATATCTCACTGCTACTCTATTTCAAGACTTTTAAACTGCAGAAGTCATTCACACAGCTTCTGTCAGATATCAGTCAGCAACGGGGAATAAAAACACATCATGATTCATTTTCAGGTGATCTCATATTCATACTTTAATTGATGCAGCACAGGTTTCTTTCTGTCTGCGGAGGTTTCTTGAAGTCTGTCTGCGTTGAGGTTTCCCTGTAAGTTAGGAGATCTGCAGCGAGGATTGTGGGGTGGATTTCATCTGCGTCTTTCATCCTGAAACTCTCAGTTCCCTTGTCACCTACACTCCTAGCTGCTCTATTTATAACTTGTAACCATAACAACTGGTCTTTTCCTGTCACTAGGTGTCTTTGTGCTTCAGATAAAACGAATATCATATAGCACACCAAACCTTTTATCAGTGTTGTCAAGGGCAATGTTACTCTCTAAACATGCTAATGCCGATAACTTTGCAGCTATAAGCAGGGATTTACATTTTTGTCTTATAGAGAGAGCATCCCAGTGAAAATTATTGCCTTTTGAATCCCAGGAACAAATCAGGAGCACTTTGTTCCTGCGTGATGAATAAACTTGCAGTACTGAAGAGTGACTGGCAGAGATGAATGAGACTTTGAAGAAGAGCATAGGCAAAGTTTCATCTACTTTGCATCAGTTTTTAAGAGTTGGCAGATAGTTTTCAAGCTCAGATCAGATGTGTCTCCTTTCGTTAGGAGGGAGAGAAAAAAGAAAACAAGTCTGTTGCATGTTTGAGAGTTTGACTAACAAACAGGCATGTTATGGTTTATGGGTGAATGGATTTTAACTACGGCTGTCAATCAATAGAAGTATTTAATTGCAATTAATCGCATGATGGTCCGGAGTTTTTTTTCCAAGCTTTTAATGCTCTTGTAAACATAGTGATGGATTCAAAAAGCATAATATGGCAAACTCAAGCCCATCAAGCAACAACAGAGGGGCACATTGACCTGAATGACCAACTTTACACATGTACTTCTTACTTCTTTGTAATTCTTACACTTATTACATCTCTCCAGCTAGGCTTAGTCTATATCCTTGACGTTTCACCTCCGGGATTGTTCCGTTGCCGATGGAAATTACACTGGATTTCACTCATTTAGGCAATCCGTGGCCTTGGATCTTCTTTGTGTTGGCATTTTATGAGGACTATGGTTAACTGCTCCTCAGATCTCTGCAGACAGCTAGCTAGACTATCTGTCCAATTAAAGTTTTCTGTTGCAGGACTTAAACACCTTTTGAACAAACATGTTCCACCAAAACAAGTTCCTTCTCGAGGCTATTTTTGCAGCCACACCGTGGCTCCGTGCAGCGCTTAGCGCCGCCCAAGATGAATGTGATTGGTTGAAAGAAATGCTAATAAACCAGAGCACGTTTTTCTCCCATCCTGGAATGCTGTGGGGTCTAGCCAGACCCTCCTCCACAGCCCCGTAAAGGAAGGTCTGGCAAAGAGAGACTAAGCTTGGCCTGACTTTGGTCAAGGGAGCAGCGTTCTCTTCATCCACCGTATGCTTGGCCTGTCAGTGACATTTGAGACTCAACACACTCCAGTGGTAACTCAGTTTACATCAACAGTACATGCAAATAGCTTTAGTCTTGTCGAGAGAACCATTGGGAAGGGTTATAAAACTGAACTTGCCATTCAAAAGACACTTTTCTTTATCCATTTCTGCTCGACTAGTTTTGTTTCTGCTAGTTTTCCACAATGTTACTGCTGCATCGCTTCCTGATTTCCCAAACTACAGTGCGGCCTGATCATCTCTTTAATTTTGACACCCAAAATTTGAACACAATGGTTTTATCACTTTAAGCTACTCGCACACATATGCACAGGCACACACACGCACGCACACACACACACAGGTTATGTTAAACAGAGTCTGAAACCACTCTGAGTCACAGTGTATGCAGCAGGGGAGTAGTCACGCAGAAACATAACACGCTGGCAGTTCACCCGCTCAGGAGCCGAGGGTAACAGGCATTTAGCTGACGAGGGGTGAAGACGTTGTTTGACATCTCGCTGCTCCCACCATGCATGATCCTTTAGTGAGAACTAATTGCTCCCGCAGGGACCAATCCCATGGTCACACCTAAATGAACCTGACCCAAGTGCATTGTGGGGTAGTAGGGGTGAGATAATCTCCACTGTCTAACGTTGCAATCTTGCATGCAGACAGATCCTAGATCAACTCAACAACACAGACTGCGGGTGGCGGGGAGAGGGTGAAGCTTTACAGTAATCCCCGTACTGAGAGTGGAAACCAAAACTGTTCATTTGCAACAGCACTGATGGAAAATAAATAAAGAACGCAAATTGTCTTCTGGTGTAACAGCGGGATGGGGAGGGATTAAAAATGATTATTAAAATCTTATTATTTCTAAATGTGCTCTGACCTTGTGTGTAATGTAATTTGGCCCTAAATGATTACGATGAGATGAGTCACATTCTAGTTCTCAAATTAAGGAACAGAGTGGTCTGCAGAGGGGCCAGAGTGAATGTTATGTGAAAATAATGATTAAATCCATTCCAATGCCAGTACAAGGTTGAACACTTAAAGGCCCAATCTGTCATTGCAAACTTAAAGTAATAAGACATCAGAAATATTTAGATGCTGAAATCCAAAAAGATGTTTGAGATGATGCAATGTTGTAAAAAGAAACAAATAACTGGTAACCAAACTCTTTTCTACAGTTTATGAGATGCAGTGGTGGAAGAAGTACTCAGATCTTTTACTCGAGTGAAGGTAGCAATACCACCGTGCAAAATAATCTGTTACATGTTAAATAGACAAAAGTACAAAACATGGTACTCATTATGCAGAATGGCTCATTTCAGAATAATGTTGTTTATATTATTGGGTAATAAATAGTGATGTATTATGCATGGATACAGTAGTTAGCCTGTATCAAGTAAGAAACAAAGTCTGCAGAGGGAGGACGTTTGGAGTTGGTCGGGTCCATTTTTCTACAGACAGACACGAACCCTGTCAATACATAATGTAGAAAATAATAGCTTTAATAGTTTTACAGCATTGTTACCTACCACAGGTACACACACACACACACACACACACACACACACACACACACACACACACACACACACGCACACACACAGCTACCTCAATCACATATTCACCTCCACAGAAAGGTGATAATGTGACTATTCTCCTGCTGCTTTTAAGAAAAAATAAAAGAAAACATTCTTCCATTCCATTTTTCTTGTTTGACGCCATTGATTTGCACAAAATCTGTTGGTGGAGCGCAATGATAACTCCATTTGTAGAGAAAAAGTGATATTAAAAATGACATGTTTTTAGCAGGGTTAATGGAATTTGAGAAATAATGCATTCTGCGTTCAAATTTTGCTTTTATGTATTTCGTGTGAAGCTGGACAGTGGGAGTGTGGCTGACGCCTCTGTTTCCTACGGTGGCTGACAGGTGCAACTTAAGAAAACACATGCAAATAGACAAAACACAAGCAAATGAAAAAACAACAACTTCAGTATGGAATTCAGCAAACGCGCTGCAAATACACAAAACACAACCAAATACATAAACGCTGCAAATATAGAAACGATGCAAAAGAAAAGCAGAAAAACCCTGAAAAAGAAACAATGCAAAAACAAAAGCAGACAAACGCTGCATCCAGGTCATACACATTTTTTTGTATTTTAAGAGCGAATTGCTCCACAATATCAATACAGATTAATCACTTATTTTGTTGGTAACCATTGATGTATAATCACAATATTACACTTAAGGTGATGCCTCTCAGGAAATCTCAAAGTGAAACCCTCTCATGTAATATGACTTAAAGAAATGTCAACGTAAAAAGCAGATGAATTTTCAAATGTTTTATTAACACAAGTTTACAGACAGGTCTCTGCTGATTGAGTATCACCTGTGACCTGAGCTGACACACACCCACCAAACGAGAGAAAACAAATCTCAAACATGGACTTAATATTTACAGTCTATGATCTCAAAGCATTTGCACACCATTTCATACCGTTCTGAGATTGAACGTGCCCCTTCTCTCTCTCTCTCTCTCTCTCTCTCTCTCCCCCGTTGGGTCCAAAATCAAGCTGATCCACTTAGTTCCTCTAGTAGCCTGGTGACCCTCCATTGTGTAATCTGGATGCAGCGGTTTTTCTGTTGCATTAGTTCCGAGGTTCGTCTGCTTTTGTTTTTGCATTGCTTCTTTTTTCGGGGTTTGTACGCTTTTCCTTTTTGCATCATTTCTGTATTTGCAGCGCGTTTATGTATTTGGTTGTGTTGTTTGTATTTACAGCGCGTTTGCTGAATGCTGTGCATGTATTGTCAAATTACTGAAGTTGTTTTCTTAATTTGCTTGTGTTTTTTTCTATTTGCATGTTTTCTTAAGTTGCAGGGTGTTTGCCCCTGTCTGCCACCGTATTATTCTCCTGCTATCTAAGAGCTCTTTGTTTACTTGCCGCAGGTGGATAATATCCTCTTTATATTGTATCAGCTTAAAATGGAGCAGCTTCCAAAAGTCTCCCTTTTCCTTTTCATTTAATTCCTCTCAATGCTCTACGAATCACTACAGCAATAAGCACAGGAGGATATCACAAACAGGATTATTTAGTGTGGACATGCTGAAAATCAATTCAATACTGTTTCAGTTGCAGAAAACATGATTTATTTTCTCCGAGAGCCATGCATACTGTAAGTAAGCATCCAAAAAACATTTAGCCAATTGTAAAGCTGAAACATCTTTCCATGTATCTTATGGTAAGCACATGTAAGCCACAATGTGTGTGTGTGTGTGTGTGTGTGTGTGCGCATGCGTGCGTGTGTGTCTGTCTACTTTCATAACGCATGTGAAGGTGGTGCATACTGGTGATCAATGTTTTGATCTTTTACAACCATGAACCTCAGAAACATTCTGGTTCTGTATTCAATAAAAACATCCTAAAAACAGCATTTGGCAAACATACAATCTATGTGTGCAAATACTTGCTTTTTTAAGGTCATGGATGTTGGGTACAATTGGAAATGCTATGTTTGGCTTATATTTATATTTTGGATATTTTGCCTAGAAATGTGTGCATGTCAACAGTTTACACTGTGTGGGAAAAGCTCATATTCCTTCAATTAGAAATCCTAATAACACACGTGGGATATGGTAATTCTAGCTGGGTTACTGAGGCATGTATCACTTTATGGCAAAGGCTTTGCAAACTTTGGAAAGTGCTGTTTCCATAGTAATGCCTTACCAATCTTACCAATGCCATTCATTAGGACCTGAGCGCTGACAACGATGAAGGCCCTATTGAAACTGAAAGAATTATTCCTTTCCTTTCCTTTCCTTTCCTTTCCTTTCCTTTCCTTTCCTATCCTTTCCTTTCCTTTCCTTTCCTTTCCTTTCCTTTCTTCTGGTAAATGAATCAACTTATGAGGCGCTTAACATACTCAAAGACTCACCAAAATTGGCGATTGCATCAATTCTGGTGAAAATTGTAAGGGTTTCAGGAATAGCCACACAATAATGGCTCGCTAGTGCCCCCTAAAAAATTAAAGAAATTGAGCCCCTGCAATACGTTTAACATAGAATCACGAAACTTGGTACACATATGAAGCATGTCAAGACATAGCCATCACGTTATTGGCGCCATATGCTAATCCCAACAGGATGTCCGCCATTTTTAATTGAAAAATTTGTGTGATAGACTTGAAAGGAGAGAGGGAAAGGGAATGACATACAGCAATGGACCGCTGCGTCGCGGATTGAGCCCCAGCACATGGGCTCACGCTCTACCAGGTGAGCTGCCCAGGCACAACAAGTGCTTTTATCTTTTAGACTAAGATTTTGGTTGATGTGCATCATGCCTCTGAAGAGCAACGCAATAAATATCATACATTGCAATATAATTATTTAGTGTTAACAATCATGTTCATGTATTTTCAGTCAGCTGTGATATATTCCCAAAACAGAATAGATTACTTATTAGTTTCATTTTTTCTCTTCAATATTTTGTAGTGACAGAGTTCTTTTAAAATCACTTTACTTATATTAATATGCGTAACATAAAGTTAACTTTGGTTTTTCCAAGTGTCGGTTGTTAGAGGGCACCCCCAACACTGTGCAGCTAGGCTCACTCACTGTTTCAATGGAATAGAAGCAACAATAGCACTGCAGTCACAGTAGTGGTTTTTACATACTGTGAGGTTTCCGTTGTTCTCTTATTTCTTTGAATAACCCAGCTATTTACATAATTCAGTTTCTACTTAATACACTTCAAATTACATAATACAGTAAGAGAGTGATACTGTAGATATATTTTTTGCTGTGGGCAGGTGTATACTTTAGTGAGTCTAAATTCATTTCTGAAACAATGTGAATGAGTCTCCAAGCTAGGATCCCCCTCCATCCATCCCAAAACTGTAGGCCTTCATCATCACACATGATGTGGCGGCCACCTTGCTAGGGAACCAATAAGCCCTCATACTTACACACTACCTGTGTAGCATAACACAAGACATACTTCACACATCAGGAAAGAAGCAACGTAACTTACCTTTAGAGGAGAATTGTGATTAGACTGGATTTGCAGAAGAGTGAGATAGGGACGACATAGGCCAAATCATGTATTGTGGCGCGGCTGATGAGGGAGCAGGTGTGCAGATGGGTATGGATCAGGTGACTGGACATGGAGGGAAAAACTGAGGGCAGCTACAGAGCATGGTAACCAAGCAACAAATTGGCAGTTTCTAGAGAAATATTACATTTCCTTGATAATTATTAATCACATCATTAGCTGTACAGCTAAAACATTATACAGTCCTTAATAATATACTAACGGTGATACAATATAGTCTAACCATCTCAGTATTAAAACATGAAAACAAGAAAACTAATAGAGCTTCACAACAACATTTCATTACTTTTGACTGCAAAGTATTAGCTTAAGCCAGAAAAATCTTTGATGAGCACATCAAACAACATCAAATAAAGCAATCAGCCACTACGGAACCCCTCCAGGATTTTGCAAAAGTTTAATATTAGTGCAGGCTGAATGCCGGAATTAGTAACGTTGCTGCATTTATCACATCCAGTGTCAAGCCATTAGGAATGATCTAAGCAATAGCGAATAGCCAGTACACTTGCAGGATCAACATCTGATGGAAAAAACAAATAAACAATGGGAATGAGTATTAAATCATGACAACATGAGACAGAATAAATACAAGCCTCATAGATTATTGCAAAATAACTGTAATAATTATACCAATTGCAGTTCATGAGAAGGAACAAATTCATCCGGTGATGCCAAAAAGATTCCTCGGAGCACAGTCTGAGGCTTCAGTCCATGTACTCCATATGCCCAGCTGGTAATCCGTACATGAACACAGCAGCAATAGAGACACACAGGGAACAAGGAAAGCAGGATTTTGACACTGAAAGGCCAGGGCAAGGTTTTTTGGTGCTCAATGCTTGGTGTGTATCAGACACCAATCCAGCTCAACAAGTAGTAGGATGCAGGGTAAAAAGGAACGCCAAACTTGGATCTTAAGCAGAGTTGATATACAGAGAGTACTGTATGCTGTGTGACGCTTTACAGAACCTTTCTTGCTTCAGTACACTTTAAGTGCTACCATTGGTTTGAAATATTTCCATTTTTGACATAAACTCTTGTGTTTTAATAGTAGCCTATACACTCTTACATATTTATAAAAAAAGACATATTGCCAGTGTCTGTGTCTTTCAACAATTCTCATTCATAAAATTCAAAGTCTAACTGCAATTAAAATGATTATTTTTCTAAGAAATCATCATATATGTATATGTTTGGTGTTTTTTTTTACTTGAAAGTAAAAAACAATTTTCCATGATAGCGCTCCATATGTTATTGGTCTCCACATTAATTTACCAAATAACGATAACTGTGCTGGAATGTCATTGGTCCAAAATGTATATGCGCGGCCATTACTATAGTTCATAATGTCACTACAGTTTCAACTGCCACACAGAAAGTTTGTAGCGCACCACTAAATAATAAGCTTGGCTCCAAAGAAAACGCTCCTCCCCTGTAGCCTAGACGCTGTTTCCACAAATATGTCCAAAACATTTTTAACGTATTTTCAGGTAAAAAGGTAAATTGTGCACAATTGCAGCAGTATCATTTTTGATCATACTTCCTTTCTAAGTCCTTTCACAAAAAGGGAAAAAAATGTCCAAGAAGTCCTTTCAAACCTTAACGTACATTTGAAAAAAAAAGAAAAAACTTTCAAAATAGAACTGTCTGCTGTTTGCTTGGTGAGTCACATTAAACTGCATTTTTGCTCCAGTCCCAAGAGGAATTTCTGTTCAATGTGTGCTTCTCTCTCAGCAGGAAGCAATTAGAACTGGTCTGATCAAAAATACATGCCAGTTACAAAACTTAACTTCAAAAACTTACCCAAAAAAAGCTGCACTTGCTGTGCTAATGCAGAATAAATACTGGATAACTGTGGACTTGTCAGTCCTTCTAGCATCAGCTGACACTACTGTCAAAACTCGAGGAAAGGGCATCAAACCAAAATCAGGCAACCACCATGTTATCAACGTGTTCCTTTAAGTAAAGCTCGAATGAATAATTAGTTTTAGAGTAATTACATTTCCATTGTTGACTGTAATTACTCAATGCAACAAAACTCATTAATGAAATCACCAAAGACTTTCTAGTCTTGACGGATTGAATCCCCATGGTTAATAAATATCCCACCCCTGTCCTTTCGCCATTCTCACAACAGAATCAAACAACATCTTGTACAGCTCAGTAGGTGCACTTCCAGATTTATTGGTTTAATTACCACTGAGTCCATCAGGGCTTGAAATGCATGTTATCAACTGTAATGCAATGTGTTTGTTTATCTTTGAATCATTTTATTTTCTGTTGAATAAAAAAAAAAAAGAGAGTACAGAAGTGCCTTCCATCCCCACAAACTGAGAGTCTGTGGTGTCACTCTATTTGTTTCATCTGTACTGCATAAGAAGGCAGTGAAGAGTTTACTTTGATCACATTATGCTGGGTAATGAAGTTGAAAAATGTCAAAAAGTTGCTTCTCACTGCAATCTAGGAAATTGGTCATGCTGGCAAAAAAAAAAAAGAAAATCCATGTGCAGCTTCAACACATTTTTATATATTTTTTAATTCTTTTTGCTATTTGCTGAAATGAAAGCAGGTCAGAAAGCAGGTGTGTTGTATGAAAGGTATGCCAAGCAGAGCGTGGTGTGTCAGGACGCTCCGAGAATGTTGGGTCACTGGCTCTGTCCTTGTGTCATAAACTATCCTTCACAGTGAGCACACAGCTGCCTCACATGACCTTTTCACAGAGCCCTGCAGTCCCTCTGTGTCCACAGTGCTTCTCTTTCACCTATACCTGCTCTGCCACATCCTGTCTGCATTCTAATTAGCACACAGTCATCTGACCTCTCATATGCCTGATACAATATCTCAGTGCCTATGGAACTAATAGGAGACTAAGAAACCCCCGCCGGCAATATGCTTTTTCTTTTATAATCATCAGGTCAAGTGCTGCATCCACACAATAAGAGAAACAGATAGGATCACAGGTACAATCTCATTTTATCATGCTCCAGTACACAAACAGGACAAGCTGAGCACATACTGGAGTGTCTGACAATGATATCAGAGGAAATCAGTCCAATGATGAGATGAGACATACAACACAGTGCCATATCTGTGGTCAGTACTTGTAGTTTTAACACAGCAGATGGCTCCAGATACAACACTGCTATTGATCGGCTAAAGCAATTACCCAAGCATCCCTGTAGCATTTTGTTTGTAATCATCCATTCAGTGGAGACAAAATACAGCACAAAATCTTATCTTGGCTTGGTTTGAAGAGCAAAAAGATATTCTGGGTAGCTGTAAGAGAGGCCTTATCTGTGTCAGGATAAATATAATACAGAACAAATGCTGACATTGATGAGGAACATTATGTTCTGTCAATGGAGAAAGAGTAGTTCATACCTAACTAGATTGTAAGGATATAATACCATAGGATCCTTCACCCAACACTCACTCACCTTTCTCTTTGTAATGCTTTATTTCACTGGTCATGGAAAAATTCACTTCTAGAACCAATTACATGCTTTTCAGACAAAAAAATAAAAGACAAGCCAGTTTGTTATTAATTCTTTTTAATATCTGAGTATCAATCCTACTAAAACATTATTGCCTATGTAACAAACATTGTTTTACATGGACAACATGATGGCTAAATCAATTTTGTAATGACTTATTCAGTATAAACACATTATTAAAGTCCTGACAATTTGATATGATGAATGCTCTTGTATTTCTACTAAAGTGATGCTTAATATAACATCAAGAACAAAGGCAAAGATGAAAAGGTGAGACAGTCCTTTCACTGTTTTTGAAAAAAAGAAGACAAGTCAACTTGAAATGAATGAAATGTGAAAAAACAAAGAATGCACTCAGTATATCCCTCAATTATCCTCTGTGTGTACAGATGACTGGAAGCTGGAAGTGAAGCTCTCATGCTACTCAACTGGTTAGATACTTAAATCAGGAAATGTACTTTGCTATGTTGCAGAGACTGTAAAACATTTTTAGCAATTGGTCTTAACCCAGCACAGTTTTGATAAATTAAATAAAAGCCAATTTATTTAATCCACTTCCACTAGTTTGAAATCACAATGTTCACTTCAATCCACTGCCGGCTTGTGAAGGTGACTGTAAGTCAGTAGGTCTGAGTAACGTTTAAGGGTTGAAAATAAGAGACGTAAAGTTGCCACAAATTGCTGGGTTCCGACACTGCGTCCATCAAAAGCCATGTCTTCCGCTCAATTTTCCTTTAAAAAACAAGTTTAAATCTGGTCGAGGTCAACACGTCTGACAGTATTGTTGCAAAAAACAAAAGACGACACACAGCAAGCGCCGTGTTTTCACATCTAATCAATTTACTGAATCGACTGATTGATACAGTATGTGTACACTGTTGTCCAGGGAATTGTCAACAACTGATAAGTTTCTCAAAAGCAAATGCAGGTTTAATGATGATGATAATGCATTTCCAATGAAAAACTCTTTAACAGTTAAACACACTACTGTTTAGAGGAATAGCTATTTTTTCCAAAGAGTTTATTTATCTGTATAATAAGCATAAAGCCTGGAAACAGTTCCATAAACTCTACAGCAGCCAACAGTAGCAAGACATCCACTGGTTTCCTGGCAATAATTAACAGTTTTAACACTTTTTAAACTGATAAACCAGAGGAAATAAAATGTGCTAATTACTGAGCTTAAGAGGTGTGGTACAGTACATACTGTATGTGTGGTGTGAATGTGAGCAACATGGCACACTGTGCACATTGGTGGCAGCCACCAAAGGAAGACGTGTTATCAATAGCTCGTATTACAGTATATACTTTCAAGTGTACCATTAGGAAAGTTACACTCAGCAGAAGTTTAAAAGCAAAATAGTGAGTTGTGGAGAATGGACACACTTAACAAATTTCTTAAAAAAATAACATCTACTTTAAAGCACAGCTACACCCTGTTTAAAGTGCTGGTTGTTTAATAGCCATGAGTTTAATTCAAAAGAATTCCAGACACAAGTCCTGACCTTGACCATTTAAACAAAGTCATTTATTTTTTTTTTTTTTAGAACAGACTACTTCATCATCATGACTTTTATTGCAGCTGTTCTTAAGCGGCACAATCTAGGCCAAGCACGGTAATGATTCTAAAAGGTCTGCTCAGCTGGACATCCAACACAGCCTCATCTCCATACATGGCTCAATAAAAGAAAAAAAAAAAAAGGTGACCAGTCTTGGGAGAAATTTCATATTTTAAAAAATTGAGCCAGGGCATGGAAAGAGGACATTATAGCTCAGGGAGATAGACAGGAACGTGATTGGATGCCTAAAAGAGGTTCAGGTGCTGGAAACAGAAATTTAATGATGTCCCCAGAGAAGACAAAGCCAAAGCAGGCTGACCCTGTCAAGTCAAAGCCAAGGTTAGTTGGGCACAGGACATGTAAATGGACTTGTCCCTCTTCACGCTTTGACATTTTCATGAGCCAAAATAATCTACCTCATTAAAGTTTAGTGGTGTGTGTGACTGGTGTGTGTGTGACTGTTGTGTGTGACTGCTGTGTGCGGTTGTTTGGCGTCAGACCTGTAGAAAATGTAGAGTCAATAATAGTAGATATCTTCGTCAGCATCCCACTGTAATAAAATGGAGTTTCATGCTGACATGCAACAGTGTTTCTGTCATTTAGCTGTACAAGCTTTTTTCCACTGTGACAGATGGTGTGGGCAGCTTGAAAACAATGGTGAAGGACACAACACCCAAATAACCTCCCTGCCTCCAACTATATTGACTTAGTTTGAGCACCTCACATTGAGCATGTCTTATAACACACAACATCAATTTTAAACAATGTATGTGTGTGTGTGTCTCCATTCTCCAGACCTAACCCTTCACAACACCCTCTCATCACGCAGGTCCAAGGGTCAAATGGCTACGCAGTCCAGCTCTTGCCAGATTTACAGCACACGAGAGGTCTTGAGACATATTGTCACATTTTCTCAACACAGTACATGATATGAGTATTGTCTCTCTTAGAGTTGCAATCTCCATCTTCCCCACTGGCTGTGAGGATGCTCTTGCTTCAATGTGTCAATTAAACTCAGCAAAAATTATGTCAACCTCAAATTATGTACAGCCCACCCTATAGTCACCATTAACTGTGACTGTTCAGGCTAATCGGCAATGGAGAAGGACCATGCAATTAATCGCAATTACAATTTTGGCTCTTAAATTATCACAGAAACAGATTACTCTGAAAAAAAACTTACTTTGCACATTCATTTTAGCAAGTAAACTCTTATTTTGGTGGTTATCTGGAGGTGTTTTCACTGTTGATTTAACTATTGTGTTGTTTTTTTAAGTTCAATAATTGCAACATCTTTCCAAAAGACAATGAGTAATCATGTTAACGAATCATGGTTTAATGGAGCAGCCATCAATGTAATATTTTTTAAATGCTAACATTAGTTATGGAGGTGAAATGTAACACACTTTGACTGATCAAATCAAGTGCTTTTTCTGTATTGACGTCAGCTGATCCAAGGTTTAAGGTTCAAGGTTGGCTTTAATATCGCCTCTGTGAAATTATGTTGGTTATAAACAAGAAATACAATCTTACAGATCACACAATAAAAAGTGATACAAAACTCACACTCACAAATGTCCCTGTAAATTACAGTAAAGAGCGATAATCGATAGTTTGTTACTGTTAAATCTTTCACAGTACTGTGCTGTATAAATAAGCTTTACAGTAAAATACCGGCAGCTACATTTATCTGCTCTTTGCAGTAATTCTACAGTGTACCTACTGGAAGTTATTACATATAACGTCAACCTCTGTGCTGGCCCAGGAGACTCATTCACAATCAGGATAAATGTCTTTAGTTTCTTCATTCTTATTATTTTTGTACTTCTTTGTATTAAATCTCTGGTGTGATATTATATTTTTCCAATTATTCTCTTACATAATGAAGTGGTGATGCCTCATGATTTTAAAAGAGTTGTGGGCGGACTCAGCCTGGAGACTGAAAGAAATCCTGTACTACCTTAAAATTGCACTTGCTGTTAATATTTAGTTCCTCAAATTCCTCAACATTCACAGTATTCCACTGTATTTAGGAAGAACGGTTAATTACTTTGAAAAAAATCACTCACTTTCAATTGGGGTAGATCACATGCAAGTATTGGCTTTACAATAAAGTTAAAAAAAGTGAAGTATTGAAGAGCAATACATAAAAACAATAGCTTGCAAGTCCAGGTTTTCCATTTTCACTCTGGCTTTTTAAACAGAGCTTCTAACAGAGAGAGGGATAGTTTCCCACCCTCAATACATAATCAGTGACAATAACTGCATTTTAATCATAATTCCTGACAGTGTCAATGCTTTTACACTTACTTACTTATGCTTTTGATGATAATTGGGAATGAAAAAATATTCTTTCTGTTGTCTTTTATTAGAACAATAATCCATAAACTGTTAATTAGCCTCCATAATAATAAAGGGATATGTGTATAATTCAATCACTCAATTATATCATTCAATCTGGAAAACGGGTCAGATTTCAGTTTTTATTGTTTTATTGCTACTGTTTTATAGGTTAATAAACATGAACCACCCAAAAAAATAATTTATATTATTTTGGTTTTGTTTTTATTTTTGCTGTTTCTGGGATGTGCATATTCACAATCTGATCTGCAGTGTGCACTCAGACTTGAATGTAGGCCTTAATAACATTTCCTGCATTAAAAGCATAGACTGTTAATAAAAGAATAAAATCAATGTTTTTAAACACAAGTTCATACAGTGATCCTATGATGAGAGGAGACAATAGGCTATCGTCTTGTTGCCCTTATTTACTCTTTGATTAGTTGTAGAGCTGAATCTAGTGAACACGGTTGTCACAGCGGCTTCATTTTAAATTTTTTAATTTAATGCACCACAACGCAAGCCAAATCAAACGCATTAACAGTGTTGTGTGTTGAGGTCTTGCTAGTCTCGCTTTGCCAGAACTTCCTCCACAACGCTGCAGAGGAGGGTCCTGTTAGTCCACAGCATTCCGAGATGGGAGAAAAAGTGCTCTGGTTTATTGGCATTTCTGTAAACCAATCACAATCGTCTTGTGCGGCGCTAAACACCGGACAAAGTCACGGTGCCGCTGCAAAATAGTCTCAGGAAGGTGCATGTTTTGGTGGAACATGTGAACGTTCAAAGGTTGTTTTAGTCGTGCAACAGACAGATAGTCCAGTTAGATGTCTGGATTTACCCTGCAGAGATCTGAACAGCTAACCGTAGTGCTCATAAGTCCACCGGAGTTTAAAATTCCAACACAAAGAATGCGAAAGGTAACGTGCATCTGGCTGAAAAAGTGGGACATCCAGCGGATGAACAATCCCGGAAATAAAACGTTGTCTAGCTAAATGCTAAAATGCTTATGGCTCACACAGCTCACTGAAAGTAAAGGCTCCTGAGTGAACACCTGAGGTGTTTGTATCAGAAAAACTGCAGAGCCTCTTTTTTTACGAGGTCATATTAGGGTCATTATAGGTAAAAAAATTAAATTAAAAAAAAATTACAGAGCCTGGGGACAGGGTTAATATTACATAAAAAAAAAAACCTTAACCAAATTTATGAGAGAGGTTATCTTTTGATTACCAGGCAACTTTTTTCAGTTAGTAATGGCTTTTTAGAGGGACTTATTGATTTAGATAGATGCTCACTAGTGTCAGCAATATAACACAACATAAAAGCAATTTAACCTCTGAACTTGGGAGAAACCATTGCATTGAATGGACTGAATCATTCAAGAATGGACCTTTTGGTATCTGTTTAATTTAATACCAGAAATCAGTATTCTTTGATTCGATGACATCAGGAACAAATACCCCCCCTTAACATTGAGCTACTGTATAGACATAAAAAGTTTTCTGGAGTAACATATGGAAAATGGCACCATGAATATGAATATTTGATTTGTTTTGATTGTTTTGTTTGGAATATTTGTTGATTTGTTTTGATTTTCCCAGTTCCACATTAACCGAAGGGGATTGCAGAGTAACTACTTCTGCATCCATTAGCTTCTGTATATCACAGATGAATCACTTTTAGAACTGTTTTTACAGTAAAGTCATACAGCTCTGCAATTCACAGGATGCTGAGTTCAATGTCAGCCATGTTCAATTTAACAAACATGCCAGTTAATGCATCCAAGTGTTAATGCGAAAATGTGTGAGAAGAAGATGTTAATAACATTATCATATGACTGTGAAAATAAATGTAAGTAATATTATTCCATCCCACTGACATGCTACATTTAACGACATATCGGCTTCTTCAGTCTACTCAGACCTCTATTCAATGCTGTTTTAATTCCTTAAGGGACCTTCCTAACAAATAAACATGCACAGGCCTGCCCGTTTGCACTCGCCTTGACCCCAGACACTTTCGAAGACTGCATAGGCCATTTTTATTCCACATTCGGAATCTATTGGTTTTCACTCCAGAGATCTGTACTTCTCAGAGTATCCCTGCAGCGATAACAAAGAAAGCCACAGCTGGTGAAAGGAGTGCACATATTAGTCTTCATCAAACCACTGAGACAATGACACTTATGAAGACCTATGTCATTTAATATACATCACTAGCTTTATCGCTGAAAACTGGAGCAGAAAGCACGAGGCAGCGCCTCAGGCAGCTCAAGGCTGGGCTAACCAGGAGGCAAGTGGAGAAATTAGCCTTGTCTTTCAAGGCCATATCTGCAGTAGAAATGTGTTTTTCTGGTCCAAAAGCAACAATTTATGAAATGTACTCTGCCCTATTCAATTGTCTCACCCTTTAACACATTAAATGTTTCCTAGTTAAAAATAAATAGATTGTTTAATCAGCACTAAAATATCTCAGGAAAAAAGGAGTTTTACTGGCCCCTTGTATATTTTTATTGGTCTTCTCCAAACTACTGAATTATTAATTGTATATAGATTTTAATGATTAATCCAAACAACAAACAAAAATACAAATCTACAAATGTGAGTTCAGTCAATTTAGTTGGATTTGCACTCTCATAATTCCTAGTTATTATACAGTAATCCTTGTTTTGATTTAAGTGAAAGGCTAGAGTGAGGCTATATTTGCAGTGTTAAGCGGGATTTATTGTTCTGCGGAGGCTCCACACTGATCTTTCGCCGTAGGCTACGTAAGTGGCCTAAAGTTAAGTGGCCTGAAGTTTATACTTATGCATTGATGTGTGCGTCAATCTCTTTAAGGAAATAGCAGGGCTGACATCGGTGTGTGCATGGTAGTGCGACTGACTGCTTTGGAGTGAGTAGCAACTCTTGAAGCATAGTGAGAGAAACAAAGTGTCTCCCCTGTGCTTTCTGATTACAGTCGCAAATCCCTAACAGGAATAGTTAACCATCTCCTTGATTCCATTTCCAGGACCTCACTCACTCTTTGTGAACTCCCCAATGTCGATGATTGTCATGAATCCATATTGTGTATGTTGGTTAACAAAGACCAATAATAGGTTTTGTGATATCATGTTGGTATGTGTTTTAGTTCTTAAATCAGGCATAATAGCTCATGTGTCTGATGTTATGAGGAGAAGACATGCTGATCAGGTAAATATCAAATATTTAAAGCAAAAGTGTTCATACTTTAGTAGTATACAAATTTCCCTACCATGTTTAATAGGCTTTTTAAAGCGTTCATTTGTATAATATCTAACAGTGTTTGAGTTTGTTAGTTAGTAACATTAGCACTCCCCATGGCCTCTCTTCCTTGCTCATATCAATAACACCACTTCTCCAGTCATGGGCTGGCTGGGTTCGAGTTGCTGCAGCCGATACTGAAGGTCCACAGCATGTGTGGACTCTTTTTGGTGGGTGCCAACAATCGTTTGTTGATGTTAGCGGACATTTAAAAGTTAACATTGCCAGCTACTGCACCAAACTGACTTGTGACTGTGATAGGCAAAAACAATGTCACCGGCCTGAACGACTGTCCAATTTGAAATGTCCTTATCGCACCTGTGCTCACCTAAACATTTCCTGGATATGTAGAGGTTAAAAATACACATAAACACACAAGATAGCCATACTGTTTGACACACACAGTTTAAAAAATACATTTCATAGTTGTGAACTGTGTTTGTATTGCTGCAGGCTTTGCTTCGTCTTTTCTGCATCTGCAGCTACAAATCTATAACAGCCTGAGCAGTGGCGCAAAGGATGCCGACCTCCCATCTCCAAAATGCTAAGATCATGGGTTTTTGAAAAATGTGATGAGTTTGAATAAGGAGCTGTGCTCCCCTGTGGCAGGTCTGTCCAGCCTTGCAAGTTTATTTTTTTTTTACAATTTAGCAGCCATGTGTGGAAATCCTGTTAGCGTAGCGCAGGACCTCTAGCTGCTTATCCGTCTTAATCAGAGACTGCGAGAACAGGCACAAGCAAGTGTGAGATCCGATCTCTCTGATCATTACATCAGGTACGTACCCTGCAAGCTAAATATTTATCAAATATCAGTTTTACCATGAAAACAGCCAAGGAACACTGTAACTTGATTAAAACTTTCAGTTACATTAACCTTTTAAACACTTACTTTACCGGTGCTAATTAATAACACTTTATTTCCCATCGGCAAGAAACTAATTAAAATGTCAGGCAGAGTTAAAGCTGTTCAATTAGTGACCAAACTATTCATAATTCTCTTGTTTGTTTGTTTCTTGTAAGAGTACTCACTAAAGTATGTTTAACTGACATTAATCTTTATGATTTGAAATCATTCCGTATGGCACACAATTGTGATTTCATAGCGAGGATCATTTTCAAAGTTATATATAGTTATAAATATATATATGATATCGCTGAGTGATGTTTTCATAAAATAAACTTTTCTTCTATTTTGCGCAGCCACCTTATATTTCTCTGCCAGGCGGCCTTCGATTCCTTCCAAATGTCAGAGAAATCACTTGTTATCTTGTTAGCGAGATGTTCCTAATGGTCTATCTTTAGTCACTCTCTTATGATTCCTGCTTTGTGATTCTTCAACAGTGACACCACCCTCCGATGACTCACTAAGCAACAGACACCAGAGATTATTAATGTTTTTACAAAAATAGTTACACAGCAGCAGCAGTAACCCATGGTTACAGCAATGACGTCACCTGGTATCATTGATCTCTTCCACACTTCATTCCCAAGTTCCAATTAATCCGAGGCGGCAACCCGTTGTGTCAGGATGTATCGTTGCTGAAGTCATTTTCATTTATAAAACAACAAAAAAAACACATTTTCAATTCATTTGCAGCCACCCAACCCTGGAAAAATAAGTCAATATTTTTTTCTTGGTGGGTGGGAGATGTGCCTGCTGACTTATGTCCCGGATCATTTAAGAAATGTTACATCATCAGAATGGTTCAGCCCCTGAACTCTCTTTGGAAATCTTTGGTTATAAGCGAGAGGAGAAAAAAAAAGAGAAAGTTTGTAGAAGAAGAAGTGTGGCCATAATGAACCGGCTTCCTGCCGGGTAACAAAGGTCTGAGTCTAATGACAAGGGCAGCCAGGCAAGCACGAAGACCATTACAGCTGAGCGGGCTGGCTTAGAGCTATGTCTAGGAGACCAAAAACAGCTCAGAGAAAGCCCCCCGACCCCACCTGCTTTTAACTGCAGACACAATTATATTGTGAGGATGCAGCCAATATTTCCTTCTGGTGCCAAAGGTGAAGACAAGTTAGACATGTTTGGGATTTTTTTTTTGTCCAAAAGAACAGGCAGTAAGTCCACTCCATGGAGCATTTCTTCAAGACAACAGGACAGAGGTGGAGTGGGCCAGACAGACCACAAAGAGACGGTGTACTAATGCCAGAAGCAACGGGTCCTACTTCCTCAGGTTTCTCTCTGCAATGTTAAATAAAAGCACTGAAAAATGTCACAGCTAGTTAACGTTAAAAATAGCTGCGCACTGGATACTAACTGCAATCTAAATGCATGGTTTCATTTTCTCCTTAGTAACTAATGTTACATCTGTTACAATATTCAATGTAATTTCAACTGATAGCATTTAGTGAAAAATAAATCCTCAAGACCACACATTTTCTAAACTGACAAATCACAAGACATGAAAAGCACCCCAACTTCTAATTGCTGGAACTTTATTTATTTTTTTGTAGCTCTTCAAGGGGAAATAGAGGCAATGAAGAGTCATACTGAGATCTTTTAGCACAGAGCAAAAATAATTTGCACAAAATGAGATGCAGGAAGTCATTTGAAATGGCACTGAGGCTTGAAGAGGAAAATTGCACACGGTGATTTGTTAAGAAGTTCCATTAACTCTGCATTTAATTTGCTTGGACTTTGACAGCACACATACATACTTATTGTACTGTATCTCATTTGGAAGTGAGTCAAAAAATGCCTGCTAACTAAAAACGTCGTAGTATGGAAAAAGAAAAACTTTAACTTTAAGTCATCCAAAGTCACAAACTGCTCCCTTGTGGCTCAAGGTTACACACACAGGCATACGTTACATAATGCTGAGAAATCCTTTACGTAAGGAAGGTCACGCGGAGAGGTGCTGATGTAAAGCCATCCAATTCCTAACCTTGCCCGCAGCTTTGCAGTAAGCACAACTGACAGGAGAAAAAAGATGTAGGCACTGAATAAAAGGTTGCCATGATTTTTGTGTTATCGCAACACCACATAGACCAGAACCACTGTACGGACTGTACACCTTAGTATCACACACATATCATCATTATCTTGCTATTTATTTTGGTACTTACACAAGCTTTGGACCACTTTACAACATCTGCAGGGACATTCACACTGTGTTCTTTTACAGCCTCTGGAATATTATTTTTTGTCCTTCCATTCTCATATCATACTGAAGCATTTCATTCCAGTCACTGTAAGTATCAATTCAATGGTTATAAATACTGAAAGAACGGAAAGCTCGTAGTTTAAGACTTGAATGCACAATTTTGTGAGAAGTGACGACACCTTTGGCGCTTTTTTCAATGTTTTTGGCACTTTTCTTTGACATTTAGTGCTTCTTTTCACCTTTTCCTTGACATTTAGCGCTTTAGTGCTTTTCACTACTATGTATAAACACCACTAACACCAACTTAATATCGCTAGTTTTACACTTATTTTTGGAATTCATGGTCAATAAACATAATTTATAAGACATTATGACTTGCTCTTGAGTTTAAAAAGGAAGGAATTATTAATTATTTTGAATAATATTAAAGGAAGATTATCACAGACTGGTATATGTCAACGTTCAGTTAGGATACTGTTTTGAAACATTTCAATTTTTTTTTAAATGCTAACAAATCGAATGAAACACCCAAATTCAATGAAAGTAGAGATCCCATTATTTTTTTGTATTTGCAAGGCGTGTTGTATGGAATCCTCCATGTTATTTTTAGGAAATTCAAATTGGGTAGTCAAAACAAAACCCATATAAATTGAAAAAGGGTCAAATTTAACCCTAAGAGGGGTCATATAATCCACGGGTCTTCTGTTGCTATTTATTGCTGTACAGCGATAAGGTGTCTTTCTGTCTATGCTAGCTAAACACTTCTGCACCAATTTTTAATGAGAATCAATCCAGTACATACTCTGTATGCAATAATAATACAGATTCTTGTTTTGTAGGTTGATTTGATTGTACTCCCGCTCTCCGCAGACACAGGAAAGGCTTTTAAAAGAGATTACATTATTTTCTGATGTCTCTGCTACTTCGAAGGAGTAACATGATATTTAATCTTTAAACACCTCTTCTACTTCATAAGAGCCCTTTCCTGTGTTTGCCTGCTGATACTTAGGATAACATGTTGGAATAAATATGAAGTAAAGTCCCCACATTTAGACTGGAAAAAAACAACAATGCATTTTCTTCTCTAAAATTACTTCAAGTCAATAGCATGCTCAGTGAGTGTGCTCTTTGATTCAGTTTACTTTAATTAGTGGCTTGAGAACATTCATTTCTTTCCAACAGTTATAACATCAAAGCTGGCTTACAATTAGGCTTTCCTCCAAAAATCATCTATTTATCTACAACAGTGCCAACACCATTAGCTGATGTTTCATGGTGTAGATTCAATTTTGGATTGCAGTGAACAGGATGTCAAAGAGAGATTTTTGATAGAGATGTTTATTTTTAGCCACAGTTCAAGGAAGGTGAGTTATTCAGTGGGTTGCATCACAAAATACAAACACAAGTGATGTGTCCATTAAATCAAGCATCGTCTCTCAGGAGCACATCTCTTTGTTGGATTGCATTGAATGTTAAACAGCATTTTTCTGAGCTGCACCGGTAGCTATTCAGAGGATGAATGGAGGATTTGTTAGACATATGTATTACATGCAATAGCACAACTACCTTTGATGTCTCAATTAGAATTTTACAAGTTAAACTAATTTATGCGAAGGAGGGTCTGGCTAGTTCGCACAGCATTCCAGGATGGGAGAAAAACGTGCTCTGGTTTATTGGCATTTCCTTAAACCAAGTGCTAAGCGCTGCACGGGGTAACGGTGCTGCTGCAAAATAGCCTCTGGAAGGAACTTGTTTTGGTTGAACGTGTGTACGTTCAAAGGTTGATTTAGTCATGCAACAGAAAACTCTGATTGGACAGATAGTCTAGCTATCTTTTTGGATTTACCCTGCAGAAATCTGAGGAGCAGTTAACCATATCCTAATAAATCCAGTTTAAAATGTCAACAAAAAGAATGCAGAAGGTAACGGGCAAATGAGGCACATCTGGCAAAATCACGCTTTGAGTTGTTATGGCAAATGCTAAGTCCTCTGCCTGGCAGGTTGTTTTTATACAGACAGATACTGCCTCCAGACAGGGGCAGTGCTAAGAATGTAAGCAACAAATAAGGTTAAATGCAAGACTGCCATCTCATAACATCTACAGCTTTGTAAGTTTGCACTTGGGCACAGCGAGACTGAGCAACATGATAAAGTCGGCATGTTCACAATGACAATGCTGTTGAAGAAGACAAACTGATTTTTAAAGGTGCTGACCAGTCTCCTGGGAAGTGCGCCAGGCTTCAAAGCAATTTGAACACAACGGCCAAACAGTGGAATTGCAACTCCTGGCCCTCTGCCCCAAAAATACATTCCCCCATAGACTAACATGGTGACAGAGATGTTTTTACACTTTAAGTGTAGCCTACAGTTACAGCACCGTGAGCACTGCTCTTCAGTCGACTTGTTTGGGAGCGACATTGTTTTTTATTTTTGAAAAATTTGTATTGTATCTACATAAAACACTTCATTTTATGTGGATGAATTTTTCTGTAATTTATTAGATTTAGATAGATAGATAGATAGATAGATAGATAGATAGATAGATAGATAGATAGATAGATAGATAGATAGATAGATAGATAGATAGATAGATAGATAGATAGATAGAAATGTACAAATCCCCCAAAAAAGGGGAAATGATGGTGGTACCAATTGTCAATAATTGCTAGTCAGTAAGGAACAATATTAAAATTGAACTGCTAGCAGAGCGCTTGGGGGACTTAGATGTTCGAATTAGGGGGAAGGGGTGATAATAAATAAGATCTAACAATTCTTATTATTAATGTTCTGATTTTGAAATAGAAATAGCTATTTTCAACTCCGTGGACTTAAACACACAACCTAATCGTCCTTTACATAATTTACAACATTTTCAGGAAAGGAAACTCATTAAACTATGTTACAGTTAAGATCAGTGTATATTGATAGAACAGTGGGGGGCCCAGACCCAATGACAAATCAGCCACCAACAACCTGGAGCGTTTATTTTTAGTGGGCATCCAAAAATCCTGTCTCGCATATATGGCATTACATCATACAGTCCCATCTCACATGTGTTTTTTGTAACAAAACATAGTTTAGAGAGTAGACCCTGGGATTCCTCCAGGTAAAAGATCTAGTACTGTGGGAGCCCATGTTGCCAGTCTGTCACGTAGTGTGAAAACAAGACAGCAAGGTGTGTGGAGTGATCAGTACAGTGAAGTGGTGACTTTGGAAGTTTAAGTGAATGATACAAAATTGCTCCAATCTTTTCTTTTCATAATCATTTGGTACAGTCACCAGTAACCAAGCAATGTTTCTGATCATTGTCCACTTACAGTAATAATCTCCCTTTGGCGTTAAAACAAGTATTCACAAGTGATGTGCCGGCTTTCTATACATGCAAGACAACATAGCTGCTGACTCAGACTTGCACGGCGTTAAACAAATTATGTAAATTCAGTGTCTTAAATTAAATACTCTTGATATGTCTTCAGATTTCATCAAGCTCATTCCAATATCCACAGCCAACAAAATCATTGTAATTCATGTTTGCCCTGTGAGAAAACTAATGTTGGCGAGTGGGTTACATGTATTAACTAATTAATAAGGGGACTGAGACACTGGCACTAATTGATTGATTGATTAATTGTTTGATTGTAAATTAGCCTAAGGCTAACTCTGCATCACAAGGCTTAAAAATTGTTAAAATTGTATTTTATTGTAATTGATTAATAATAATAATAATAATAATAGCATTAATAATAATAATAATAATAATAATAATAATAAGCCCAATGTGAGGCTAGAAACAGACATGTTTTAAAGCAGTGTATGGTTTATGGTTTGTGTCCAACATTGGTCATGAGTTCATATACAATATCAACTCACCTCCATAAAGACTGAAGGCTCAATGAAAGAAACACAGAAGATAAAGTAGCTAAGCAGGCAGACCTGGAGGCAGCTTCTTTCTAGGGTGGTAACCTCAAAAAGATGTCCATTCATCTTTGTACTGGGTGAGGCATACTTTGAACACACCTAACTGTATTGTTTTTGAAAGTGATTAACAAAAGAAAGTAGATAATGCCTTTCTATCAAGCTTTATATATACAAGATGATTACAGAACCACTCCTTAATCACATCATCAGTGACATGTAAAGCACATTTAATGTGCTCTTGTTGCTTGTTATATTAGAGTCTGTGTTGTCTGGGTCATCCTGTGTGCTCGGTAGCGAAACTGGCCCAAACAAACTGCATTAATTCCCCTCTTGGCCCTCTTTTGGCATTAACCAAGAGCATACGTAGGTGGTTTTTGGTTTCTTAATTGTTTTGTTGGCTGTAAAGCTCTCCATACCTGGTGCTTTGTTTCCCTTTTATCTGAACAGAGCTCTCACCATTTGCAATTTTCTTTATTTTTGCATGTTCCCTATATGGTATTGTAAATCTAGGGTGCTCCAAAAACATATTTATTGTTTAGGTATTTAAGTATTAGTTATATATTTTTTCTAAATAATGTAAGTATGTTCATTGAAACATTAGTTGTTTTAGTGCACTTTTAATGAAGTGGCAGACCAAAATCCACAGCCATCCTCATGGATGTATTCCAAGGTTTGTCTGACCTTAATATGAGGCTTCAGCAGTCTTAGTTGGACAGATCAAGTTGGTATCTTCCAGAGTTATCAAGTCTTTTTATTCCAAAATTCAACCCAGATATGTCTAACTGAGACTGCTGAAGCCTCATATTCACTTCACCTCACAAAAGCTTTGAAAAGTACGAGTTAGATTTTGAATGGATTTTGACTCTGGGTTTTCTCCCACATCACTTACTTTCCGATTGCATTAGGATGGATCTGTTAATGGCTTGCATGAGCAGGAAGCATGGCTATAGCAACCAAAACCTCATTCATTGTACACCTGACTATTGTTTCAAGACAGATTTGAACATTTTAACCGTTTCTTTAATTAGTTAGAGTGGCTATAATTTATATTTTTACAAATGTATCAAATAACAGTGTGAATTTATCCATCCATATATACATACATCTGTAGTACATGCCCTAATGGATTACATGTGTACAGGGACAAACTAATCTGATGCAAAGAATAAGCAGTGATTTCTGGCTCCACACAAGGACATGTCTCACATGAGCAGTGATGTGGTTTTATAGCTCCCCTGGCACAGAGCAGAACATTTAAAAGGCACGGCTCAAACGAGCTTAGCACACTTTATTACCCATCTGCAAACAGCTTAAGTGTCAAGCAGCACATCCTTGAGTTGGTAATGTTCACAGGCATACTGAAAGATGAGGGAAATTAGCCCAGAGAAGTGCACATAGGTGGTACATAACCAAACAATACAAAGCTCTAATTCAAACTAAAGGCTAAACCATTACAGTACCGTCATATACTAAAACCTGCACATAATACAAACCTTAATACCTGTGCTACAGTACCTGAACTGAGATGAAGGCATTTAAATTATATCAGTGGTGAATTGACCAAAGTAAAGAATTGGTAATTAGTCTAATTACTTACGGTCACATGGTAATTGCAGCACCATTACTGTTCCAATACCATCCCCACATTGTATGTAATTAGAGTGTTATCTGATTTTAATGGTTACATTACAGAAGTGTAAGATGTGAATGTATATGACCCTTAATGACATATTTCACTGACTGATTTATACAGTAATAGTTTGTGTGTGTGTGTGTGTGTGTGTGTGTGTGTGTGTGTGTGTGTGTGTGTGTGTGTGTGTGTGTGTGTGTGTGTGTGTGTGTGTGGAGGGGTGGGAGGGTGGGGGCAAGGCCAATGAGTTTGAGTTAGAAGAAATAATAAATAGTATAATTGTTTATTAAGCAAACATTGAAAATGGGTCCCACAAACCCAAACACCAAGGGTTAAATACACATAAAAAGCAATAGTCGTATGGCATGGTTGGGTTAAAACAATGTCCATTTAATTAAATTGCAACCTGCACTGCATTCACCAGCGACTCTTCCATTACGGATCATTTGCCAGTGTCTCATTAAATAGGAATTCAATAAAATTACAACCCTCTGAATGCACAATGTATTCTCCCATTACATGTGCAGCCCACACTACTGCACTGTCTGAGCCAAAGGACTATATTTTATATGTGGTTTTATGATATTTAAGTGAACCAGCATGTAGCCTAAAGGGCCTCTTAGACCAGTGGCAGAAACAGTGTTCAGAATATAGTGTCCGATGACTTTGCCGCGCAGAAACTTGAGTGAAGATAATTACTTCTTCCCCAGAGTCCATCATGTTTTATAAATCCTCCATATAAAAAGTTTGCACACAACCCACGTACTTGGCTAAAATGATCAAAGTACCTTTTCCAATTAGTTCCCTTTTGCTAGTTATCTAACTCACCACATGGCACATTTTACATTGTGTGTTTGAAAAATAAACATATTTATTAGGCAAATTATGATATTTGTCAAAGGTTTTTTCCTATCTGCATATGACATGGTAAATACAACCTCAGCAAATAACCCCTTAATTTCAACTTTATTGCTGTTATTTCCCATTAATCCTTATAAATTCCTGTTAATTCCCATAAAAGTTTCCACGTTGAATGTTTCTGGAATTTGGCAACCCCTTCAGGATTGTTATCTCCCCACTTGCAATAGAACTTAATCAGTTGTAAATAAATTGTAATAACAAAATAAAAAAATTAAAAGAAATTGTACAAATATATGTGAGGTTTGACAGGTTATGTTAGAGTACAAGTACCATGGCTATCTTGCTGTCAATCATCCCTTCCACTGCAGCTGTTTGAGTGATTAGGGAATGTCCAAGTTGCCTCGAGGCCATAAATATACCAAAGTAGTCACATCTCTGGGAGTGCTTGGTGATTGTTTTTCTCTCTAACAAGCAGCAGAGGTCCGGTTTTTCCTTTGTCAGTCCAGCTCACTTAGACTAGCTTCCTGAAAGTGTCAATGCAGGTGATGAAAATTGTTGTTGACACTCCAACTTTAGTTTAAACTTTGAAGGTCATGAAGATGTCTTTCAGCTTCAGAGGCTCATTTCTAAAATTCACAGTGGTATTTTCATGTAGGGCAGCGCCTCTTCGACTCAAAGGTGATTTGTCAAACAAAATTGAGTTTCAGTTGAGACTAGCTCCTTCTTCTGTCCAGACAACATACGAGGACCAACATAGTCCAAAATTAATTTAATAACTAGAGGTTAGAAGTTTTTTTATTTCAACCTTTTTATTTAGGGAAAGAGTTTGAACCCTTAAATAAGCCTAAAGAAATCCACTACATCCAAAACTCTGCTGCCCATCTCCTCACCCACACCTGTTCCCGTGATCACATCACTCCCATCCTTCAGAGCCTCCACTGGCTCCGATATTCCAACGCATCCAGTTTAAGTCCTCCTCCTCACTCACAAAGCCCTCCATAACCAGGCTTCCTACCTCAACGACAGCCCCCCAACCTTTGATCCTCTAACGCAAACCTCCTCTCCCCACCACTCAGGACCAAGCAGCTTACCTGGGGTGTCAGCACTTTACATTGCAGAACTCCTTACCCATACACATCCATGACTGTACTGACCTGGATACATTCAAAACACTCATCAAAACACACCTCTTCAGATTAGCTTTCCACATACTTATATTCCTCACCTGATAGTTACTGGTTTTATTGTTTTTAATTGCTTTTAATATGCTTGTTTTATGTGTTGGTTTTATTGCTTATCTGTCGTTAATGTGCTGTATGTGCTGGTTTTACTGTAAAGTATCTTTGAGTACCATGTAAAGCGCTATATAAATAAAATGTATTATTATTATTATTATTATTATTAACACACACACAAGGTCCAGTCCCAAAGCCCAACCCCAAGCTCTAAGTACACAGCCCTCACATATTTTAATTAACATTATGTGTGTGCTCAGCAAAAATGTGAGAATGCAATAGGGGTGCAAGGGCTCAAAATGCTTTTTTTTTATAGCGTTGAGGCAGTACTTTGTAACATCACGCAACCTGGCAAGAGACGCCAGCAAAATGAGGATGCGAGGGAGCCCTCATGCACATACCACCCCAATATGCCCCTGTAGACCAACATGTATCAGCACCAAAGCATCTTGGTGTTAAAGGACCATTCTGATGTGTTTGCATGTTACATCCTATTCACTATGAATAAACTATATAAAAACTCCAGCTTACAATGGTGTTTATGCATGTTTCTTACTTTTTGAGGATGCCAATGGTTTGCATTCATTCTGTTTGGTTGACACAATACATAAAAGATCCATCTCAAGGAAAATCCTGTCTGCTTTTATTCTGTTAGGGTGAAACCATCCATTCTATGAAGAACGATAGCGTCAGTCGTTTCAGAAAGTGCCCCAAAAATGACATGTTTTTGAGGTTGTGGTGATAAAGAGGAAGTCAGGAGACTGTTAAAGAATGACTAAGTCCACATAAGGAGAGGATAGGGGTGGAAGGATGAGACAAGAAAACATTGGACCACTGTTTGTTTCCTTTTTACAACAGTACCACAGTTTACAACAAAATGTCTATAACCAACATCATATTATTGCAACATAACAATGAAAACCCTTAACTTTTCATGTAGTTATTTGTCCAGAAAGTGCCTATCAATCAAAAAGTGTATTACAACAATGGTGATTGAGCATATGACCCACTTTTATTTGCTGATTTGTCAAGTAATAGGATCTGAGGGTCTGTGGTGACTTCCCCGCCCTAATTTTAAATGGAGAGTGTGCCGCTGCCTTTGGGAGGAGGCAGCACCACCACGACTCCCTTATCTGATCAATAAAGGGCGTGCATTTTGTATGGGCTCAAGAGTTTTTCTTCCCTGCACATTCTGATGCTCAGGTTCAGGTGTTAGTACTGTTAGCCATGTTGTGTCTGCTAATACTGTTAACAGTGACCCGCACCCGGGTCGGAGGGGACGTTCAGCCCTTTCCTCCACAGATGAGGCAAAAAGGGTAAAGTGGTGTGTTTATCAGCTAAGGTTATATGACACTCTGCATCAGTGGCTAGTAGGGTGTTTGTCACAGGACACAGTGTTAATCAAGACAAGATGGCTTCACTATGGAAAACATTGCGCCTCTTCAATAGCCTCGGTGAGTAATCCTGCTAGCTGCATTAGCACCGCTGACTGGGTTAGCACGATTAGCCACATTAGCTAGCCGCTGCTTCCCCCCGGCTCTACAATCTCCACGGTTGCGCGTGTCCCTTCACGGTCCATATCTTCATAGATGTTTTAGCTCCTATAGCTCATTAGCTCATCTTAGACTTAACTGTTATCATTGTGGACTGGAACATGTGAAGGCATTGTGCAGGTTAGAGCTGCCAATCTACCGATATCACACAGTCTGCTTGCAAATACATACTTACTGCCTACAAACAACCTAACTCAATTCAATAACTTAAAATGCTTATTTAAACCCAGACCAAGACTTTTTCTGCCTAAACCTAAATAAACCATAACATCATAAAAACAGATTCACTACTTTATTTATTACCGAATCCATGTGTCATTCTAGACGACAACATGTTTAATTTGGAGGACATGCTGATATCACCATTCAAAGTATAGACTGATCTGACGATTTTTGGTGCCATGCGTTCATGTGCAGGTGGGCACCACATCCAATATTTAGGTGAAGGACCAATAAATGATTTCTTCAATTTGGGTTACTTTGCCAGAATAGAATAACAACAATTTAATTAACCTTGTTAGTATCTAATTCACCAAACCTAGGCCAATGGCTTCCTGGAAGGTAGACAAAGCATATTCAACTCATTTAAACACCCTGATATGCCTTGCAGAATAATTGGCACAGGATCCAGGGTGTATCTGATTTGTGGTAAAACATTCAATTAGAATACTTTGCCAGTGCAGGACTTCACAGGTCTGTTTCTTTACCTGCTTGGCCACTGGCTCTGGAGAGAGCTCTAAGTGCAGCAATGATGTGAAGTAAAATATCTTCAGTAGGCTTACTCAGCATCAAGCAATAATGTAACACTGAGAGCTTACCTCCACGTTCGAGGGATTGTACTAAACTCTTATTCATCAACATACTTAAAACTCGAGGGGGGTTAAACGCATGAGCAAATCCCAGTTATTAAGCTGATGTACGAGGGCAGTGACGGTCATTTAATTCTGCTTAAATGACCCAGAGGGATCCAAGCATAAGCCATCATCTTGTTATGACCACTCATCCTCCATCTAAAAGTGCATTACTTTGGGTGAGGCTGAAATTTCTCTATTTGTTTCACTCTTTTTGTGGCTGACACTTGATTACATATCCATTCAATACTGTAATGCCCAAGTGAATTTGTTTGCATTACTTGATTTGTTGATAACTTTAGATTTACCACAATGAGTAAAGGGAGTTTCTACCGTTTAGTGAGATTCTTATTTCGGCTTTAGATCTGACTTATGATTTTTCATGGCAGTGTGTCCTCACACACAGTGTTTACTTATTATTGGGTGCAGATGCGAAATCTAGTGAAACCTAAATTATACTGTTTTTTACTAGATGAAAAACATCCGAAAAGCCGATTACCAGTTAAGTGGAAAATGATGATCATTACAAGCAATCAAGATGGGCTTGTTTGCATATTGCAGATACGTTAAGCAGCTGTAATTACAGCACTGAGCACATGGGCTTTTCTGCGGAGATTACACGCAATAGAAGAGGATGAGTCAAACTAGGTTTAATGCTCAAATTGTCAAGGGCCCAGTTCCTTTTTAGCTTCCTCTTATGAAATGTACAGAACTTTGAAAAACACCAGCCACGGTTTCTTTAATGTCTGCTGTCATAGTTTCATTAGTTTTAATGGTTTATTCATACTTTTAATAAATGCTATATTAATTATCACTAGTAATCCAACATGCTACTACTGTTAATTTCATAAAACATACTGGTTTAATGGTAGATATTGTTGACGGGCTGCAAACTGACAAAGTCATCACACTAAATTTCACATTGATCTAAAAAAACAACCTCAGACTTAATGCACCGATTGCTCCAGGGTGTGAATACACACTGGAACATTGCAACTGACGTTTTGGTGTCTTAAAAATCCATGAGGATTTTGTGTACATGACACGGGAAAATAAAGTGGTGAAGGAATTGGCTAAGGCTAAGGCTAAGGATAACACTAGCTATGCTAATGCTAAATATACAGTAAGCCTTGTCAGTCCCCCCTCTTATTGCACATGTGTATGACATATAGCACAACAAAACGTTAGCGATTGGTAATGACAGATCCAATAGTTTTAAACTTCAACTAAGTAGCCGTCTTCAAGGAAGCCAAATTAACACTTGTCAATGTAGAGTGGCCACTGGTAGGATCAGGCTAGTTAAAATGCATGAACGTCTTAAATGGTTGAGTGTTGAAAAAAGACAATTAGCCAATGTGCTTACTGTGTTGCAATCTGTTATTCAAACTCAGACACCATCATTTATTTTTGATAACATAACTCACAGTTCAGATACCCACACTTATTTAACAAGAGGAGCCATTAGGGGGCAGATGATTGCACCTTTACCAAAATCCAATAACCTGAAAAAAACAAAGCTTTGTGGAATAATATCCCAACAATTGTTTTATCACAGGAAAGGCACATTTTGAAAAGAAAGTCAAATCTCACCTTCACTTAGATCATTTATCATGAGTTTTTGTTGTTGTTAATCTTATTGTGTGGTTGAAACATATTAAATGTTCTTCTTTGTCTATGTGAGCTACCTTAATGTTAGCCATGTAATATACTTTGTTTTCAAGATATTTTAGTCATTTTTGTTATTTAGTTCTGTAAGCAGGTATTGTATTCATTTATTTATTTATTTTTAATTTTTCTTTTTCCTTTATACAGTATATGTCATGAAATGTTTTAATATAGTCTGATTAAATGTGGTTTTGGACCCCAGGAAGATTTGCTTGTCGTCTAGGCGTCAGCTAATGGGGATCCTTATAATAAATACAAAAAATACAAATACATACTTTATAGTCACCTATTTATTATGCAATCCTAGCTTAAAAAGCTTAAACATCAACCGCAATGGTTCATCACAAATGTACCCAAACGCAGCATGTGTAGTTTTTCAATTTTGTCATGGTATGTGTAAGAAGACATACGTATTCATCATTACATTTTTATTGAGAGACTGTGGAAGTGTTAATATTGGGTCAAGTATAACCTTTCAAAATGGCCATGATTTGCACTAAAGCTTTTGTATAAGCAGATGAAAAAAACAATCTAATGGTGTGCAATGCTGTAAGGAGAGCATATGAAAATTGCATTAGAATAATACGTGATCTGTTAGATAAAGGCCAAATAAGTTCTGCAGTAAACATAACATAAATTTCTATGAGATGCACTGCATACAAAGCTGGGAATGCTCATGGGGTAATTATCAAACTGGAAAATCTTTACATTCTGCAGTTGTTTAACAAACACTGGAGCTCTGTGTTTTCATATTCACAGCAGGGCACTTTCTCCTCATATTGCACTGCTTACATAGCAGGATCAAAAGCTGCAGAGGGGAGATATCAAACCATGCCTGGATCTATGTGGTGAGAGGAGTGTTCACCCTGGGGGAAGAGCAGACAACACCTCTCATCACCAGCACAGGGCTCTCTCCCCGAGCGCATGATGTCGAACAATGCTTGTAAAAAAACAACCAGCCCTCTTTCTTTAGTGGTGCCACAAGACTGTTTGTGTCATGCTGCAACTTAATACTCTAATGTGTGTTCTCTTCTTAATAAACCAAACACATCCCTTACCACCATGAAGCCCAGTAAAGTAGACTCCTAGCAGACTCCTTTCAATTGTTTCCAGCCGCCTCCCTCAGTGAGTCACAATGCCCTGTTGCAATGCTGCTGAATTATTGACAAGCCAATACAGATAATTCAGACTGCAGTGGGTAAATGTGAAAAAACCTAAAGCTATAAAAAAAACCTGATGATGATACTATTTTCAACTATTTTCAGATTGAGCAGTAGATGTATTTTTGCACTGGCAGCAGTCCCTGTACTTTATGCGACAGGCATTAAACCATTTTTGTATCTTTTCAAATATTAAACTGAAGAGTTTGAACACTTAACTGCTAGTGCAACATCTGTGATCTGATTGTTTTATGTGAAATGAACATCTCTTTACTTCACCCCCAACCCCAAAGAAGCCATGCAAATAATCCAAACAATGTCAACACGTCACACAAAAATATCCACACATAGTTGTTGTTGCTAAGCGACAGTAAGATGAACTAAGCAGTCTGGTCAAGTAACAAAAAAGCCTGGTGTATAATAAGCTGCTCAGAGTTCAATGCAAAAATCAGAAGTAACATTTGTTAATGGTTAAAAGTAAGTATCTTTGACATAAAAAAAATAATGCAAAAGCAAATTAAAAATGGGCACATTGAACTTTTTGTTTATCAAAATTGTACTTATCTGCCTAAATCTACATTAAATATGTGTGGTATAAGTGACTAAATATGTAACAAGTCCTCCAAACCATGCGGCAATATAGGTTATTTATTCCTAGCCTCTTATTCGACCCACAGGAATGTATCATATATTTGCGCCCCTACTGATGGCAGGAAATACCACCCACAGGAGCGCTTTCCGTGCTCATATCTAAATCAGACAACGTAACAGTCGCGGTTTTAAACACGTCATTAACATTGTGAAACAGTCTCAGTTTGGTTAGGATTAGGCATCAAAAGTACATGGTTAGGTTTAGAAAAAGATCGTGGTTTGGGTTAAAATGAGTAGATTAACTGTTAAGTTGTGTAACGCAGAATGTGATGTATTTTCGTAAAGGTAAAAATATCCTCATCATTTACAACACATTTTTTTACAATACAAATTTTCAACAGCCCTGGTCTCCTGGGTGAAAGTCAATAATAACCGCAGGCTACAAAACGGCGCCGCAACTGTAGGCCTGAATATGAGTTTTAATTGCTGCTTCAACAAATGACTTATGGTAATGTCTTTTGCAGGGAGGACAGTTTTTATTTATGAGTTGAAAAACTCACCTACTTCTTTCCACAAATTGCCAACTCTGGAACCACGCCCTTGACCCTCCCAAGTCCATATTGTGCTCCAGTTTTGCTTTGCACAAAATATACAAGACAAAATATTTTTGTCATTGTAAACTACACACGAGCAGCCAGACAGCAGTCTCTTATGTCTTATTAACCTACAAAAAAATTCAACGACATACCCAGGGAGCAGAGAGTAGATCATACCTGTCCAACTTCCTGCATTCTGATAGCATTTCAAGGATGTTCGCAAAAACCTGGGAAGAGAAAAAAAACTCATCAAAAAATAACATCAAACTATGTTTATTTTGTGGTCAAGTGAATGCAAAGAAATGTAAAAACAATGATTATGTGTTCACAAGAAAACAAAGCCTTGTAGTGTCAAGTTCATACAAAGCAAAATAAAAGAATCAAGAATGCAACGTTCTTATAGGTTTTATTTATTTATTTATTTATTTATTTATTTAATGTTTCAGGACAATGCACATTAATGAACATGTACAATAGTACACCGCCCGAGGGCCAATTTACATCTGTAGTCCATGCCATTCATCGCTGTGTCGCTTTGTCCATTTTCCCTTATTTAATTTTCCCTAAACAAGCAGGTGTTGAATCTTAAAAGGCATTGAGTAAGTGTCAAAGCAAAAGCATGCATATTTAATCTTAATGTGCCATATGCTGGAGAAGGACAGCTAACATCAAGCTAATTAGCATGCAAATCTGCATGGATACAGACTGTATCTATGGACATACCATCCGGAGGGTTTTGTTCTCCAATGGTGGAAGAGTAAAGTTAACATAGCTAGAGATGAATCGACAATTGTCTACCTGCCGTGATCATAAAAAGACAAAGAACAGTACATTTTAGCATGACTTTTATTTCATTTTTATGTAAATAAATGCATCTTTCGTTCTTGAAATAAATGAACTCACAATTTCTAATTAAGGACAATGCTGTTTGTTTTCTGATAATTAGGTTGGGTCTTTTTTGAGCAGTGGCAGCACAGAAAACCAGACAAAAAGAAGAAAAAGACCACTCCACTCATTTGTACAACACCTGACAGCGTTTTTTTCTTTGTTAAGTTACACCCTAGCTCACATGCTGCAGAGCCTGTCAACACACCGGGCCAACACAACCTCCTCTAATGAGCGGGCCGTAGGGACGCAGAAGTAGAGTGAATTGGTGAATGCGATGGTTAGGCTGTCTCCCGAGGGTGCTTATATTCACACTGTCAGAGTCACAGTGACTTTATTGTCAAGGTCAAGCAAATGAGTCAGGTGGGGTGGCTCACTGCAGGGAGAGGGAGTGCAACTGTCCTCCATCAGTCACGGCATGATACAGCTTGACTGTGGCGACATCAGGCCACTGAGCCACTGTGGATTGCGCTGCTGTGTGACAGCAAGAAGGACACAGGTTTCATTTAGCTTCTTTGTGAATTCTGTATGATCACATATTGTTGGCACAGGCTTTACCCATGTGCTCAAGTTTAGTGCCACCCTCCAAAGGCATGCAAGTCAAATGGACTGGGATGCTCAGAAAAAGAAACTAAATAACTAGTGACAGCACACTGAATATATTCAATGCATAGTGTCAAAAGGGAAAACAGATAAAGTACTATTTGTTGAGGTTCGAAGCATGGAGAATGTTTGACTTCCTTTTCCACCCAAATTTATACAGCAAAAATGGGAATTAAAATTGTGATGTCATGGATGGAAAAGTCTGTGGCCGTGGCATGCTCTTTTATTTTCCGAGCCTCTCTCACAGCATGTCAATGGGGGAGATGCCTCACAAGCCGTTTGCAGGCAATTAAGAATATAACAGCTAATACTTTACTGTTGCTCCCATTACAGCTATATCAACAGTGATATCTAGGGAAAATAAGATGCTTACTGTGTGAGAAATAGTGTGTCCCAGTAGGCAAGCTTCCATATCCACCACAATAGTCAGAAATATAAGCCAGCAAAGCTCTAATTAGTTCAACAGAGGAACCTTTAAGGCTTGCATCAGAGCCAGGAGCTGAATAAATACTTAAAAATTAACAATGGAGAAAAGTAAATTCCTTTCGCTGTGATCTGCCATAAGCTGAAGCACTCCTCTATGGGAGCTCTACTGTGCGTGAGAGCCGTCTTCTGATAAGCTTGATACACCTATTCAATTTGCTGATTAAAGTCATATCAGGTTGCGCTCCTGACAGCTGAGCTTGTGTGAAAAGATAAAACTCTGTGGAGTCAGGTTTCAAAACTGTGATTTATGCCACACACCAAAAAAGGGATGAATGCCACACATATGCATAAAAAAAGATTCCATATACAAACTGAAAATGAATAAATTTAAAAATGGGGCCACTCCTTTCTGGCGTGCTGAAGCAGAGGCACCTTGAATGATTTACTCTCTGTTGCTGGATGCTGTTAGGCTGCCTGGCAAAGAAGAGGCTGCTCCATCACTGCCTCCATCACTCTAAAAGCCCAGCGGAAGAGCCTCATAAAAGCCCAGGAGTCGTCGCCCATGTACTTGTTTCTCAGCTCACAGAGTATGCAGATGTCTTTTCATGTTCAACCCCTACTGAACACCAAAAGTCATCTCCCAATGTCAGGAACCTTGTGTACTCAGAAAGGCAGAATTTAAAAAAAGTACAATATTGCTTTCTACTGTATATTCACTGTTTAATATTGAAGCAGCAGCAGTACCCAAGTAAACAAATGTGAACAGTCATCCCAGTTACAGTCCGCATTTTTTCTGAACAATACAGATGTCATTCTTTACAAAATCAAAGCTTTCATGTTTTAGAGAGCTGCAGCCTACAGCTTAGTTCAGGTAGTGTTTGATATATACACTGTGTATAAATACAGTATATATATATATATATATATATATATATATATATATATATATATATATATATATATATATATATATATATATACATACACTGTGTATAAATACAGTATATATATACATACACTGTATAATACAGTATATATATATATATATATATATATATAAAACAGTACTGGAGGGACAAACAAAGCATTTTGTTGCACACAATGCTGGAGAGAATTGTTGAGAATGTGACAAATAAAACTTGAAACTAAAAACTGAATAAAAAAATAAATAAAATGGAATTAAATGTATTTTACATATTATAAGTATTCTTAGAATTTGGAATGGGGGTCTAGATGCTTCAAATGTAATTAGTCACAAGCATGTTCTTTAAAAGATGCAGAAAACACATTCTTCTGTGAACATAATCCTTCTAATAACCCCAGTGATGTAAAACCCTGAGTGAAGAAGTTTGATTCAAACCCGAATTTGCAAAACTTCATAAATGATATGAGGAAGAACTCGTTATCTTGGTGATGGAGAGTTCTGACTTTGTTGCAGCTATAGAGACGATCCGCTGCCATTCTAACCAGTCTATGTCCACCACACAAGAGACAAGAGTCTTTTTCTCATCTTTTTTACCCCACACCGGTAAATTTGCGCACGTTCATGTTTTCCATACCTGCTCAGGTCTCTCACAACCCTGGGATTGCAAATTATTCCACATGAATAAAAAAAAAAGCCCAAATTGTGCAGAGCATTTTAAGAATAGCTGAATGAAGAGAGAGTATAAAAGGTCATTTTAGTGAAACCTGTTGTTCATAGAATGAATTCATTATCAGCTTGAACTGTACCTACTGCCTCTGGAGGCTGATAGATAGGATTGCTGCTCATTGCTCATTTCCTGTGCCCACACCTAGAGGACACAGTGATAGATGATTGGCTGAAGAAAGCTGCTGCCATGCCTTTCAGACTTCATAACAAATACAACGGGGGCAGTACGAAAAAGACTTGATCTCTTATCAATGGGCAAAAGAATCTCTCCGACCTGAATGTAATGTTTAGCTTCCTCTTTATCTGTCAATATTTCAGATTAGGTGATAAGGCAGGGGGGGGGGGTGATGATATTTTAGAGGACATACAGTGAATTTACTCACACATAAAAATGTCCAGTGCCTTTACATTTTATAATGAGCAAAAATCTGAGTGCACACTTGTTACAGCTAGTTCTCCTCAGCAGGCTTGTGATTTCCAAGATAATAACCAAAGCATGCATATTTAATGAGCCTCACCTGCTCTGAATTAAATGTGCTGTGAAACATTCTCTGCTTCAACAGGAAACGTCCTCTTGTGATTTTTTTTTTGCTTCAGCCATTGAGCACGATGCTTGATTTCATGATGAAGTCAAATGTATGATTTGAGTTTTCTAAAGCCACATCACAATGTTGATAGGTGTCACGTACTACAATAAGTGGCATGAAGGAATTGTCTCCTTTTCTGTTTGGCAGCTGTACAAACCGCAGTAATCGAGGATAAGCTTTCATGTAACTGTATGTAAAGTTATTCTCAACGTACACACCGCAGAAGGCTCTGCTTGTTCCTCTTCTACTCTTTTTCTTTGTCTCCCATTTTTACAATGACACAAAGCAGCTTAGGTCAATATTAAAACAACATATTTTCTATAATATAAGGGGCAGAAGGAAGGATAATGTAAGATATATATATATATATATATATATATATATATATATATATATATATATATATACTTAAAACAAAACTACAGCCACAGTAAAGTAAATAAATAAGTAATTAAATAATTGAATGTCACTTCCAGACAGAGAGCCATTGATTTTTTTCTCTATTGGATATGTGAAAAGCCGTTGTATTAAACAAGGCTTTTTGTGGCTCCAGAGGTAGACGCTTTAAAAAATAAAAGCTATTCATAGTGGGTTTGACAACATGATAGGACCATTATTCTTATGTCTCATTCCAACGAGTCAATGAACCACAGAAACGATTTTGGAGACATTATTTTAAGGTACAAAAGAATCTGGTGTTGGATTGACGGATATTTAAATAACTCAATATCAATACATAAGGTATCTGTTGTGTTGCAAAGTGGGATGTAATCAATGACTGTATACTGTAGTAGTTTTGGTTTAAGTATATATATATATATATATATATATACATACATATATACTTAAAACAAAACTACAGCCACAGTAAAATAAATAAATAAATAAGAAAAAAGTAAATAAATAAATTAATGAATGTCACTTCCAGAGGTAGATACTTTAAAAAACAAAGCTGTCCATTGTGGGTTCAACAATATGATAGGAGTGCAATGACAAACTGGTTAAGTACTCTTTTAATGTTTTATAATGTTTTAATGCACTACTTATGTTAATGCTGTGATGTGTTCATAGTCCAAAGTGAGCATTGAAGCTACTGAGAAACTTATTCAGTTGACTGTTTCAGTGATAAAAAAAAACATCACCTGGAGATAGAGGGGTAGCATCCACTTTTAATTGAGACATATCCGGCACAGAATAGTGTCACAACACAGGTTGTACTGGTAAAATAATGTGTCTTTTGGTCTATGGGATGCAATTATCACAAGCCTTATGGTTGTGCCATCTACTAACAGGCCTTCACTTTCAGTATTTTGCTTGTTTTAACTTTAAGGGGACCTTGAGTGCTATAAAAAGCGCCCATAAATAAAAATATATTTATTATTATTATTATTATTATTATTATTATTATTATTATTATTAGTTTCTAAGAACTAAATGCAGGCCTTAGCTGAACCCTGATGAGCTTGACTCGTTTTTCCGCAGTCACTCCACTTCTTTTCCCATGGCGGCAGCCCTGTTCTTTTGTCACCAACCATGCACAATTCATCGTTGGGTTCAGTTCATTTAGGGTGACAAGTAGACGCCCATAGGAAAAAAAAAAAATACTTCAGGGATGAGAGTTGTCATTCATTGTCCATCACAATCTCAACAGCACGCCATTCTCCTCTTTTTCCTTTCCTCTCTTCATTGCCTGCCCTCTGACAGGTTTATATTGGGTAAGACTCGCCTTCTTGACATTTGGCAACCACTCAACTGAACAAATGACAACTTGTGACCATGATAATAGGATGTTCCAGAGCAATACACCCCAATATGTTTGATATCTCAAGCGACTGCTGGCTGGTCGCGTGATGTCGGCTACAGAGCTCCGTGATTTAGGTGGCAAAATGTGACCGTCATGTGGCAACAACAGTAAAGTTTAGGCACCATAACAACTAGTTATATTTAGGATAAATATCGTAGATTGGATTACAACACTTCCAAGGAACACCTGGGTCATTTTGTTTTGCCAGGAAGCAAACTCTACTCTGCAGCTTGAAAAAGCTGTACTTTATGACCCACCCATCTGGTGTCAAATTTTAGCCTTGATAGGACTACTCGCTGAACTCAGACAACAGTATTACAGTGTTGTGTGGGTCAGAGCTGGAGCACCATATAGTGGCAAGTATTTACATGGAGGACCACACGGAATACATACATTTGAGACAGTGAGGACGGATGGTTTGAGAGGGGTGTCAGGGAATTGCCTGGTCCTACCAGACTCATACATTTCATTTGTACAGAGAGTCTGGTCACGCTCCATTAACAAGTGTTGTTGTTGTAGTTGGAGTTTAAAACTATTGGCTCTCAGCTGGATCTGCCATCCAACCAATCGCTAATGTTTGGACGTTGACGTCAGCTTAGCATTGCTAGCGTTCACGTTAGCCAACTCCTTCACCACTAACAGAGCGAGCTGGAAAATCAAACTTTTTGGGAAGGAGGGCCACAACATCATGGCCACCAACAAAACTTGCTTGCTTCTTTCTCAGCCGTCATTATGGAAACTTCAACTCTAACTAGCACATGACCTTAACAGTATCGTTCTCAGCCACTCCCTCTGCTCACTGAATGGACCGGTAAATATTGGCTAGAGAAAAACGGCAAATATACCCAAACCCAGACGTAGTACTGAAGAAAAATGAAAATTGAGCAGAAGTACGTAGGAGGGCGAAGCAAGGTTAGTCAGGGAAGCCATTTACACCCGAATTGAGAAACCGTAGGTTAACAGGGGAGGAGGTTTATCCCCACTTACAATTCTGTCCTTTTATCTCTTCCTAGGGAACTAAACAAATGCTTGGAAATGCCAAGGTTGGTCTTTTAGACTTGGCCAATGACTAGTCATTTAGTCCCATACCATAATGACTGACGAACAAAAGCAGCATCGATCTTATCAATGACCCCAAAGAGGTTAAATAGCAGGGTTTCTCTACCATTCAGTCAGAAGTCTTTAAAATGAGAGACAAAACATCTTCAAGAACCTAAACCAAATCCAGTTTCCCTTGAATTTACCCTCCCTGGATACTATGACGTGGATGACCAAAAACCTTCACAGACAAGTTTAAATAAGGTATTTTTTCCAAAGCAAGAATGAAAATCTGCTAAATGCACCCCCCACAGCTGACTCCATAAACTTAGCTCTAATTAACACTGAATCCATTTACTGCACAGGTGACAGTCACTTTGTAAATCTCAGGCATTCGCCAGTGAGCACTTTGTTTAATCTACCATGTATTCACACTCCCTTGAGGTTTCAAAGTCGAGATTATAACAGCAGGCACTTCAGTGGGTGTGGCTGGCTGCATCGTGCACGCAATTCAAACAACACTGCTCATTTCCACTTACAGCAGCAATAGCCTCACCAAAGGGAACAGTTGGCTGTGTTTTTGTTGAAACTGCATTGTCAGTTGCTTAACAAGGAATCGACACAATTGACCATACACCAATGACAAAGACACAAAACTGATATTGAAGTAGAGAGCATAAATACTTCAGTGAGTTTGGGAGACGCACAACCATGTCATTCCAGACAGGACTTGTTGTTGTATTCCATGGGGAGAGTTGAAAGGTTTGAATGGTTTCATTTGGGTCAGGTCAGTCGTGCAGTTTGAGCCCCAGAGTACATTAGAAAGAGCTAAAATAATGCTCTTAGACAGGGCAAGAAGCTGACTTGAGAACCACGTCTGCCCTGTAGTGCTTTTAACATGCCCTGTGGATCCTTTGGGCTCATTAGGCAGTTTGGGGGATGTGCTAGAAGCCTCTCCACAACCTGCTGTGACATGGGGAAAATGCCCTTGTCAAGAAAAAAAAAGAAAGAGCTACAGGTAATGCCAGCAGGAAACCCTGAGGTGCACTTGATCTGAAAGCCATTTATAGAGTGGCAGCTACAATGAAAGCCTGGGTGTAAAGGCTGAAAAGGTAAATCAGAGTTCACATGGTATATAATTGTCATGCAACAATATTCTAAAAGTATGGGCTACATACATATGGTATTTTAAATGTGTAGCAAAAAAGTTTCATTTTTAGTAAAAAATAAAATACCTGCTATCTTACATTACCTATTGATTTTCTGCTTTTAGTCATCTCATACTCTACTTCGGAACAAGAACAAAAACAATCCCAGGATGTTGCTTCTTACAGCACGTGTGTTCCGCCGATCAGACAGAATGTGATTTAAGGTGATGCTATGCAGAGGCCCCATCCCCGTCTGGCAGACGGGTGCTGCAGTGCGGTATGAAAGTGCTCCCTTTGGCAGTGAGCACGTGTTGCTCCACAGCTGCTTCCAACATAGAATTCACCAGAGATAGAATAAGTCCGCTGGCACTCGTGCCAGAACTCTGGCGTGTTAGATATTAATGCTCTGTTCAATATCCGGCTGAAATATGGTGAGGTTCTCTAAATCTGTTCTTGAAGTTATAAAAAGACAAAAACTGTAAAGGATCTGTAAGTACATATGAACCTGCACCCATAGAGAGTTTATTATTGGTGTTCAGTATAAGAAAAGTTCTCTTCCTCTCACAAACATCACGATCTATTCATGCACTAATGGAGAGATGTCAGAGTGAGTGGGCTGCCAGTACTGTGGTGGTGGTAGTGGTGGTGGGGGTACGGTGCGTTGCTGAAGAGCACCTGGTACTACTAGGAGGTGAAGTGGCATCTCTCCAGATACCAATCCACACTCCGTACTTTGGTCCGTACGGGGACTTGAATCAGCGACCCTCCGGTTCCCAACCCAACCCTTAATTCTAAGTAAAGTTAGCTGTCCCGCAATGTTTTCACCGTAGTATCTTCATTTTGGTGGCCTGACTCAGGGCGTGAAATCTGTCTGGAACTAAGCAACTGTTGTTTGTACCATCAGGACTTTGCTTTGCCCATCCTATTTAAAACACATTGGTTTCTATGCAGCTAGGATTAGGGTTTAGTACAAAAACATGCCACACATCACAACCAATACAAATTAGGGCCCAGGCACCAATGGCTGAAATCAATATTTAATGTTCATTTTCATTCTGTCTTGTCCTAAACTATAGCAAATTGGTTGCCAGGAGGCAGCAGATCCTGGCAGATACTGAAGTCAAATATATGACTGCCGGACAAGTGAAGTCACAACTCATCACTTTACACTTCTCTGGAAGAGACAGGTCATCCTGTGGTCCTGACACAAACATGAATCCTCCGAACCCAAATAAAGCCATTCCAAAGCGCGTCCCCTAGTCTGTAGACAGGTGCTCTGAAACAGATACCAATGCTTAGAGCCACAGAGGCTGTTTATTTTCTTTCCTGACAAAAGAGGCCAGACAAAAATATCTGAAGTTAAAAGGAAACGAGGCTGTGCAACAACAAAAAAAGAAAAAGATAAAACGGCATAAAAACACTTCACAGGCAACAACACAGTTACCCACAGCACAGTTGGTTGACTTTGCATGCATTTTTAAACATTACCCTGAGCTGTCTGTCTGAGTATTTACAGATAATTGGCATATAGAGAGTGAAATGTACTGCCTATGGTTTATACCATCCTACACATCTTCACGCTTAGCCTAATGCTTTTGTCCACACCCTGATACTGGAGTGCTCAGCCAGGGATTGGTTGCCTACGTGGTGCCTTGCTTATCAATTGATCAAGGCCTGACTCCAACTTAATGCACCATAACTGGAAACCTCAAATGAGGCACAGCGCAAATGCATTCATCTTCATCAGAACAGCACCGGAAAAAGTATCAGTGAGTTTTTGTGCAGCAGAGATGGGTACAAGGAAATCACTGAAACCAGATGATTGTTTTCCTCTATTTGTTGTACTTCAAGTTTGATCACTATCACACAATGTTTGTGCTGTGTCTATGAGGAAACTATATTGCAGGCCCTCTCACCCAAATCTAATGACATGGTGCTTCTGTGCAGTGTTTGTTGTTGGCTTTTTTTTGTAGTGAGATATGCCAACCGTGTAGACTTCTGCAGTGCTATATTTTGCCCTTGCTTTACTTATTTTTCATATTGAATACATTGCAGTTATGAAAGCCTGATGCCCTCAATTTCTTAGCAAATCAAATCTTTCTTTTCTGCTGCATCTCTTTCATAAATCACCACTGTACCAGAATTCTTACCGACCACGGTGAAAACACTGTGAACCTTTGAGGCGTTGACTTGTGTTGAAATTGGAGACATTTGTATGCTGTGTATCAGTCAATAGCAAAGAATGAAACAGCCTGCAGATGGATAATTCTGGTTTTATTCTGGTCAGTGTAATATATTAAACAGTTACCCATTTATCATTATCAATCAAAGGGCAGCTGGGCTGTAAGAGCAATTTAGAGCATGGCAGAGTTATGCCATTGCTGAGACTGTAATAAGTTTGAGGAAGATTATAGGAGGCAACATTGGACCTCGGGGTACAGTTTGTGTCAAAATATAATGAATCATTCATTACTTGAGATCCATAACTTACAAATTCGTCCACAGGTTAATGCAGAGAGTAGGCAGATAGAGATAAAAATGAATTTAGCGTGAACATACAAATAAATTTTAAGTAACAGCAATGAAGTAGGCCAGATGTTGAGAACATATGGAGGTTTTTGGCTGATTTTTAAGCAGGGAAAACACAAATGCTGTTTTTCAAACCAATGAACATTTCACTTGCATTATCTGGCAAGTTTTTGTTTGTCTTTGGATAATAACACCCATGTACTGTATGGTGAGAAACATGAAACCTTCAGTTCAGCTGAGAAAAAGAAACACATTCCCATGACATAAACAATATTCTGTGGTTGCTGCTATATGAAGTAATTGGTACCTGTTTTCTCTGGGCAGACTTTGGATCCCTACACTATTGATTATGAGTAACACCAGATGCCAGAGTTGGATGAGCGATGAGCAGTGAGAGGATGGAACTGATGAGTGTGCCATGAGGGGGTTGTTTGTCTTTTGGCTATGGAATTGTGTCAAGACTCACAACCTCCAAAATCCATCAGTAGCTAGCTGTCCAACAGACTACATGTTCATTAAAGTACATTGGACTTGTGAACACTGCTAAATGAGGCCGTCGACTTTCAGACTTTGTTTCTTGAACAAAGTCATCGAAACACAAAAATAGACACCTCCCTGATCTTGATATAATTATTCATCACCTTTGAATAGCTCGGATGTTAATAACAGGGCAAGATGAGGTGTTTTCATTTATAAATATCACACAGACGAATCATCCTATTTGAGAGTACAATAAAGCATTCCGAGGTAATCAATCCCAAAGTGTGTCTTATTTGTGAGGAAAACACTCAGTATTATAAAGGATGCACATTCAAAAGCACATACACAGATTTCCCACCATTTCTGATGCAAAACAGGCTAAATTGATGATTTTCAGCATATTTTCTTGTCAGGTCTGCTGATACCACAAGCAGTGAATGGCCCAAAGTCCCACTAGAGACGTGCTGCAGCTGCTGTGCTGGTGCCTCTTAGATCTTCAGGACTTGGGCGATGTTTTGCCCCACTTACATGCAGCAGCTTTGTGAATTAAAAAGGATCCACAATAAACCCTGTTTGTGCTGCAGTGGATAGCAAAGCCTTCCTGTGGGTCTGAATTAGTGTTCTTGGACTTGTACCCAGAGTCCCTGCAGCCAAACAAAGCTGAGAGAAGGTTTTTTCTTTGCTGCCCAACACCAGCAGAGGGGGGTGTGCTCAAGTCAGGAGGAGCGTGTGAGTGTGTCAACTGTGCCGAAGCCCTGGATGTTTCTCAGCAGCCACACCCTGAAAAAACCAGCTACTGACAAAAATCCAAATATATGCAAAGACTATTAATTTCAACATAAACATTGTGCACATTCTGGTACATTTGCAACATATCTCTTAGTTTTATACACAGTTACAACTGATCACCAATATCTGTGATCTATATCTTTTTCAAAATGAAAAAAAATAACTACTTGTAAACATAGCAGTTTAGAATAACGATAATTAAATACTACATCAACTCTGACCAACTCTAATAACTCATGCCAGATAATAGATATGAGCATGCCTGGCAGTTTAAAATTTAAATTAGTCCTCGCCAATATCAACGATAGACTTTCCCAAGGGTTCTAGATTGAAGTTTTTACTTGTTCTAGCTGTCACTTAGGAAACATAACTGAAAAGAATACTGCCTCAGCTGATCCAAGTGAACTGCCTGCCTCCTGTGCAGTGCAGATTGCCAATATTTAGTTTTTCAAATGAAAAAAAAAAGGTTAAAGAAAGCCCTTCTGCAGGGCTTCATGAAATAGTCTGAGATGAATTACGCACATCCACTGGCTGTTCCCACAAGGCCTTTTCTCTTTTCATTAAGCTCTATTTTTTTTTTTTTTTTACAAATTATGCATTTGTTTCTAAGAGAAAATGAATCTTTAAGTTCAAATCAGCACAAGAGTTAACTGTGTTGTGTATGCTTTCTTTCTGAGGCTGCTGTTCATTAGCTGGAAGCTGATATAGTTTACACTAGAATAGTTTTGTAAGGCTAATGTGTTGAAGTGGCACTGGCACTTTGACATTAACACACTGACACAGACTGACGAAACCTCAAAATCACTATCACACTGAGATCTATAGTGCACAGACCAGCAGTTTTGGACTGCCTGAGACTGTGCAGATTGCCAATATTTAGAGTTTTTCAAATAAAAAAAACAGGTTAAAGAAAGCCCTTCTGCAGGGCTTTATGAAATAGTCTGAGATGAATTATGCACATCCACTGGCTGTTGATTACCTTCCCACAAGGCCTTTTCTCTTTTCATTAAGCTCTATATTTTTTTTTTTACAAATTATGCATTTGTTTCTAAGAGAAAAGACTCTTTTAGTTCAAATCAGCACAAGAGTTAACTGTGTTGTGTATGCTTTCTTTCTGAGGCTGCTGTTCATTAGCTGGGAGCTGATATAGCTTACACTAGAATAGTTTTGTAAGGCCAATGTGTGGAAGTGGCACTGGCACTTTGACATTAACACACTGACACAGACTGACAGAACCTCAAAATCACTATCACACTGAGATCTATAGTGCACAGACCAGCAGTTTTGGACAGCTTGAGACAGTTGTCTGAAGCATAAGACTTGTAGCAGGTGGACGCACACACCTGTACATGTTTTTTGTGTCTCTGTCTCCTCTACAACAGCTGAACTAGAATAGTCTGGCAAATGCAATCTGACTCTGAGGCTAAATATAGTTGGCTTGAAAAAGATACTATATAAACATGTCCCCACATATGCATGATGGCTCTTGACTCTAGTTCTACTACTAACTTCCTGACCCGTATGTAAGCAGAAATCCTTTTACTTAAAAATGCTAAATGCAGCTCTAGTGGAAACAAATTGGAGACACCCATGTTGTGATCAAACGAGATGTTGTGCCCAATCAATTGGTTCAAAGTCTGAAAGTCATTCTTAGACACAAACACAGACATTCATAACCCCCCCCACACACACACACACAAAATCCTAATGAATACCTAATTCATAATTAATTAATTAATGACGTTGGACTTCATCGACTGGCTATATCTCTGCTTCCCATCTCTGATAAAAGCAGATAGGCATCTATACTATATCTATTCATTATAGCAGTGCATGAGTTAGTGTGCACTTGCAGCGCGCCCCGATCCGCCATTTGGCAAGAAAACACGGTTTAGTATAATAAGGATGAGACACGGAGCTCATCCATATTAGAAGAGTCTTTAATAAACTCAGACCGTAAAAGACACTCCTACTGCTCCCGGCTCCCACTGCTCCGCCGCTTCCGCACTGAGTCGATGCGCGGGAGGAAACACATAGCCTCATCTTTATCAGGATCAGCATCGCTTTGACAAGACAAAGAAAGCCCTGCAAATGAAGATGTGCTCCAATAGCAGGAGAAGCCAGTTTTAAAGTCACTATTTTTGCAGTCGTGCCCGCACGGAAGCAGAAAAGAACCGCGGTCCTAGGAGACTCTTTGGGGATGCGCAAAGATGCGAGAAAAGAGTGAGAGGCTTTGTGATTGACCATACTCGTTCTAAAAGCATCAGCATCATGTTTTCTCCACCCAAAGCATCAACGAGGTGCCATCAAACTTGAAGGAGACGTGTTCTCGGTCTGCGCAGTTGATGCGTTCACAGCGTCAACCTTTAACTTGCATCATCGCCCCCAAAAGAGGAGGACGCGCTGTTCGTAGTGCTGAAACAGAAAGACTTGGCGGATCAACTAGTGAAGAAGAGGGAGACGCTCTCACTTCGCTCACCTGCTTCTGAGTATCAGTGTTATTTGGCAGCTTCAGTAAGGTAAGTCCAATCCGATGTGTTGTACGGTAAAACGCAGATCTATTTTTTTTTTATTTTTTTAAGTCATGACTCTGAGATATTGTATTACAGCCTCTAAACTAAGACATCAGCGTCCACTCAGCCTGTTCTTTGTCTTTGTGGGTTGTCCTACGTATCCGCATGTGTTTTATTTTGAAGTTTGGTGTAGATTTTACCTACAAAGTTACATTATCAGTCACTCTTGAGTTGGTTTAGCTTCGTAGAAGTATTGACAAAGTATGGACACATAGATGTCACAGATATTGCCTGTTGATTTCACTATGCTTGCCATTATTAAGTATTTTACTTTGCAAAATTCCCCTGTGGTGTTCATTTAGCTGTTCCCCCACCCCAAGTTATTTTTCCTTCCTGCTGCTTTGAACCTTTTGTCACCAAAGTTTGAGTGTGAAGGCAGTGCTTGTCTTTTCTCTGTTCTCTGTATTTATGCTTTTATGTTACAGTGCACATGGCTATGTAGTGTTTAGTTATTTTGAATTCAAATGTAATTCATTGTGAAAGGACCATGGAGTTATTGCAAAGAGACATTATTACCTGTTGTGTGCTGACTGTAAACAGCATTTTTGTCTTCTGTGGTGTTGGATTGCTTCATATTATATAACAAAGAAGATCAAATTCATTGTTGGAGTGACTTTTAAATATGCTGCTATGCTGGTTTTTTGTCACTAAATATAACACGTTCCATGCGTAATCTGACCTCTGTTTTGAGCAGTAGAGACTCATTGTATTGGAGCAGTGACTGAGGGTGCCAGCGCTTTGGGTTGGTCTCTAAATTTGCTGCCTGCTGGTACCTGATAACTTCATGCAGCACACATCCATCCGGTAAAGCTCCACTAGTGGTTCCCAGGCTTACAAAATCAATTCAAGTTTATAGTCTTAAACAAAAAACACTTTGTAATTGATAATTAGGGTCAGTGATCCATTCTACAGTTTTAATGGCTTTTTATTATTTATTTATTTTCTCGCCTGACAAACCTGTGGCTGGAGTGCAGTCAGAAAACAGAAAAGATCAGGACACAGATTGTGTGTGCTGTTGTCCGGTGTCACATAGGATTGGTGTGTTCACTCGCTTATAAAAACAGCCACTGCACGCTAACTGGCCTCAGGCATATATTTTGGGTTATGCCACTTTGAAAGCACAAATGATTTTGCTCCAGCTTCCTGAACCCAATCTAAAGCTTTGTAGTGACTTAAAAACTCTGCGTGCTTCCAGAGTGCTGTCTCAAGAAATCAGAGTAAAGACAAACCAATAAAAACATTTGGAAGTATTACTATGTGCTACAAACACAACATTTCTTCTTCGTTTTCCTTAAGCTAGGCCTATGTATGTTGGTGGCCAGTTCGAAAAATTGATTGTTTAAGATCTAGAAGATCTTAAACAGTGTTGTAATTGCTAGTACTGGGACTTCCTTGCTCTAATTAATTACCCTGTCGAGCTGAGAGGGAGCGTGGGTGTCATCAAAGCCGAACAAGGCCCCTTTGAGGTGGGAAACTTGTGGCTGAATGACTTTAATCAAGTTACGATTAATTTAAAAAGGGCACGACTTAATTTGAAAGGTATGTTTTTTTTCGTCCTCTGTATTGAAATATATTTGGTATTATATGTGTCAGTCAGTAAATTCAGTTAGGTCCAAACTTTGTGTGCTTGTGGGAGACTGCAGAGCCTAAAGCTGCAATAGACAAGTTTGCACGTTGGTGGCTTAAATCCATCCTGTCTTTGACACCTTATATTAAAGGATTATATAACTATATATAACTATAGAATCAAAGGATCTAACATTGTCAAATGCAGCTTTCTTAGGTTCCACTGCTATTTTGAAGATTGTATTTTGTTCATACAAGAATTCCTGCCAGTGTCCATTTACAATCATTTTAGTCTTACACGCCTGTACTAGAGGAATGTTGATTTTCTTTATTAACCCAGCTATAACTTGTAATTTACGCAGAATGCAGGTGTGTTTTTTACCTGAAAGGCTCATTGAGGTACTTAACCTTTGTGCCAGATTTTGAGATTCACTCCTTACGCAAAGACAAACCCACCAGTAGATCATGAACAGAGCTGTAATTGCGAGTAAGGGTGATCAGTGGCTTTAATCAATTATAGTTCCATCCTCCAAATGATGAGCGCAGGTGTCCTCAAAGCAGAATGAGGCTCCTTTGAGGTGGGAAATGTGAGACTCAATGACTTCACTCAGCTGGGTCACTGGACACACAGCAGAGCTTTGACGCGTACAAATTGTGCTTGAAGATGCTGTGTTCATCCTGGGAGGCTCAGAGGCTGGCAGGGGACCAACGGAGCAGGGACATTGCACTCCAGATGGCCCAGTGAGGCCAGAGGAAGAGAGCTGTCCAAGCCCAGCTGGGAGTAAGGGAAGCTGGACTAGTGTGTGTGTGTGTGTGTGTGTGTGTATGTGTGTGTGTGTGTGTGTGTGTGTGTGTGAACATGATTGTAGGAAGGAGACAGGATGAGAGAAACAACAAAAAGACATAGAGAAAGAGGTAGGTATGTGTGTACGAGTGTTAAAGCAGTGATTGTGAAGGAGAGGGTGGTATGAAAGAGAGAGAGAGAGAGAGAGAGAGAGAGAGAAAGAGAAAATGAGAGTGAATAAAACAGGCAACTCTGTGTGTGTTTGTGTGTGTGTGTTTCTGTGTGTTAATGTATGGATGTAGTAAAAGGAAAAGTGTGGGAGGGAGACTAAATAAAAGAGAAGATGAAGGAGCTTGTACATCTGTGCGCTTGTGCTTGCATGTGTACATGCGATTGTGTATTCCTCTGTGTGTGTGTGTGTGCGTGTGTGTATGTGTGTGTGTGTGTGTGTGTGTGTGTGTGTGTATGTGTGTGTGCATTGAAGGAGTGACAGAGAAGCAGAAAGGTTTGGAGATGCAGAAAATGAAAGAGAGAGAAAGAAACAGGCGCATGTGTGTGTGTCTGTGTGTGGGTGGGAGAGAAAATGAAACTAGAAGAAGCTGGCGTGTGTGTGTGTGTGTGTGTGTGTGTGTGTGTGTGTGTGTGGAGAGCAGGGTGCACATGTATTGTGGTCGTAATACCGACAGTGGTGTTCACTGATAATATTAAGCAGAAAATCCAAGCTGCATGGAATATTACACAAAGAAAACAAGTAAAATTGAGTGTTACCTCTAACTGAATTAATGTTGAAGCTTTTTATTCAGCCAGTCAGCTCTGACCTCTGACTCTGTGAGTTAATGTATTCACATGCTTGTACAGGAGCCGTGTGCCAGCCAGTGGTTGATGTGTATGTTCTTTATGGAACATGGCTGCAGGTACGCGGCCTCCTGCTGTGAGTTCAGAATGTGATATTCACAACCCGCTTTGATTGAGAAGACATGTTGCATGTGGGACCCCTTTTTTCACTCTTCCATGTATGTTACACCTCGGAGGCATCACTCTCCTTCTAAGTGAAGCCACCTGAATATGAGAGCAGAGCAATATGACGACAAACACACAGCGGCTTCAGAGAGATAACTTTGCCTCAGTGTTTCCATTTGGGAAGCCGCTAGAGAGCAGACAGAGAGAAAGCGTGTTCTTTTTATTCTGCCACATCTGCTCTCTGATGGAATGGAGCATGATCTGCACTTTGATCACGATGAATTATTCCTATCCCTGGCTATAAATATGGTCTGTCTTCAGCACCCAATCTCTCTCTCTTTCTCTCTCTCTCTCTCTCTCTTTACTTAAACCTGAAATCTGTGCTCGCCTTAGAGTAGCGCTCTCCTGAGAGTGCCACTGCAGGGCGGGTGTACTGCAGCTCTGGTTTTCTTCCTCACACATTGAAGGAACCAGAAGCCCTTCCTCTGTGATAACCTTTTCTAAAGAAGATTGTGATTTATAGACTCAATCCAACCCAGTAATAGCACTATTTTGTGCAAAACGTTGTATGTAAGAAACATCAAAAGAGCTTTGTGAGGACTAGGCTGATGTTATTCTATATTTTTCTCAGTTATAACAAAGCCCATGAAAAGACCAAAACCAACAATATGTTGGTCCGTCTCTCAATACTTATTGAATACTTTCTGACTTCCCCTCCCTGATGAGATGTCCGCCCACAATGTTCACTTTCTGGCATCATTATAGAAAATCTACTGATCAACATAAAACATATTAACTATACAACATGACAACCATGTTCATAGTACGTATGTTTCGACACTTCTTCACGTCTTTTTACTGTTGCACACCAGCCCAAATTGTGACAGCTGATCATGAAAATGTTTACTAAAGTAATCAGGCAAGTGACAAGTAGCCAGGGTCCTTTTCTCATAGACTTCTATGCAAGCCAGCTTCTTTGTGCAGCCAGTGGAGATGCCTCCTGCTGGAAATTAGATAGAATGCAGGTTTAAGGCACCTACGTATTGGCTTTACTTTTCAGACTCGGAAGCTCCGTCCATTATTTTACAGTCTATGGCTGTAGCTGTTGTAGAGTTTTGTTTATAGATCTTCACGTTGCCTGCTTTGGTGGTTTTATTCTGCTGTGGCAGGTTATTTACCTTATGTGACATTAATAATCCTTGCTGCATGGACATTTTTGTATTTATCTGAGTTTTGTCCTTTTGTGTGGTTGGTTCTAGTAAGGCTATAGAAGAAGGTGGTTGTATATTTATAAATGATAAGCATTTATATGCACAGGCTGCAATGTGCCCTCCTTTAGAATTGGAATTTATTGTTGGTTTGGCCATGAGGGCTCCATGGTGTGATGTTGTTCCACTAGTGTACACATCAACATTTAATGCAATTTATGCATCAAGTGTAACACAGTAATGTTTGGTCAGAGTACATTTTAACAGACCTACTTTCCACTTTTATCTAAATACCTTTTGTTTTTACACTTTTTGTTAATTAAAATATTCTTAAAGTACCGGTACATATACAGTATATAGTATATTATTTTAGTATCCTTTCCATCCCAGTCTCACAGCAGAAAAATAAAAACAAGTAGGGGACTCACAGGTCTAACGTCTAAAGCTCTGTTGTGAGCACAATAATAACGTAGTTCCCTTTTAAGTTAATATGGTGAACTTCTTCTTGGCAAACAGTTGCCTTTTACACATCTATCTGTTAAAAAGCAACATTTAAATTCCAAATTTGGTCACCTGTTAAATATTCACTCTTTTTTTAGCTTTGTTTTGGTCTCCACCAACTCCTAAGGAAGTTAGTTGCTAAATTCTCCACCAGCTAGTTGTTATCAGGTTTTGTGTGTAAAAAACGGGTTATTTTAATCGGTAAATGTGGGTAATTATGACATTTTGTATGCAAAATTAATTTAATTAGTTTATTAATTACGATTTACACTCTGCATACACACTTTGTTAGTAATCACACACAGGCCTGAAATACACACACATGCTCAGGCTATACAAGCACTAATGGAGAGATGTCAGAGTGAGTGGGCTGCCAGCCAAACCAGCGCCCTGAGTGGTTGGGGGGGATAGTGCCTTGCTCAAGAGCACCTAGCAGTGCCCAGGAGGTGAAGTGGCATCTCTCCAGCCACAAATCCACACGCCATACTTTTTGGTCCTGATGGGGACTTGAATCAGTGACCCTCCGGTTCCCAACCCAACTCCCTACGGACTGAGCTACAGCCACCCCTTAATAATTAGCCACATGTCATGCCACAATTAGCATGTCCACTTGATTTAGTTTGTTTTTAAATATCATGCATCATTTATGTGTATCAGCAAATGGTAGCAGCAACTTAACCAGCACAGAGAAACACAGGCAGATGGAGCTGCAGGCTCTCAGGTAAACTCAAAACTGCAGGCACAGGTTAAAACTGAGTAGCATAAATTAGAGTGAAGCTCTATATGTCTGTTTTAAATATTGATTTTAGTAACAGATTTAGATTAGCAGATCAAAATGTGAAATACCACCAAAAAAAATCCATATCCGCAAACATATATTGCATAAAGAAACCATTTTGCAGAATCAAGCTTTCTCTCTCACATCAAACACCATATGTGTTGAAAACATTTCTTATGTTAAAACCAAACCTTGTTAGTACACATTTTGTACGCTAGGGAGTATTTAGGGCAGCAAGACAGTGTACCGATATGGATTTGACCCAAAATAAACTATAGTTTCAAGTTCAGTGTAATGAAGGAAAATGTCATCTGGAACTCTGTTGTGGCTAATTGATTGATTGTGCTTTTATTAGTTTTTGGACAGCATTAGAGCTCTATTGCACCGGGCAGAATAAGATATAACAGGATTTGGATACACAGACTACTTTAATAGTAAGACTCAACACAGTATACTGCCAATCAAAATAATAATGTATTATCATGGGTATAATATTTACATTTCGGACATGCTGTGTAGATTTTGTTCTGTTCAGGGTTCTGTTCATTATCTTATTGAAAAACAAAACAGGAAATAGACCAGATTTGGACGCCATCTGAGGGATTGGCTTTGAGTTAATACATCATTTCTGATTCACAGAGCTGACTACAAGCTCTTAACTGGCAGAATCAAAATAAACTACAGTACAATTCTTAAGAGAACATGGGGGTAATGACAAAGAATGGCTCCAGGCTGTGCTTTAGGAACAGTCAACAGAGGCCACATCTACATCTCTGTATATCAATGCATTCCACTGGGATGTGGAGTGTTTCTTTTCTTAGTATCACTGCTTGTGCCTAAGACTTTGGCTGATTTTAATAAAGAAAATGTCTCATTCTTCTGCACAGCACCTTCACATAGTCTCACAGCCTCACCCACAAAGTGTGGTGCTATTAACCATCACCTCTGATGGGAACAAAAGGTCAATCCTTTATTATTCATCTGGGATGTCAAACAATGTTCACTGGCTGTTATTTAGGGTTGGGGAGACCCATTGAATAATTCAGGGGCAGTATTCTCTTTCCTTCGAAAAAAGAGCAGTGGTTCAGATGTTTGTGAGAGTCTTATCTCCATGCAGTAGCCCTCTGTCATTCCTGAGCTGACCTTGGTTGTCACTGCAGCGGCATCATGGGTGGTGCAGAAGGTGGCAGGGACTCGTGTTCTTCTCGTATCTGTAGGAATCATCCACACAGAGAGAGTAGGTAGGAAGGACTGCAGGGAGCTGGCTTCTTCTCGTCTAAATTCTCCACTGGTGTCTGTTTACAGTACACCATGTGCCGGGCTGGTGCCAATGTATTTAATAAAAAGTAGATTACTTCTTTACAATGAGTTATTCTGTTTTTCACCCGTGGTATGTTTCTGTTTTGGTACAATCGCAATGTCATTTGCTCTTAGCGCTTTCTTAAGATGTAAGGGGTGTTTATTGCCGCTGAAGAGTCAAAAGCAGATATTAATGCTATTAAAGTGCCTTAAACTGAAGAATTCTGTAATGTGAGTCACTTCCCTGGAAGGATTAGAGGGAGGATTCTGAGTTAGGAGAGAAAGTGAAAATGTTCATCTTGTTATGTGAGCAGCTGGAGGGAAAGAGAGGGACAGATTAGGCAGAGAAAGTGGGGAAAAGTGTGTGTGTGTGTGTGTGTGTGTGTGTATGTGTGTGTGTGTGTGTGTGTGTGTGAGAGAGAGAGAGAGAGAGAAAAAGAGAAAGAGACCACCCTTATGCCAACTCTACCATCTCTGAACAATAACAGAGGTACATACACAGATACAGTATGCTTTCTATCAAGCAACAGATGGCATGCAGCCCAAAGGAAATCAAATGAGAAGCTTGTCTGTCATTGGACAGAATGACCCTGCTCTTATTCGATCTTACTGCTGTCTGTACTGTACTGTAGCACTCAGTGAAAGCAGAGCAGACCATCTGGGCTGTGATCTATAGTCAATAGTTATGGATAAACATATTTAGGTCTACTGCTGTATTATTGGATACTTTAGCTGAAACTGATTTGGTTTTATACAAATGTGAACACACTTTTTGAACACAGTTATAGTTGGTTGAGTACGTAAATTGTCAGTAGTGAATGAATGAGGAACACATTAATAATAATAATATCATGAATATATCTCTGGCAACCCACCGTTATCCCCAATTTTAGTTGTTGAGGAACTATTTATTAATGACTCATTAATGATCATGTTGTTCTTGATTTGTTCCTCACTTATTCCCTTAATAATTACTCACTGTTTTCGGCACTGCATGAAAAGTGTGAGTAAGAGACTCAGCCTCATGTCTATCTTAGAAATATAAGCAGACATTGCAATCTGTACCCGTAAATCATAGTTTGGTTTAATTGTGTATTCTAGCGGTCTTTCTGCGTGGCAGACGCACACACACACATACTGTATATATATATATATATATATATATATATATATATATATATATATATATATACACAGTAGCTGCTATACTTTTTTGTATTTTGGGGAACTGAAGCAAAAGCAAATAACAATGGATGGAAATATGCTGTCTATAAATCATGATCATTGAGTGTGGGTGAAAGGTGTTTTGTGCCAAGTCCAAAGTGCACAAGTTTAAATTTAACAGTTGACTTTTTCCTGACACCTGGACAGTGTAGATCAGGATCCAGGCTGATGGATTGAGGAATGAAAACAGAATGTTATTTAGGGACACGTATGCTCAAGGGTCAACTTGTGATGCCAGCAGCTCTTTGAGAGATACTGTCCTTATTGTCAACGTACTGTGTGCAGAGCAATGACAATGCTTGTTTGTCTTTAGAGCTAAAGAAATCTTTTTTGAGGAGAGCGCTCGGTTACTTTGTAACCTTGGTTCTTTGAGTGAAGAGACTATCTCTCCAATGTTACATATTCCATATGTACGAGGATGATCCCCCTGACATCAGGTGCGTGGATACTTCTTTAAGACACACAGGCTTGCCCGGCCACGCTTTATGCTAATTCCTATAAAGCACCTGTGCTGGCATGGAATCACTGATAGTTTGATCGGAAACATCTCCAAGCGGCCTACAGCTGGAAAGAGAGTCTCTTCACTTAGAAAACACAAGGTTACAACGTAACTGAGCATTCTCTATCGTATCGAGACTATCTCCACCATTACACATTCCATATGTACAGGGAACTCTTTAATACATCCCGTGAGGAGACAGTGCTGCCCAAGCACAGATAGTGAAAAAATAAGTTAATTGATTAATTTTTAATGAACTGTTCTAAAGACCACTATGAACCATAAACCAGGTCAAGGCCTTGCAAATTGCAAAGTCCAAGCCTAAGAGGCAGAGGGGCTGCAGGGAGTAGGCTGCAAGATGCAAGACCGACCCAAGACACATAGAGGCCCACACCGTTTCTTTGTTCAAGGCCGATACATAAACAAAAAGGCCACTCCGGTCAGCCTGCAAAGCGCTCAGCTGACCAGGGAGGCAACAGTCCGGTGAGATGAACGCATAGCCACCAAGGATGAGTGATCCATCAACATTACACCCCAATCAGACTCTCGCAAAGGAGGGGTTGGCTGCCACATTCAGTAAATGAAGGTGGACAGAGATGAACAAGTGGCTTCTGTACATATAGCAGCGTGGGAGGCGCAACGCCAAGGATGCCCAGACAACCGGAAGTAGAATGACCGCTGCACAGTCTTCCGGAGGGCCCATGAGCGCTTCATATTCCACCAGGGCCCTGACCGGTTGAAACGTAGACTGGGGCCACTCTACAATCCAAGCTTTTTCAGGAGAGGAGAGTGAGTGGAGCCCAGATGGAACCTCTTTCAGGAATCGATCGGGGTAAAGGATAAACCTGCCCCATCCTGCTAACATTCCTTGCAGGGTTGCCACAGATTTCCCCATCCCCAGCTGGGTCAGCAGAAACAACAGGAGGCCACGCTGCTGTCACAGCTGCTGCCGAATGCCTTGAAGAGATCAGTGATAGAAAGTTGATTGTCCCCACAGTAACATGGTGGAACTCATTCTACGCCTATGCTTGGATTAAATGTCCCTATCTGACATCAATAAACGTTGCACAGAGCTTCAGATTAAATGTATGAATGACTAATGAATACTAGTTTCTCAAGGAATACTGTTCCATTATGAAGCCATTTACAAGCGCAATGGATGTCCTACAGGGTGAGGACACTTGTTTTCATGCAACTCAATCAACGCTAGAAGATCTAATGGCCAAATCCTTAGTAGCATAAAATGACTTAACGCAAATGACCACGGGCTGCCTGAGGTTTTTATGGGAATTTAAAACTTGAAGGATGCGTTCAAGTTCAAGCTACGCTGGGTAAAAGAAGAAGCCAGAAGTGTCCTCATCAAGTTCCTCCTCACATGGGAGTGCTGCTCCCTAACAACAGAAGAGCCTGCCCTGCCTTATGAGGTCATAAGGGGCAAGGTTATCTCCCCTTTCTCTGCTTTGCCCGCCCAGAGAATGTGGCCCACCCATGAGAGAGAGACATCATGGCTTTCAAACGAGCAAAGTGGCAGTTGGTCAAGGCCACACCCCCAACCTCCAGCTTGCCCCCCCCTCCTCCTCAATAGCTACAGACTCAGAAATGGCACATACTAAGGAAAGCTCATTGTGGGACTGGCTCTAGTGGCTGTAATTCTGCACCAAGGCTGCATTTTGGGAAAGAGATTTCAGATACAGTTTTAAGAGACCACTAAGGTCTATATAAAAGCATCCAAAGAGGACCATGTCATGGGACCTTTAATCATGAAATGTCTACAAAATAAAGACATCAGTAGACAAAACATTTCATTAAAACTTCTACGTGACAAATACTGCACATGTCAAAATCTAACAAACAAAATATTTTTTAAATCATGCATGGAAATGTACAAAAAAACAATTGATCCATCAAAATGCGTTGAGATGCATTGATAACCTGTTTAGAAGTGAAATATATCATTCTGATAATCGGAATTGGACCTAACAATGTGAGTGTTTCTGCAACTCCCTTTTCAGGCTGAAGGCTGCTAGTAACGGCTGTAAAAGCTGTAAGCCTGTAAACTGTTCAACTTGACCGTGGCTTTTTGTCTCCGCCCCCGGTTGCTGCCGCCTGCTCGTCTACTTTACAAGCGAGGTGCAGTACATCTTGAACTTGCCTAGGGTGTTGATCAATTATGCCAGAGTGTAGCTGCCTAAGTTAATTAAACTAATTTATTTGGCCAAAGTCAGTAAGACTTGGCAACACATTGTGGTCTTTCTGGATGCAGAGGCTATGTCTTTGTTTGTACTGTAGGCTGTTCCAAATGGATTGATCGTGCCCTCGCAGAAATCAGTCAAAACACCAATTAGAGAATGAATGCCAGTTTACAGTACAATTACAATAACACCTGTCCAGATTTTGAACTTTGAAATGCCAAATAAATATTTCATTAATGAAGTGGGTGCTGATCCATAAAGTTCTACTCCTTGTTTTGTATATGTAAAAATAATAAAAGCTGTAGTGCATAACTTTTTGATTTTAATGAACGTCAAGCCGTTGCATAGGCGGACTTACCATTAGGCAAAGGTAGGCAATTGCCTTAGGCCCCAAGCTACCAAGGGCCCGTAAAACGCCTGATAAACTTATGGTTACGATTTGTTGTCTTACTTTTCACCAATTAATTATATCTCTAAACATTGATACGCTAAAGTGCTATCCGATTGCTTAATTCATGATGAGAAACTCCCCCCAGTCCCCACATTGGACTATGCCATTATCCTACCCAGTGTTGCCAAGTCCGCTTATTCTAAGCGAATTTGGGCTTGTTTTTCTGTAAAGTCGCTTACAAATATTGGTAGTCGCGGGTCGCGATTTTCTTGGGCTTGTTACTAAAGTGTAGTTGCTTATTTGGGCTTGTTCCCAGCTCCATTATAAGTTGTCAAGCAGATATTTTCTATGTTATTTAAACGTAGGAGTTTGTCTTGCCTGTTCCCTCAGTCCCGCCCCTTTCCCCATACACACTGGAGACATCAGTTGTTATTAGGCTCGTTTGAGATGAACTGCGCCTCGCCTGTAAAGTAGACGAGAGCAGGCGGCAGCAGCGGGGGGCGGGGAAAAAAAGCTGCGGTAAAGTCGGACAGTTTCCATCCGATTCCAGCCGCCTTCAGACTGAACAGGAAGTGACAAAAACACTATGGTGCGATTATGATTTAATAAAATATAATCAGACCCACAGATCAGCTGGTACACACTCTCTAGTTGTTTTAATTATGACAGGGTAGCTCTCAGAATGTTCTACATGCGATCTGTTGCTGATTTTAATTAACAACAGACTTGAGGTGATCCATGATCTGAACAGATTTAGTCTCTCTGACTTCTTAACATCACTATCTGCCACATAAGGTGTGTTCTGTACAGAATAAGTCTTTAAATCAGACAAATAGCAACTAAAATCCCTCCGATTAAAAAAACAATAAAAAGTTTATATCAAACGTCATCATGTTGTAAACCAATCAGCTGTTAAATCAGCTGAGAAGCCGGCATTTCCCAGCATGCTCTGGGTCCACCTGGCTCTTGCAGTCGGTGAAAAGCAACTGCGCTGCCTGCGTCTCAGAACTGCGGCTGCCTTGCTCTCGTGAGATTTCCGTTGCCCACGTGTGCATGACGTCAGAGCAAGTCGGGATCAAGTCGGACACAAATCTAACCGGGATGCAACGGGCGGCGATCGCCGGTGATCGATTCTGCGCAGACCTGGCTCATCTCGAACATAATCCTCAGCAACTAGACCCCGTGAGTAGCAGTCACCCTAATCAATGTATTGTGATTGAAGATGATCCAGCACTCTGGCCAAAACAGCTGTCAGACAGAGAGCACGTCTTTCTCAGATAAATAAGGACTGAAAAGGGGGAGAACAAGGGTTGTGGAGGGCCCCATGCCTGTGTTTGCCTTAGGCCTCAAAATGACTAAATCCGCCCCTGCTGTTGCCAAATGAGTAGCTACAAAGGTTATTAAGACTATCAGTTCCACACAACTTTCTCTGTATTTCTCAGTATGGCTATGTTCAGAAGATTGTGGGGTCCGGTGAGTTTGCCGCAGAACGTGAAATAATTACTTCATCATGTTTTTTTTAATCCTCCCTGTCCTCCTTGGTTACAAGCAACTGTGAGCCGGGCCGTGCACGTCACTTAAGGCTTGTATAATGTGGATGCAATCTTGTTTACTTCACATGATGACGGTGCATTAGGAATGCAGACCATGAGGTGGCTGTGTACAGTAGGGCCAGCATTTATTCTAAATCAAAATGATCCGGATATGGAAATCCCATTTTTTGCTATTCAGGATTCAGGTTATCTGTCTTACTTTTATGCCGGTTTTTCAAAGCAACATTGGACTGGATCATCCTGATCCAGATACACAGTTTTCAAGATTACCAAATCCGGATTACCAGCGCTCTAAATAGGACAACGTATTACAATGTGGGCGCGAGCTATGCAAAGAAAAGGTAGAAGAGCCAACATGGAGTCAATGTAAGTGTTTCTTATTTGGAGACAAAACACAAAAATAGCACAAAAATCCACTTCCATTCATAATTTATTTTATGGCACCTCATCTGAGCAACAACAAATACAAAATAAATATACATTAACAAATACAGTGTGGATATTTTGAAAACGTCTTCAAAAAAAAGGCTAAAAGTCTAATAGTTAACAAAGTTAACAAAGTTCTTCATCTGAGGAGGAGAAACCAGAAATTATTTTTGACAGTCTCATCTCTGATGATTTTCTTAATTAATATACAGTGGTGAATGACAGAAAAATGGAATATATTGTTTTTGTTTGTTATTAAAATCTGTTTGGGGGATTGTTTCATGGGGACAAGATCTTTTTTTTCTTTACTATACCGAATAGCTTAATTGGTAGCCTATGTCTACATTATCTACTTTATCACTGTTGCAACGGTTACACAAGTCAAGTGCAAAATATAAATAAATGTATATACACTAAATGATACAAATGTATTATTTAACCAATTTTAAAGTTTTACTACATTTTCTTCCTGGAATAGACCTTGAAATCCAAACCCCTGTTGGGATCAGGATAATCCTGTTTTTTTGGATCAAAGTTATCCAAATCCTACTGACAAGTTTTGAACAACACAAACTGAAGGTTTGATCCAGATTAAAACTAGGATTGGATTCCGTGATCTAATCTGATTTCAGATTCCTTCTTTCCCTTTTTGAACAACCCATTTTCAAGATTTGTTCCAATCCGATAACCAAAATCCGATCAGCTTACCTTTGAACAACTGGCCCTATAGATTGGGGCGTGACAAATCAGTTGAGAAATATATTTGTGGTCTCTTTAAACAGATTTGAGTGTCAGATAATTTCTGTACTTAAACAGAAAAATGTATACTGCAACCTTTTGACAAATTATTGAGTCAAACCAATGGCGCTTAGCACAAGTTCAATCAGAAGACTAACTGTGTTGAAATATTAACCGCAACCTTTAAAGAATTAAGCTAACACTTATTTCACACAAAAGCCAGGGATTTAAACAAAGACTAATTTACATGTAGGGTAGATTGTAAATAACACCTACAAAATGTCCAAAATCTGTTCACACATTGCCATGGTACTTATATACATTTTTAGAAACTACCATAGCGTGCCTGTAATTCACCATTGAATTAATATTTTGAATCATGATTCATTAGTTGAGGTAAATCATAAAAAATCGGATCACTTTAGGTACGATGCAATTTACCTTTAAGCTGTTAATCATTCATTCGGTGACTGAGTTTCCCTATTTATTTGTGTCATTACAAACACATCCACCTTCATTGTTATTTAATGTTTATTGTTAGGTGATCCATGGGTGTGCCATCATAATTACACCCCCCCCCCCCTTGTGAAAGCAAATCAATCCCATTTTTTTGGTATCTGCTACTCCATATAATTAAACAAGAACCAAAGGCAGTGGGTCGCTCATTCAATTAGAGTTTCATTTACCACATTTAATTACCCACAATCCCTGCCCTCTTTGACCCTACAAGAAGCCTCGTATGACTAATGAGCGCACTCACCTGATTTTCTTGACTAGGAAATCACATCAGTGTCTATTTCCCGTCATCTGTTCTCAGGAAGGCAGCATATATGACGATTGTACATTAAAGGATTTTGCTGGCCTGGTGTGTATTTATGTATGTGTATGTATTTAACAGGAAAGAGGTTTCAAGCCTGTATTGAAGGCCACTGGGATTGGTCTAGCCGTTCACCTTACTCCGACCACTCCAGACGCTTTGATCTTCCCAAAGCCCATGTTGCCACAAATTGTCACAATTCTTACTGGGTAGCCTACCTGTTGAATATTAAGTGCACATTGGCACTGGCTGAAAAAGTGTTTTCATTTTGCACTGCACATGACTGGATAGATTTTTAAATCAGGTCAAGTCAACTTTTTTAGTCAGCTCGCTTCATGTATATCAAGTGTAGACGTCAATATGTCGTGTAAATGTCATGTAAATTGGATATTTGTCATATAAGGCTTCGTGTTCCCAGTAGGTGTAGACTCAATATTGGTCCTCAGGCCTGGACTTATCAAACTTTGTAAGTTTTGTTAAGATTGGACAATGTACATATGTCAATGTCAATGTCAATTTTATTTCTATAGCACATTTAAAAACAACAACAGTTGACCAAAGTGCTGAACAGGGTCGATGTCAAATACATAAATAACACGTGTAAAAATCACTCCAACCAAAATACATCACAAGGAGACAAACAACAACACTTTAAAACATCAGAATCCAGGTTAATGAGGGTTAAAAGCTACAGCAAACAGGTGCGTCTTAAGCAGCGATTTAAACGATTGTAAGGTCTGTATACATACAAGTTACAAAAACTTCCTGTATCCTCCCTGTAATCCTATCACTTTTGAGGTGGATCTGGTCGAACTAGGAAGAGGATATCAAAGTATACAGACAGTAACTTGCTGTTACTAGTAGGTTTTGCTATGACTATAACTAATATCTTTAGGCCATGACTCTATCAAGCATTAGAAGTTTGGGACGGATTGGATAATGTACAGTTTAGTTAGAAACTCTGTAACACTTTATAATAACCATCATTTATAGATGGTAAATTGATAGCTAATTAATTTTCACTTAATTTTCATTTAACTGTTACCAAACTGTCTGTGTTAACAAGCAATTAAATTATAATTAATAAAATATTAGTAGTGCTGTAAATGAACAATTCTTAAAGGTTTACAAACATTTTTAATCATAGCCCGATACCTAATATAACATAAGAGGATATAATGTGTGTAACAATAAACTGTTAATTTTCAGCACTATTAACAATTAGTAAACATTATTAATTATATTTGAATTTACCATCTATTAATGATGGTTATTATAAAGTGTTACCACTCAAAAAGCTTTGCAATTTAGCTTTGCCTAGGTCTTTAAATTGTACTGACCAAATTTGAAGTCAATTGTGTTAAGTCCTTTAAGAGGAGTATGTTAAAGTAGAGCCTCTGGAAACGGTCTAAGAAGTAAAAAAAAAAAAAAAAGAACTGTAAATTCAATATGGCTGACTTCCTTTTGGGTTTAGGGAATGGCTCTTAAAGGCTTCTTTGTAAGTCTAGAGGTGATACAAATGCCTTCCGAATACTAAGCTTGCACATACATATACTCAAATTAATCTACCCCATTCTCATACACATTCTCACGTTATACATGCATGCAAGCGTATGTTTAAATATGCATGAGAGTATGTTTGTTGATTGTATTATGTTGGCTTCATAAGTCTGATATGCACTCTTCCTTTCCTACCCTGTGTAAGCTACTTAGGTCCTGCTACCATTGCACCTTGCATAGCCATTTTTAGCATTTAATGGTTATTACGTGTGTGGGGAAGCGGCTTATACACTCTTCCATACTAGCAGCCTAAAATCTGCTATTCTATCTGCTTTTATATGTTTAACTGTTTTTAACTGCTCTTTAATGTTTAATTTCTTGCACTGCACTGTAACTTTTATTATTTTAATCGTTTTCATGTAAAGCACTTTGAATTGCCCTGTTGCAGAAATGTGCTATACAAATAAAGCTGCCTTGCCTTGCCTATCTTTCTTCTTACACTATAACAGCTGTGTTAAAGTGTCTACTGTTCAGGCACACTCCCTCTCTCTTCTCCACCAATTTACACTGCAGTTGCATATTTGATGCCTGTCAGCTCCCTCTGTGCCTTAATGAAGAGTTACAGCAATATGTGTTTAAATGGTATTTTTCTTGGTATTCTTCTTTCATGAATAGGTTTAAAGGAGGTCTTTAATTCAAACAGAACTGCATGTTTTGCTCACTCTTATAAGTGGCATGCCCATAACTACCACTAATTGGAGTCATGTAGAAAAAACTGCAACACATTTTAAACTTAATGGTCTTGGCATTAAAATCTACAGAAATCCACCACACTGCTAAAAATAAGTGAATCTGCCTACAGTTGTCTAATGACCTATTCTCATTTGACAACTGTAGGCAAATCGTCAACTGTAGGCAGAATGTTTTTAGTGTTTTTGCCCAAGTTCTTTTTTTCCTTTCAATTTCCAACAAGAAGCATGCTCTTTTGAAAGTGGATTGCTGCCAGGATGAAGAACTGTGGCTATCGGATTAGGAAAAACTGAATTAAAGTTTGATATGAGCCATTAGCTTTCAGCCATGTTGTTTCTTAGAGAACTAGTGGAATTAATTTATTGCATCTTGTTATGATATGCACCTGCTGCTAAGCACACTAAGTGGTGGAATATTATTATATATATATTATAAGTGCTTAACTTTAAATTTTAATGAAGAGTGGCTATTAATATTTTAGATTAAGGATTCCAGCATTAGTGTCCGGCTGTAAACTCAGTGATGATGTCTTCAGAAGGACTGTGATAAGTAAACTGTTGTCTGTGCTGTTAAAAACAAATAATGATCCATTTATGCATCCATTAAACATTCACAATTGCATTCAATTACTGTTATTCAGCTTCTAATCAGATTTAAGTCAATTACAATTCGGCAATGTACGCCTGGAATTAAAGCAGATATTACAAAGGTCATAGCAGGGCCACATGGTGGGCCAAATTCACTTGATTATACTCAAATAACTCCACATTGCCATATAACTTTTACCGTTAAATAGACATAAACATCTTTATATTCCACCTTGTCCCTTAAACGTTCTCAGTAAGGAAATGCTGCATTTATTAACTGATTGGACTTGAGACACAGCGTTTGCATCCCTAATCCTTTTTTGTGTGTTTGCAGTGTATTAAAATCCGTTGACACCTGTTTCCACAAGCACTGTGGTTAACAGTACCAAAGCATCGTAGTTTCAGTTACTGTAAATGTTAATAATGTACTGTACACGCTGTGTCTTGTGCCAAGTCACTGATGACTTTTTCAATATTCAACTTAGACCACACATCTTTCCCTGAACTAAAGGAGGTTCTGTGTGTGCTTAAACATAAAATGTTTAATAATGCTCTAGTTGACTGGGTATGATAGGCAAACACATTTTATACACTGTCAGCGAACAATTTGCATGTTAAGTTCAACATTTAAAAAATAATTAGGTTCAATAACATCATTTATCGACTTCAACCATGACAATTGATAGCATTAGCGAGGTAGTCATTTTAACCTAGACTAATTTAGCCCAAACTCTGATCCTTCCCTACGTAACCAAGGTGTTTTTGTGCCTAAATTTATAAACAAACCTTAACCACAGCATTGTCAGATCATAACACTTTTTTTTTAACTTTACGATTGAGATTCATAATGCTTTTTGAAGACAAACAACCTATTTTTCAGTTTAATTTGGAGGAGTTGTCTGTTGTACAGGTGGAAATATGTTTTCTGCCAAATGTATTTGGAAATGTGTAGTATATTAACATTTGTCCTATGAGACAGGGTTGTCATACCTCAAATTCAGAATATACTGTAAATCACTGTAAATTAAATGTTACTACCCATAATGCAATGCATATTACAGTAATGAACCGGAAAAGAAAATGATGGTATTTTACTGGACATTTTGTGGTAAGTAACTGTAGAAATTACAGCATAGTCTTACAGTGTACTGTAGAGAGTGAATGCTTACTTTAAGCACAGCCTGCCTCATCATTCGTTCAGGTATACTGTACAGACGTTGTTCACACCTGGGGGATGCCAGATCACTGTTGACCGCTGCTTGTGAGCATTACTCATTCCCTTTTCCTAGACAAAACTTTCCCAGCTGATTCAGGAAATCAAACCAACACCTTCTTGATCACAAACCTGCTTTTTTCACTTATTCGCTTATTTCATATGCTCTATGATCCTGCTCATGTTTGAACCTCTGACTTCATAAAAACAGGCTGCAGGCCTACTACCGATACACTGGTGGCACATGTCTACTTAAAACATATCAATAGAAGCTCACCTGTAGACTTCAGTGTTCAATACTTTGGTGGCATGTCAGCCAAGTTAACAGGAATGTGTTTTATGAGGGAAACAGATGGAACAGTTTTCCTTGTTGGAGGATGTACCATGTGTTCTATGGAAGCCTCTGTGACAAATGACACCACAGGGACATCACACAGTGCCTTACAGTTTTGTAAGCTTTACTTTTTTGTTCAGGCATGTTCAGAGTGAGTGAATGAATGAATCATTTCTTAAAACTGAGAAGCAGATGAGACAGTGGGAATTATTGGGATGTTAGAGCTGAGGCTGCACTGTTGGTACCTCTGTTCAACAAAATTATTTGAATCTAAAGTCAGTAAGTGTTGGTACAGTGAGGTGAGGTCCGACGTCAGCAGGGTCTTAAGCCTGCCTCAAACAGACTTTCTGAATTAAAGATAGCTAACTTAAATGGGTTGGTTGTTGTTTTTTCAAATCAGTTAAGTTGTTTTAGCCAGTGTTGTAGTCAAGACCACTTACACGGAGACCAAGTCATCACCTAGACCAGAATGTATTGAGACCGAGACAAGATCAAGACGTCCAGGGGCTGAAATGATTCAAGACCAAGACCAAGGCAGGACAAGACCGAGTCAGTACCAAGACCAGTGCCAGACAGCCACAACTTCTTCTTCTGTCTCCGAGATTCACTTTCTCAGGAGTGCGTGTTATGGGGGAGGGGGAGAGGGAAGTAACAGGAACAAATTTTAAATTAGAGATGAGTCAAGTTATTGGTTGCATTTGAAGCAGGAAGTTTTACATCCAAGGACAGCAATAATGACATGCAATTTGCAATGCACAAGCAATAAAATGATATCCCTACAGTTGTGGTCTTGACCGGTCTTGACATAAACTTTAGTCCTCTTTTTCTGAGGCCGAGCGTAAAAATGCGGCCGATTCTGAGACAAGACCTTCAAAAAGTGGTCTTGAGACCGATCTCGAGTACTACAACACTGGTTTTAGCCTAGCTAGCTAAAAGGATGCCAATGGTGGTCTGTCTTAGAAATCTGTCTGTAAATTGACAATTTGGTACAACCATAGAATGGATTACCATGACATTTTGTACAGACATGCCTCCCAGCTGAGCAGTGACTAGAGCCTAGTGACTTTGGTGATCCACTGACTGTTCCTCTTGTACCACCATGCGGTGGACATTTAAGTGATATGTGACTATCCTTAACTATTGCATGGATTGTTGATTGTATTACTATATATTTTTATGTTCCTTGCCATTGTGATTTTTATTGGGTATCAATGGCTTTTAATGTATGAATTGGACATTCATGGTTTCCAGACAATAGTGATTGTCGTATCTTGAACCTTTCCTCTTGCCTCAGCATAAGGTTGACATTTGTAACTTTCCATGTAGTGTCATGCTATCAGGCCAACTTTTTATTTGGGCAGTACTTTGTTGTCAGAAAATACTTAGAAAAGAAAATATAGACTGAAGAATGAAAAACATGAAACATGTTCATAAAAAACAAACAAACATATTGGGCTATACTAGAATATTTACAATTGTTCTGCAAACCAAACGAGCAGGCCTGCCTTCTTGCACAATCCCAATGTTCTTCTAAACATCTTCATTCCATTCGTTCCATCTTCAGCCTGCTTTGGTTCCTGTTCATCACTGCGACCGCAGTTTAACAATCCCATAAATGAACCGCCATTGCTCCAGACTAGCTGTGTAGTAACCCAGCTCCATCAAACAACACCAGTAGCTGCTACCGCTTTATAGTGCTAAAGTCTACTTAATCAGTCTGGTCAACACGATACAGTAATAGTAACAATCAGTTTGTTTTTCTTTAGTAGTCTGTCAGTCTGTCTGGGTTCCTTCGATTGTGGCAGTATATCCAAATCACTGATCAGGTGCAAGATTTAAAAAGGCAAGAGGGTGAAATAGAACACTGATTGATTTTCCCTGAGTGGTATATTCAGCAATCTTTTAACTTCCACTGGCAACAAGACATCAACAAAGAAACTGTTATATTGTGTATATTTGACATATCATAGATTCTCCTATCACATTCAATTGTAAATGTCATCTTTATTTCCACTACCTCCTTTGTTTTTGTTTTTAGTAACATATTTAATCTTTAAATAAAGCCTGCACTCTCTACAGATACACCATGATGCTGCAATTATTTATTTTTTTGCTATAACAAATGTTGGTGTAGTTGTAGATGTTGAAGTCCGTAGAGCATAATGAATAACTTTAATCTTGTCAACTGTCTTGTCATCACCACGTCTGGGATGCAATTAAAAGGGTTCCAGACTGAGAGGATCCCAGAACGGAGCCCCTCGGCTCAAAGTTTGCACACAGACCAATGCTGATGTGAAAACTAAACTACAGCAGACTTTACAGTGAGGAGCGTGTTAGATTCCACCACAGCTAATTTGCATCCATCAATAGTCGTGTCCTGTCAAAAAGCCTTTTAATAAAATGCTGACTGCCTGCTCCCTAACTCTATTGTGACTGGTAGGTAAAATTTAAAAATCCCCTTTCATGAAAGCAAAAGTTTTGGCAGCAGAAATCCTGTACATTTTCATATTTTAGCATATAAGACATTAAAAGAGTTGACTGAGCAAACCATGAGGGCCAAGTTGCTTTCTTGCAGTGCAAGTGATTGAGACTCTTAACATTTTATACTTTTTATATTTTGTAGTTTTACAGTATATACTCACTGTATTCATTGCTCTGAATATGTATGTTTCACCAACTGCTAGGAGTAGAACTGGTTTTACTAAAGTCATAAACATGCTCTACAGCCTTTCCGCATTCACCATTTCAATGTTCTCAAAGACAATAAGGTACTGTTTACCAACCAGAGACCCATCTGACAAATTAATCACAGAAAATACTTACTTACTTACTATAATCGGCTATAATCTGCCGGAGAGGAGCAACTCAGAGTAATGCAAATGTGTTTTTTTGGCACTACAATTGGCAACAGTCAATGCTGTGTATCCTTTCCCTTAATCCCATGAACCCAGGGCTTTTGCTGTTAATCTGAATCAAATTTGATAGTCATTGGGAAATATACATTATCAAAGGTATTCATTTCGTACCAGATTTCTTCCAGCTGACGGGAATTAGAATGAGTGTATGCTACAAAATATTCTGTAAGGATTGGTTCCCATTGTTTTATTTCATGTTAATTGAAAAGGATGGAGGAAATTGTGTATTTATTCATTTAAGAAGGCCTAGTTAAGGTTAGTGACATTGTATTTATGCATGCACGTCAATAATATTTAATATCATCAAATATTTTAAGAATTTAATATTATTTAATATTTAATAATATATTTCTATCCTTTGTGCATTCCTGTTGGAAAGTGGCTACTTGGAGGGTTAGGCACTGAATAATCTATATCCACGACGTTACACTTCCGAAATTGCTCCGGACCACCGGATCAGGCTCTTTTCGCCTGAATGTCCGTTACCTTCCGCATGTTTTTCTCCCTTCCCTGAGTGCTTGTGGATTAGCCAGACCCTCCTCCGCAGCGCTGTGGAGGAAAGTCTGGCAAAGCGAGACAAGGCAGTGAATAACTCCATTGTCTGTTTTAATCCAAGGCTGCAATAAACTGATGGCCATAATCGTTGTCCATCCATTGTATTGTTGCAGTTAAATTACATTTAAGTAGCGGCTCAGTCTTAAATTGACAAGTATTTTATACAGTATAACTTTTCAGTATTGTCAGTAGGTCAAATATAGACCATAGATTGGACATTGGACTCATTGGAAAGAGAGGATCATTAAAAACTGAGATGTGTTGCCCTCTACAAAGCAGTTCAAAATCAGGCCGGAATGTGTTGTTGCATCCTTTTCCATCCCTTCTGACTGATCATCACTGGGAGCCGTCAGATAAAGTAGAAAATATAATAAAAATAATCTTGCATTTCCCCTCAAATGCTCACGTGGTTCTGGCTTATAATAACACTCCCTTAGGGGGAAGAATCTTTAAAATCAGTGTTTAAAACATCCATTTTGGTTTGTTGTGTATCTTGCCGGGAGCATACACTTTCAAAGAAGACAAACGCATTTCTTACAGATTGAGCATGGTCTCCAAAATACATGCAAACGATAAATGCAATTTGAAACTGAACAACTTTGAAATATCAAACAGGATTGCAGCAAAGGTCTATTTTTTATTTCCACTTTCTTCTACATTTCATGTGCACATAAGAAATGTTTTAATGATCTTTTGTGGGGTATGAAAACATTTATGTGGCCACGCATGCTCAATGATGAGCAGTGCAAACTGCATATAGTAAATGGAAGGAAAGCACCAATGCCAGGCCAGTGTACAGTTGTACATTGTAAATGTCTTTTACACTTGTTGAATGTTTGTACTGCGTCTCATGAAATGATCAATGTCTGTGATGCTCTATTTGGAAATGCTACCTTGGTATTTCAGTCTGAAAGGGCGTCTAGGATAAAAAGGACAGGGCCAGCTCCAGTATGAGCAGTGTTTGACCATTCATATGTGCTAGCTGTGCCTTGGCAACAATTTATTTTAAGACCTCTATCTTGCTTAGAACCATGTTAAGATTCAAAAATAATATGAATATGAATAATAATTAGTGCTAAATCTATGTATTGTAATCAAATTCCTGACAAAGGAGGAACTGCACCGAAATATGTTAAGATTGTAATCTAACAGTTAATAGATTATTTCAACTTTAAAGTAAACATTCAACCAGGAGGGACTGATAGTATTTTTTTATATGGCTTTGTATAAGTAATGAATGTGGCAGCATACATGGATTACCTTATAAAAATGACCCAGTATTTACACCTAGAGACTCAATGAGTCAATTCATTTATAGAGCACATTTAAAAGCAACCTAGGCTGAACAAAGTGTTGTACAAAGTTATAGTATGCTATAAAACAAAGTACAATACAAAAGTAGACACAGTGAACCTCATACAAACAACACACGTCTACCCAAATGTAATAGAATAAAAATGTTTTAAGACAAGACAGATATTGATTTAGGACTACATTGGGTGGAAGCACAGCCAAAGTACTGCTACATGGCTCCGTGATATCACGCAACCATTCTGTGTAAGTACAGGTCTAACATGGGTCGATCTATGCTATAGCAGTTTATTGGGTCCATTTGGGTCATCCTTGTCGTCTCTCAAGTTCATCGCCATTCCCTGTCTACTGTAGAAAAAATAGCCAGCTATTCACGCCAGGTATGTTGGCATAAGTTGGGGGGTTTAGGGTGCTGCGTGATCTCTGCGCCCATCTAGCAGTGCTTGGTTGTGCTTCCACCCAATATAGTCCCACATCAATATCTACCTAGGATATCGTCTAGTCTTAATCTGCAGTGCATTTGTCCTCGTGAATACGCAGGCCACAAGAAATAATTAGAACTAGAATTAGAACTAATTAGATGATCTTAGGTTCCTGGAGGACTCATGTAGGGTAAGAGAGATCAGCAATATATAAAGGGGCCAATCCATGTAATGCTTTAAAAACAAGTAACATTACCTTAAAATCTATTCTATATTTGACCGGTAACAAGTGAAGAGAAACCAATATTGGTGAGATATGATCCATACTTCTGGTGCCAGTCAACAATCTGGACAAGCTTCAGACATGATAAAGATGATTGGCAAATCCCAGAATACAAGGAAGGATTGCAGTAGTCAATGTGAGACAAAATATGAGCATGAATAACAGTCTCTAAGTCCTTAAGACATAGGAGGGATTTTACTTTAGCAATAGTCCTGGGATGAAAAAAGCTACATTTGACGACAGAACTAATTTGTTTGTCAAATGTTAATGCTGGGTCAAAGATGAAACCTAGATTTTTGTCAATAGGGCACACACTTGAGGCTAAAGTTGCCAAATTTTTCCATCCAGCACTTAATGTCTTTCAGGCAGTGAAAAGGGGACCTTAAAGAGTTGGTGTGACCTGTTTTTAGAGGACGGTACAGCTGTGTGTCATCAGCATAACAGTAATAAGATATGTTATTTTGTGAAGAATGGAACCCAATGGGAGCAATAAAATTGAACCTTGAGGTACACCGCATGTAATCGCTGCTGAAGTGGAGGAGATATTTCCAATTTCAACAAAATCTCAAGATCTCTTTTTTAAATAAGAATTGAATCACTGTAGAGCAACAGATTCCCTACGCTATGCTGAAGGTGCTCCAACAAGATGGCATGATCAACAGTGTCATTTGCAGCACTAAGGTCCAGCAAGAGTAAAATAGCAGCACAATTTTCACCGCCACCATACATCAACAAGTCATTTAGCACTTTAAGAAGTGTTGTTTCTAAAGCTGGCCTAAAGCTGTTTGACAATCAATATGGTCAAGGTTTTTTTAAGATGATTTTTGGGCATTTTAGGCCTTTGTTGACAGAACAGCTGAAGAAATGAAAGGGCAGAGAGAGGAAGAATGACATGCAGCAAAGGGCCAAGCTATCCGGGTGCCCAAGGTTGGGTTTTTGAATTAGAGGCTGAACCATAGCATGTTTAAAGCTAGATGGGACTGTGTCATTCATGAGAGAGCTATTTATTACAGACAAGAGGCTGGGACCAATAGTATCAAATACCTCTTTCAAAAGACAAGAGGGGACAATATCTGAAGATGAATAGGTAGGTTTCATGTGTGAGACAATATCCATCAATGCTAAGAAGGCCACAGGCACAACACAATTCTGAAAAGCAGGGCATAGGATTAATTCAGAAGGGTCACGATAAGTAGGTGAAATACAAGATCTGATAGTGTCAACCTTGTTGATAAAAAACCTCAAACATTGTTCTGTGATTTCAAACATAGCATCAGGGAGTGCAATAGTATGATTTAGTGCAGTATTTATTCCATTAAACAAAATTGTTGGGCTATGTGCATTTTTAGCTATGATATCAGAAAAATGCTTTGCTTTAGATGCTTTGACAAGGCGTTGGTAGGATACCTGGTGATCTCTCAGTATCTCATAGGACACTTCCAGTTTATTGTTTTTCCATTTCCTCTCTGCTTTTCTACACTTTTGTCTTAGGGCACAAGTCCCACCGTTAAGCCAAGGTTGGGCTTTGACTTTGGGTTGATTCAGTTTAAAAGGGATAACAATATCAAGAACATTTGTGACAGTGGTATTACACCGAGTAACTAACTCATCTGTAGACACATGAGAGGGGGAGGCTATCTCTTTAGGGCTAGGAAAAGGACAAGTTATGAAAGCATCAGAAAATTGCCTAGCAGTTGACAGGTTCAGTGCTCGGATGTAACGATCTGGCAAACAAGGTTTAGGTTATGGATTAGAAAATTATGCATTAAAAATCAAAGGTTTATGGTCATATAGACTAACTATCCTGCTAAATATTTAAACAGGAAAACCTAATGATCAAACAAGATCCAGTGTATAACCATGTTTGTGTGTGTAGGACCAGTTACAGACTGAGTGAGATTGAATGAGTAACTACAGACTTTGATGGACAACAGGCATGGATATTATAATCACCAAGGATTAAAATATTATCTGAGTTGGGCACAATCAAGGTTAGAAACTCTGAAAATTCACTGATAAAGTCCTTATTGTACTTTGGTGGTCTATACACCAGTGTACAAATCAGTGGGCAGAACAAATTAACCTTAAATGCTTGCACCTCAAAACTAGTGTACTTATCAACTGGCAATTGATGGCATTTAACGCGATTTTTGAAGATTGTAAAAAAGTCACAATCACCAGGGGAGAAATCAGTGAAAGGGCTTAGATCACCAACATGCAGCCAAGTTTCCATGACAAATAAAAGTCTAGATCACGTGATAGAAATAGGTCATTTAAAATTTATGTTTTGTTCGAAAGTGATTGCACATTCAAGAATGCGAATTTGATAGGGATTGCATCCACAGCCCTCACTGATCCTATTCAATCCTTTGAACAGTCAAGGCAACGGAGATTACCATAGTTGACTGTGGCCAGGGGAGTGATAATGTCCTCAGATGATTGTAATTCTTGTGGGTATGATAATGGAGGTGGGGGTATAAAAATTGATTTCCCTGTTGGACTGAGGACCAGTTCCCTGACTTGTGTAAGGTTTGTTCTTAAGTGAGTAATGCTCTAACATTAGCCAAGCCGAAACCCAAAAGTAGACATAAGTGATATCCCAGTCGGGTGCCCGGATTGCTCAGTTGGGTTGGTTGAGCCCATATATCTGCTCTATCGCGAGAAGTGGAAGATGTTGCCAGTCTCCACTCCAGTTTTCCGCACCATGGAATGCTTTGTATTTAAATTGCCTGGTCCCACTCCCATAGTTATTGCCACAGTCTACCGCCCCCCCAAACCACACAGCCACTTCTTAAACGAATTCTCCATACTACTTACCCACCTTTCTACTCTCTCTCCTAATGTCATTCTCCTAGGTGACTTCAATATTCATATGGATAATATAAACCTCCCACTCACCAGAGAATTTACCTCCTGTCTAGATAGTTCTGGATTCCATCAGTATGTGGATTTCCCCACCCACATAAAAGGACATTCACTGGATTTGATTTGCTGCTCGGCAATCCCCTCAAACTGTTCTGCTGATGATGTTCACATTTCTGACCATTTTCTTTTGTCCTTCGATATCTCTCTGTCTCTTTCTGTAATCAAGCCAGTCCGCCAGATCTCTTTTCGTAATATTAAAAACATAAACACAGACATCCTATCCTCCCACATTGACAATTTGCCCATCCCTGATCTTTCTTCTCCAGACCACCTTGTCACCCATTATAATTCTGGACTTTGCAAGATTCTCAACTTCCTTGCCCCTCTCAAAACCCGATCTGTGTCCTTTTCCCGCTCTGCCCCTTGGTTTTCACCTGAGCTCCGCCTCATGAAAGCTAAAGGTCGCCAACTTGACGCCTCTATAAAAACTGGTCTCTCCATTCATAAAGAAATGTATAAATCTCATCTTCTTCATTACTCAAACTCTATAGCCGTAACTAAATCAAGCTACTACTCTGACCTCATCTGCTTCAACGAAGGAAACTCCAGGTCTCTCTTCTCAATAATCCATAATACTTTTAATCCCCCTGATGCCCTGCCTTCTCACATGTATTCACATGAGACTTGCAATTCTTTAATTATCTTTTTTAATAAAAAAATCAACTCCATTCACCAGCAATTACATGTGACCCCCTTGTCTTCCCCTCCCCCTTTGCCCCTCCCCAATAGCCAGTCATTTTGCAGCTTTCTACTGCCCACCCCCCGAAATTTCTGATTTCATCCGTAAATCCAAGTCGTCAACCTGTTCTCTTGATCCCCTCCCCACAGCTCTGGTCAAAACCTGTCTCACGTCCCTCCTCCCCTTCATAACTTCCATTATTCATTCTTCTCTCTCCTCTGGTATTGTCCCCTCACCTTTCAAAACGGCATCTGTCTCCCCGATTCTGAAAAAACCTGGCTCAGATCCCACTAACTATAATAATCTTCGTCCCATCTCAAATCTTCCCTTTATTTCTAAAATACTTGAAAAAATAGTGTCTGTTCAACTCCATGCCTTTCTTACCCTTAACAGTCTTTACGAACCTTTCCAATCTGGTTTCGCCCCTCCCATAGTACTGAAACTGCCCTAATAAAAATCACCAATGATCTCCTCATAGCTGCTGACTCCGGACTCATCTCTATCCTCATCCTCCTTGATCTTAGTGCTGCCTTTGATACCATTTCTCACTCCATTCTCCTCAATAGACTATCTTCTCTCGGCATCTCTCACACCTCTTGACTGGTTCCGCTCATATCTCTCCGACCGCACTCAGTTTATTCAACTCAAATCTTTCACATCCGACCCTTCCCCTGTTACGACTGGCGTCCCTCAAGGTTCAGTTCTTGGCCCCCTCCTTTTCATCACCTACCTACTTCCCCTTGGCAATATTTTCCGCAAATTCAACATTCATTTTCATTGCTACTCAGACGACACCCAGCTCTATTTATCCAGTAAACCCACCTCCTCGCTCCCCCCCTTGTCTCTTACTAGCTGCTTGCTTGAAATTAAAGACTGGTTCACCTCAAACTTCCTAAAACTGAACAGTGATAAAACCGAACTCCTCCTCGTAGCCACCAAATCCACCTATCCAAAATCAATAGCTTCACTCTTCCCATTGACAACTCCTTGGTCTCCCCTTCCCCTCAGGTCAAGAGTCTGGGCGTAATTCTCGACTCCCCCCTCTCCTTTCAGTCACATATAAATAATATCTGCCGGTCTGCATACTTCCACCTACGCAACATTAACCGCCTCCGTCCCTCCCTTACCACTCATACTGCCTCCATTCTTATCCACAGCCTCATCACCTCCCGCCTTGACTACTGTAACTCCCTTCTTTTGGCCTCCCTCAAAATCCCTCCGTAAACTTCAACTTCTTCAGAACTCAGCAGCTCGTGTCATCACCAGAACCCCTCTTTCCATCATATAACCCCTGTCCTTCAGCAGCTCCATTGGCTTCCTGTTCAATTCAGAATACAATTTAAAATCCTTCTGCATACTTTCAAAGCCATCCATTACCTTGCTCCTCCATATCTGTCTGACCTCCTTCACATCGCTGCCCCCTCCCGCTCCCTCAGATCCTCCTCCTCCCTCCACCTCACTGTACCCCAGCTCGACTTGTAACCATGGGGAACAGAGCCTTCAGCCGCTCTGCTCCCCAGCTCTGGAACTCACTCCCACCTGACCTCCGCAGTATCGACTCTCTCCCCCTGTTCAAAACCAGACTCAAAACCCACCTGTTCCAGCTTGCCTACTTGTAAATACACAGATCCTGTCTTTTGTTTTTTTGTTGTTTTTGTTTTTTGTTGTTGTTTATACTTATCTGTCTTTTATATACTGTAAAGCGACCTTGAGTGTCATGAAAGGCGCTGTTAAATATAATGTATTATTATTATTATTATTATATTGAGCCCATATATAGAGGTTTACTCTTCAACGTGGGGTTATCTCGTCAAATAAAGGCCGAAAATGCCCTACAAAAAAAAATCTTAAAAAAAAAATGATATCCCAGTCTATCAGTCCTGTTCGTGTTCAAAACGCAAACCTTCAAACTGTAAAAGAAGATGACATGATTCAAAGCGGACACCCCTTATAACATCATTACCACCAACTTTCTGAAAATGCTGATTATTTAATTTTGACTGTGTGTGGCTATTAGTCCTGATCTTTGTGAATTGGACTGCTTTTGGAATGAGGCTACTTTGCAAAGAAAGGCGCAAATTTTTCGCCTAAAGTATGCATATTACCTTATTTACATACGTGCTAATAGCACAGCAGCACCGAGACACTTTTGGCTTAGCAGCGCATTTAGGGGTGCATTTCACCTTTATGGGTGCTTTGAGAAGTATACGGTTTCTTTTTGCCTTATTTGTGCAGGTTTAGCGGCCGCAAAAGCCACTCCATTTAAGAACTCGTTCCTGTGAGGGACCTCCACACAGCCTTGTAAAAGCGAGATTGCGAAAAAAGCTAAATGCTTAGACCTAGGCTAGACATTCTTTTATCAACTACAAAATGAGAGCTCCTGCCCCATGTGTGTCAGTATGCTCATGTTGTTTTAGGTGCTGGTATGTCTGCAAACCAATGGCATAGAGACAGAATGATTCCTTTCTCTACATCAGGACAATATCAGGCTTTAATCCATAGAGATTTGGTGGTTGAGGTGATGGACATCATTTGTATATAACTTGCCACTCACAGCATTCATGTCTGAAAAGCTCAAAAAATTGGTATGTTTCATGGCTTTCATATACAACCACTGTGCAGATCAATATTTGTAGTTGGTAAAACTTGTTGCAGTTTTTCCAAAAAGGAGCCTCTCTCCCCAGTGCTGCCGAACCCTCATGCATCTTTAATAACAAGGTTCAAGCACCATACAGGTGTTTTTGCATGCTTTATTCCGTTTGGCTGAAAATATGTGCAGTGTGCTGTTCAGCGAGTTGCTGTGATGTGCTGTGTTTATGTGCTGTGGGAACCTAGTTGTTCTTTCTTTTTCTCTTTTCTGTTCCTGCCTGTGTAACAACTGTGTTAACTTATCTGTGTTAATCAACCACCTCACATTTCTTACTCAAATTATTCGGTTACTTTAGTTTCAAAACTGATAATATTTGCAAACACACTGTATATTTTGACCTTACAGAAACATAATAATCATAATATTGCTGGTTGTTTATGAATTCCTGAGCAGAGAGAGCAAGACAGACGTTTTTTGCTTCACAAGTACTTTTTTCATCAACTACCCATTTTTTCTTTCTAAATCTGTCAATTTAAACATTTCATTTAAGAACATTGTAGCTTGAGGATAACACCTAACACAGTGTGTTTCTTTAGTCTTGCAGAGGGCCCGGTAAGCCCTGGCTCCCTCAGGGCTTGAGCATGCGTAATGTTGTGTGCACGCTGAGTGATATTGACAGACATTGTCAAAATACACCTTTCACAATGTGCAAAGGGCATTGAGCTTTTAGCAGCCTGTGGGTCAAAGTAGGAAGTGGGTCATGTTGTGGTGGCATGGGTCAATATAATCTTCCACCTGATTTGGAATTTAGAAATTAGAAGGCAGTGTTTTCCACATTGCCTGTGAATGTGCTTACAGAAATAATGAAATCACTCTCTCTATCAACAACTGGTATCAAACTGCACCTGTGCAAAAACGTATATATATGTTGCAAAAGCAACAGGTGCAGTGGCTGGTGCTACTATATCTGACTTATAGCAGAACACCACATCAATGAAAGGAATAAGGGGGATAAGAGGGTGCACATTCACTGAAAATAATGTAAAATTAATAAAGAATGGCTGACAGCTTTTGTCTAAAATAGCACAGTAATTTACATTATAAACAAAACATGAATGTTTGTAGTAACCAGCCTCATGGATTATGGAGGGAGGAATTTTAAAACCACTCTTAATGAACCTTCAAACCAGCCTACCCACAGGGGACCTTAAGGTTGCTGTTGGTTCTCAGTAATGGTTATTGACTTGAGCTAAACCTTGCATGCCCTGCACTTGGCCCTTTGTAAGCAGTGTAGTTGATATTCCACAGTATTCAATTTGATTGTGATCTATTGGAGCTGCTGACTCTTGGATGTTGTGTGATAGTGTGTTCCTGCACATTACAGTGATTTTACAGCAGGAGGAGACGCAATATTCCCAACATTGTTCATGTCTGAGATCTATGGATTTTTTTTAGTATTCTTATGCAAAATGTCTGAATTTTTTCCCTTTTTGTTTAAGGTTTGGTTCAAACTCTTTGTGAATCGCATGTGTCACCTTAATAAACGCCACCTGCTAATGGGTATCGTCAACATTGAAGAAGGAAAAGTGGAGGACCATATGTTATCTCATTACATTCTGCGGTGGAGTGAGACAAAAAAATCTACCGTAAAATTTTGTAGACCACCAGCCCTCGGGGGGTGGAGAAGAGATGAATGTTCAGAAATAAGAGGCTGCTGCGGCCCACCGTGCAGGTTAGTTTGACCAGCAGGCAGCGGTGGCCGGAGTGGGCTGCGGTGGCCTACCGGCCCACTGGGAAAATAACCAGTCTTCCAATTGCCACTCCGCCTCATGCACATATTCAAAATCCAAGTTTTCAGGGACAGGGGTCCTATTCTTCATGCCAGAAAAAGAAAAAGGATATTGAAAAAAAGCAAAAGACCAGATTTTTGAAGCATGAAGGCTACCGTAGCTGTAATACATAATTTGAACTGCGTGGTGCGAGGGAGTTGATTGCGATATACGATCTCAACGCTAGATGTAAAAAAAATCCCACATATTGGACTTTTAAGATCTAATCATTTTAAAATTTTATTTTAATATAACTAATAGAACTATAATTTAATTTTGGATCAATCGTGGATGAACAGCGTGACATGAAAACTTTAACATTTGCTGCTCTGAAAACACATGGCGCCAATTTGGGCTTTCTAGGGCAACCGCCACAACAGTGTTTTTTTAGTTCATGGTAAAAGCAAACATTTTGTTTGGAATAAAGATTTAATGAGCTCAGTTCAAAATTACAACCTGTTGAACAGACCATAAACAACCACCAGCAGTTTAGATGTTGTTTTATTATTAGCAGTAGTATTAGCACCAGTATTGAGATTGTTACATTTTATGGTTTTTCATTATTGAAAAATGTCTAGTATGTTTTGGAGTTTTTATTGAATTTTCATTGCATGCTACTGACTTGTTGCCATTAATGGTCCACCCTCTTTTGAAAGAAAAAGGGTTATTTTCAGTTGCTATAATTATCTCAGTGTACTAATGTGTTGGAGGAGGCTGTAACTTTAGTGGCTGTAATTTTTAAGGAGAGCAGAACCAAAACAGGAATCTTGGATTTGATTGAATAATTAATCTTACACAACCAAAAAAACAGCATTATTTTTATTTTTTAAACATCAAACAAACAAAAACACATCTCAATGGTCTGTGGTTTTGGCCTTGCTTGTTAAATACAGTAGATGTGGATTTCACCCACTCCATTTTCTAATGACGGACACAAACTGTATGTATTTCATGTAATGTTACAAGGCCCTATTGCGCAACACTTCATTTTTCAATGACAATATATGGTCTTTCAGCCTTAATGTGGCAGGTGTCACTTTCTCAGCAATCACAAGGTGTCACAGGTGGCACTTTTGCCAAGCCAGTTTCACAATTTAAGTCTATCATTAATTTCCATCCTAATTTCCTTTACGTTACGGAATTCTTCCTAAGTATGGAGCATAGTGCAAAGATACTGGAATAAATAGTATTATGTTATTATATGAACAGTATGAACATTATGGACAGTTCTAAAAATAGGAAATGAGATGATGAATAAATAACAAATAAGAGAGATGTGAGAATGGGAATGATGAGTAAATAGTAAATAATAAATAATAATAATAATAATAATAATAATAATAATAATAATAATAATAATAATCTTTATTTGTAGAGCACTTTTCAAAAACAAGTTACAAAGTGCTTTAACAAGTGTAAAGAGACAATAATACAAAAAGATAAAACCACGAAAAACATTTAAAGACTAAAATACAGATAAATATAAAATTCCTAAAATGCAATAAAATAAAAGTGATAAAATAAAGTCAAATAAGATCGGGAAAGGCTCTCCTATAAAATTATGTTTTAAAAGGGACTTAAAAGAGTTCACTGACTCAGCTGACCTGAGAAATAATAAGTGAGATATGAGAATGGGAATGATGAATAATACTAAATAAGTGGAATAATAAGTGAAGAAGAGCAGAAGAGCACTGCTTGAGGTTCTTCATGACTGACATACAGGTAACTGATGTTTTAATACTTTTAATGCTATTTGGTATGAATCAGGGCAGCATTCAGTACAAAACAGCCATGCGCTATAAGTGGCTGTTGCACTAATGGAACATGAGTGTCTTTGGTTGTTTACACAGCATAGCATCAGTCAAGCACATATGCTAAAGCAACAGGTGCAGTGGCTGGTGCTTCACTTTGCAGTATGCTGAATTTGGTTGTCCAACCATCCATATACTGGACCATATCTGATTTATAGCAGAACACTACTTCAATTGTAAGAAGATTTCAGTCACAAGGGGATTAAGAGTGTGTACATTCACTGAAAATGATGTAAGATTAATAAAGAATGGCTGAAAACTTTTGTTTAAAATAACACAGTAATCTATATTATAGATATAACATGCAAGGTTTGTAGTCACCGGCCTCATGGATTATGGAGGGAGGAACACAAACTGTATGTATTTCATATAATGGTACAACTGCCAAGGCTCTATTGTGCTCTGAAAAGGATTAGAGACTTCAAAAAGGAAACTGCATTTGAGTTTTGCGATCTGTCACAGTGTCTCTCCATAGCATGATTTGTTTGCGCTAATCACATGCTGTTTGAGCACATCTGTGAGGGAAAGGGAAACCAGCTTTCAATTTAATTACATTCTAATTAGCATTATGGTGTTCAGTGGTACATTCATTTTATTTAGAGCTGAGAGCATAATTTACTCAAGGACAGAACCAAAGAGGACCGCTTGGTAGATGCCTCCGTATTCAGATTATACATGGAGAGTGTTTTCTCATATCAATTTTGGCCTTTACATTTTCAAATTGCTATTGTCACCAAACAGGATGTAGGCAATTTGTATGGGATTCTGTTGTTTTGGCTAGACATAGTTGCATGAATCTGGGAGGCTATTTTAAATCATTTTTTGTTTTTTTCAAACACATCACTAGTTATGCTTGCTCTTCAGTTGACAGGAATCACAGGAGACCTAAGAAACCAGTGATTTTCCCATCCAGTTTTACTTACTGCCGCACTTTAATCAAAGTCTATGAAACTCATGTTAAAAAATACACCAGCAAGCTAGCAGAAACACATCTAGTGTGACCTCTGGAATGTGTTCTTTGCTCGGGTTGATGAGAGTAGGATTTAAAGAGAGTGTTAACATGTGTTATGTCATGATTGGTGTCACCTGTCACGAGGCCCAGTAGAGTTATGATGATAGGTCAAACTATTATATAACATAAATACTGGGCATCCATATATAGGAATGCTTATCTTTTGATCCATTTCTCTGTCTATTGAGAAGATTTTGCTTTATCTAATTTTATTCCCCATTTGAATTTCTTTTAACCTCAGTTACAGAATGGGTTCATATTTACATTCCAGGCATTCAGCTAATGCAGCTGATTTGTGGGTTATCATGAATGCACCATTGTCTAGTACATTTATTGCATGTATGTATATTGTGTGGTTCTCACTAGGACAAGTAAGAAGGTATCTAGGAGATCCCTGTTATCAATCTAATACGTGCACAAGAACTGACTAGATAAATTATTAATGTATAGTCATGCAACCATGAAGTTATGCCAATCATTCATCATTGAGCCATGGTGAACCCCAAATGTTTACAGGTGAGCCTATGTATCTATATTCCTGTTTGGTCTAACCTGCGCGATCCTGATTTGCTTCGGTTTGACAACAAATGCTGCATATGAAATAAGTCCATATGCAGATGTTTGATTTAGGGACTGAAGTTCTCAAACAGATCAATGACTAGCTTCAAACAAAACCTTTTCTTAACCACTCTCCTTCCTCTGTAGTTCGAATGAGAAAATTAATCCATCTGTATCTTCCTGATGCAAATGACACGTGTTGATGGGGACAGAAAAGAGCAAAGGTGTATAATTTTCATCACAAACCAAGACAGCAATCTTTTTTGTGGCCATACATGCATCTGCTTTGGTGTAATTGAATTTTACACTCCAAACACTCAGGATCCTATCTTGCATCCAGCGTCGCGCGAAGCCAGACGCAAGTGTCTTTGCTATTTTAACAACTGACACAGTTGTTAATTTCCCATCCAGCACCCACGTCATTTAAAAAGCAAAGGCACCTGCGCTCATCTTTGCGCCCATGGGCATGCTGGTCTTACAGGGAGGTGTGTTGTTGGGTATGAATGTGGGTATTAATACCTTTACCAAATTGACAAATTGGGGCACCACCCTGAAATCAGGGACCACTATTGAACTGTGAAACAGTCTCATGTGGTGTTCCCTTTAAAATACAGATCTTAATTAATTTGATTAATTTATCTTGTATCGCCGAAATGAACAGAAGACGGTGAATCCAAGCACCTGTAGCAGTTATTAGAACAAATACACAAAAACAAATACACACAAACAACTGCTATTTAAGGTATAGTATAATTTATTTAACTTCAAAATCATCAATGGCCAATCAATAATTCTTTGATCAATCAAAACCAATGTAAGAGAGAGATATAGAGATATAATAAGTAAAGAGACTGCTGGGGTTGTTAGGCAACGCGATCAAGACGATCCAAGATGTCGGATTGTGGAGTTAGTTGCAAGTGGTTGGCTTACCATGCAAGATTTCAAAATGGGGGTCAAAAGGCCCGAGATGGCTACTCTCAACGTTGCAAATAGCGGGGAACATTGTGATTTCTGCAACGTAAAAGTTGCTAAGCCTGTCTCCTCCCTTTCATGTACTTCTTCCTTTTATGAATGAAGTGCATTTAATTATAGGTACAGTAAGTACAATTACATGAGTTTTAAATGGTAATGAAAGCATGAACAAAATACAGCCTAAATGTTTGTCAAATGAGCCATGCGTATGGTGTATCAGGGCCAGGTGTGTTGCTGGCAGAGAACTGGAGTCGCTTTGACCCTACATGTAGTGGCTAATCAAACTTGACTATTATTATTATCTTTGTATGTGATGGGAATTTATAAATAAATGACTGATGGCAAAAAGCTTTTGGACAATTCAAAACCACACACACAAACAATGCTGTCCAGAGATAGAAGATTTATTTGCCCCCTATGCTACGGTACAGGATTAGTCATACTTGATTTTAAGACCTGGTAAAAAGATAACGGTTGGAAATCCTTTCTGTTCTACCAAATTGGCTTGCAAGTTATTCATCTACTCTACTCTGTTGGTCACTGAGTGGCTGGGATGACCTAAATAGAAACTAATCTGTAACCTCATCTGAGAGGTGTGTATCGGAGCACAGCAGTGCCCTCTGGCAGGTGTTGGGTTGACATGATATGGCGAGCATGTGCTGTATTTGAGCATGTCTGATTGTGTTGGAGCTGTCATCACCTGGGCTGGTAGCTATTCTGAGGCCACTGAGCCTGGTCACCGTCACACCGCTTTCACATTTGTGAGGGAATTCGGCATGGCACTACTTTGGTGGCCGATATTGCACTGTAAGTATTGTAGGGGTGGAAGTAATGGTTACATTTACTCTCATTACCATATGAACACAGTTGTTTTGTGTACTAGTACTTTCTGATTTGTGACTATTTATTTATTTAGCTTTATTCCAAGTGCTGTTGAACATGGATCCAAAAAAAACTGTGGTTCAGTAGTATTAATGTCAAAATTTCAAACGAAAGATGCAATCCAAGTATAACCACTGTTATCTCAGCAAGTTATAATCAAAATGTGTGAGAGTGCACAGTAGTTTGTTGTGATAATAATGCATTAGGAATCAAGGATTCTGACTCCATCATTTCAGCTTCATGGCACCATTGTATGTTATTGCCACACATTTACATAAAGTGTGTAATCAGGGTATTTTTTGTGTGGGCATGTCCTTCTTGCTGCTGAATAGGAGAAGACATATCTCCAGATTTTTTCTATCATTAAACAGGGTAAGTTAGCTAGCAGAGCTTGATGGCTGATCTCCTACACTGATTGCTAAGTCTCTCACAGCAGTGTGAAGAATGCTTTAATTCATACCGGAGATCACCGGCTGTCATCAATAAAGACAATTAGCAATGCTTTGAACCTGATCCTATACACCAGCTCCCATTCTCCCCTCATCAGATTCCCTTGCACGTTATCATTAATTTATGAAACGGGCCTGGCACCGGCTTCCATTTCCTTTTGTTTACTAGCCAACCCTGTTCACTTTCACTGGAGGGACTAGACATGAATGATATATACAACATCATTCCAGAATATTAGATATCAGACATCTTATAATGTCCTCAACCAGGTGATCAGATATGCAGTAAGATAATAAAAGTGGATTTACTTTTGCTTTCTCTGTCAATGCATGTTAAGATGGATGTGTAGAAGAATGGCCATGGGAGCAAGAGGCATGGTAAAAAAAGTAAAAAAATCAACAACCTTGAAAAAAAAGAGGAAAGAAGTCACACATCGTAACCATAATTGTAGGAGGTGTAACCCGATACATAGCTAGCATTTAGATAGCATTTTCCGCTTACACACACGTCAAGCACACCAACTGTGCACAAGAGAAAGAATAAACACACCAACAGCCAGCCCAGTAACCGATGGCAGCAGTAACAAGGTATGAAGATGCAGAAAGGACGCACAAGTCTCAGTGCATGAATGCAGGTGTGCCCCATTTCTAAATGGAAAAGCTAGCAACCCCTTCCCAGCTGAGGGGAGCAACAATTAATTACCTAGGTCCACAGTGTCTGAGTTGAGGACAGACTCGGAGAGGATCCAGAAATGTTTCACACAATTGATACAATTTGTCCTGACTATCACCAGTGGGGAGTGGGAAAATCAAGCATCCAGCTGCTCTCTCCTAGACCCTAAAAAGCACTGATGTTCTTCGGTACTTAAAACTGGTTCAGTCAGTGCACGATGCTGCTGCAGAACACTTGATAATTTCACTTTAAGTAAAATTCTGTGAACAAAAGAGCACATTTACTGCTTTACCAAAGTTAAAGCGGTGCAAGCCAAATCTACCTTCGGGTATTAATGAAGTTACCTTGACCTACCTTGACCTTGTTAGTATGAGTGCCGTACTATCTCATAAATCTCTGTGTATTAACAGTTGTATGTTTGTATATTTTAACAGACACTGTCCATATAGAACATGAGTGACAGTTTTTTTTATTATATTTCGAATTGCATAATTTGTGCTCCAACAACTTTGGTCAGCCACAGAAGTTGGTTTCAACGTTGTTGTTTTTTTTTGTTTTTTTTAAGTTTGTTGCTCTTTACGACATTTTGGGATTTTTTATGGACATTTTGTCTGTTTTTTCTACCTTTGTGCCAACTTTTCTGATTTTTTTTGTTGCTTTTTTTGACTTTTTTTAAGTTTTGTCCAAAAGTTCTGTTTTATAACTGCAGCTACACATCATTTCTGTTTTTGAATTATGTGGCAAAAGTCTGGGTAATGAGCGGCCAGAATGTTTCTGTTATTTTTACGGATTCATTTCTTCAGTGTATAGTGCTGTATACTAATAACTGTGCATAATAATGTAAAGTAATAAATTGTCCATGCACTGTTTTTATAATATTTGAATCATATTGAGCATTGTTTAAAACATACTTTGGAACATGTTTCACTTCAGGAACAAAAGTTTTACCAACGGAAAATCAGTTTGACTGGCACCATTTTCATTTGTTTGAAACTAAAATCACAACTCTTTGATGTGTATTATACATGAACATCAAACGCAGAATCATAACCATTACAACTCTTGACACAGAAAGGCTGTTTTTCTGCATAAAATGGGAGGTGGTCTGTCATTTCCTGGCATATACATCTGTTTGGAAGTACAAAGGCAATGGCTTGAAAATGAAGTGTTGTTTGATCATGATGTTTGTGTCAAGTTGTGACAGTTGCAGTGATTTTTTTTTTATCTTTTCTTTTAGCACTTTAGATAAAGTGGACTGGGAATGCATGTTTCATTTTTAGCTCTGCCCTACTTCATACTTTATCCTCCATGGGGATATTAGGTTGCAGCAAAAATCACATGGAATTTTGGCAACATAAGACAAAAAACAGAACAATATAGTATGTAGGACCATCACTATCATTCATTAAGATATTTGATGGACTGTGGAACTTTTTCTATTGTAATCATGTCTACCTCAATCATGGGTGCATTAGCAAAATTCACTCAGTTTTCATAAAAAAATACACGTTCAAACTCTTTTTAATGTACATTGTACGGATGTCCGTTACCTTTCGCTTTCTTTGAGTTGGAATATTAAACTTTGGTGGATTTATGATGGCTATGGTTAACTGCTCCTCAGATTTCTGTGAATCCAGACAGTTTTCTGTTGCACAACTAAAACAACTTTTGAACGTACATGTTCCACCAAAACAAGTTCCTTCTCGAGGCTATTTTACAGTGTCGCCTAAGACGATTGTGATTGGTTTAAAGAAATGCCAATAAACCAGAGCATCCCATCCTGGAATGCTGCATGGACTAGCCAGACCCTCCTCTGTATTGCTGTGGAGGAATCCAACTGGTTTTGCAAGCAGTGTTGGTAAATATCGTTGCTGTTGTCTGATTCAAATAGCTTTTCAGTAGCTTAGCTCTTTTAATAGTAGTGGGGAAGCAACTATTAACATTATTCTTTGTTTAAAACAAAGAACTTTTACAAATAACCAACAGACTGTAGACATTGTATGATAAATAAATAAGAATTTCTCCTCATTACTTAATCAACCACGCTACACTCTTTTCAAATGACTAAATTCAACAACATGAATGCATGCCTTTCACACTTTTGATGAGTCTGTGCTCCATAGCCATTGCTTGTACTGCACTTGAAGGAGTATAAATCTAAATGCTAGTTTGCACACTTTCAAAACCATCTACAATAGCCAGAAACAACAGACAGGTGTTTACTTGACCCCAATATCTTTTAGAAAACTAAGGTGATGAAACTGTGGCAAGAGACTTGGGGGAACGGAAGTGAAAACATGGAATGATTTCCTTTGATAAGGTTACATTCTGTGGTTTTGTACTGACAGGATGAATGACACTGGGATGTAAAAGGTCAAAACTTTGTTGAGAAAACAGAATCAAATCAAAGCATCTTTAAAAGTTTCAGCTTCCCAACTTGCACTAAATGTGTTTTAGAGGAGTACTGAGTCAATTGAAGCGATTTCATGTTAGAAAATGTGTAGACAAAGATACACTTTACCATCAACATAATTTAAAATATAATTTCTTAGCAAAAGCCCACTGTATACTTTCTGAGAATATAGTTCCCAATTAGTATGCGGTTAGAATATGGCTGTGTCTCATGTGAGCTTGTTATTTGTACACCCTGTGACTATGCAAATCACAACATGTAAATAGGAACATGTTGGCATTATTTTGTCACTTACTGGGAGCAGTAGCTAGTTGGAACCAGTTACCTGCAGGACCTTTGCTAGGCTAAGCTAATACTGGGGGCATCAGACAGTTACAGGACGCACAGAGATGAGAAGGGTATGTATTGACTTGTCTAACTCTGGCGGATACGTTGAATAAACTAAAGTTCCAATAAGTCGGCGTGTTCCTTTAACGCCCGGCCATCATCCCGACCACATTGCTACGTGGCCAGCCGCGTTTTCAACCAGCAGCAGTCAATGCCATGTGCACAGCAAAAAAAAGTGTGGAAATCATTTGAATTACAGTGTTTACCTTTTACTAGCTTTTTGAATGTATGTGTCATGAAATGTATGCATTGTTTCCATGGAGCGTTTTCTTGAGTAACACAAAATGACAAGTTTTGTATATTACATACGGTAGGAATTCTTCTTTCCTTCTCTTCTTTTGAGTTTCTCTCCATCAACTCATTATGCAACCACATTGATCATAACTATGTTTACATACTGTACCTGTAGCTTCCTTCCACCATCACATGGAAACTTTTTATGTGCAAAAGGTGTACACTATTTCTATTTTAACCTTTGTCAAAGACTGACGTACTGAGCTGAAATGATAAACACACGTCTTCATCACAGTGTGAAGACAGACAGAAATATAAAACTAAGAAATGCATTTCTCCTCTCTCCTCTGTATCAAATACCAAGGGTTGCAAATACACGGTTGCCTGTTCATAATAATCATGTTTGTGCACTGCAGTATCAGTTTCTTGCAAAATTCTTACACATTTTAAATTACACTTTTTAGGAATCTCTGCCTGCATGGTTTCATTTCAGAATGATGTAAAGGACATTCATATGGAAATTAAATGTTGTCAATAAAAAGCTGAATAAATGGGTTTCAGGGTGGCCTAATGCTTTTACATCTCCATGACTAGTTTAATCCCCACAAAAGTGAGCGATGTTATGTCACTTTGATATAGGTACAACTACTATGTTAGTCAAATTAATGTCTTTTAATGCCGAAAGGAAAAGTGTAATTTTAATGTTATTCTACAGTGGCAGCCACTGACGGCATGGGGATACCTTGCATTTATACTGCAACAGAAGTGTTGTAGAAGCTAATGTCTATTGGCTTCAAATCTTATACCAGATTATGTTGCATAAATTACATTTCTTTATAGCCAAAGACAAAGAGAGATTGTTTAATCTAAAGTAAGATCTATAGTTTCAGTAAGTTTTGCTGCATAACAGCTTGTCTCTCAAAGGTTGTCCCCCCAGTCCTTGTTGATATGATTTGAATTACCTAAAATTAGTTAAACTATTCCCACTCTGGGTGGACCAATGCTGTAGCTGTAATGCATCAACAAACCCTTTTGTTTCTGCTGTGGTTTCATCTGCACTGAGGCAAAAAGCTAAGTTTCACATCAGTAAAATGCTTATCCACAATGATTCATTACAAAAACTGTGGTGTACACAACACGGTTTTTCATCCTTCATTATTCTCTCCTCACTTGTCTTCTCTTAAAACACAAATACACACAATTGCCATTCTACTCCATGTTGACTTTCTGATGTCTTTTGTGTCATTGTTTGCTACTTTGATTATGTGGTGATACATTGTTATAAGCCCCTTGGGATTTCTGTTTCACCTGCATTTTAGTACTTCATATTTCACCATCACTGTTTTTGATCATCTGTATTCGAACAAGTTGATAATAACACTACAATCCTGACAGAAATCAATGCATTTTCAAGCATCAAGCATTATTTATAACTTATGATTTTTTTAGGACAGTGTGCAATGTAAAAGTAGTGATTGACAAAAGTTCTTGCCAATTTTATGTTTTTGCAGTGAGTAGTCACTGAGGCTAATTTGCATATTCACTTGCAAACAGATGCTCCACGGTTTTTCTGCTGTATGAACAGAGTCCCGAGTTGGTCTGCGCTCATGCCAGTCCAATTAGAATCGTCCAACTAGAATTGTGTTTACATAACTGTAAACTTACAAACACAACCAATTTCTTTATTTGGAATAATTTGGCGTCAGCTCATCTTGTTTCCATGTTGAATTTCTAAACAGCTTTAAGTCGTCAGACTTTATGGATTTTCTCCTCCGACTTAAATAGAGAGAGGTGTTGGGTTTCAATAGATAATATACACTACTTCCTTATTTTGTCCTTCTGTGTGTCTGTAATTTAAATTGAACAGCCTGTGCTGTGAATGCGCACATTGAAACCAGAGTTAATGCTCATGTAAAATATACATACATATACAATATATTATATTGCAGACAGATGCTACTAGGCCTTTCTGCTGTATGAACAGAGTCCCGAGTTGGTCTGCGCTCATGCCTGTCCAACAGGAATCATGTTTAATTAACTGTATCCTTACAAACACAACCAATTTCTTTATTTGAAGGAAAACTCTAACAGAAACTATAGCTTTAAACAGATTTTTGTCACCAACCCCAGCTGCTGCCGCCTGCTCTCGTCCCCTTTAGAGGCAAGGCGCAATTCATCTCAAAGTTGGACATGAGCCCTGTGGTCCAATTCCGATTTAATAAAATGTTATCGGACCCATATACAGTATCAGCTTGTACACAGTCTCCAGTTGTTTTAATTATGACAGAGTAGCTCTTGAAATGCTCTGCATGCGATCTGTTGCTGATTTTAGTTAACAACAGACTGTATATGATCCGTAATCTGAACTGATTTAGTCTCTCTGACTTCTAAACCGGCCTCACAACACGTTTTCTGTACAGAATAAGCCAAAGTTAGCAGTTAAAAAAACTAAAAAGTTTATAGAAAGCGTCATCATGTGGAGTCGATTTGGAACCAATTAGCTATTAAATCAGCTGAGAGGCCGGCGTTTCCCAGCATGCTCTGTGTCTGCCTGGGTCTTCCAGTCGGTGAAAAGCAACTGCGCCGCTTTGATCTCGTGAGATTATCATTGCCTACGTAAGCATGATGTCAGAACAAGTCGGGATCAAGTCGGACACAAATCTAACCGGCATGCAACGGGCGGCGATCACCGGTGATCGATTCTGCGCAGACCTGGCTCATCTCGAACGAGCCTAATGCTAGGCCGGCCCTCCCCAAAACATCTATGCTTCCAAACAGTAGTCCTGATATAAGGACTGTTAGAGATAGGGGATAAACAAGTACGGGTTAAAAGGGTTTTGCTTGGGTTTTAATTTCCAGAATATAATTTAATGTCATTTTTTTGATGATTTTGGTCATGGTATTACACACTCCGCTACTGTAGGTGGCGACATGCACCTTATCGTTGGTTTATGGCCCACCAATTAACTAAAGTAGAAGTAGAAGAAGAACAGTAGTCTTGCATGATGTTGGGTGTGAACAAAGGAACAAACAAATGTGAGTGTGAACAAAGAAAAAAAAATATTCAAAACCGTTCAAACTAGTGATTGGCGAATAAAGCCTGATGAAGCTTAGAGAAATTCTTTCTATTTTTGCCGAAAAGATTTGAAGCTTTGGGGCTTCAAACCAAAACAAGCACAGTGAACACTGGTGGCTTTCAAAACATATAGCAGCCTTTTTTACGACAGTTACTACAGTTACTTCTACAACACCACTCTGATTTGAATAGTTTTAGTCTCACGTGCAATAACAGATCAACAAGCCTGCACGTTAATTGTAGTGCTGCATTAAATGTTGATGGTATTTGGAAGTCCATTTCTGCCAATGTGATGGAAAAAAAGAACCTGTAAGTCATTAAAATGAGATACTTTAATGGGAAAATTACATTTAAGCATGATTTCATATTTAATTCTGTATTATTCATGTATTATTCAGTATTTTTCATTACTCTGCTTTTCGGTTGTATGACTTCATTAAATTTTCATTCATTCTGTATGTGTCCTCCTGAAGGAGAGTCACAGCTGTTTGTCCCTAAAATTACCAGTTGAAGGTTGGTGCCTTAAAGACTGAAAGAAACAGTTGTTGAGCTATGTTTATTGATAAGGTTGCAGGGTCAGAACATCGTCTATCTGTATGTGACCAACAGTACCAGGTCGTCTTTGGCAGCTAAGGTTAAATGACCGCTAGAAACTTTGAGGTATGAGGGACAGATGTAGAAAAGATGTACATAGAAGTGGCTCCAACTTGTCTGTGTGTTAAGATTAATTGTTTTGCTAAAATTAGGCACTTTCCCAAACAAGGTCTCCTCTTGCTGGAGAAAAGAGTAATAAAATACACTGAAGCCAACTCAGTACATTTGCTCAACTGTCTTTATTTTGTTTCAGCGTCTCATTATTTTGAGATAATGAGACGCAGTCAAATGGTAATCCTCATTTGATACAAGCTCAGACATGTTAGATTGGTAAAAACTTGTATTGTCTACTGAATTTACATACACTGGAAATTTATCTATGGCACTCTGGCAATATAATAGTATAGTTATTGAAACAGTGTGCTTCACAGAAGGGAAACAAGTTGCGTAGCTTCTGTATCATTCTGCCCATCTCTACTTTCAATGTAATAAAGATAATTGAAGCTACCTTGAATACGTTACATGTTCATTCTTTTAAACTGGGTCAATTTCATCTGCAACATAACAGCAGGGTTAAGTGCATTACAGTCAACGGTGTGTGCAATGATGAATGTATGTGTGATGTTTTGAAGTCCCCAAAAGAGTAGATGATGATAGTAAGAGAGACAAAGAAAGACAGAAGAAGGAGTCAGCCTTTGAAAAGCTTTATGCTCAGGTGCAGGACATCAAGTTCCCCAGGCAAACCTGCAAAGCAAAAACACACAAGACATCAGAGGAGCGATGACACGGTCAGAGGCCGTCACGCAGTTTTGCTCACGACACTTTTGTCTATGTCTTGCTTTCCCTCTTCCCATTTCCCCGCTTTCTTTGATTTTCTCCAGAACTGATCACATTGTCGTCTGACTGTGCCTCATGCTGTGGATGAAGTTAAAGATGGTGGTGGACTCCCTGCGCGGACGGAGAAGGAGGCTGCCCTGTTACCTCTGGTTCCTCCTGCTGTTCGCTGCTGGAGGTCTGGTTCTCTTCATCCACCAGCGAGATCTGTCAGAAATGGTCCAGCAACAAGGCCCAGGTGAGTCTCTACTTCCCTAAAACAGCGTAGATTTCTACACTGTAGAGAATATTTTGAGGGCAACTAAAACAAAGAGGAGCAGATACCTGTCAATACTAAATGCAAAGCACTGCCATTAGTTTTCATGAGGAGGTGCAACAGAGCAGCGAGACTGACGAGGAATATAATAATTGATTATTCCTTAGGTCTCAGAGGGTTAATTGGTTTGCTTGAGCACGTTTATCATGATCATCAATTTTTTTGACATCTTTACTATAGGAATGGTCTCTGTTTTGGGTTTTTGATGTGATGAATTCTACCCCCAAAAGGTCATGGTAGGAATTATTATATATAATAACTACTTTTGTGTCACCTTGCAATAATTAAGCATTGCACTTTTTCTCACACTATATATAGCGTTTCCTCACAATGACCCTCATTTATCAGCCTAATTTAGAAATCAGCGCAGATATGAGTGCAGAAATCATCTTACGACAGGCTTCACTTGGGATTCATGAAACGTTCGTATCACACTAATCAGAGCCTAAGAATGGTCGTACATTGATGAACGCAGCGGCTGGAAACTATTTAAATTTAAATTTCACGCCCCAATATCTTATCGGTTTTGCGGGCCCTACAATTTACGAGATGGCGAGACGTAATCCGGCTAAGAAGCGCCACTTTTCAGAGGTGGAGATTGATACCCGTATATCTCCAGTTCAGTTGCACTAACGTTTGTAATATTTGGCTGCCTGAAAACTGGTATTGAAGGCTATAGAACTAGAAAAACTTTAATAAAGGTTTTACAAAAAACAAAGAAAGAGAGTTGGAAAGAGATCCCTGATGCAGTCAACAGTGTTGCCGTGGACTCCAGGTGAAGTTTATTTAATTTATCGTTGACATATGTATGTTATAGTCCTAATAGTAATATACAGGCTTATATTGCAATCTCTTAGGTGTACCTAAATTTAAACAAACACAGTAGCAGTAGCATTTTACACATGCGTCATTGCCTGGCAACCGTAAGCTGTGAGGGAGAGTGCGCGTACATCCTGTCTCCTTCGTATAGCCTCCAGTTGGGGCTGTGCTGGACACTCCTCCCTGGGCTTCGGGTCAGCTGACTCCCTGACTACATTTATGGTACCCTGTTTTCCTGCATAATGTTGTGACCCCCTCACTGTTCTGCCTTTAATCAGTCCGATAGAGTGCTCCACCGTGGCCCGTGTGTGTAGGCTACATGTGCTCAGCTCATAGAGGTCTTCTAAAAGCACCAGATCTGCCATTGCAGATAAATGATCATCTGATGCCTTCTCCTTCTCCTGTTACATGCTGCACCGCAAGTCCACACTAACTAAAAAACGTACTCGCGTACACAAGTTCAGACCAGACGTGAGATTTTGTTTCGCAGCTTAACCTAGTTCTCCACACTGTGTTAAGAACGGCTGCTGACGTGGCTGATTGACACTGTTGCTGTGACTATTGACATGGGATATAGACATTTAGTTGGCCGTTTATTCCATTGATTGTGGCTGTATCCATGGCAGTGCTTCGGTCGGAATGATTATGGCTGTGGCACATTAGTTTATAATGGGTGTAACACTAACTATTACAAGGCGTTGCGTGTGTGCGTGCGCAGTGAATTGTTGTGCTGGTTGAGTAGTAAAGAGAAGTCACAGTAGAGCTTCTATAACCCTATCCATCACATAGATACAAACACACACATGCAATCGTAGCCTGAGCAATATCCTCAGCCACAGCGTTGACCACCACAGCCTGGCGGTCAGAGTTTCCACCGAGATAGAGCGAGGCCGTACATTCAATTTCCAAATGAATCAAACCTTTGTCCTCGTGGAGGGACCCAATGTGCTTCGGCTTGGCACTCAGCATTAAGGAGATTGGGGTTTAAGCAGCCGTGATAGAAGTGTGTCCTGAGCGTGTAAAACTAAGCTGCTTCATGTCTCAGAAACAAGAGATCAGCAACGTGCCTATGTGCCTCTTTGGCTTGTACTACACTTTCCACCTAAATGAGAACAGGATTAGTTGCATGTTGCTGCTGTTGTTGGACTAGACCCTTATTTTTTATATACACAGCAGGGACTCATTGGTGATAATTCACCTCATCTTTCAGATTTGGGGGTATTCTTTGTCGTTCTTAAGAACCATAATAAGGTTAACATGAAGAGATACCCAATTTCTTTTTCCATTTTTCACCTATGAAAAGTCAGCAAGCTGGAAATGATCAATGTGTTTGTGGTTCTCAAAGAAAACACTGATTTCCCAGTTTGTGGCCGAATAAGCAGTCGGTGCAAGGGCTGCAGTATTAGAGATTCACAATTATTTCTTTTTCACATGCATGTGATATTCTATGTCGATTTTATATCTCTACAATTTCCAAGAATGGTTCTATATTGATTTTTATTGGTTCTGATTGATTGATGAGGGAGGGAGTAAGTTATTTTTGTTAGTGTGTCATTGTCAAACCTTTGCAAATAGGTCTTCATCTTTTTTAAACCCTCCACACTTTCCCACTCCAACTGTCTGCCGAGTGTGTGTTCTAGTGTGTCTTCTCGTGTCCATTTAAGGGAATAATAGTCTATGTCCTTGACGTTCCACTTCCGGGATTGCTCCGGTGCCGCAGGAAATTCCGCCTGATACATATATTTTCGCTGATGTCCGTTTCCTCTCGCTTTGTTTTGGAATTTTAATGTCTGGTAGTTTAGGAGCACTATGGTTAACTGCTCCTCAGATCTCTGCAGGGTAAATTAAGACACCGAGCTAGACTATCTGTCCCATCTGAGTTTTCTTTCACACGACTATTTTGCAGCGGAGCTTAGTGCCACCCATGACGATTGTGATGACTGCTTTAAAAGAAATGCCATTAAACCAGAGCACCTTTTTCACCCATCCCGGAATACTATGTGGAATAGCCAGACCCTCCTCCTCTCCGCAGCGTGTGGATGGTTCGGCAAAGCGAGACTAAGGGAATAATAACGTGAGATTGTACTACAGATATTTAATATCATACGTGATAAACTATAAATATAGTTATGTTTGAAATGCTGTTATCTTACTAATAATTACAGGGTGCGGTAATATTGTTACTGTCTAACAAAACAGAAAACACCGGGTAACAGTGCTAATATTGCAATGAAGTAAGCCATGCTATCATGCAATATAGTATGTTATATAATACATAATATGATGTTATACAAAATAATTTGTTTGGGAACATGCATTGTAAAAATGACTTACTATTAAGAAAGGGTGTACTTTATTAACTATCTATAGCTAGAAAAGATGTCTTAAAAAATGGTGATAAAATAAGTGTAAATGGTTCTATATGAGATATTGAAATCCTTATATAATAAACAATCAAACAAAAGGTATTGTGGTTTATTAGAAAACATAAAGGTTAAAGCTTTTCACCAACTTTTTGGAATCTTTTTCAAGGTAATCTCAAAGTAATCATTAGGAAAACTGTTATTTGTAGCACTGTTCATTCTGGTATGATTACACAGTACCATTCATCACTAAAATAGATATTGTAACAGAAAACGAAATATGTCCGTGTGTTTATTTTTAATGTGTTAAACCAGAGTCAAATACTGTATACAGAATTTGTTTGCCATATTACCAAAATTGAATTAATAAAAAACAGTATTTCATTGACAATTTCTCTCTTTTAATTACCTAATAACCTTTGCAGCATAAGCACATTAGTTTATTTATTTCATACTTTTTTTCTTGTCTGCTATACTGTATATCTACTTGAATACTGAAGTAAGAATTATAGTTTACTAAATCATGCATGAGACTGTGTGCTGTATACAGAACACAGTCATCCCAGCCCCCTCACTAAAGCATAATGAGCAAGCAGTATCTGTGCCTTAAGCTATGGTGCTTCACCCGAGCAGAAGCTCATATCTAATAGAGCTGAGCTATAATACATTTGGTGTCAGCTTTTATCTGCCTCCCTCTCCTTCTCCACCTCTTTATTTGGCTTGCAGTGTGTGAGAGCTTTGTATCCCATGGTTTATATGACCTGCACAATGGAAGCTGAGAAAACTGAGAAAACTGCAGTTCCCCCGTTGATCTCTCCAAAGTAATTGTTTAAGGACAATTGGAGATACTGCAGATGGAAGAAGAAACCTCTGAAGAGCTGGCAGTTCAGATAAATTGCCTGCAGAAATTTCAACCTCTGGGCATTTTTCAGAAAAGTGTGGCGGTGAGGACCAACCGCTCTGGTGAGTGGAAGGCCGCCCTGTGTGTCACCTCACAAACTTTAATGTTGCCACATTGCATGTGTGTTAGGTTAAATGTGTGTGTTTACTAGCAAGCAAGTGCATGAATGTCAGTGTAAGTGATAATAACATGCCATTTGTTAAGTGCCTTTAACAAAAGTAGCCTATATTACGCTAAATAATATAGCTGACCTCAGCTGACTGTGACTCTGTGGTGGGAACGGGCTCACGCTACACACAAAACTTGGCCTTTTTTTTTTTTAAATATAATATTTTGTTTATTTTAATTTGGGGTAAATACCATATTAATTATACATTATAGTTTTCCATTGAAAAAAAACCTTTAATAGCAGGTCTGTCTCCTAAAAACTACATATTCTTGAAGTTCCACTTCACATCTAGAAGGGTTTGTGTTGTGTTAAACTGACTCATCCAGAATCTGCATGGTTTCGTGTCTGTAGATTGCTGCTATGCTGTAGCTTCTGGTCCTCTCCGTCCCACGTGCTCCGTCCCCCCCCTCCTTTTATGTGACGAGATGGCTAAATAGATTGTTCATCTCCGGGGCTGGCAACACTGTGTCTCAGCAAAAAAGTGTTAAGTCAAGTTAATAAGCTAACTACTAATTTCACCCGACACTGGTTACATAGTAAATGAGCCGAACGAGTTGTCAGTCATCTTTAGATAACACTGTGCTTTTGCTGTGACAAGTTTAATTTAATTTAAGTTAAATTTAACTAATTTAGCGGTCATTTGGTGTAATTTTTACTTAGGTCGACCAGAAGAAAAAGCCAGTTGTATGTTGGCAGAGCGCCACCCTCTTATTGGCTGTACTGTGCTCTGTGTGTACCCTGTTTTGCATTTTTAGAATGCATAAGTTATTTAATAGCACAGCCTTAAAAGAAGTAGCTTGTTAAAACATGTTAGTTTAAAGGGAGAAAAACAATTCTGATATTTTGATGGTTTTGATGGAGATTTTGAAATAAATATGCCCAATTGAAGAAATGACTTTTGCATTTTTTGCTCTTTTTAACTTATCCCTCCATGTTGCTATACCAGCATGTATAGAGCCGTAACACCTACCTAATGAAATAAAATAAAAAATTCAGTTGCTGATAGCGGTGGAAGATTCCAGTCAGGTGTGATTGGTTGAGATAATATTCTCATATAACTGATCATTAGAAGTGTATCCTTATCAGATTGTCCTACCTATCCCGGTTTGCTCTTGGAACCATTATTCAAAGAACAAATAAACAAACAACTGTGGATCACTGTGTGTAAAATGAGAGAAGTCAGTCAGAATTTTCTCCAGACTCTGCATTTCCCCTCAGGTCTATGTTTAAACTTGTTTCAGGTCATTGTTTGGTTTTTCACGCCAGCAACCTTTATTTAATTTGTTCACTCTCATTGTCCCATACTGACAGCTGTTTTCAGCAAAAAAGCAATAACAACCCAATGTATGATACCTGGCCAACATAAAACAACAGGCAGTTAACTATTAGCTGGTAAAACACAGTGGAGCATTTAGCAGCTGTAGAGACATATATTTTTCTCTCAGAACTAAAAGAAGGGAATATTGGACTTACATTCACTAGGTGGCCATGGAACACAACTATAAATGAATGCAAATGTAGCACTGTATCTGCTCAATGAGCAACTGTTTGCTAAACAGCAGTGGCGCGCCAGAGATGTTCTTTTGCTGGTACTTTGGGGTTGATCAATGTTTCAGTGAGGGTGCTTTGAAATTTAGATTTTCCCTTCACACACATAGCCTACACACACACACGCTCCGAAACACACCCACCTCCGCCACGGTTTAGGCTACTAAGCGAGCGAACAAGAGGGAGAGAGAGATTGATTCATGTTTTTTTGTGCACAAAAGTTTCCAATACAACAGCACAATAAAACTCAGATTAGCCCACCGAACCATTAATTCAAATACCAGCCAACAAGCTGAGTTTATACAATCATTAATGCAGCTTTCATACAGTAGCTCAGAAGAGTAATGCAGCAGGCCAATACACCACACACAGCCAACCACGCACATAAACACACACGCATATATCCTCAGACAGTAAAAAGATTGTGTATTCATATCTGCAATGACTTAATATACCTAAATAAGCCACTGAGGGCAAACGGCTGAAACTTTAAACACGTTTTTTGGGCTAAAAATAAACCCATGTCAAGTGCGCTGTATAACTTTGAATTCATTGATCTATTTATTCACAGTTTTGTTCATGTACTACGAGACGCACATAAGAGCGAAGTTTTTACATGGACCCCTATTAAATGTCTCATCCCAAGGTCTAATGTCAATTACAGCAATGTAACGTTAAGCATCCTCAGCAGCATTTACGGCCACGGTCAGGTCATCTTTCTTCTTCAGCTTTTCTTCGTCCTGGTTGGTGACAGGTTCACCATATCTCTAAATCTTATTCACAACTTTTGATAAAGTCTCCACATGTTGACATTTAGGGAGAAAAAACAATCCATTGCTAACATTACGCTCATTTGCTAATCCTAACGGCTAGTAAATATTGCACTATTGTTCTTCTGTGTAAATACATTTTTTACATACTATTGGAATCCTTGGATTAGCTCCAGCACCCCCAAGCACCTCCCTGGCTCCACCTATGCTCAGCAGGTAGTCAAACCAGTTTACAGCTTGTTTCAGCTGTCCACAAGTGGCCTGGTCTGTGGAGTTTTTTCACTATTTAGCAGGCTACCTGGCTACATACAAAAAAAATCTAGAAGAGAAGATGTCATCAAAACAGTACCTGTGATTTCATGTTTTGCCTAATGTGGGTGACATATGTAACTGCAGAGGGCGGATGGCACAGTAAAAGACCAAGGTCTGAAAATTGACTTCATTGACTGACTTTCCATAAATGGAGTATACAAACTTAGCACAACACTGCTTTCCTTTGAATGCCATGTCACATTTAAGACCATGATATAATCCAGTCAAGTCTAGTACTACTACTCCTATTACTAGTAGAGTACTGCTACTACCAACGCTACTAGAAAAAAGGATAGATAAAAGGTCAGTTTTGGGTGATGCAACATTCAGGCAGCATGCCACACAATAAGCTGGCAGCTGCAGAGTAAGCAAAGTGTTCAATAAATCACTGAAGAATAAATAGTATAAACTGTTAGAGACATGCAGACAAAACATTTCACTTGCAGGAAAGGTTTGCAGTTGGGAGCTACTAGGGAACAGAGGAGGTAAAGCTATCGAGATAAACAATGTCTTTAAATGCTTGTGTTTTTGGCTAGGATAATGCAATTTATCCTGAAACACTATGCTTTTCATGCAGGCCATTTCAAATACAATAACTAAAAAAATGTAATAAAATTAATCATCTGGCAGTCCACTGTTGGCGGAACCCTCCAACTCCTCTTCCTATTCTCTTCCCACATGGAGCCTGTCAGGAATCGGGCATATTGTTTCATGCTTAAAGGTAAAATTCGATCTCTCCGTCAGAGGTCTAGTAATCCCTTAAGCCCTGTCTGTTTGCAAAGTCCAATTTAGCTCTCTCTTAATGTAATTAAATTGTGCTGATGACCCTCAGGGCAGTGGTACTGTATTCAAATGCGAATCCTCCACTAGATGTTTGTGGTAAAAAATAAATATTCCGTCCTGTTTTTCCATTCCTTTAACAAAGCCCGTGTCTGTTGTGCTGGCACTATCCCCTCCATTCCTCCCATAGCAGGAAGATCATTGGAAAGCAATTCTTGGCAAAGCCAACTCCATCACAGTGATTTTTAGCCAACCTTGAAAACAAGGGGCATCATGTTTTTTGAGCATAAGTACAACATACCTTGATTAAAGTGTTGAAGTGTTACAGGAAGAACGAAAAGAACTCAAACGCACAGCTCACCAAAAGTAAAAAAGGATTTATTATTTAAAGAGGGGGAAGGGAATTGGGGAGGCATACACCAGGGACCGGGACACAGAGGACAGGAGGCTGGGGAAGTCTCGGGGCGTGAGGATACTCGGGGGGAGCGTGGAGCCGAGGAGGAGACACAGGAACTGGGAGCTGGGACGGAGACAGGCTGAAGCAGGACGCCGTGGGAGGGGGACTGAGAGGAGGAGCCAACTGAAACAAAACACTCACGGCCAGCCAGACCCCAACCATAACATAAAGCAGTGCAAGCTGAGCTTTGCCATCCTCCTCGTGCGCATGCGCCAACGTGCATGCAGCCTGTTGCAGTTGCTCCTTTCCACATAATTTCCCTTCAGGGATCAATAAAGTATTTCTGATTCTGATGACATCTAGCATGGGGCATGGGTATCCCTGCAAGTATTTTACTGTGGCAACTGTGGTTCCACATTCGGCTGTGCTTACCCCTGTTCATCTCAGGGAGCAAAGGAAACCTAACTGGGAGGCCTCTGGGATTCACTGAAAATAAAAAATAAAATAGATGGACTATTCTCATGCATGGGTACCAGGTGCCTGCATCACTGTCTCTCCAGCCCCTTCTAGACTTGGGCCATTTCAATTGGATTTAAAATGGAGCAGCTCAGAGGCAACTGGAAGGTCATGTGGTTTTCCATTAACATTAATGCCTGGGGTGATGCCACGGGAGCCCTGCAACATAATCTGTTTTCCCTGCCATCTGATCCTGCTCAGCAATGGATTCTATATGCCAATCTATACAAATAGATTTGTATTTTTCATATTCCTGCTCAAGCAGAGTTTAGTGTAAAAAATAAAAAGCATTTTTAGACACTTGGGGCTAGCTTAAATAAATAAATGTTGCTTGAAATTTTTTTTTTTACATAAACTGTTAACAAATGAAGGTGAAAGCATACACAAATATATTTTTTTTAATTTCTTTTTGGGGGTTGTCAGAGAACGTCTACATTCTGTGGCAGATGGGAATGAGTGTGTACAGCCACAAATCACATTATTGCAAAGCTCTCCACTGAACTGTTCTTCACTCTCATTAGTAAAAAAAAAAAGCTGATCTTGTGCTATCCAGAAGACCATGAAATATGAAACCAGGACCAAAAGCAGCCATAAAGTATGCAAGTATGGATGAGAGGAAGAGAGGGAGGATGTTGATTGAAACCAAAATAGAAACATGCTCTGATCTTTCTTTCAACTGGGCTGATTTGAAGATGCATCTTTTGAGCCACTGACATGCAGACAGGGTTAGAAACCCTACCGAGCAGCAAAACATAGCTTGGCCGTCCTGCTGGTGGCGGGGGGGCTTTAAGGTTGCCCTTTTCCATAATTCCACGCCGGGTAACATTAAAAACTCCAAAGGAAATAAAACAGAACAAGGCTAGAGCACCAGGTGGATCCAACAGTGAGGCTGATTTTTGAAACTGTCTTTGAAGACTGTAATCACAGATGCTGCCTCTCAATTCTTTCAGTCTGTCCCAGTCTGTCACTGCAGAAACCTCAGCTGTGCCTCAATACACTCTCTGTAGCTGTGTGAACACAAAAAGGGGTTCATATTTAGGGAAGACAGTTTCAGATAAACATAGATAGTTGGAAAATCATAAATATAACAAAGGCTGAGTTCACAGTAGCATTCATGCGCCAAATTCCATTCTTCTGCCCATATCTGATTGTTTTGGATGACTGACCATATCTATTTAAAGATGAAGCCCATCTGCAATAGCAATGCAAACTAATAGTGATTTCAAAAATACATCTTAAGATGTCACATCTGCTTATGTGCCTTTCCTGCCACTCCCACTTAAATAGATAACATATCAGTTACAAAACGAGGCTTTGAGTTCTGACTGACCAGAAGCACTAAAACGCCAACTGAGACACAACCTGTCCTGTATGTCAGTGTTTGGAGTAATTCTGCTATCAGTGTGAAGTTGAATCTTAAGGAAACAAGAGGTGTCTGTTTCAATTGGAGCACCAATTAATCAGGACTGGACAGGTTATCAAAAACTGCTTAATAACAGCAGAATGACACCTGAAGTCACAAATGAAGCCAAAAACTGACATCTTTGTACAAACTGAGGGGGATAAAACAACATTTAGTCCGTTAATATTTTCTTTTCTTTGACATAGTAGCCTAAAACGGGTGAGCTTGAATGAGAGGAACTGATTTTAAGCAGTAGTAGTAGTAATAGTAGTAGTAGTAGTAGTAAATATACCAATTAGTTTTCAGTCGGTAAGGTTTGAAACACACTGCCAGAATCAAAGAATCAAGCAATGCACTACAGAGCTTTGGTTATATTGTGACTTGCCGGATAAAATTGCATTTGTATACTTACTATAAAAAAATAGCTTAATCTTCACTTTCATATATTTATGCATTAACGTTTGTCATGTGGTTAAGCATAATTCGGCTGTTATAATAATGTCCATTGCAACACCAATTTTTTGCAAATAATTGCAAATGTTTATCTGATCCATAGTAATACAATAAACATCTTGCTAATTATTTTGCTACAGAAAAGAATGTACCACAGGGAATAAATTGATGCTGGCTTCAAGGACTTAAGGACACTGTGATTAAAGAGCTTATCCCTGGTAAAACAGTTCCTGTCACTTCATTCAACAATACTAAAATGAGAAGTAAGAATCTGCTGACCCTGGGAGGTTGTAGACAGTCATGAGTTACCAACTTAGGGATTCATTTTTACATTTCATTTATTATTTAATTCTTAAGGCAGCAGCCTTTAGAGAAGTCACTCCGCATAAACAGTTCATCTGTCTTTCTGCTTTGGCCTGATGTCGCAAAAAAATGGATATGAGTCAAGGTGTAATATATCATCTTTTGTCAAAGAGACAACTGAAAAGTGTTAAGTAACAAATCTTAAATAAAAAAAAAGCCTTAATTTAATCTTGTGACAAAAGATACTGTGTCGTACCTCTCTCCATAGTAAGTAGAAAGACAGAAGTAATTAAACAGATTGGTCATACACCGTGCAGTCTCAGTGAAGTGAACGTTTACTCAAGTCTTTGGAGTATTGAACCAAACCAATCGTCTCTACAGGCCTAAATGTTGGTAGTAATATTTAAGCTTTACTAAAAGTTGGTGTGGATATTATCTACTCCTATGTCTGTGAAATTGATTTCATCAGACAGCTCTGATGTGTTGCATAAGCCGTATGATTTCTTTCAAGAATCACTGCCTTCGTACAAGTCTGTTCCTATCAAACATAATGTTCCTTTCAGAAAGCTTCTCTTCACCACTGCAAATACATCAAAAAAGCAACAAAGCCTTGTCTCAAGTATTCCGAACAATAAAAACACTTGTAAGTTTGGGGCTTTATTGTAGCTTTCTTCAGTAGGTTTGAGATGCTGCGTACCTCATAGACGGGAAGAGACATACAGCGGGAGAGTGGGAGGAGAGAGGGAGGTTATATAACCAGAGTTCTTACCAAGGCGACATCTTGTGCCTTCAAAAACAAAGCAGTGATACTAAATGCCAATGTTCAAGGTTGTTATCCGCTCAGGATGGGAAGATTATGCAAGATGGGTTATTGTTAGCACAACAAAACTTTATATTTTAGTATTCTGTTAAACAGGTCAGTTAATATGTGTGAGTATTAAGTGACTCCCTCCCAATCATAACAAAGAGACACCCAAGGCTAAAATATTTTATTGAAAGATATTAACTGCTTCTACAGTCTGGTGAACTCTTTAAAACTCATTGATGAGTTTTATCAGTGCCTATCTACGCTTTTGATTGTGCCTCTTTATTTAATTATTTGTCCATACACAATTGGCTTTCAGATTTCTGCCGCAAAATATTTGAGTCACTAAAATAAAGTCTATCTACAGTGCCATGAATAGACCGCTGTAGAAGAGCTGGACAAAAGGCAGCTTTATGACCAGCTGCCATATCAAGGTTGAAATGTAACAAAAGAAATGTTATGTTTTTTTTTTTTGTGGAACCTTGGCATCTGGAACCTGCCGCTCCTGATAAAACGTCTACGCCCTCCTCTCCTCCGTGTAGTTTGTTTCACATTAGCGTGATGTTTTTGCAGTAACTTCAGCTAGGGAAAAGCTTTTCCTCTGAACACTGTCGTAACCTACAATATTGTATGAGAACCATGCCATTTGCCGCCCCTATTATGGTCATAGATATTATCCTGAGAGGGATTCCACATGATTGTTCCCAAAGGACAAGCCAGACCTGGGAGCTGTGATGCAGACTGAAGCAGCATACCCATTACCAAATCAGACTTGAACTCATCCCCTGTCTGCCAGAGAGACATGTTGAATGGATATCATTGTGCACTGCTGAGGCTTCCATCACTGTAATCCCTCTACAAAGTGCAGGCACTCTTAGAGAAAAATGAAAAGAGAGGAGGAGAGAGTGGCCTTTTCGCCGCGTGTCACTGCAGAGGGCACAAGGAGGGAAGTCGGTGGAATCGGTGGCCTGAGCCGACAACTCAGCCCTACCCCAACCAGAAAAGAACAAAAGATTAAGCCCTCCTTCTATCCAGAGTGATAACAAGCTGTCAACTTCTAAAATGTAATCTGCTGACTCCGGGAGGAAGTGGTGGTGTCAGTAGAGTGGGCCGCCAGCTGATGCTTATCTCCTGAATGGCGTGCCATTGATGGAGAGAGACAGATACACATACGCACCTCTGTCTGCCACCAAACAAAGAGGTCTGCATAGGCAAAGGAATCCATACGGAGCCAATTTTCAACATTTAAATACATACAGTATATCCCCTTCAGAGAGAGTGTCTCTCTCTGATGTGGGCCGCAAAGAAAAGGTGATGGGACTGATAAATGACATGAATAGAAGCCAATAGACTAGGGATAATGAGGCATTGCCCCTGACAATGCTGACAACTGATGGGAGGCTACCCTCCGTCAACTTGTCTCCCGAGCCCTTCCACTCTGTCTTGGCACAGATTGTTAAATGTTAAAGCCATATTGCTGCCAACGCCAAGTCCTAATGCACACTTCAGTGGACTGTGAGGCTGCAATATGGGAGCTGTCACCAAACTGCAGCCAGTAAATCAATCCAACCTGGGCATTACCCAGCCTTTTAACAAGGGTATTGGCAAACAGCTAGTTGCCCACACCTACTGTGTCTTGCCATGCCACCCCCACTTTGTTTCTCCCCAATGTTACAACTCTAAAATTGCTTTCAACAGAGCCGCCAGATAGCTATTAAAACAAGCAGGACCGTCTTTGTTCATATTAGCTATTAATATTGACAGACAGTGTTTTGTTGCATTTGTGTGGGTGTTGTGTCTCTAATAGGGTAAAGAAACAGATTTTCTGATCCATACAAAAGCCACTTACAATCTTAGTAGTAATGGTAGAGAAAGGGAATTGGTCACATAGGAGCTATTTCAGGCAGTTTACAATATGATTTCAGACCAGAGCCGGAGGGTTTTTTCCTTGTGGACTTGAGGCTATTGATCCTGAAACACCAGTCATATGATATGAAATAGATACTCTTAGTTGTTTTCTGTACAGCCAAGTGAGAGAGAAATGACTTTGACCTGGTGCTATTTTGGAGTCACTGTGTGCAGGCGAGTTTGATGGTTTCTGGTGCTCAGAAGTACTGATTTAATAATGGTCAAATAACCCAGACAAAAGAACAAAGTTGGTAACTTTTTTCCAACAACAAATGGCTGTGCAGAAAGTAAAATAGGTAGTTTAATTGTAAGCTTAAAAAAATCAACAAAATACTTACAAAACTAAGAGCCTAGAGACATGCTAGCTGCTTTGTGGCTTTTCACCATGCTGACAATGATAATGCTAACATGCTGATGTTAAGCAGGTAGAATGTTAACCATTTGAATGTATTGTGTTAGGATGCAAACATTTGCTAATTGGCACAATGTACAGCTGATGCTGATGGGAAAGTCCAAGGTTTTGCACGTATTTGGTCATAAACCAAAATATTGGACAGATTGAAATTTGACCTGATAATGTCGCTTTTTTAATTGTCAGGGGGGTCAACGTTATTACAAAAGAATTCGTTGGAGTGCAGAGACCATGAATGTCACTGTAATGTGAAGGTTTGATATGTGGTCATTGTACTCTAAATAAGAAGGAACAGCTGGACGGAGACGGGTAACTTTGCTGTTCTTCCCTTTTTATCAGCTCCACAACAACACTTCCTCATTTTCCTTAATCACATGTACCTGAACTAACCAATCAGACGCTAGCAGAAGTTAAACACAATGTATAAACATTGTAAATACATTTTTAGTAAATTAAAATGTACATATGTACAAATGTACTCAAATATATGAATTTACCTGTAAATATTACATCTGTATAGCAGGGGAAAACCCTGACAAATTTGAGATTTGCTCTGCAAGTCAGTGTGGCCACGAGCCTATTCAAGCCCATTTCCAATTTTTCCATATCGTGGCAGCAATCACAACCGTTGAGGCGGTCTTTGCACAATGACGATTGCGCGGCAACGTTGATGCAGATTTTGTGCGCGCCTGTTTTAAGCGATTTGAACGTTGCCTTTTTGTTATAAACCGAGCAAAGAACAACACTCAAAGCCTTCATATCTAAAAAAGTTGTTGCGGTCTTGCCGACTGGATACGGCGAAAAGTCTGATATATCAGCATACGTCCCTTTTGTATACATTTACTGCTTGAGTACTATTAACAATTCTCGTCTTTGGCTGATCAGACAGTATATGTTGTTGGAAAACTATCAGCTTGGCCTTGGACAAAAAAGTCAATTTCCTGCCTTGTGGCTGGGTTACTGGTCTGGTAATGAGTGTGTCTGTGCCACTGGCTGATGTAAGTGTAACCAGACGGACAAAGAAAGGAAATTATGTAGACCAAAGATCCTGTTATTTGTTGTTTGATTTCTTTTTACATTCTTGTATCATGGGGTAGATTGACAGTGCAAAGATGCGTTCATTTAGCACCATCCAGCTTCAATTTTAGACACACTGATAAGAGGAAGACTGTTAATTTTCCAGGTTGAAACTCTAAAGAAATAGGGCCAAGTAGATAATAATCTCTTCTCCTCAAATATAATAAGCACTGCTGAATTGCCCTTATGTATAAGACTTAAATCCCAAGAACTCCAGAAGATCAGAGGGATTGTTTACTTCTACTTAAAAATAATCAGGGTATTTCTGATAAATAGCAAATTAAAAATAGTAGAAAGAAAAAAATAGAAAGCAAAATTTTAACAGGAGCATAACACCAGGGTAATGCTGTTCATTGTAATTTAGTAGACAGCCAAATGTAACAATGTAGAGCATACATTTGTATGCCTCATGCATGTCTAAACTGATATAGTGTAGAATTTAATCCACTGATGCAACACCAGATGAACGTACATGGACATCATTAGGATGTTGTGCATTTATGATGTGCCTGAAGTAATCATGTTTAGCTCTAAGTTTTTGCAATAGGGAGTGACGGGAACGTTTGCACTGGAAACAGCCTTGCTTGGAAGATGACTCCTTGTTAAGCTACTGAAAAGGAGAGAATTAATGAACCATCCAATAATCATATAGCCAAAGTAATCATCAGATCTAATCTCTCACATCACTTTTGACCAGTGTCATTTTTCTCTTCTCTGTCTCTGCAGATCATTGGTTTTTCTCTCTGACAAGCTTGCAGAAGACATTAGCAGGTGTCTCTTGTAAATTAATTCAGGTGCAATTTGACAATCAAGTAACATACTGTATAATTTACCAGTCATTTACGTGTATAGGCAACATACTCAGTGGGGCACTTCAAATCCCAGCCATTACAGCACAGAATCTTCCCACTCAGCTCCAAAGCCTTGTCCTTTTAGCTAATGGCTTTCAGCAACCCAATGAGAGGCCATTAATGTCAGTCTGAGGATGTAGCATAACAACCGTAACCTATTTTCTGACTCAATTACTACTGTCAACTGATGACTACTTCTGTGACAATGAGACTTTTATGAAATGAAAATTGAGTGCTTATTTTTTCATTTGACAGCCTGCATTCTGGAAGTTCTGCACTGTCATTGCTTGAACTTATTTAGCATTTTTTAGGTAAAGCTAAAATGGAGAAATGCACTTTTTTGCCGTATACATTGGTTTCTTTTTTTATTCAAAATCTATTTTAGTGCTTCAAGGTAGAGTTCGTCGATGCTATGCACCTGTAACCCAGTCAAGGAAAGGGTTAACAGAAACGTAGTTTTGGGGGAGGTGGCTGTGCCAGATTCCCACCTTTGGCTGAGTCTCACTCTATCTAATCTGTCAGAGGGAGAGCAGGAGTGTGGTTTTGAAGTTTAACTTTGGTAGTCCTCAGAGAAGAAGAAGTTGGTAATTTCATGGCGCATGTTGCAACATTGTATAAAATTGGTCGTTAATACCGTGACTTAGGGACCCTTCTGTAATTATGGAATGGACCACCGGAGGAAAATAGGGGAGGGTCGTGTGTATGTGTGTGGTGAGTGGAATAATTTAATCTGGCATGATCAGATATTTTCTGAATATTTTAAATAACACAAAACAACGATATGGTGGTAGGCAATACATCGGATTTCATATACTGCTTTAGTAAAAAAAAAAAATATTACCTGGCTGATGATGGGAGCCGTTTAAACAAAGTGGAATATAACGTATAAAAGTCCACATCTACATTAAAATGAGCAATCAATTAGTAATCTGACATTAAATGTATATACATGGCATTTAGGGAAAGGAGGGAAAAAAATGAAAATTACTGTTGCACTAGTCCGGACATCTTGCTGTGCCAACATTGCAATACAGGTTGCCTAAATGCCATGTATATACATTTAATGTCAGCTTACTAATTGATTGCTCATTTTAATGTAGATGTGGACTTTTATACGTTGTATTCCACTTTGTTTAAACGGCGAAGTGGAGAGGCCTCCTTCACCTGTTTGGAGCTGGCTGGTGAATGTGATGGTGCTGGATACACCATTCCAAGTGCCAACCAGTACAGAAGGCATCTATAAGTTGTTGGGGAGGGTTATGCCTTTCTTCCTAGTCATTTTGGAGGGACACAGAAAATCAATTGCTGGCAAAGGGAGAGTCAAGTCTATTTTGACTAAAGATCCCAAAACTAAATAATGAACAGTCCCTTATAAAGTGTCAGGTTTAGTTCCATCATAGTATTAATAGTGTCAAAAAACGTTGGCTGACGTGTTTGATCAGTAGGTAGCACATAGATTATCGGCTAATGAATTTACTGATTTAACAGGGAGGGGTTAACACTTTTGCAAGGCACTGTATCTGTGTCACATTCTCATTAGGGGCTGAGCCCCCTAAAGGCCTGATCCTAGAATCGCCCCTGTTAAAGGCACTAGCTCCTAATGAAAATTGAAAAGCTTTCAGGCAGCTGCCAAGCCGTTTGCAGCGTTTATTCCATGAGTCAGAAGAATTTTTGCTCATTGTGTTTTAAAGCATTAGACTGAGCCCATAACAGGTACAGGCCATTAAATTACATCAAGACAAATTGAGCTATTCACTACCCATTTCCAATTCAGAGGTTGGCACAAAAGAGAATCAGGCATAGATCCCCTTTTTATTTATTTCCTGATATCTCGGTAAATCTCTTAGGCATTTTGATTTCTCTTCCATAAAACACAGCACTGACCTGGTTTTGGTGAGACAGAGGCAAAAGGACTTTACCTTCAAATAAACAGTAAGACTGTGTTCCATTTATGAATGCTGCTGTATGAAGGACAGTGAGGGATTTTGTCCACCTTCACTGGAATTGATACACTCACCCCACTGTGCTGTGTGACTTATTGGCCTTTTGGCTTATCTGTACTTCAGACAGTTGAAGCACTGAAAATAGGACCCCACCTCTTACGCCTCCGTCTATTGATTATGAATCAGACTATATTTTATGACAGAACATTTGCTTTTTTTTTGCCAACTTCATTGTGGGTGTTTGTGTGAAAAGAGGATTCCGGAGGATCCATACAAAATGGTAGGAGCGCTGTTAAGAAAAAAGCCCACTTCAATAGACGGATTTGCAGAGCCCACTCAGAGGTAGGAGGGAGCCTTTCAAAGCCGCCCTTTTTCTAATGCTGTTTACTGCACTGTACTCCACACAGAGACTGGCAGCTCTCAGCAGGTTTCCTTTAGCCTACAGCCAGCAGAACCAACACGACATTCAAAAACTTAAGGCTCCACCAAAGACCTGTTAAACCCTGCTGTGTCTATTCTTTGTTGGTAATTGCTAAAAAACTAAAAAACTAAACAAAAAAATAACTATTTCAGCTAAAAGCTTAATGAAAACTCTTAACCAGTGTGACTTTTAGTAACAAAATGCAATACTGCTTCTGTCCACAGTGTGAAAAAAGTGTTTGCCTGTTTAAGTATCATTTCTGGCAATTGAAAAGATAACAAGTGCCTTTTCTTTACGTGAGACTGTGAAAATTAAAGATTCTGCTAGCAGATCGATGTAGGCTTAAACCTGACAATTACATGCCCGGCACTGTCTGTCCCATCATCGTATGCCTGACCCTTAAATGGCAACTCTATCAATTCAGTGTCAATCCTGATCCCAGCAGAGGCACAGAGGGAAGTGAGGCAGCATTAATTATGAGCCTTCAAGCTCCAAGGGACAGTTAATCTTTGTCATTTTGCAACGGGAGACATTTGGATCTGCCACAAAGATTGGAGCCAGGTCACAGCTCTTGACCCTTAACTAAGAATAAGAATTCTGCTCACGCATATGGAAGAAACCTATTCTGCTTTTAATTCTCACCCATCCCCTCCAGGCTGTTTTAGGCTGTGCAGTAATGTCTTCTTTGACTGAAAAGTTTCCGTGATTAAGAGAAAAAAGCACATTTTTTCTAAGCAGTTTGAATTCTGAAAAACTGAACTGAGCATTGACTTAATTTTTAACCCATGTATTCATAGCTTAATGTAGGTATTTTATTCATAAACCAAAGACAAAGTTGGACACTGGTATACATTTTCTGACATTTGAAAATAAGCATATAGAGAACTTCTAATTTTTTCACCAGTATTAATTGTAATCTAGTTAATTATCAACTCCTTCTGTATGTCATTGAATTAGTAAAGGCACAGCAACTAAATTGCCAACTGGTTGGAAAAAAAAAAAAAATTCTCTCCTTCCTCTACTGATGCCACAGTAACACAAAGAGAATGGTGGGGGCCATCACAACCCAGGTGTGAAGAGCTGATCAATTCTTACAGGCGAGCCAGGCAACAAAGCACAACACAGAAAAAAGCAGGGAGAACATTTTGACAGAATTGGGGCATCTCCTCGATCATACCTTTTTGTTTGTGTTTAATATTTTCTTAACAAGACAGCTTTCACTGCAATAAAAACAATGACGATAATCAATCCAAGCTTCTCTATTTTTCATTTTATTTATTTATTTATTTTACTGTGCATGTAAAGTCCACTCATTCACATGACTCTCGTGGGTGCATGCATACAATGTCTCCATACTGGCTGAGGGCACAAACTCTCGTTAACAGGCATAGCTGCACTGCAGTATGCAGAGTCATGGGCACAGGTGTAGGAGATATAAAAGGGGAGATTTCACCGCTGCTTAAGCTGTTAATTCTCTAAATACCTTTACGCAGGTTATATTCAAATACATGCCCTGTTTGCCTTTCATCTGCTCCCCTCCACGTGCTTAATCTTTTGCTTTGACAACGTGCTGCACCTCCAAGATGTTGAATGGCGCTCTCAAGAGAATATGCCACCATAGCAGACAGGCATAGCGAAGAGGGGAACTCTCGAGCTGCTATAAAGATTAATGGCGCTACTGTTGTTGGTGTCAGTTTTAGGCCATCTCTGCATGGAGATGAGCATGGGATGTTTGAGGAATGAGACCTACCATGCAGCGTTTCCTGATGAGAGCTTGGTTCTTCTAATCTTGAAAACAGGAAGATGTGGTTGGGAGGAAAGCACATTGTGCGTGTGTGTGTGTGTGTGTGTGTGTGGCAGGTGGGGTTTTAATGGCGTGGCACTGTGTAGGGCTGAAACAAGAGGGATGTGTTGAATGTGTAAAGTTCAAAGGCATCATCAGCTCCATTTGTGGCATCAGAGCGACTCATCTCAGGAAAACCCCAACAGCTGCGCCATCTGGACACTTGCTGCCACTATCGTTTCCATAGTAACGCCCTATGAAGAGTGTCAAGTGAGCTCACTACTGTACCAAGCTGAAAAATCTGGATGACAAATGATGTGTCAGTAAAACTCTAGAAATAGTTGTACCCTCATTATATGCATTTGTATTTATTTTGCTACCATTTGATTGGCACTGTACAGCAGGGCAACCTGTAACTGTTTCACAAAAACCTTTAAATTTTTTTCAAAATCTGATTCCTGTACTGTACAGATCTTCCCTTGGAAAAATCCCTCACTGAACAGAAAATGGATAAATAGATACGGTAATAAAATAGATACAGGAATCATTCAGATGAGGGCATCACCATTATTTCTTATCATCATATTGAGCCAGTGCCCCATTGGCTGTACCATTATCCCAAAAAAAATGTTTTGAGGCTCAAACATCAACGTATGTTTCCAGGCTTGATTAAATAACAACAAACCTGTAGAAAAAAAAAAAAAAATTCAAAGGAAGGAAAAGTTTTATTTCATCAACTGTCTTTCAGCTGCCGATGGTAATACAAATACAGTAGTAACGAAACATTATCAAATGGTTGTCTAAAATGTTTTTGAAATGTTTATATAGTGTGGATACTGCCACTAAACTTCTATTTGTAGTTACATTAGTAATTATAGTAGACCAGGCAAGCTTGTTTTGTTTGGTGGGTTGGGAACAGCTGTCAGCCCCGCACCATCAAAGTACAATTGCTGTAAAATTGGTGCAAGCAATGACCGCTCATCACCAAATTTGGGCAACCTCTTATTGGATATGTGCCCATTGTGTGGATTATCCACCAACATAAATAGTTTGAGCGTGGGTGAGGGAACTGCACATTGATTACCTTGTGTTGTCAGCACAGAGGTGTTAATCCATTTTTTCTGACTAACAATTGATGGAGCTATACATTTGGGAAGGGATGTGGGTATTTACACTTTGTTATTCATATTTTTGCTCTATGGTAATGTATTATTTTTTGTTTTAGCAGAAGCTGAAAATATTCATTACTAAATGGGATTAAGATTTAAGCAAACACACACCTATACAAAAACACACACATGTTATGGTTGTCCAGATCTCATAGAACTGCATAAAAGAAGTAAGTGCCAGATGCCACAACACATTTATATTCTCTAATATTGGAAGAAGATCCGTCAATAAAGAGAGGAGCTTCTCCTGCACAGCAATAAATTAGCAAATGGGTTCAAAGAGAAAGGCTTTATCTGGCTCCTTTTCAGTAAAGCTCCTGTCTTGTTTGGATGGACTCTGTGCCAATCACCACATCAGAGAGATGATTACCGTGTCCAAATTTGAACAGCTGAGTAGGTAGGCTTTCCTGTTTACACACTCTTTAATTAGGAATGTCAGTGCCTTTCTAATACAGGTGATGACCATAGGATAAGATGTGCAAAAAAAGCCTCCATTCTGGCTTCTCACCCTAACACATTGAGGAGGTAAAATGTCTGAAGTAATGCAGTCATTACTTTTAAGTTATTCTCCGCTGACATTTTGAGAATGAATGTTTTTTTAGATTTATTTTAGCTTGATTATTATTATTTTAACGGCATCATACATTACATTAAAGTGATGCAAAAAAGGTCTTATTGATTCAAAAAAAAAAAAAAAAATACAAATTACAAACACCTCGTGGTGCACTCTAATTCCAATGTTCCAAATGTCGCTTGATGAATGTGTTGCTAAGAATTAATCAAAGCAAAAGGTATAAAATGTATTTCATCACCTTACTCGGGTGCCACCTGAACAATACAGCACTTTATCTAATTGAGCCTTAGCTCATCCTATTTGTCACTGTCCACAGGGAGACAAAGTGATCTGCAACAGAGGATTCATCTCTTGGCTCCCTGGCTTCTCTGTTTCAGTATGACACCAAAAACCAAAATACCTGGAGAACAATCTTTCATTTGCTCTTGTCTAAATTTTTGCCCAGAGATAATGTAGTTGATAGGTCATTACCTGTTCCACGCAGTTGCCTGATAACACATCACAGCAACAAGTTATTGTTGCCAGTGACAAGCTGTTTGGCATTTTAATTACTGCTTAATTTCCAGGGATTATATTACAATGTAGCAACTCATGATGTGATTATGGTGCAAAATATTATACAAACTTAAAAGTTCCAACGTGTTAAGGGAAGTGTCAGTAAAATAACACACAGCATTGGTTTGTTACTCCAATATTTTTATTTTTATTAACATTTATATATCTCCATATCATGATTCATTCATTCATCAATTAGTCCTCGTCCTTTACACTGACATGAACATGCACGCTAACCTAGCTTACATAAGTCATCTCGGATATAGTGTTTCTTCCTGGCAGTGGACGCAGATGCTTTCCTCATTTTTGTAGACATCTGCACTGGCCAAAAGTCCCACATCTCCCCCGCATCATGTTCCTCCTTGTCTCATCTGTCCTCTTATCTCATGATACTGTTCTCTCTTGGCATCTCTTGGCACCTAATGCACACTCAGCCATCCAAGTGATTGAAAGTGCAACTCCTCCAGTTTCTTCAAATCTCATTAACATTGTCTCTGTTGCAATTTTTTGGTTGGCATCTCGTGTCAAAAATGGAACACATAGTTTCCCTGAAAAGACAACAACCATAATTGTCTCAATCTGGGCAGGTCAGCGTGAGATGTAGGGCAGAGGGAGCATGAAGAATGGGTGAGGCCTCCTCACGCAGCCAAGCTCATCTAATGAATTGTCTTAGCGTGAATTGGCCTCATGGTCCGTCTCTCTCCGGTCTCTCTGCTCAACCGGGCCAGAGGGGTCAGCAGGCTCAATATCCCCCCTCTTTAATTACTCACCTCATTAACACATGGCTCCTCTCACTCTATTGCGGCTCGATAGAGGCTCACCAGCGACCGTGGCAAGCCTCTCATAACACAGCCTGATCGATTGGGCTCGCTCTTTTTACAGCTGTTAACATTATTGACAAAATCCAAAAAGATGAGCGGCGTGAAAGCTAAGTATATGTTAAGACTGGATTCATGGCAGTTGCATCATGATATCTGGTTCTGATTTCTTTTCTTAAAGATTATTTTTTGTGGCATTGACATCTTGGTGAGGGGGAAGACTTTGAGGTAGTCACAGGCTGGACTCAAACCGTGGACCTCTGTGTCAAGGCATAAACATCTACGTATACATGCGCCCGCTCTACCAACTCAGCCACCTGGTTCTGATTTTTGACAATTATAATATCTATACCATGCATGAGTCCAGTAGTCTGGCTATTACCAGACCAAGCCAAGCTCGATAGATTTGAGTTGGAGCATTGGTCTGGGGAGTCTGCTCTGTATTTTCTCTGCACAAGAGGCGTGGCATAGTTCAAATAACTCTGAACGCGGTTGGAAAGTCCTTCAACCAATCAGACCAACAATCCGGGTGACATAGAAGCGACAGTGGCATCAACGGGTTTGCTGCGCTGCGGTGGCGTTTGGTGGCCGCAGTGTTGAATGTAAACAAGAAGCTGCTTGGTCGCTTCTCCATCGTCATCGTGTTAAACCCGCCCATAGCGCGGCCGGTAGATAAGCTAGTTTGTGATTGGTTCCCGCAAAATTGTTAACTAAAGCAGGAGAATTAAACATGCAGGTTTCCATACTGAGCTGCCGGGCGAAATCAAATCGCTGCCAGAGTGGGCAGCGTTTACCCAGTTTATGAGTCCATAGCAATATACTAAAATCTGCTGTTGAAGATAATTCATGGTTTCACTGTAGTCTCTTCTTGGCTTCTTTGATTCCTAAACAATAAAACAGTCAAACTAAGTGGAAAGCAGAAAGCACATTTGTGGTAAGCCTTTAGAAAAAGAGCTAAGCATTTCTCCCCATATCCTAAAGTGGCAGTTAAAAAAAAGAAGTTTTGAATAATGCATGAACACAAACCTCTTTCAGGGATCAGTAGCCTCTCTGCTGACCAGTGATAAATCACGCCTGCATTATCAGTCCTGCTAAAGTTAAGAGGACGATAAGTAAGGTGCCACAGAGACAATGATAAACACTCATCCTTTCCATGGGAGATGGAAGGGATTTTTAGATCCGCTTTGGTCTATCTTGACATCTGTATTATTGATTCTCTCTTTTGTGCCACTTTGGCTCTTAATTGGATTCATTCTCTGCCAGATTTGTACCTTATATACGCATCTTTTTGACTCAAGTTTCTTTTCAAAACCGTATCTCAATATGATGTAGAGGCACAGTTAACCCCATACACTGTCTAAATCTAAACCAGAGGCTATTGTAGCATCTAATATTGGCACAGAAGCATCTAATATAGTGACATATCACTTCTACCCAGTTTGTTCCATTTATTTGACTCCTCTTCCTAGAAAGATCCCATTGTGTTTGATGCCTGGAGTTATTGCAGCCATTTGTTTGCTGGAGAGCAGCTTTTTTAAAGAGCAGCAGAATATGTTTTCTGAATATGACAGGCTGCTTCAGTCCTCTCCTCCACTCCATTGAAGGTTTGACGTAATTAATATTGCCATGGACAATATTAATGAAGTCTTTTTGAGAAGTCTATTTTTAAATCGAAGACAAAAGCAGAGCTTTCACAAATGACACAAATTCACAAATTGAGAGCTTCAATTCTGTGGATCAAAAAAGACATGAAGAGTTTATACATTATTATTTCATGACTGTTACACTGCACATGCTCTGTTCTTGTAGCCTAAATGCCACAGTTGGGAGATGGTGTGTTCTTCAGCTGTGTGTCACTGTTTTGTTTTTGCTCTGATTTTCTGGTGTTTATGCTTTGTCAGGATTAACTGCTAATTCCTATTGCTACTGTGTACCCCTACTGTAACAACATATAGGTGTGCTGTTACACTAATCTGGACCACTTTCATTACAATTCCTGCACATTTATTTCTTGGCAAATAATTATGCTTATTCATGCTGTCTGCTGCAACACTGTAGTGTAGAGGCTATATGAGACGGAAATACAGAGAAATGTATTAGCATCCAGCTACCTGTCCGACCCAGCAGTTGTTCAAAAAGTAGTAATCATTAAGTGTAAAAGTGTGTGTGTGTGTGTGTGTGTGTGTGCGTGCGTGCGTGGTTGTATTAGCTATGATAGCCATCAAAACGTTAAGTATGTATAAAAGTAGCCTACATTTATTGTGTATGTTATACAAGTGCAGCTTCATGAATAAGAGTCAGGAAACAACAGACATCCTCAGTTAAGATCTGTGTTTGGCAGCATATAAGACATGTATTTTCACTAAGTGAAATCTGTATGCCCAGGGCAGAATTCTGAACATACTCCTGCTTTTGCACTGGCACAACACTACCAAAAAACACCTTCAGCCAATACAACACCTCTAACAATGCACCTGAATCTCCCTTGCCTTTAAGTATATTGTTAATACTGACATCACAAAAACAACTGAACTAACCTACTACTGTACTACCCCTATTAGTACTATTAGTAACAGAATAATAGTAGCAATAGTGACAGTAAAACATGTTTAAAAAGGCTAACAGTATATGCAGAGTTGAGTAGTAATTTATACAGTTACAAGGTATGCATGCTGTTATAGCTTCTGCTTTATATCTTAAATCAACAAAATGTATTCACAATAATCCCATTTCAGAATGCTAATGTTCATATAGATAATACTAAAAGATTGAAGTGTTATAACACATTACGTTTCAGTGTGTTTAAAAGGAGCTGGACACTTTATTTAACTTGACATGACGTAAACAGACCATTTATCAGTTCCCTTAACCCCAGTCATCAGCGGTACCCATCGGCCATCACTCTGTCACTCTGCCACTCAACACATCGTCACATTTATCACTGACATTGGTGATCATGATATTCTCGGTATCCTCGTTAGTCTGGCAGGAAACATATTTAAAGAGGTCACTTGGCATAATTTGCTTTTACAGTATTAACATAAAAACAACACTTTTGAAACTTTTGAATCATACCGTAAGACAGTAACAATGAATATAATCAGGACCTATATACGTCACACATGACATAATTAACAGGTCATATAAAACATTATAAATATGTACAAAAAGGAAAGTCTACAAACAACAATTCAGTTCCATAGTGTGTTATGTCCTGGAGTTGCCAAGCAACAAGGGGTTATGGTTGCAAGCTGTTGTTTTTACGTTTCTGTATCAATTAAACAAACAAAGATATAACATGTTAATTAGAGAGCTTCGGAGGCTAGCTGTTTCCAGTCTTTGTGGTTAAGCTAACCAGCTGCTGACTGTCACCCTCTATCTAATGGACAGATATAAGAGTGGTATTGATCTTCTCATCTAACTATCCACCAGAAAGCCAATAAGCCATTAAGAGGCTCCCCAAGTATGAAGTAAAACATTTTGATATCTAATCTCTGAGTGCATGCTGCAGATTCCCTGAAACCATGAACCCAACATATGTCTATAGTTTAATTTAGTTTGATTCATGTACTTATGTTAACAAAGCAGCTTTTACATATATTTTAATTTTAATGTGAAGAGGCATCACATTGTGATCTCCAGTTCACTGAACTGTGAGAATATGTGTGCATATTTTTAGTCCATATAGTGTCCATACCAGTCAAAGAAGGCCTTCCTCTGGCTTGTGATGCCAGCATGCATGGTTTGCTGTGCAGCCACCCATTCATGTGTGTTCTTATGTGCCCTGTTTACTTGCAGTGCTTAGTCAAAATAACCACTCCATTATCACAATGCAATTTAACATCCATCAGCTAGGGAGAAGTGTTTTATAACAATTTTTAGACTGACAGGCTAAATTGCTTCAGGGTGTCTTCATGTCAAATGGGAAAACATTAACACACAGAAGGAAGTAAAATGTAGTCTAATATCTAACAGATTAGGTCTATTTTACTACTACAGTGCTTAGCAGTGTAAGCTGTTATTGTCTTTTTCAAATTTAGCTCCATCTGAAGCATGGCAAGCAATTGTTTGTTTAATATCCTTTTTAAGTGTTTGTCCTTCACCTTAGTTCTCTGTAAGGCTTTATGAGCCTATCACAGAGAATACTAGGACTTTACCTTCATACAAGTTCGATAGAAAGGTATTCCATAAAAGGGCGTTGCTCCACGTTTATGGTACAATAATTTTGCATGATGCTTTCTCGATTCAAATGTCAAATGGCGAAAATATCTGCTATTGTAACAGTGTTGATCAGGTCTTATTGATAAGGATGGCAGGTGTTGGCTGAGTAGGATTGTGGATGGCTGTTTTAATTGTTATGACATCATGGGACTATTTTAACAAAACATCTGTGATGTGATGTGTCCCTCACCTTCCCTTAATCTACTGTGCAGTCTGTTTCTACAAGGATGCTCAACATTGCACATTAGAGAGCCAACTTTCCTGTTTGGGAGTAAAATACCTGGATAAGTGTTGGTTAAATCACTGAATCATCCCATTATCTTTCAGCACACCTTTCTGGTGGATTGACTGTTATTTTGCTGTTAAAAACAGATGAGTCTTTCACATTCATAATCTCTTAGGTGACATATTCTCAATAAATATCAGTCACCTATGGTGTATAGTATATAAACTAGGTGAAGCAAGGGGAAATAGCTATTCTAAAAAACACATTTGGTTAATGAGCCCTGAGTTTTCACAGCAGCACTGGGGCACACATCTGAATAAATGAATATCTATATACTTGGAGTGCTCCTGTTTAGTGTTAAAGATCCATGTTTTGGGCCAATGCATGGCACTTCCTGATATGGAGGTCTTAGGGGGCCACAAAGAAGCCAGAGAGGAGAGAGTCATTATGAGTAGTCTTCCTCAGCAGCAGGATGGGTCAGGAGTTTAGATTAGCATTTTAATGAGAGGAGCACTGGCAAAGCACAGCAGGATGACCCATCAGGAGACACTCTGAGTATGTAAATGATTAATTACAGTCTCTAGAATGCATTGAGATCATGCACTTGTTACGTAACTGAGGAGCCTGTCAGAATGCAATCCCGGTATTGATATCTTCTTATTTCACAGCTTTTCACGTGCCATCCACCAAATGGAATGTGATTATAATTAAGTGTGAATTAATGAGGTTTCTCAAGGTAGTATATAAGAACATTGTCCAGTGAAAGCTGCTATTAAAGCACAGTTTAGATCCATAGGGGTCTGTTAGGCTCAAAGAAGACACAATTGTATTGGTTCATTGGTTTTATATGAAATCCTCCATTATATGGAACTTGGCGATCTTCTAATCAGAGGTTTATTTTGCAAAAAAAAATAAAATACTAACAGAATACTAGATTAGCAACCCTTAAGTTATGCAATAATAATTTGACCTTGACAAGCTAGAAATGGCATTAAATACTCCCAAAATTGTCTCTCAGTATTTTGTGTTCTTTATTTTCCTCTTAAAAAAGTAACCTCTTAGTAGCTCAGTCCGTAGGGAGTTGGGTTGGTTTGAGTCCCTGTACGGACCAAAGTACGGAGTGTGGATTGGTAGCTGGAGAGTTGCCACTTCACCTCCTGGGCACTGCCAGTTGCTCTTGAGCAAGGCACTGTACTCCCCAACCGCTCAGGGCGCTGGTCCAGCTGGCAGCCCATTCACTCTGACATCTCTCCATTTGTGCATAAATAGGTCCTGAGCATGTATGTATATTCCAGGCCTGTGTGTTGTGATTACTTACAAAGCAGAGTGTAATTGTAATTTCCCCACTGGGGATCAATTAACAGTATAAATTATTATTATTTTATAGGTGTAACGCTAATATAGTGTGTTCCCAGTGGAGAGGTTCATAGTGATGCTAGAAAGGGGAAACTCTCCTCACAAAAGCTGTAATTTTCAGAAGATGTTAGTGGTGAACAGAGAGCAGGACATGCCGGTACTTTCAGGCCAGAGAGGGAAGCATCACTAATGTAACAATGCAGCAAGGTCATTTTGATGCAATCTAATCCATGCAGTGAAATGTGAACCTTGAAAATGCCACGTACAGTAGATACAAGGATATCTTCATTCACCTTTTACTGTATGTTAAGGGTGGTAAATATTATCCTCCACAGCAAAACATGGAAAAAAGAAATGTAATATTATTGTAACTCTTCACACTGGTTAACTATTGTTGCCACTCTGTTTTAGGCATGCAGTAATTGCAGGAGTGAATTTTTAAACATGAGCATTGCTTACCTGTTTATTTCCCAAGCTTCAAGATTACAAAACTATCTCAGTTTGAGATCATGTTTTTGTTTGTACAGCCAATTATGCCTTCCTGCACACGCAACCCAGTCTTATAGAATCCAAGGCCAGTGTAGCAAAACCTTGAACAAAGCTCAGGCTGGCTAGTGTATACATGTAATTAGAACCCAGGGACTGTGCTTAGTGGTTCATGGCTTTCAAAACACTGCCTGCCCCGCACTTTCTTAATTACTCTAATTATACTGCTGACTCTTTTCGCAGCTTTACTTCTGATTCCTTCCACAGAAAAAAAAAGCCAGTGGAAACAAGCGTAAGGCAAAGCTTTTAAAAAATGAAACTTAAACAGCCCTCATTGTAACCTTGTGGTCGATACAGACTAAATGCTGATTTGATCCATACAGTAATATACCAATATACCATGTTGCATAATGATGATTTAAGTGGCTTGCATCTGTCCGAATAACATTTATGAAATCACATTTTCAGGAAACATTAGTGGTATGTTTGATTGTATGTTTTAGCCAATAACAGTTCGAAGTCGATGGTGTGTGAAATTGCTTAGTTTAGGCTACAAATTCAATTCATTTTAATTCTGTATAATCCTTTTTGTTTGACTTCATCGCACTAGTTATTGCTACATCAGGGGTGTTTTTGGCCGTTATAGAAAGTGCTGAACAGAATGAAGCGTTTCAGGTTAGTCTGCTGAGGGTTAGTGTACTTTTCTTCCCCTGAAATAAAAGAAGGTGACAACTTCCAAACTCAAAAGGCTGAATTCCGGTCCCAGTGAGCTCAAGCAGAAAGTTAAAAGTCTTTATCTGCAATTGTATTGCCAGTAGTGCTGCAATGTTAGTTGTATGAGCCTTCATCAACATTCCCTTCATGATACAGAGCACATGAATAATGGATGACAAAATTAATATTGTTTTCACCATGTTTTTTCTTTTTCTATGTTCGCCCTCCTCACTCTGCCAGATTTCATTTCCATTCTGTACCCAACTGCAGACCTGTATGTGGAGATAATTCATGACAATATTGACACCAATCCTGAATTCATTTCATCACCAACAACTGCTTGTGTAAAACTTCCATTTCTATAATGGATCGTGTGGTGTGCCGATATCCGTCCAGTATTGGCCTTGAGCTGAATAAGGTGAAGACAGTACCAACCAGGGGCCCTGGCCTATGGTTGACCCACTACTCTGGCTTCATTGGTAGTGGAAGGGACCAATAAAGTATCACAAAAGTAATAAGATATCTTTCACCACTGCACATTCATTTTGACATTCCTTCAATATTAGGAATGTCATTTGGAGGGACTATAGATCTGCAAGTCAGACTATCCCCTTACATCTCAGTATAATAAACTCGTGGCTCCAAATAACAGGACATCTGGCAAAGTGGGGAATTATTTTGTGCATCACTGTAACAAGAGAGCACATTGCTCACTTGGGGAAACAAGACTGGTGGCTGCCAAATCTTCTAATTAATTTCAGAGAGTCCCATGATGCCATTAAAATGCTGTGTAGATTAGCAGATTGGACCACAAACAACAAAAACTCTTTTTTTTTTAATGAAAGTGCACACCGTGTTCATATTTCACTTACTGGCTGATGTCAACTGATGTTATGTTATGGGCTTGTGCTGGCTAGGTTTTCTTTTTAGTGCTCAAAGCTACACAAATCCCCAGATAAGTAGCAATGGAATCTGCTTTATTCCCCAGCAGAGATTTATTTACTAAGTCATTTGGAAAATTAAGTAAAAGGAAGAAAAAGACAGCTTTTGTTTGTTATGAAGCTGAAGACTTCCTATGGAGAGAGGATTTCTGCGCCACAGATAATGGTTTCTTCCTCAGAGACAACACAGAGCATTATGCCAAACCCAGCTCAGTAAATGAAAGGTTTCATACAGTGAAGTGTTAACCCTTTGTAATAGCAAGAGCCAATAATGAATGGAACAGATAATAATGTAACCAACTACATTATTCAAATTATCCCTCAGCAGTCAGAGCTGTGTGTAATGATGCTCTCTTGACAGTCTATGAAACTGCAACCATTCATTCCCAAGGCACACAAAATCCAGAAGTACATGACCTGATTATTCATGTCTCTGTCATTGGGAGAGCAAAAGGCCATGCTCGCTGCGTGGCTTGTAAAAAATAAAAAAATAAAATTCTTGAAAATTCTCATTCCGAATCTGAATTAGGTTATTAGTATATAAGTATTGTTGATATGCATGAATTTCTTATGGTGACTCCATTGCAGACAAGTTCATGCAGTAGCATCAAAGAAGAACAATGTAAGAGACTTTTTCTAGTGCATTTGAGCAAAGCTAGTCAAATATTAGAGTGTGAATACAGCTTGAAAGATTCTGAGAGCCACTAAGAACATGGTCTCCCATTGCCAGACCTTTCTCTACGGCACTGTGGAGGAGGGTCTGGCTAGTCCACACAGCATTCCGGGATGGGAGAGAAAATTCCACTTTATGAGGTTTTTTAACATTAATATGCATTCCACCAGCCTGACTATGGTCCCCCAGTGGCTAGAAATGACGATAGGTGTAAACCGAGCCCTTGGAAACATGCTCTACCTTTGAGAAAATGAAAGCTCATATGGGCCGATCTGGAATCTTGCCCCTTATGAGGTCATAAGGGGCAAGGTGACCTCCCCTTTCTCTGCTTTGCCTGCCCAGAGAATTCGGCCCACCTATGAGAAAGAGAGAGAGATGATGCAAGCAAAGGGGCAGTTGGTCAACGCCACACCCCCTCTCCTTCTCAATAGCATTTAAAGCTACAGACATTTTTAACACAACTATGTGTACTTCTACTTTAGTACGGGAAGTGAGTACTTTTGCCATCTCTGGTAAGCCTGGTGGTGGTAGGTCATGGATATAGACTACTAAGCAGATAACATGTCATGCCAGCAGCTGGGTGATGTTTAAGTATAAATTTATCAGTGGTCCTAATGCTCATTTTCACATAATTTGCTGTTCTGTTTGATGAGCCTGGTTAGATATCTTGTTGATTGTATATGTTTGGGTTTAGGCATGTGGTGCGACTAAATAAGTGGTCACGGGGCCAAAACTACCAAGGCCAACACTACCAAGGCCAAAGGCTTATATTTCTAGTGAAATGTCTTTCAACAAAGTCCACAGACTCCATAGGCCACTCCTCCCGACTGCCCCTGTGGTATTAAAACATATGCTACATCTGTGTGTGTGTGTGTGGGGGTGACGACAAATTACAGTTAAAGTGATCCAAATGATATTTAAAAAAAATCCAACTTGTGGCTGGGAGGTCTGTGTGTTGCTAAGACCATGACTTTTAGCACAGGTGAGTGGGATGCTTAGTGGGAAGACAGATGACACAGCAGAAGACTGGCTGTATCTCGCAGGCTGACTGCATTATCCAGTCTGCCCACCCGCTCGCAGGGCACAGTGACGGAACCAGCAGGGCAGATGGGAATCTGACTCATTTAAATAGGCCTTGGTGTTGCCAGTTGGCGTTTAGCCTGTGAACTGAGGCAGAAAATAACACCTTCTAAATAATGAAATAAGCCTTTATTTAATGAAAGATTCAAGCTCCATGCCCTCCGTCCTTTTACTAAACCTGAAGGCCTCGGATGAGGATTATGTTACTATGGCAGAGGTTCCCTACATGCTAGTGAGAGTGGTGTGCATCATGAATACTGCTCCCTGTCTCTCTCTCTCTCTCTCTCTCTCTCTCTCTCTCTCTCTCTCTCTCTCTCTCTCTCTCTCTCTCGCCTCTGTCTTTCCCCTCAGTTGTACTGCTGGTCTTTGATATTTCTATCTCTGGCACAACCTGAATTGTTTTAATTTGTCGCATAAAATAGGAAACTGGTTGTTGCTGACACATTACAGGGCCACACACAATGGAGGATTGGCTACTTACATGAAGGACACAGCATAACAGGCACATGTAACAGATGGGACATATTGTTTGATGACAGACTAAACATATTGTAGGCATGACAAGTAGGTTCAAAGCCAAATATGTGCACGCATCTGGAGAAGACTGGTAAATAAGATTAATACTGCGGGGGCTGAAAACCCATCAAACCATAACTTATGTTCTTCTAATTAGCCTTTTCTACTGTGTGTTCCAGTGTCCTCACCACCCGTCAAAAATTGCACCTCATTTATATTCTGTCATTACTTGGACTACTGCATAATTTTTCATAAGCATAATGTGACTTAACAACAGAAGACGTCAACTCACAGCAGTGCAGCCTGCAGGATTCTTTGTTATTGCTAATAACAAGCCCCCTAAATAATGTTTCTCAAGCATAATGCGATTTAACCATCAGAGGCACTGCTATAGAACCGCAGCATCTCTATGGTTCCATGTTGAAGGGTTGCAAACACTTAGTGGTAACTTTGAAGTACTTCCTCAGGCAGAGGTGGGAACATGAGCTACTCAAGAGTGCAACCTAATATAGAGGCCATACTATCAGTTTATCAAGAGTCCAGAAGCTGCCTTTTGTCTACCCTGCAAACAAACGTATCACTACATTCATTATGTCCTCATCATCTGTCAATTTGTGGGCCTTCCTCTGTAAGTATCTAATATCCTGAAGAAATATCCTTTCTCAATACTGTATGTATTCCATTTCTTTTCACTATTAAATGACTGCTACTGCATAAAAAGAACTACATACAGCACAATCACACAAGTTAGATACTGTTTCAGGAGGCTTTAAAGATCCAATGCCTTCTTCCTTCAGACTCATTGCCATGTAACAGTCCGCCAACTGTTGTAATGTTTGATTGCATGCCATTTTCTACAAGTCATTAGAGCATGACAGTAGGCCTTTTTGGAAAGGAAAGGATCACTGTTGGTAGCAAAGAGTCTCTGTCAAACTAGTGTTGGGCGTGCAATGTTATTCCTGTGTGGAAAGATTAGGAGATTGGCTTCACAGCAGAATACTGTGGAGGACAACAGCAAGGCAAACAAAAGTAGATAGTTGTTGGCTAGTTTGTCAAGTATTCTGAGATTACATTTTAGAACTAAAAAAAAATTCTAACCCCAACCGGCCCGTCAGACACCGCCTACCAAGAGCCTGGGTCTGTCTGAGGTTTCTGCCTAAAAGGAAGTTTTTCCTCGCCACTGTCGCACTGTTGCTTGCTCTGGAGGACTCTACTAGAACTGTTGGGTCCTTGTAAATTCTGGAGTGTAGTCTAGACCTACTCTATCTGTAAAGTGTCTCGATATCTCTTGTTATGAATTGATACTATAAATAAAATTGAATTGAATAGAACCTCAAGTCGCAACGTCATGCAATACTGACATAATCATTTGGTACTCCTACTGTACAACTAGTCCATTGGACTCAGTTTTCTTAATTTTGGCACCCGGTCATCCTATGTTCCTCCAACTTGCTTTCTCTTTGTTTTAGTTATATATTTTTTCCAGTTTTTGTCTGGTTGTGTGGAAATTGCAATAGATAAATCTCATACTTTGATTGTAACTTTTTGTTTGGAATACTTCCTAGAGGATATTTTTCTGCTGAGCATTGGACTTTATGACTACAAGTAACTGTGTAGAGGAGGGGTGGGTGTGGTGCGTGATCACCGAAGGCTTGCGGAAAGCTTGTGTCATGTGGATAGATAGATAGATAGATAGATAGATAGATAGATAGATAGATAGATAGATAGATAGATAGATAGATAGATAGATAGATAGATAGATAGATAGATAGATAGATAGATAGATAGATAGATAGATAGATAGATAGATAGATAGATAGATTGATTGATTGATTGATTGATTGATTTGTATTGATCCCAAAAAATGGGAATTTATGGTGTTACAGCAGCAAACACACATCGGTCACACAGCACAGAATAGAAATATAAAAGAAATTCTAGGATACAATATACATACATACAATTTACATGAAATAATAATAATAGGAATAAAATATAAGAACAAATATTTTAATATATACAGGATGGGAAAACAAAATGTGCAACTGCTTAAATAGTATGCTAAAAGGTAAATAAACCAATTGTGCAGGTTGCACTTAGTGCAGTATTGTGGTGTCTAAAAGTCTTATCTAGCTCCCAGTGATGACGTGTTAAATAGTTTTATTGCCTGTGGTAGGAATGATTTCTTGTAGCTGTCCGTGCGACATCGAAGCTGTCGGAGACTCTTAGAGAAGCTGCTCCTCTGTTGGACGAATGTGGGGTGGAGAGGGTGGTCGGGGTTATCCATGATAGATAACAGTTTGACCTCCTCTACACCACAGCTTCAAATGTGTTCTGTTTGCAGCCGATCACGGAGCCAGCCTTCCTGATCAGTTTGTTCAGTCTGTTTGTGTCGCTGGCTCCGATGCTGCTGGGGGACAGAGCGCTGGCCACAATAGACTGGTAGAACATCTCCAACATTCTGCTCCACACGTTGAAGGATCTCAGCTTCCTCAGGAAATAGAATCTGCTCTTCCCCTTCTTATAAACAGCAGTGCGGTTGATCTTCCAGTTCAGACTGATGTTGATGTAGACACCCAGGTATCTGTACTCCTCCACCGTGTCCACATCTCTTCCCAAGATGCAAAGGGGCTGCGGAGCCGTTCCCCTCCTGCTGAAGTCAATTACCATTTCTCTGGTCTTACCCACGTTCAGCAGCAGGCAGTTCTTACTAGACCACTCCACAATGTCATCTACCAGTGCCCTGTACTCTCCCTCTTGTCCATCCCTTATACACCCAACAATTGCAGAATCATCAGAAAACTTCTGTAGGTGACATGACTCTGAGTTGTACTGGAAGTCTGTGGTGTATGAGATGAACAGAAAAGGAGACAGCACAGTCCCCTGTGGAGCCCCCGTACCACTCACCACCACATCACACATAACACAGTCCAGGTGAACAAACTGTGGTCTGTCTGTCAGGTAGTCAGTGATCCAGGAGACTATGGATGCACCAACACCCATCACTTGCAGCTTCTCACCAAGTAGCAGTGGCTGGATGGTGTTGAATGCACTGGAGATATCAAAAAATGTGATTCTTACAGTGCCACCACCGCCATCCAGGTGCAAATAAGCTTTCTGCAGACAATAAATGACAGTCCACTCCCAGACAAGGCTCGTAGGCAAACTGAAAAGAGTCCAGAGAAGAACTCACCTGCGGCCTCAGGTAGGCCAAGGCCAGCCTCTCCAGCACCTTCTTCACATGGGATATGAGAGCCACTGAGCAGTAGTCCTTGAGGCCAGATGGAGTCGATTTCTTTGGGACCGGGACAAGGCAGGACGTCTTCCACAGCAGCGGCACCCTCTGCAGGCTCAGGCTAAGTTTGAAGAGGTACTGGAGAACACCAGACAGCTGCCTGGCGCAGGTCTTTAGGACTCTGGGGCTGATGCCATCCGGGCCTGCAGCCTTGCGCTGGTGAAGCCTCTCCAGCTGTCTCTTCACCTGGCCAGGTGTGAATACAAAGCGAGGGGGGGGTGTGCTTGAAGTGTCAGTGGGGGGAGAGGAAATGTGCTGTAGTGGTGGGGCACGTGGGCTGACTGCAGGAGAAGTGACTACAGGGGAGTGAGGAGCGAGGTGTGGGAACAAAAGAAGGGGCAGGGAGGTAATAAGGGGTTGGTGGAGTGGTAGAGGAGGCAAGGGATGGCTGTAAGCTAAACCAATTGAAATAACGATTTAGCTTGTTGGCTCTTTCCCTGCTGCCTGGTGTTTGTCCTCTTCTCCCCCCCCACCTGGTGATCTCTTTCATCCCTGCCCACACCTCCCTTGTGTTGTTCTGCTGGAGACTGGCCTCCAGCTTCCTCCTGTAGGTGTTTTTTTACACTCCCTCAGTTTATCCTGCAGTCTGTACTGTACTTCCCTTAGCTTCTGTCTTTGCCATGACCTGAAAGCTTTCTTCTTCATTAAGAAGGACTTTCAGGTCACTGGTGATCCACAGCTTCTGGTTGGGAAAGCAGCGTACAGTCTGGGAGGGCATGGTGGTGTTTTCACAGAACTTGTGTGATGTGTTCTGTGATACAGTCAACCATGTTATTGATGTCCTCCCCATGTGGCTCACAGAGCACGCCCCAGTCTGCAGACTCCAAGCAGTCCTGCAGTGCCTCCTCAGCCTCCTGAGTCCCCCTCCTCAGCGTCCTTTTGTGAACAGGCTGCCGCAGAACAAGAGGGACATACATAAGAGACAGCAAGACAAAGTTGTGATCTGATTTGCCAAGGGGGGGGGGGGTGGCACTGTATGCATCCTTAGCATTTGCATACAGGAGGTCCAAAGTTGTTTTGTTGTCTCTTGTGGGGCAGTTAATAGGTTCAAAGGTTCAAAGTCCGGGAGGGATGCAATGACTATGTTGTCGTCAATCAATTCCTCATGGAGGATAGAGAAACTAAGCACTGTAGCTTTAATTAAAAATGAATGCGGAAAAAAATACTTTCAATCCATACAGATACAGTATAGTATACTTTTATTTTCAATTTAATCTTAATAATGACAAAGCAACCCATGATGACAACCACATGCTGATGCAGACAAACATTGTGTAAGCATTATCTACCTCTTGATGTTAATTTGATATTATACCTCTATCCCTCCTCTCAAAGAATATTCCATGAACCGTTTCTTATTTCACACATTGTGTGGGAAAAAAAAATTGGTTTGTAGTACTCAGCAGAAATGAGGCTGGACAAACAAAGCATAAGAATTATTATCTGAAATAAGAGGCTCTTCGATAGATCCCTCAGTAGAGGTCAGATGTTTTGGGTCTGATGCGCTCCCCGCTGATTGGATTATTCTGCTATTCAAGCAGAAGCGCTGCTTGGCACACAAATGTAAAGTGAGAAAATTCAATGTGTAAGGCCAGATGAGATGCTAATAGAATAAAATAATTTCCCCTCGGAAGAAATTCAAAGGAGGCAATGCATACGAGATATTTTGAGACTGAGGGCAAGGCTGGTGTCTAATGCCATCGTAGTTCTGCTACTGTAAGACGAGGATGAGAATCAGAGTGAGATAATCACACACCACGATCAGCTTTTATGTAGGCAATCATAACAGCAATAATCCCTTCCTATGCAAACAATCCCAGTGTCTGCATGCTTGTAGCTAGCCAGTCGGCCTGCGCCAGTCACTGACATAAACATCTTACAGAGGCTCTTGCATATCCTTTGTCTCACTATCTCTATCACACAAACCTGATCCTAAAATGTTATCCTACCAAAACCGATCCGACTGCACAAAACTGTGGCAGGCTCCTCAGAACACTGGCCACCTTTAATTAGCCGATGTAAGCAGAGCCATTTTCATAGCAAGCAAAGCTTTTCCTCTTTCTAAATTAGCCTGTCAATCACAGCACTTTCCCAAGACTCTGCCATTTCCCTATGCTGCTGATTAATGACACAAAGAGAGTTTATGAATATGCCATATGCAGAATGCAATTCATTACCCTCATCTCCGGGATTCAGCAAAAAGCATGTCCGGCCTCAGTATTTGTGGCCGTCCACAAGCAGAGGAGATACAGCATACACAGTAATGGTGCTTGTTAGTATGCTAATGTAAATATCAGTTTAGCACACACCTACAATTTCTAAACAACACGTTATGAGACAAGCAAGTATCCCCTCCAGGTTGATATGCATCATGGAAGAGGCACACCGGAAAGGGTGGTCATTAATCAAATCATCCATAACTGACAAGACAAACTTATTTTTCTTTCTCGATTAGCAAACACGAGCCTGGGGATTCCCAGCTGGTTACACATACAGTAACCCTGAGGTGACTTCATGCAAATCTGCTTAGAATACATAGATCAGGCTACATTTATTCGCCAATCTGCTGATTATTTTATGGGCTTGAAAAGACTTTAACTGAAGATTTATGACAAAGCCCATGTAAAATCTGCTGTGTTGGGCATTTCTCTTTTAATCATGACAATAAAGGGGATTCTCAGTAGGTAAGCTGTCAAGGTTGATTCTCCATTTTGAAATACATTTTCACAAATTGGCTAAACACGCATTCTTAAATCGCGGGAAGTTTATGAACTACTCAATCAAATGTTGTACAATTGGGCTAAAACGTTCCATTGATTAAGTGAGGAAATATTTTTCTCAATCACTCTAAGCTCTGCACACATAATTCAGAGCTTTGGATCTATAGGTTGATAAGTTATGAGGAACAATGTGATTTATATTTCATATTAAAATCCTATGTCAGATCTTTTCACAGATTTTCACATTTGATTCCACTTTATTCACTTTATTTTATGACATTGATGTTTAATGAATCTGGACTACTGTGTACTTTGCATAAATAGTCCCCAAGGGATAGTGACACCAGAGTGCCCTTACCATGTATCATCCAGTGTTGCTATAGGTAACGTCACTTTATCTTCTGAACCAAGGCTTCAGTGGAGATAGGAACTAAATACATTGTGTATTTCATCCTTGTGTCTCTAACTTTATCTTGGCAGTTGTACGATATCGTCTGAGGGAGAGCTCCCCAGACGATATCGTAGAGGTGCTCCATGGTGAGAACTGGAAAAGCAAAGAAGCCAGTGCTAAAAGAGAGAAAGGGGGTCTTGGATCATTTGTTGTTTCTATGAAACAAATGATCATTTTAAACATACAGTACATACTGTACATTGTATATATTTGTGCCAATTGGTAATCACCACAAAGATCATTTTTTCCACAAAGAATGAGGATTAGATAGATACATATTTATTCTCCCCTGGGGAAATTCGTTTTCATAGTCGGTTTTATGCACGTGGCAATAAAGTCGGACACATACATCAACAGATAACATAAAGACAGGTTATATAGACTAGAGTTTAAGAAGACTGAGGCACTCAGGAGGGTAAAGTTTAAAAATATGACAAAGTTTTTGTTTAGAAAATTGATTCTAAAACAGCAAAACATAACTATTCAAAGTCCATTCTGCTAGTTGCAAGATGAAGGCAGCAGGGGGCCTCTCTTTTTCAAGTGATGGGATAGAGCATTTAGCCCCTCCTTGTGATCAATGTTAGTAAAGAGTGGTAGAGAGGTATATAGACACATAGAAACAAGTGAAAATTGTGGCTAATGTGTGCGTTATGGTGGCAGATATTGTTTCTTTAAGAAGATAAATTAGACTTGTGGTTGCACCATGCTGATCTCTCCTCAGCTCTATCCAAGCTCCCCCTCTGTTGTTGTTCTGTATGAGCTGCCAAGATGGCATGAAGGAATATGAGCCATCCTTCATACATATAGAAACCAATAGGTTGACCAAAGGTCACAATGTGTCCAGAACAGTCCTGCTTTTTGACTACTCGTCCTGCATGGAACACAAGACAAGTGTCCTGCATTGTAATGAAAACATGCTTTACAACATAGGAAATGTGCGATTTATTTGTCGATGAATCATTAATACTCCAATATGCTGTGCAAACATCAGCCCATAGCCTTGTCTGTCTCCTCTGCCAGCCTGTCAGCAGTTAGAGAGTTTCTATGGTTACAGGAACTCTTTCATATCCACAAGTACACCTGCACCCGCACAGCTTTGTCTTCGCTATCAAAATTGAGGTGTGAAACAAAACACTTTTTGAAACTGTCACTGGGCATTTTGGTTATAAGCTGTAGATGCACATGTGTGTATTACAGGGTGAGCATTGGTGGCTCCATGGATCTGGAACACACTCATCTTTTACTAAAAAAACAACACGGATGCTGACTATGGCTCACATCTCTACTTACTGGACATTTATTGTACACCGTATGTTGCATTGGTTTGATTTGATCTATTTGTTAGCAAATGGTTGAAGCACACTATTGAAATGTGGTTGGGACAGCGTAGTCTAGCAACTGTTGGATTTTCCGTATTGATGCATATTTTATGCATGTTACAAACATTGACTGTGTTGTGGAGGGTTAGTTAGTTAGTCAATCAATGAAAAAGGGACCCAGTTTGTTTTTTAAAGATTATGTTTAGGCATTTTCGGCCTTTAATTCCACAGGACAGATGAATACATGAAAGGGGAGAGAGAAGGAGAATGACATGCAGCAACTGAACTAACCCGGCCACAACACCATGCAGTTTTACACTTTACATTTATTTTATTTTTTGTCTTAAAGGTCTAACATTTGATCAACTACTTTTGGCCACACACTGGGAAAGTGTGAATGTGAAATCACACAACAAAACTAAATATATAGTATTTTGTTTCCTGTGAAAGTAACCTGTAGACCTGAATTGTCAGTGAATCTTTGAACACCAAAGATTAGATTTAGCACTGCAATGAGCCATTTTGTTTTACTTAAGACTTATCATTTTAAGATCAATTCACAGATGTCAACATGATTCCCTGCATTTAAAAAAAAGTAGTGATCCTATCACAGACACTTACCTAAATGAGATGTATTTATTTGCACACACTTTATACATAGATCACATACAATTCTTACCATTTGATATTTTCAAAATGCAATCGCTTTACAAACTATTTAATCATTGGATTTAACAGTGTTTCGACCATTTGGAACACATACTCGCAGCCAAATACACACCGTCAGGGAGACATGCCACCCCAAGCATGACCCATATCAGTTAAATTTGATTTATTTTCTTCAATAAAAGATACAAGTGGGAGAACCATGTGGGAAATCACATCCAATTACAGTTTTGTCTTAAGACTAATAGCAGTATATGTCCAGATATTGGCTCTATTACCATCATGGAATTGCAGATTGTGATCTCTTATGAATTCAGTGTGAGCAGATATTACTTCTTATTTCATTTGCATGTCAAATGAATCAGTAGTGCCCCCCTGCCATTTCCCACTCTAGTACTGCTATTGTCATTACTTGTAACAGCTATTGAGTGAATTGACACGCATGGCACACTATGCCTGCATGCACACTGTATTACTATAATGCAACGATGTCTAATGAAACATTCTCAGTATACAATAATTAGAGCCTTCTGTATAGTAAGAAAGTCTTTTATGAACATGACGCACAAAAACAAATTATTCTTGACATCCATGTGATGAACAAGCTGACAGGACTGAACGATGTCTGTGGATGAGAAAATGAAGGCAGCCATTGTTCTTTAGATATTTATGAATATTCAATGGGGGACAAATCTATGTCTGTGTGTGTCTACATTGGAGTTTGCATGTCTTATTTACAGTTGGATTTTGGTTATGATTGTGGGCATTAAAGAAAGTATACACATTGTGCTGTGTGTGTGGTCAGTTGTAGGCTGTCTGTGTTTTCTGTTTACTTGTTTATAGCGATTCACTTCTGCTTTTACGGTGATGAAATGAGGCCTCTGAAAGAAACAGTGCGGGAACATGATGGTGATAAATTTATAATCAAACAGGGTTTAGAGCTGGGCGGAATAAACATGAAGCACATTATCTCATGATGAAGATGTTGGGTCGACTGCCCATGAATACTGAAAGCTTTTTTTCTGAATGAAAGGTTTGGAGCACTGGCTAGTGATTAAGTTGCAAATCGAGAGGTGACAGCATGGGTGCAAACTGACGGGAGGATAATAGCCTGTTGTTCCGGGGGTCAGGGAAAACTAATTATACAAACTCCACTTCTACATTGCTACTCACTCTTTTTCAATTCTACTCAAGAGTAAAAAAAAAAAATATCTGCCCGTTTTCTTTTAATTTGTTAAACTTCTGAAATGTTGGGCAGGGTGCCATCTGGAGAGAAATTACGTGGAGAGAAGTGTCAAGTGTAATTCATAGCAGCATGTTGTGGGTGTGAGAGGAGTGCTGAGGATGGGAGTTGATTCATTGAACTCCATATGATGTGACTTTTCTTTACAGTAAAAGAACAGAACGGTTATGTCCCTCGTTCTCGCTGCCCTTGGGACACCTAAACTTTCTTTCCAAACATATCATAGATGTTTTAAAATACTTAAATAAAATATAAAATGTGAAAAGACTGTAAACTGTGTAGTACTGAATTGTGGAGTTAGACCGTTTTTTTTACCATTTCTTTGTCCAGACTCTTTTGGGCAGCTTGAAATCATGGTTTGGTGTCGCTCTGGAGTCATTGGAACTAGTTTTGGTGGAACGTATACGTTCAAATGTTGTTTTAGTTGCAACAGAAACTCAGATTGGAAAGATAGTCTAGCTAGGTGTCTGGTTTTACCCTGCAGAGAGCTGAGGAGCAGTTAACCATAGTCTCTAATTTCACCAGAGTTTAAAATTCCAACACAAAGAAAGCGGAAGGTGACGGACATCCGGCCAAAAAGAGTGAAATCTGGCGGAATTTCCGACTGGCAACGGAGCAATCCCGGAAGTAGAACGTCGTGGATTTAGACCATCATTAACATATGAAAGCTGTTACTCCTAATGTTAGAGCGCATTGCATCAGTGTTGTTTCGTTCACCCTGAGTTTTCTACACTCAAGAAAAGCAAGCTCTCTTAGCTCTTTCACCCTGATACATACATGAATAAACAACTTTGTTAAATATAAAACATGAGAAAATAGCTGTAACAAACTTACTTTTCAGTCTTTCAGCCTGAATCAGCTAAAATACTTTATTTATTTAAGATTTTGCAAACTAATTTTATTTACTTGGATTTAAATTTGGGTGGATAATAACATTTTTATCTGTGTTGTGACAAACTGGGAGCACATTTGTTTTAGACTTACCAGGATTTTAAAAGTTAAATCCAGAAGCCACATATTTGTCAATCAGAATAGATTTCCTTTAATGCTGCCATTGAAAAGAATCTGCCACTTTGTCTTGCTGCCACTAGCAGCAGACCTTGAAGTCATTATCCAGCTTCAGTATTAAAAAAGTCCCCTGAGTTGGGACACTATGTTACACAGACAGCCCCATGCCAGAGAGCTTATTTAAGGCTTGTATCAACTAAGAGATACAGATGAATGGTGCCTGCAGAGCCAACAAGCTGCCAAAGATTTTACAGCCACTGCTTGGAGCCCCATTAAAATAACACTCTGACCCGGCTATAACTCAGACTCCTGGAACATCTCCACATTGACCCATTGCTGCTTTGATTGGACTTTTCTGTCAAAAGGTCCACCATCACCCTAAGAGAGGTTTATGAGGCACAGCCAAAAGCTGTTTATTTTATGACAGGCATTTCAGACTTTAAAAAAAAAAGGACCAAGAAGAAAACAAAAGCCGTATCATTAATTCCACCACACGGCCATGAAGTATTGTCTTGTTTGTCTGCTGTGGTCATTTCTTAGTGGGGTGTTGTTGTAGCTCTTTATTGTTCAGCATTGCTTGTTTGATGCAAGCCGTTATATTCAACTTCCTCACGGTCTGCTGGACCCTGTTTGTACCTCTGGCCACTTACTACACGTCCACTACAGAAGCATGTGTGCCATATGCTAGGGAAAAGAAAAGGGATGTTGGGCGTATTGTTACAATCTTGTGTCTGTATGTGTAGAACTGACTCATTGGGATGGTCTGCCATTATGCCAAACCATTGGCCTCACTTATACAGTATATTCATATGTATATACAGTATATTTATATATTTATATGTACTTTAATAACATTTCTGTTAAATGGTTTTGTATTAATGCCAAATTGAGAGTATTAGATCTTTATAAGCAGTTTTTCAAATCTTTATTTTGTTATTTCCCCACCATGCTTCTTATGGTCTTAGTACCCCATAAGCGTTTAAGCATAAAGTAGCCCCCCTAGCGGTGGCAGGAAATACTACCCACTGGAGCGTTTTCCATCTTCCTATCTAAACCAGAGAATGTAACGGTTGTGGTTTAAAACATGTTGTTAACGTGCAAATGGTCGTAGTTTGTCATCACTTTTAGGCAACAAAACTATTTATTTAACATTAGAAAAGATCATGGTTTGGGTTCAAATTAGTACATCTGTTATGTTACTTCATTTCGGCTTTCTCATGTTCCGCTTATTATGTGAAGTGAACAAAGAAAGGATATTGTTTACTTTTATCTAGCCTCCTTATGTAGAATTTGGCATTCTTATACTTTGTCACCTTACTTCCTGCTTTGATACTGTCATAATTACTACAGCCACTAGAGGGTGGCGCCACTATGAACATATATACGTCATATAAGTCGTTATTGCTGCTTGAACAGTCGCACATCATTAACAAAGATACAATTGTTTTTGGGGAAGGACAGTCTCATAGTACCATGATGGACCAAACTGAAAACACAAGGTAGATCATATGACTGCTTGCAAGAGTGGCAAAGTCCAGCTTCTTTTATTTTTCTAGCCTTTATGGTGCTATATGAATAGGAAAATTCATGCAGTGTCTCCAGAAAGAAATCTGCATAATAATCTGCATGATGATCAGCAATGTTGAAAGATTAACTCCTTAAGCAAATCTGCATAATACCACGCCACATGTATTACATTTTGCTTAGAAGAAATACTGATTTATCCAGACACACAGTACAGTTGTGACAGTGTCCTGTTGATAAAGTAGTGGCTTAATTGAGATGTATCTAAAGTGCAGTAACTCACCAAATGAACTGGTAGATGAGTCAATCAGTCCAACAGCATAGAGGTTGCCTTATTTTCAACAGACTTGATTCAATGCCTGAGTAGACGACAATCTCAAGGTTTCTCTCAGTGTCAGTTCTGCTACTGCAGAAGAGTTGTGGGCCTTTAAACTGAGTAGCAACCTTGAATGTGCAAAGACCCAATATCTATCAGTGGAAGGCTTCTGACCATGGTTTGCTTGCTTTTTTATTTATTTCTTTATCATTGTAGTCTGTCACCTCTCTTATCTCATCCGAAAAAACTTACAAAACCTACTTTTAAGCTATAGTGCATAGTTTCTGTTGCCTCGGGAGGAATGACAACACCACTGTAGTTGCATCCACATAACAAGCCTTCCATAATAGCACACACAACCCAACCCCTCCCCCATGCAGTTGCTAGTAGCCGAGGAAGAAACAGAAGCTTAAAAGAACATCTCTTCAGAAAAGGCAATTATGTTCACTCAAGTTTCTGCGTGCGAAAGTCGCCGGATGACCCCATGTTCTTAACATAGCTATACGAAGAAAGATAGTCTTAATTAGCTTTGTAGCAAATCATTTGGCAATGGCTTGAATGTAATGGACGTTCATTAATATAAAAAAAAAAGTTGCGCACTAAATTTTTTATCCCCTTTAGTAGAATAGGTGCTAGACTCAGTCTTCTGCAGTTCAACACTGGCACCCAGTGTTGATTTAGCCTACGACGGAATCCAAACTCTCATGTTAATCTCAGGTGTAAATGAGATTGTATTCAGTGTTTTAAACCATTCCGTTTATACCCTTTAACGTACATGGATGTATTGAGCTACACAAGGCATATGTTCACATTTCAAACAATTCAAAATAAGCTATTAGGTAGTATTTGTATTCTGATTACTGAGTTGTTGTTTTTTCAGTGATTGAAATGCATTATGGTCAACATCATATGCAGCTTTTGTCGAGCCCTTTGTTACCATAATCACACCACATTCTTCCTCTTAGCACAGTCGCAAAAATAAGACATTAGAAGCCTGGCAGTTGTATTAAAGTACATTAGGCAGATTTATTGTTCTCTATAAGAATGCTTATTTGAACCAAACATCCATTTCACATTTCCAATGAGTCAGGCTCGATTAAATTCAACATGTTGAAGATGGAAGAGAGTATTATTGAGCTGAGCGGGTATGTGAATTAATTAAAGTCCTACTTTTTAATTCAATGTGAATGTCAAGCTCTGTGTGTGGCAGGATATTGAAATCAATCATGCTTTAATATAACAGGATCCTCCTTCTGTGCAGGGATCAACACGTCTGCGTCACGTGTTGGCTGCTTGTGCTTGAGAGTAGGAGGAGGTCTGCAGGCTCAGACTGTCTGTCCTCTAATCTATAGCTGTGTTTCCATGTGTTTGACACCAGAGCATAAGCGCAGCATTGTAAAATAGATCCCGATCATTCTCAAGAACAGTGAATCACCGCCGGAAAACTGGATTTGTTGTGGCTACTTAACACTCTGTTGTCATTGTTGATAGGAATGTATTTCCTTTAGCTCTCTGCCACATCCGACAGAAATTCATTGGTATGAAAGTGACAGCTAATCCTTGGTTTTATATGTACCTTGGTGGCAGCTTTATAGGCGCTATAGCAAAGACAGGGGTTCACAAGGGAAAACCAACTCAACTCATGAATTCCTCAGCAAACCTTTTGTTTCTAGTTTTTCAGGAGCATAACTTTAAATCATAGTCTCCACTGAGGAAACTTTATTAAAATTCATTTCAGTGCTAGGGGAGAAAAAATGCATTGTTACAACAGATGTGAGCACAGCACATGGCCTGTCATGGGCAAATGAGATATACATTATATCACACATCACAAACTACATAAAATTGCATCCATTTTTGAACATTGAATTCTTGACTTTAAAAAGCTGGCCACTACTATCAAATTCAACCTGGCTAACGTTAGGCATATATGACCATACCTTTTGTAACAACAGAGTCAGGCAGCCTCTTTATGCATGTAATAATCTTCTCCCACATACATAACATGAGTCACTTTACGGCCAATAGCAATTGCCATTGCCACGTAGTACAATTTATTTGTTTAATACGTTTTAAACATTTTGCAGATGTTTGCCTCATCTATAAAGGTTCAGTAGCTAACTTTTATGAAAAAATAACTTTTTCTCAAACTGTCAATATATTCTGACCGTAGCAGATTAGACAGAGTTTTTCATGTTTTCACTATTGGAACACCAGGAGGAGGCAGAGGAACGTGATTTTGTTTTTTTCATATAGGATCTGATTCATGGACCATAGAGTGACCGTTTTTGTTAAAATTAGGCTAGGTGACAGTATCACTATAACGTGTAGCTGATAGCTAACTACCCTGTCTTTTAATCTTTTCTGCCTCTGGCCAAATCATTGTTAGTTGGTCCAATTCCTAAGTTACAGGTAGTAATCGTGAACCAATTTATAATTTAATGAGCATGACATTAGATGGAAGTGTTGAATGGGTCGTGCTCAATGATGCTAAGCAGAGTCAGGGAGGGAAGTTTTGAGTCCTATTAAAGGAAGTAGAAAACCAGCTGACTATAATTTGTGGTAATTGGCAAGGCGTTCCGCTCGAGCGTGCATACACAGCCCGTTCAGTCACACTGTGGGGCTTCGATTCAAAAAGCAGCAAAAAGAATTATTATGTTTATCACTTTTCTGTGAGTGCAATCAATCCCAACTGAATGGCTTCAGTCCCTCTAAGATATGACATTCTTTAATATACACTTAATTATTTTTGCTGACTGATCTCAAGCCTGGCAGTCTTCACATAATGAGCTGCCCTTCCGCCTTTCCCAGTTGAATCAGTTGAATCAGTTGTTAGGCTTTCCTGCAGTTAAACTACAGTGGTAAAACTGGGAGCCTATATAAAAGTTATGATCCCCTGGAAACTATATTACCAAAAGCTGATATTTGTGCCATGTTGCCATAAAGCCATCCACAGGAGACCAAAGAGAAAGCTAATAAAGAGCAAAACATAATATAAAACTTTTTTGTACCACTTTTTCAAAGGTGATACAAACTACACCTTTTCAAAGCTCCTACACTCCAAAAGGCCTCCCACCTAGATGATTTATTTTCAGGGCTGTTTTAGCATCAAAAGACTAATAAAGGTGCTCTAAGCGATGTCACACATTTTTTAGGCTATTTTTTTGTCACATACAAACAAACATCGCCTCACTATCCACAAACTGCCTGTCCCCTGAACACACTGTAAAAAAAAAAAAAAAGCATAGTTTCTGTAGACAGCCCAGACTCCACAAGGTAACAAAAACAAACTGTGCCAACCTGCACCATCAAACATAACAAACAGTTTTCCAGCGTTCCAGCCAATAGCCGACAAGAAGGATTTGGGGGTGGGGGTTGGGGGGTTAGTGCGCGGAAACACAGAAGGGAGGGGATGTGGAGGAGGGCGGGTCGAGCTAGCCTCGTTTTGTTAGAAAATACTGAGAACCCCGACGACAGAATCAGAATCAGAAATACTTTATCAGAAATACTTTATTGATCCCCGAAGGGAAACTCTGTGTTACAGTTGCACAAATAGTAGAAATATCAGAGTAGAAATATAAATAAAGAAATATAAGGAGTGTGGATATGTACGGACAAACCTATGAGTGACGTCACACATGCTCTATCCACTACTTTTACAGTCAATGGTAGCTCCCTTGACCACCACTGTGCCCTTACTTTCTCTCTGTTGCTTTCTCTCTCTCTCTCTCTCTCTCTCTCTCTCTCTCGCCAACTGTTGAGCGGGGGAGGAGGGGTTAACTTTGAACTGTGTGTTTACAAACAGTAGCGATAATCACTACATATTATGCCTTTAAGTAGAAGTAGCAATACCACATAAAATACTCCCCTACAAGTAAAGGTCCTGCATTCATAATATTTACTTAAGTAGAAGTATGAAAGTGTTATAAACAAAGTAACATACCGATTATCATTGAATCAATACATGGAGTTTGGTGACCTTAGATAATTTCCCTATAAACTAGCCCAACGAGAGCACAGCAGCCATTTGAAAATGTAAGAGCAGGAAAAGCTTTAATGCCTGTGAGAAATATCAGAATTAGTTGTAGTTAGTAATTGGTTAGAGTTAGTTGGTGTGTGGAGTGTGTGTCAACAATATAATATAATAGTAGGAAATGAGGATAGTCAAATTTGCTGTAATGTGGTGATTATTAGGCAGAAAGTGTGCAAAGTAAAAACAGACGATAAAAGTAAGGTTTCTTTTATTTTGAATTAAACTGGATTGCCCTATATGTAAAATCACATAGGGCTTGTTCTCTATCTCTACATAACTACTATTCTTAATATTTTTCAATACAGGGAGTTGTGTCAAATGCACTTTATAAGTTGTAAAAAAAAAAAAAAAAAAAAAAAAATAAGATATATTCCAAAGACAGATTTTGTTTCCTACATTCTCCAATTTACTCCTGCACCTCTGAGCAAAAGTGCCAGTGCTACAGACAGGCAATTTAACTCATTGACACAATTACAGCTATGTTGAAAAACACTCGAGGCAGCACTATAAATGAACCTCACCCAAAAAAATAAGTGTCAATGATTTGCAAAAGAACAATGGTGTCGAAGAGCTGGAGGATCAATGGGAACTTCAGCGTTCATGCATTTACCTTGTTAAATGTGAACATTGCATTACCAGTCAGCTTGTTGTAGTTAGAATGAATTGTACAGAAACCTCAAGCCTTTGAACTTTTACATTAATATAATTACAGAGCATGCTCCTTCTATTAAACCTGAATACATCACTATCGGCTATTATGCTAATTTCCCCCTTGGCCTCCAGGTGTCAATTCAGCAATTTGCTTTGCTAGCATAACATTTGCAATTTGATGGACACCTTAATTCCAAACACCTCACAGTATAATCACTTCCTACTATTCCTTTATACAGGTGGGCATTCAATTGCTCTCTGATTGACAACATATCTGACAGATCTGAATTGTCAGTCCCACCTGCACCGCTGCAGCAGTTCAAAGCAAACATTATTTGCAAATGGGTATTTGAGCCAGCTCTGATCTGTTTGTATAGACAGGAAGCCATTACTGCAATGATCATATCTAAATGTTTAAGGCAAACCCCCATTCATTGAGGGTAATTATATAATATAGATGTTCTGCTTTTCTTAATTAATCATATGTGCCCGTATTTGCAGCCCTAATATCATTTACAGTGTATAGCTTGGTCAATATCCAATGTTTTCTCATGCATGCTGGAAGGTATTTTATCGTGTAGAATTTCCACCAGTCACAAGATTCCTGAAATCCATTATCATAAACTTAGGTGTATTAAAGGACTTAATGACATAATGCCAAAGTTTCAAGGGAGTAAGGGAACATATTTAGACCAATAAATGTGTTCTACCAAATTAAAACATTCAAATATTTGTTCCATAACATATTTGTTTGCGACTGTTAATGTGCACTCTGCACAGCAAACCCAACTGCTGTGGACCATTTTAAACCAGAACAGTGACAAACATTGTTGTAATGTTCTTTTTTTTTTAGCATTTGACATGTGGGAACATGAGTGTTAAACATGTACAGCCGGTTATTAAAGGCAACTCTAATTAGCAGCAGCACCTAAGGTATTTTCTCAGCCACGTTACTTTAATAGCATTAGACAATGTTCTTGCCTGAAAACATTCTTTATATAGTTTTTACCCTTCAGCGTTGCCTCGTGTTGCTGAAAGCCTTCACCGTATCCCCTTGCCAAAACATTTAAGTGATAAGTCTATTTCTAAGATACTAAGGGAGGAATTTAGCTAAAGAAACAACCACTGTCATCTGCATAATGTTTCAGGTAAGGACATATCTGTGTCAGAGGTTAATAGTGCAGCCGCCACCAGCGATTTTCATAATTTAAACAAGCCAGGCCATATTAAATTTAGATTAATTGCCAAGGTGAACATTTAATTTGATAAAAGGTATTTCCCCTAATGTTTTATTTAACACAGCTGTATAATTAATTAAATCAGCAGCAATTTATTATGAAGCGGCAACACAGGCTGTCGAGACTAAATAGGATGACATGAAAGCTGTGCTAAAACAATAGCCTAGATTCATTTCTTTCGTATGGAGCTAGTAGTGTTCAAGCTATTCTGTTTTCAACATTTAATTGACTTCTCAAGCATTTATATTTTCTCTTGCGTCATCTGATAATCTCAACGCCCCATCACTGTTCCCACATTGATTTTGGTCTATGTTGCCTCGGGCAAGGCCTCGTTGCCGAGCTGTAGTCATGCTGGAGAGAGCTGGGGGCTAAGGGCAGTCTTCAGGCCCCAGGGCACGTGGCTGTAGGCAAGAGAATAAAAGACACAGGCTGATAGAAGGCCACAGGGCTCAGGTCTTGCATTAATTAGCAAGTATGGATGTGAGAAGTTGCTTTTAGGGAAGAAAAAGAGTCTGCAGGGATTGTCTTGAATGGCATCTGGAGATTTCTCTGTTTCATGGTGAGGGAGGTTAAGTTGCTCCTCACCTTCTTTTGTGTCCTGCTGCCTGACACTGAGAGCACTGTGCATACTGTGTGTCCCGTGTACAGTGTTTTTAATGCATTTTTCTTGTTCCTCTGAAACTCGTCTTTCTCAACTTACATGTGCACATATTTTGGTGCAGACACGCACATTAACACACACACATACAAGTGTAGAAGGAGAAATGCATTGCATACTATAGGGTACTTGTACTATGCATTTTTTCAAATGTGGAATACAATGTGTAGATGTTAAATGTTTGTTAACTTTGTACCTTCATTTTGTACCTTCATTTTGTGTATTTATTGTCTTAATGCTTAAAGGACTATTGAAAGGATTATGATTATGTGAAATACACTTATTCCCTTTTTGGTAGATACAGTAGGTGGATAGGAAGGTTGATATTACTCTTATATCTATCCATTATGTATAAGGCTAGAAGCTTAGAAATAGACTTTTTTGTGAAATTTGTGACTAATTTTTGTTTTTCTCTTTTTTCCCCTTTTCTATCTTTCTTTCCATCATCTCTTTATGCTGATGCCCGACAGGTAAGCACCATCTCTATTCCTACTATCACTTAAACATAGCAGTGAATAATATTGGAGCTTTACAAGCATTAAAGGGCTCATTCATTTAACCAGCAGTTTAACTCATTTCTTGGAAATGTTCCCACACAGTCACACAGGCATTACTTGAAAGTAATGCAGAACTAAACTGGCCAAAAGTATACAGTAGTTCTAAACAGTACCACATTGTTTGTTCCAATAACAAATGCAAGTATTAGTGAAGCTCTTCCTCATACAAGAGCCCTTAGATTTGGGTGCCTGTAGGCAGTTGTCGTTGGCAAACTTGAAAACCGCAATAAGCTGAAAAATGATTTCAAAAGAAATATAAAGTAGATTTCGATGAGTTCCACAATGTTGCTTGTTCACAGAGAAAGTGCATAATAGATATGCAAAATAAATCCCTATGCACAGTGCAGCAAGGCAGAAAACATTTCAGCAGAGCTTGCATACTTGCATTTGTTTGAAGATATCAAGGCTATTGTTTTTCCCCTTGAGGAATTTGGCTTGCTGGAGGAGGACCTTTTTATGAATTGTTTTCTATTTTAAGGTGGTTGCGCAAAACGTGTAATGAATCTGTTTATGAGCAGCTTTATAAAAGTAACCTTAGAAAATGAATATTGTTGACAGGATTTAAAGAATGCTTAGAAACTGTCAGCAGAGGGTTCTTTGTACGGAGCAAAGCCTTCACTCTCGTAGTATGAAGTGAGAGAGTGAAGAGAATGGAGACAGTGATCCAGTTGTTTCTTGAATCTGACACTGAGGGTCAGTTGTTGTTTTATTTTTTCATTGACTGTATTGATTAGGATTTTGCTGAGAGTAATCTGATCCACTTTGCGTACCAACAAGTCTGGAGGAGTCACTACCAGTGATCACTGATGTTATCAGCGCTCTGCACTTTTCAAGCTAAGCACTGAAATCTTTGAGAGGCGTGTAATGAGAAATCCAAATATTGACTGTCTAAACCAGACCCTCAGAGAGCGGTTTGAGCTGAGACCTTCTGACCACTGCTTCAAGGTCCCGGAACTCAGCTGTGCCAAATATGGTTTGCTCTGTATTGACTTTCTGATCACATCAAATGTATGAAAGCCGTATTTCTTTTCTTAGACCACAAGCCAGACAATGCGGGCAAAAACATTGTCTTTACGTGCACTGGTTGATTTTGAGATTTTGGGCTATATCTATTTATCTATGGATACAAGGTAGGCTATAGGATGCTAAGGATTTGGTTAAATAGAGAAATTAGATTAGATATTGTGTCTGTAAATAGTGGTTTCCAAAAAAAAAATTTATGGAGTTTTACAATACATATCTTAAAGGCTGTATAATCAAAATTACTCTTTTCTCATAATCTAAGCCATAAATCTCCACTTCTTGTAGCACTTGCATACATATACAGTGTTGGGAAGGATACTAAAACAGAATACAGAATACATGCCCAAAAATGTAATTTGTAACTTATTCTGTTACGTTACTCAATCTGAGTAATGTATTCTGAATACTTGGATTACTTCCACATTGTATTGCATTTTATATGTATAGGAATACGGCCATCAAATGCTGCTTACTAAACACACCTATTCTGGTGTGTTCTTCTGTTCCAACTGAATGTGTACATGAACAAGCAGATTGATTTTTGTATTTGTAGTCCCAAACTGCATAGCCTACTACAAAAATCTAACCGCAGTCTTTCTACCACAAGCTCATTTTTGCTAACGTTAGCTAGCATGTCAAACAGGACTAGTCAGTCTTTCAACGGCTCTGGGGCTAGTAAATCAGCACATAGGAGAATGTAAAGTTGCACGTCTGATACAACTATAATATAGCAAGGTGACCAGTAAAACTACAGCAGACGACTACCATTGGCTAATTAAAAATAATAACTTACTTTAAGATGCTTCAGGTTGGAGGTAGAGGAATTTGGATGCTGAAAGGAGGTTGGTTGCTGGCAAGCAGAGGTTGCACTGCACCCTTCTCCCTGTTCTTTCTTTAATGTGAAATGCTGTTTGAAATTCTAAGATAGAAACGCATTCCTGCCCTGGCTGTGTTGTGCCGGTTCCAACTCTATCACACCTCTATCAGGGCAAATTTTTTCGTTTTCATATTGAGGCTTCTGGGAAATGCATGTTGCCTTAATTTAGTTAGATCTGTGAAACAGAAGTATCATCATGTAATCCATGTATCTGCATCGTAATACACTTACTCAAAATTTTTATTCTCAATACGTAACGCCGGTCCATGTATTCCGTTACTCCCCATCACTGTACCGATATCAAACCAATATTCTGAAGGTTTTTACTGAAGCATGTGTTTATATATCAAACCCCTCACATAGCTGGATCAATATACCATTTTATTCCTGAAAACTTGTCAATAAAGGATATTCTATGTGATAACAAAAAGAGATATCCAAAATTCCCTCTGTAAAAAACCTGAAAACATGAATTTTATCAACTTTATCAAATGTTCAGATATCTGTTTTTGAAGAGTATGCAAATAAGCACATATTTAATAAGATTAAACATAATTTGCATACTTAAAGATAACATTTCAGAAAACGTGTAAAACAAAAAAAAGTCTTAATGTAAGTAATCAACTGGGGAAGTTACATGTGTTATATTAGTTAAAATTCAATAACTAATATTGAATATTAGAGCAAAGGGTGGTTGGGTGAGTATGTTACTAGGGGTTGATCTGTGCTCCCTAATGATCATTTCTGGGACCTCACAGCCATCCTACTCAACACATCCACCCTCAACTCTACTCATCAGGACTATATTGTGCTATTTATTGTATTGATTTCCTCAATGTGTCCGGAAACTGAATTATAGTATACATGAAAGACGGCACACCCAGCTGCCAATAACTGATTTTATGATAATACTGCACCCAACACATGTCCCCATTTTTATACCAAAGCACTAACTATCACATGCAGAATAAATAGCATAAAAATGATTATTTTATCAACATGGCAGATAGAGCCTGTTTGTACCATCACGATGTGGAGAATGAAAGGGACTTGAGTTTTTTTTTTTTCGCTGTGTGATTTATACTTAGGTCAGATGATAATCAGATACCTAGCAGGGACAGGCCTTTCAACTATCTTTGTCCAGTCACAGTGGCGTTCTTTTGATTTCCCCCACAACCCACTTTTCCATGCCCCCACCCACAGCTTGTTTATTGCATTCGCAGCACTGCCTTTGATTTTCGAGGGGCAGCGACATGACACATCAGCAGCCAGCATATCGTCGAGATGAGTCTTTCACATGAGAGGTGTCCGGCTTGTTTATTGCCGCTGCTGCTCTACTGAAACAGGCGGGCTCCCATCTTATCATCCCAACTAGAGCAGTCTTCCTACATAAATTGAACCCCATACCACGAGTGTGTCGCAACAAAATGTGGCCACGCTGCCTCACAGTCTGTGGAGATTTATCAGGGTCAGCCTCCCACAGCTCCGAGCCACACTGCCAGACCTGAATATAATCCTGCTCTTACCCGCATCCCATCTCACTGATGAAGCATGTGTGTGTGCGTGCGTGCGTGTGTGCGTGTGTGTGTGTATACACATACACAGCTTATGCATCCATTTGTGGGCATGGTGTGGGGCAGAGTACAGACCACTGATATGGAACTGAATGGAAGTACAGTGACTCTTTGTGTTGAAGGATCGATGGCTGTTGACGGACTATTGTCTTCATAAGGTTTTTAATGAAAGCTAATCTTTTGAATTGATTTTTATGCAGGTAGCAGGCATTTGATGGAAGGATTTGATGAGGACAGACAATAAGATATAGCATCAAACTTTAATGTGCTTCGGTATCATTTTTTGTATTAACAAGCTTCATTTTTTAATGTCTTTTTTGGGGGAGTGATGTGAATTTACAAGTTGTAGCAGAGCTTTGACAAAGTATAAAGGGGGAAGGGTTCCTCAGGTTCAAGGACTGGAACACACTGATGTATTTATATCCTTTTATAGTACATACAGGCCAACGTTTTGACACTACCTTCATTGGAGTCAAAATGGAGAAACACATGAGGCAAATACTGTACATAGCCAACCTAGGTGTGTTATGGATAGTTGGTTGAACCGCATTTTAATGGATAATGCATCCAAGGGTGCCAAATTATATACAGTTACACTACTCACATCAGAAACACTATATACCTACTGTTTGTTTTTTAATAAAAAATGATCTGCTGATGAAACAAATGCAGAATATAACCAATAAATAAATGATGCATTTTGATAACTGTCAAAAACGCATCAGAACTAACCGTGGTTGCTTCCCATTGAAAGCCACCCAGTGTTTCACCAGTTGAACTCTTTTAATGTGAAGTAGCAGTATTACAATGCACGATCTAAGCCCTGTGAATCCCTTCTGCTAAAGTATAGCCATTTAAATCTAGTGGCAGACTCTGCCAGTTTTACCACAGAAAAAACACAGTAAATAGAAACATAATTGCTGAATAGAAATACATTGACTGGCTATTGGAGAACATAAGAATTCTAACTTGAAAGGCTGCAAATTTCAGCTCCAGTCCCACAGTAGGCTATTTTTACTTCTAAAGTTTGCAGTTCCTGTTCTGAGACAGGAACAGGAACTACACAGGTGCACATTGCTGAAAGATTCACAGAGAACCCTTTTTACTAAGATGCAAGGTTGTTCGTTTTTTAATATCCTTTTTTTTGAGAAATAATTGTAGATTCTAATTATTTTGGGGAAAGGCCATAAATGCATCGATTTTAGCTCTGCTTGCTTGCTGTGATGTCTTAAAGAACTCATCAATGTGGAGCCAAATCCAAGGCCTCACTGTGACCTCATGAAAAAAGTACAAGCCTGGGATAAATTGCTTAGATCTATCAGCCTTTTCTAACTTTCTTTTCTTTGGTTTCTGGGTCTCCAGTCATACTTTAAGAAGGACGCCATTGGCTGAGAAGTAGTTGTGGAAGGTCATGTTCTACTGGCAGCTCAGTGGATTTAAAACTGTGTCGGAAATGTGTCACTCACAGTGGCTCATCCTCGGATCTGTTCGCCGTTATTGTCAGTTGCACAGAGAAGCTCCTTTTTTTCTTTTTTCTCTGTTTATGTCAAGGTTGCCAAAAGCAGAGCAGGATTTACTGACAGATTTGTCAGCCACTGCAATAATAAAAGCCATGTGATCACTGTATAAGTGACTTGCTAAACTTTTGTGCTTACTTTAATGGTAGTGGTTTATTTTTCATTACTTATCTAGACCCTTCCACAAATCTCACAGACATTCAGATGTTTCTCCATGCTTGTAATTATTTGTTTATAGCCTTGTGGCATTGATTATTTCTCCTGCTCCGCCTCAGTGCTGTCATCCTACAATGATCAAATAGCTAGAAGGATAGACAACCCACACAGGCCTTATTCACCAGCCTATCATGATTATCCACGAACCCGTGTAGAGGCAGCACAAAGCAGCCTGATTACCACCTGACCGTGGGCTGCTTCTGCACAATATTGATGGCTCTGATGGAACTGTTGTCTTTAAAGTCACAGAGAATCGACGTCCTCGACATCCTCCATCTATCAAATATTTGTGTTCTTGGATATAACTCCTTAATGAGGCTCCCAAACCTTTAGTCTCATTAAAAGGGGAAGTCAAGATCCTCTCTGTTGCCAAATGTTATCTTCTTTCAGTCAGACGCTCAAGCTCACTTAAAAAAAAAAAAAATTAAATTAATTAGCTTTTCTTTTTTTCCAGTCAGATTCAGTTACACTAAAAATGGCGTTAGTTTTGAAGGTTGAATGAGGGGTTTGGGCTTTGATGTATGCCTTGAGCAGGCGTCCATGTTTGAAGTACAGAAAGCCTCACGTTAAGGAAATGCTGAGAGCTTTAAGATTTGCAGCATCTGAGGGTTTTTGAACATTTTTACACCAGATGACTGCCTCTTACGGTCACTGTGTCACATCAAAGGCTGATCTGGGTTCTGAGAAGAAAAATCCAATTCTTCAGGACTACTGTACCAGAAGCTTTTGATTTTTTGAAACACATACCTATGCCTGCTGGTTTAAACCTGACAAACATGATACTTCATGTGTCTGTTATCTGTTACACCCCAATCCTCCTAAGGTTTTATTTTTGCTAACATATTGTGCATTGTGCCCATAAATCCTAGAGAGCATTCTCTCTTCAAAAATCAATGCAATGACTTGTACAAGACTTTGAATGAATTCTGGAATCTGGCACAATGTAGTCCATTGGCTGTATTACATTATCAGACCCTTTTTGTCAGATGAAAACAAAATGGAGATGAAACAGAATGCAGTGGGTCCCTAGACGGCTGCCAATGTGATGACAGCGTGATCCATGTAGGATTCAGAACACACTCCTTATTTTCATCAATTTAAATGGCCATTGCCATATTCATGTGGTGGCGTGCTATCAGCCAGTTGTTATTACCACTAAGTGGCCAACAAAAAACACAAGCTGTGGATGTCTATTTCTTAATCTATGTCAATATATGAATTTGTAAATCTGAACTTTTTTCATGCCAAAATACCACACATACCTTTTGAAAACATTTGGATATATTTATGTTCATCTGTATTTCTTGAATGTGTAGAGCTGCAAAGATTAATCAATTAATTGTCAAGTATTAAATAAATAATCAACTATTTTTATAATCGACTAATCGGTTTGAGTTACCTTTTTATGGAAAACATGTTTTAAAAATCTGTGAATATATTTTCTAGTGTTTTCACTCCTCCATGAAAGCAAAGTGAATATATTTGAGTTAGGAACAAAACAAGACATTTGAGGACATCTACGTCTTCTTGGGCATTGGAATGCACTAATCAACTTTTTTTTTTTTTTTTTTTACCATTTTCTGACATTTTTTAGACCATACAACTAATTGACTAATTGAAAAATATTGATTCGATTACCAATCACATACAAATACAAAATCTCACAGTAGGATTGCTGTAAGGATCATTCCATTTGGGCACTATGGGAGTGCAGAATGTCTGATTGTTTGCTTCTTTTATAATAAATCATGGTTTGTAACCTATTTTGGTAGCAATATCAGCTTATTAATAATCCTGTAAATAACAATAAGACATGTGGACAAAAAATCTGATGTGCCGGTACTCTGGGTTCCTGGGTAGCTCACTTGGTAGAGTGTGTGCCCATATATATAGAGGTGTACTCACCACAGGTTCGACTCCGACCTGTAACCCTTTGCTGCATGTCATTGCCCCTCTCTCTCCCTTTTCATGTCTCCAACTGTCCTATAAAAAATAAAGGCTTAAAATGCCCAAAAGATAATCTTTACAAAAAATAAAGAAGTACTGGTAAGTACTGGCCCATTTCAGGCACTGGGTATATCTTGTCTTGCTTGAACTCAGTTTTACTGATAAAAAGAGGATTGTATAATTTGTTGACAGCTGTTCCCATTGCATATTATATAGATTCTAAAACACTGGCCAGAAAATCTGCTTCGAAGGGTGATTTTGATCAAATGTAAGACTTTTTAAACCCAATACATTGCTGATTCTTTATTAATAATCTTTTTACATTCAGTGATTATGCCACAAACACGTGTCCTTACAATCCAATATGGAACTTTTATTGTACTCCTCTAGACATGTGGTTGCTTAAAGTGAATTGTCTGCCATATTATAAAAGCGAGTGATGTCATGTTGTGGTTTTGTTAACCCAGTATGTGTGCCAAAGTTGCCTATTTTATAGCAAAGTAAGTCTCAATTTAAAGTTCCTTTTCACAAAGACAGCAAAAGTAAACAAACCTTTTTAAACCACAGCTGTAGCTAACATCATTTCACAAAGCTTGTCTAAAGCTTTAGCAGGCAGTAGGGAGCAGTTATTTTACTGGACTGGGCCCATCACAGCGCCTGGCCGAGCAAGGTCACCTCCTTTCTGCCCTGTATCCAATGCCAGTTGACAAGAGAAAAACATGCCTTCCATTCTCTGACAATTTAGGGAGCTACTGCTCCTTTTTGATGACGCAACACAGAGTCAATACTTTTGCACCCCAGAAAACTTTTTTGATACAACTGGAACATTTTTTATGTAAGCCTGCATGGCCACATGCTCAGTCTTTATGCATATTCAGTACGCTCAAAAATGAGTAATACTAATCAGACACATTAATGATTAATTAATTAGGAACACTGATGCAAGAAAATATAAATGATTTACAAAAGATGGATTATTAAACTGACAGCTATCAACGGTTGATCACTGAATCACTTCATGGTTTGCTTAACATAAATCATTAAATCATTAACACCATTTTATGGAAATGTTGCAGTACAGTACATGTGAAATGTGAGGTCCTGCTTGTCCTCATATGCTCCACAATGGATCAGTGGAGGGATTTTATTTGTATGGAAGATGGCAACAGTGACATTTCCAGGTGGCTTCAGAAAGACAGCAAAGAAAAGGGATTTAAAAACGTATTAGAATCGGTCCTATTTATATGCAAAGGACATACCGATTTATAGGCCACAGATTTTTCCTATGACGTCTTCAGATTTCTCATTTCCGTTAACATTTCTCCCATGACAGTGATGGTTTATCTATTAAGTTAATCTTCCATCTTTTCTCACTATACTAACTTTACCGTGTTAGCCACAGTAAACTATTTCCAAACCATTAAAGCTTCCAGAGAGCTGAACTGGGTGACTCTTTGCAACATTAACTATTTATTGGAATTCTGTGCTGCACCTTCAAAAAAACTCCCCCTCCACCCCTCTATGCCATCCATTATCCTTGAGGAAGAACAATGCATGGATGTGAACACAAATTCCAAGAGAGGTGAGAGATGAATTTGAGTCCATTTTTCTAACCTGGCAATTCATTTGTCATCCTCACAGCCCAAGGAGCTACTACCTCCCAGGTCTCTGATTAAACAAGAGAGAATTAATAACAGGTGTCTGAGAAAGAGGAGGCTCTGCCTGTTGAAAAAAACAAGGTTTCTCAGAAGGAAAGGCAAAGCAATAAGCCACAATCTGCAATTAAAGCAAAGGAGCAGTGGGTACAGTGTATTTGCTGTCGCTTACCCAATACCTTTAGGTCCTATAGTTGTAGAGAAATACAGTAGTGGCTAGACAGACCCAGATGACATTTTTAGAAATGTAAGAGTAAAAAGTAGGCTGTTATTCTGTGAACAAGGGCCTGATTCAGTCACAGTGAAATATCTCTCTAAATACCACAAAGGAAATACACTATCAGTTACATGTCTTTCACAATATATCTACATTATATCAATGATGTAGGCCTGTCCCTAACGTGCCCTTTAAATGCATCCGAGATGGGGGTAAAAAATAGAACACTCGGGGTGCTTGCTGGAAGCCAAGGTAACAAATTCAGAAGAATCTTTGATTACCTCTAATGTGGTTATAGGTAATGGTGACCTGTCTCTAAGGAACCAAGGCAGAGCTAAATTATATTTCAAATCCATTAAACCTTACCTCAGATCCATGATTTGCTTCTAGCAAGCAGCTACCCAGGGCAGCGTATAATTGAATTTCAAACCTGAAGCCAGGAAGCAGATAGGCCCCTGAGCAAAGTCCTCTGCATGAGGCGGAATACTGTTATGCATAAAGTTATGATTTATTTGTGCCTATCAAATCTTGTAATGGGCTATTCTCTGCCATGGAGAGGGCTAACCCCATTTGTTGAAACAACACGTCTGTGGAAAAAATTAGATTGCTATGACCATCAGACATAAGCAGTTATTAAATTTAGGCATTTAACCTGTCTCCCGCTGCAAAGGAAACTTCAATGGGACAGGGGGACGTGCTTAATTACATAGACATGAAAGTCTGAACAAGGCGCTGTGTCCTAGATCTGATTCATTTGCACTTTCTGCTACACAGGTTAGGATCATCAGGCCCCGAGGCTGTTCACTTTATAGATTTTTGAATGTAAATTGTAGCTGCTACATCCCATCGTTTCACACCCCATTTCTAAAACGACCTTAGATCAGTTATGGGATGGGGTAATGGATCAAAATCAGAGGTAATAAAAAAAATCATCAAATAAAAATGTAAGATCCTATTCAGTGGGTGTTGAAACAGAAACCCCTTCTTCATAAGCAGCTTTAATTCAGCCTGGTGACAGCCAGACTGAGCCGTAACCTTGATGTGTCTAATTGCTTACAGTGGGCTGAACTCTCAGGGAGACTCTGGGCTGTTAATAGGAGGATCATGCACTCAGGGGAAAGCAAAGGCTCCTCTTTCTCTTTGCTGTCATCCCTGCTATTTTGAGACATCCTTCACTGCGGAGTCAAGACAGACTACACCAAACTCAATAGTGAATCAATCATTAGAGCAATTTACCAATTAGGCTGATTGTACTCTATAAATAAACATATCCCATGCTCTACCCCTCGAGATATAGGCGACCGTCTCAACATCCAGTCTGGCGATCAGGGCACACGGGCAAAGCCATGGCATCGATCAGGGACCTCTGTTATTCTGTCGCTTTCTTTGGTAAGGAAATTGTTTCCTCATGAGTTCTCAGGATGCAAACTAACTAAATATACCTCAACATTACGTCATTACTTTCGGTTGTTTTTTGACTGCAAACTTAGACTCAGACACAGTTATTCATAACATGTATGGATACAGCATAGTCACTCATTTTTTGGTAGTACTACATGCATAGTCTATGGCTAATGAGTATACAATAATTACTCAAGCGCGCACCATTGTTAATAATGCAAGGATTCCCCGGGATTTCTTATCAGTTTCATTGTAGCTAATTACAAAATCACACAAAAAGTAACCTTGATTTAGCTACAAAAGAGTGTGGCAATTCATCCAAGTGACATTTAAACTGTTTGGAAACACCAGAGTTAAGATTTCAAGACGTAATGTATAATTTATAGTGGAAAGAGAGGCTTTGTAATGATACAACAGCTCTTGGCATCCTCACCTCCCCTGGCAGGCTGTCTCCTGCTCTCAGCTTCAATGCTGGAGCTGCCACTGCTGCTGCTGCTGCTGCTGCTGCTTGTGCACAGCCTGCCAAAACTCCAGCATGCTCTACCCACCTGTCAGGCGGAGAAAAACATTTCCTTCACACCGAAGATACGTGTCACTAGCTCTCACCGGGAACCACAAGCATTTACAATAACTGTCAAATCACTGGGTTTTGGTGTAAAATATCTATGGCTTTTTCCTGATATGCGTATCAGACTTTCAAGGCCTAAGCATACAGCGGATGTCAGAGTCAGGATCACTTTATTTAGCAAGTACAGCAACATTTCAGGGATTGTCCTGGTGGTTTGTAGGTGCAGAGACATGTCGGAATACATACCAATGTACAGAACATTGCATGGGTATAAGAGCAGCAAGTTTAGAATAGCAGTGCATGACTATATACTGTATAAACATTATAGTAAGCCCTCAAATGCATAGCTCTAAGAAGACAGCATACATAGCAGTACCAGTGTCGTATGACAAACTGTTGCACAAGGTTTTCTTGATAGTATTGCCTAAACTGAGCGTTAACTTATCTAACATAACCTACACAGTGCACCACAGAGTGCACCACCGAGTAGAAGTACTCTGAGAGTTACTGTGAGTCTTTTAACACCAGTGTTGCTTCAGTGGACGACCTCCCAGAAACTGAGTGCATTCCCAGAATGGAAAAAGAACTGGTTATTGACTCTGCAGTACGCCCAAGTGGGCTTTATGATTTAGTGCAGTGAGCCGTCAACTCTCAGAGCAATGTGCGGCAAACAAAAAACATTTTATCAATATTCCATCAGGCAGGAGCCCTCTCTCTGTTAATATAGTGCCCAGACCCATCTTAGCACCCCAGAAGATCGTGCATTCAGGCAGCAGCTCGGTTCAGAGACTGCTGCCCATGAGACAGTGTTGAATTAAATGGAATGCCACTGGCCACAAGCATGTGATGTTTTTATTTTATTTTTAGTCCTATAGCACTGTGCAATTATTGACAATCTTGATACTTGCAGATGGCTGTTTGATATCGATGTGCAAGACCCAGATACATGCATGAAAGATTAAAGAAATGTGCAGAATTTTTCCTGGTTGCAAACGTGATTGCAAAACCGAATATATTCATTAAAAACATAAATAATCAAATATATATTTATAATGTATGTTTATCATTCAATATATTGTCTTTCAGTAAATTCTGAGGAAAGAGACTTCAAAGCTAGTCTGTGGCTAAAGGCTAAAGCATAGCTTGTTACTCTGCTAAATCAGTCTGTGTGACAGTCTTTGCCAAAAATAATCAAGCCAGAAAGTAAGGCTTTAAACTACAAACCCGTAAAACATTTATTTCCCTCCAAAACCCTCAAAATGAGATTTAAGCCAAGTCCCATCATGTAGTTGCATTATTTGCAAAATATTCTTTTCCACCTCTCCTGATTGGCCGTAATCCTCCTTAAGTTGCACCAACATGTGTAATTACCTTCGTATTTACACACATTTATAGTGTCAGGACAGCTGTTTTTACACTGTATATTATCTGATGCTCTTTCATTTTCAAGAGCTTGTTGAACTCCATGCTTAACGCAGCATAAAACCTGAGAGCTATTGTGGGAGTTAGTGTTCAACATAATGTATGTAAATATGAAAATGAAAGCCACTGTATTATACTCTGTAGTCTGATACAAAGTAGAAATGTAGTTGATAGCTGATTGGTTTGAAAATGAAAGTTTAGCATCGATAAAATGAGTGAGGATTTTATTCGTGAATGTAACCCCGCTTCTGACCGTGCTGCTTTTAGCATTGGACTGCTGAGGATTCAGGAGACTGCCGTGCTTAAAAGCACTTTTTCCCAGACAAAGGCTTTCTGGGATTGGACCACAGTTTTTACCCACACTGCTTCAGATTCATTCCCTCTACATTATTCATGTCAGCTATTTAGCTCTTATCCACAGAGACATGAAATGGGTGCACCAGTATAGAGAGTTTACATTTATAAATATGCAGCATTACAAGCAACTAATAGCCAAGAGTGTGATGGTGAAATGACAATGTTTAGACAAAACATGAAATTAAGTGCGTAATCTTTGTTGCCTCATGAGGAATTCTAAGAAATGACAACAACACTGTCGTTACATCCACATGACGCAAGCCTTCAGTGATTGTGGACCACCCCACCCCTCCTCCATGCAGTAATTTATGGCAAAGGAGGACATGGAGGATTAAAAAAAAACATAATTTTGAATTGCCAGACCTTTCTCCACAGCGCTGGGAAGGAGGGTATGGCTAGTCCACATAGCACTCCAGGATGGAAGTAAAACATGCTCTGGTTTATTGCCATTTCTTTAAACCAATCACAATCGTCTTGGGCGGTGCTTAGCGCTGCACAGAGCCACTGTGCCTCTGCAAAATAGCCTCTTGAAGGAATTTGTTTTGGTGGAAGGTGCAAGTTCAAATGTTGTTTTAGATGTGCAACAGAAAACTCAGATTGGACAGATGAGTCAAGCTAGCTGTCTCCCGAGATGGCAAAAGTACTCACTTCCCGTACTCAAGTAGAAGTACAGATACTTGGGTTAAAAAATACTCTGGTAAAAGTAGAAGTACTCATTTTACTTATTTACTGAAGTAAAAGTAACAAAGTACAGACTTGGAAATGTACTTAAAGTATAAAAGTAAAAATAGCTTTGGGAATGACAATTATTTTTACAGTGCAAGCTGAGAAACTTAAGTGGACATGGAAAAAAGGTTCTTTATACAGTATGCCATTGGCGACATTTTAAATGGATGTCTGCCAATAGGCCTAAAACATCACATATATGATTAGTGTGACAGAGACTGGGACTCCAGGTTAATATGATTCTGACTGAGAAGCAAGATATGAATCCAGTTGTGATTTCTCTTTTTTAATCTTTCCCTTAACATTTAAAGGAATCTCCATGTATGTGTGTGTGTGCTCAATATGGCTTCTGGAAAGAAAATAAAGTATAAAATATGAATTACTAAACAGACATTAATTAAGAAGTTCCACATACTTTAAGAATCACGCAGCACATTGGCCAGGAGTCATTCTTGATGCCTACTATCTCCAACATCTCTCTCACATAAGGCCGAGGAGGATCGGGAATGTCTTGCTGTTTGTCTGCCGAATCTCTGGAATCTCTGTTTTCTTCATTGTCAATCATGTCATTGGCACCATCAAACCGCAATGATTTGACGCAAAGGAATGCCGCTAAATCTGTCGAGTTGTCTTGTAGTGGTGCGTCGAAGTACAACGTACAGTACTGTGTATTCCCATCCAATTAGATTGAATATGGTATTGATCACGCAAACAATAATCATGGTAACTCCAGTGGAATTATTTGAAACTTGTTAGTGAGGACTAGATTAGGACTGCATTTAAAGCCGATTCTGGTTTCCAACTTCGCACCAGGTGTTTCTGTTAAAACACGGACAGAGACAACTTTTCTCTTTTGATGCTTTATTAAACCAAGCAACAGTTCAAACATGGGGCATGGCTCTGCTATGGCTGTGTGTTTGTGTGTGTGGTTCTACAAAGACATAAATAACATTGTAAAGGCTACCATACACAATGCAGAGGAATATATATGCTAGCAAAAAATAACAATAAACCCACTATTAATAACATTATCTTAAAGCAGTGTAACTACTGTAGCATGTAAATAATGCACCTAAAATACAAATGTGAGCCAGGGCGTTCAACAATCGGCATTATGAATCAACAGTCAGTTGCAACCTAGCTAACAGGGGAAGAACACAAACAATTCAATCACTAGGTAACTTTTAAATTTGCAAGAACTATAGACCAATACAATAACAGGCTTAAATGAATTGACAACATAAGTTATACGACTTACAGTTCTCAGCGATTCACACACACAATCTCATCTGATTGTCTTCTTGACAGTTAGTCTCTTTTTATTTTCTCTTACTTTTTTCTCTGTGTGCCGTGTGCGCCCACTCGCGGTGTGAGGCGCGTGTCCGCGCTATTCTCCGACATGCACTCACAATCACACCTGATAGACAACCTTTTGTACAAAAATAAAGTAACGAGCCAATTTTGGAAAATGTAAGGAGTACAAAGTACCAATATTTGTGTTAAAATATAGGGAGTAAAAGTAAAAAGTCAAAGTAAAAATATCTCAAAAATCTACATAAGTACAGTAACAAAGTATTTCTTTGTTACTTCCCATCTCTGTCTGTCTGGATTCACCCTGCAGAGATCTGAGGAGCAGTTAACCATAGTCCTCATAAATCCACCGGAGTTTAAAATGACAACACAAAGAAAGCGGTAAGTGAGTGGGAATTTCCGGCAGCAATGGAGCGATCCCAGAAGTGGAAGGTCATAGATATAGACTAAAAAAAACACGATGGACTCTTCAGAAGAGGCAACTATCTTCACTCAAGCTTGTGCATGCAAAAGTTACCGGACTACACCATTTTGTAAACATAGTCATACTGAGAAATACAAAGAGAGTTTTGTAGAGCGGATAGTTTTAATTCACTTTGTATCAACTCATTTGGCAATGGCTTGAATGTAATGGACGTCCATCATGATGAAATGTTGCACACTATAGCTTTAATTTTGGACCGAGTGAGAACAATATTGTTACTGCAGTAAGCAGAGGTCAGAGTTAGGGGGTACTTAAAGGGCAGAAAACAACAGGACAGTAATGCTGTAAAGCTTAGCAAAAGACGTGTGATCTACAAGCGGTTAGAAGAGTAATGAGAAGATGTGAACGGCTCCTGTAGCACTGCCTTTGTCCTGCGATCCTAAAGTGCAGTCAGTTCAGGGTTTACAGGCCCAGTCCTAAGACATGCAAGGCTGGTTGCAAACGCACATTACAGTAATGTGACATTAACTAAATTAAACTGATTTTTCTTCCTGCACAGCTGTGTGCCTCTCAAAAAATATGGTGGCTGTTCTGGTAACATTGTCAAATTACCCCTCTACACTACCATTCATTTTATGCAGGACACTTACTTTCAGGATGTTTTGGTGGTAAAAACCACCATTTAATCCACTTCCAACTTTTAGCCGGATATTCAACTGATGTTTCCCAGACTAAAATTAGATACAGGCTGTCTTTTCACGGCTAGTACAAGATAAATATGTAAGAAATCTAAATATTTCACTTCATCTTTAACATTGAATCCAAAAACAAAAGTATGTTATTTTCCTTATTAGTAACATTACTCTATCCTAGTTTATTTGTCTTGTTAGCTCAAAATATTGATCATGGTGCTGTGGACACAATAAAAGGAATACATGTACAGTGAATCATAACACAATCTAATACAAGTGCTGCAATAACTGTGATAATACCGTACGTTTTGAGGCCATGGTGTGTGTTGCACTATAAAATGCTGCTGTTAAGTTATTCTATAAACTAAAACCATGAATGACCACAGAGCTGAATTAACAGCTCTCTTACACATTCTCGATGAAAACCTTAAGCTTCAAAAAGGGATTTATTGCAAGGCCATTGTATTTTATTGCATTGATGGATATTGCACAGGTGGTGCATTGAGTGTGTCCACCCCTTCTATAGCCTAAAGTAACTCTTTTATTGTGCCAGGACTTCAGCTTCCTGATTGAAGCCATGGACTAAAATGAGAAAATGTAATATGACCGCCACACCCTCCCATTGCTCCAGCCAGTTTGAAGCTTACTGCAAATTACTTGCCTGCTCTGTCACAGCTTGATGGTTTTATTTATTGCTCAGAAAATAATGCACATCTCCAGTGGATGTTATTAGTTATATATGATTAATTTCAGGAATATAAGCAATGTTTTCTAGTGCTGCACAAAGTCTGTGCTAAATGAGGAAGAGCCTCTATTAAAGCACCCCCCACCCCCCTTTTTTTTTTATATATATATATATTTTTGCGACAATTTGTACTGCATACTGGAATCAAGGAGCCCACAGGGAGGGAGGGCTTTCTGGGGTAAAATCAGCAAGGCGGCGCTCTGTGAAGGGCCACAGAGTGTGTAGCGCCACTTGTGTTGTGGATTAAGATATTCATCACAGGGCAGCTTGCCATTAAACGTGGTGTGGTAATCCAAACAGCCCTCTGTGATAAGTAGATGGTGCCGCAGATGATTGCGGCCCTGAGGAGAGGCGAGTTGAGCTGCTGAACCGGAGCCCAGCAGAGGAGAGGGCCACAGGCTGCACTGAGATGAGCACTCTCAACAGTCATCAGAGAAATAGATGACTCTTTACTCGGAGTGGAAATCACTAGAGCCATGCCTTACAATCACAGTAATTCACCACTGAACACTTTGCCCAGGATCTTTTTTTTTTCTAATCCCAAAATGAGCAGCTTTTTCTGAAAAGTTATAATGGAATTTGTAACTCTGTTGTGTTGTGTTTAAATTGCTGTAATGTTTACAGGAAACAGCAAGACACTAAATTGTGATTGTTAAAAAGAATAATCAGAACAAATAAATCAGCTCAAGAGAGAAAAAAAGGTTTTGTGCAGGAACTTAACCGTAACTGTGGTTAACTTCCTGCACAAAACCTTTTTGCTCACAGTAACCGTGAGCATTCCTGTCATACCGTGCAGCCAGTGGTGGAGATACTTTAGTATAATGAATTACACCAACAGTTTCAGATTGTGTACCACAGGCTCTATAAATCAAATGCTTACTTTTGGACATTTTAGATTGTTATGGGTATAAGGTTGGAAATGGTTTGCTGAGATTTGAGTCTGAAAGCAAGTCTGCCTGAAAAGCTAACATAAAGAAAATTGTTCTTTTGGCAGAAGAGTGTATGCATGGACGTTAAGGTATGGATTTTATTTTTATTCTTTTGTTTGTTTTTTATGAAACATTGGCAGCAATTGGAAGTGTTCGCTACCACGCTACAGATTTGGCTCTTCTTATGTGGAATAAAGAATGGACAATGTATTGCACATAATGCCAGGATGGACTATTATTTAATTAATGTGATGGCAACACTGTAAACGTATATATGGACTGACTAAAGGGTAACTATTGTTAAGTGTGGAAATAGGGACGCTATTTTGAATGTCAGTTAAAACCAGGGTTGTATAAGTAACATCCACTGGTCAGGAAGCTTTACTTAAAGCCAGATGTGAGCCGGATATCATAATTCTCTCCTGGCAACATGAAATCACCCAAAGTGTAAATAGGTGACCCCATCAGAATTCAGGGAAATCTTTGGGATGTGCAAAACTTGCCGACACTACACATTATATGGTCCTTCAGTCTTGGCACAGTAACAAATGAGGGATTTGATGGGGAGCACTAGAGCAGTGGCTTGAGTGGCAGAATGCTCCTAAAGCCCCAGCTAGTCCTAATGAGGCAGCTTGATGTAGCAACCAGGTCCACTGGGCGCAGGAAGGACCAGATGTCGCTCCTACACTCACTCATTCCTTCCAGCTCAGCCTGCATTCACCGTTCAGCCCATCTGCTGCTATCATGCACAGTCAATATTTAGCCACTGGGAAAAGGACAGACACGCTCTGCACCTGGATCATTATAGTGCCTCTGGTAAATTGGAGATGTTTTTTTTTTTTTCTGGAAGCCTAACTATGAAAAAGTAAACAACTCCTTTTCGGCCCACACTCTCCGTAACCCCTTGTGCTCGACTTCCTGACGTTTAAGATATTTCTTTTCAGTTCCCTTCACAGTGTATACTAATGAGGAGAAAATGTAACACATCTCGGTGCTAGATTGCATCCAGGAACAGTTGAATAAGCCTCACAGCTCGTGTTGCATGACTCAGCAGTGAATCATTGGTCGCCAAGGCGCCAATGAGCAATGTTGACATGCAATATGCCAATTCTCGCCTGAAGATGAGACATTATCAAATAACTGAAAAGAAGGGGAAAATAAGAATCCATTTTCTGCAGAGAAAATGGTTAAATATCTTTATCAGTTTGTCTCTTGCACACTCAGTGTGACAAGTGTCTGTTACATCATAGCTCAAGGCATTAATGATCTGCCAGTGTGTTACCAAGGGTGATGGTGAAGTTTAGTTAGAGGGGCAAACTTCATATCACTAAGAGGCTTCCAAAAAGTACGAGAAGAAAAGAACAAAATCAATTATAACTGCTATAATTGTATCGCCACACCTGGCTGAAAACAAATACATACATACACAATACTGTTTAGTTCAGTTTTAATCAAATGGGCTATTCCTCAAATTTGTAAAGTCCTCATGGGGTCTAAAGTAGCCTCTTAATTGGCTAACAATGTACCTATGCCAGACCTGTGAACCCCAGCATTTAAATGCTAGGAGTGATCATCAAGGGAGTGATTTAGTTACCTCATCTTTTTGTCACCAGTTAACTTGTACAGCATTAAGAGCAACAGTAGGTCCAGCTGTGGCAATTCATAATTGAACTCTGCTTGGTATGGTTTTAATTCAGTTAGCACCTGGTTTGATATGCATTAAGAGATGATTTCATGGAAAGTACCCCATGCCAATCTCTAGGTATGGTGAAGGGTATGTGATGATCTGGGGCTATTTTAACTCCAAAGGCCAAGGGAACATTATTAGGATTCATGGTAACCTGGATCCATGAAATAACTGGCCTTTAATAATAAAACTCGGCCTGCCTTATTTATTTATGATACAATATTCATTCACAAAGAAAATCGGTGTACTTAAAGGTTGGACTTTTCCTCATTTTTGTAAATAAGGCATTAAGATCAATTTCCAAAAGATGATTTTTTTGTTTTTATTCCTCCTTTTTGTCAACTTTAGCATGGGTTCATAAACTTATAAGCATCACTGTAACAGTAAAACTGCGGTATGCTATTAAAGTGTTCAAAGAGTTCAAAGATTAAAACACATGGCAGACATCATTAAAACGTACCTTTTGCTCTCTTTGAAAAAACTGGTAAAAGTCTTGATCACCTCCTCATGCACGAGGATGCTCTTTCACTACTTCATGTCTGCCTGCATTAATCATCTTAAAGGAGTGACAGCCTGTAAAAGCATTTAAAACATGTCTTATAATAGTTGTCTCCAGCATGTTGTGAGCCTCTTCTGTGGGCTAGGTTTAAATTCAAATTGAAAGAATGGTATGGTTTTGCTTTGTCTTGTATGTGGAACTTGAAAGGGTGTGTTCATGTCATCTTTCTGCCTCAACTTTCAGACAAAAAGAGGGCAGTGTTGTTTCACCACCAATTCTTAAGTTATGAATTTGATCTTGGCATTATACGTGTGGCTCCGATGAACTGAGAAGCTCTTATTAGAGTTCATTTGCATTCCGTTGAGCTGTTACTACACAGTATGTGCTTGGCTTGTACTTATGAAAATGAAGGTTAATCAGCAGTCATTGCTTCAAACTTTCCTTTAAACTCAGAGAGATATGTGCTTAAATATTTAACACCCCTCGGTGGTTCTTCAAGTCATTGGTTAAAAGAAAAAAAAAATTGCCTTCCCACTCCTGGAATGGTAAGTGCAACAAAGGGTTATCTCATATTACTTCACAGACGTAAAGAAAGTCGAAACCTTTTAGATTGCTTTTGAGAATCAGACTGCTGCACTGAAGCACTGGCTATAAGCAATACATCCAGATACAATTATAAAGCTCTGAAACAGCCACATCTAAAAGGTGTGGCACACCGATGGACTAAAACTAAAGGAACAGTCTGCGGCTTTGGCTAGATGAATAGTTATAATGAACACTTAATAACAATTTTATAACATACCCTGTCCTAATGCATTATAATTTACTGCCTATGCTGTAGGCCTACTGTTAAAAATGTAAAGCACCAGCAAGAAAATCACTAACTGGTTAATATAGCGAGCAATAAATATAGATTATTTTTGTGAAAAACACAAAAAACATAACACATGAAAAGTAATGTATTTTGTAAAACGTCTGCTGCGGTTTTCTTTAAACTGAAATGTCTGCTCATTTTCACTTCACATCATGCTGAGTGTCATACGCCACTCAGCATCGCCATTTCCTCTACCACAGACCGCATTTCTGTGTCAGCTTATGGCTTGTGGGTTGTAACTCTGAATGTACTGTGGACATAAGATTACATGCACTCATGCTATCCATGAGCTCACTGCCATGTCTACATGTCATGAGCTACACGACTAATGGGACCGTTTTGACGCAAATGTGTCTTTGTCAGTTTGTGCTTTTGTAGTCTATTTCCATGACGTTCCAGTTCCGGGATTGCTCCGGTGCTGCCAAAAATTCCACTTGGTCACTCTCTTTTCGCCTGCATGTCTGTTCCCTTCCGTTTTCTTTGTGAATTCATGAGGATATGGTTAACTGCTCCTCAGATCTCTGAAGGGTAAATTGAGACAGCTAACTTGACTATCTGTCCAATCTGAGTTTTCTGTTCCCGAGGCTATTCGGCAGCAGCATCGTGGCTCTGTCCGGCGCTTAGAGCTGCCCATGACGATTGTGATTGGTTTAAAGAAAAGCCAATTAACCACAGCACGTTTTTCTCCCATCCCGGAATGCTGTGTGGACTAGCCAGACCCTCCTTTGCAGCGCTGTGGAGGAGGGCAAAGCAAGACTAGTGCTTATGTTATTAAAACAGTAGAGAAGACAAAGAAGAAAAGGCTTTAGCAGGATTCATTCCAAGATGGCCAGGGCGTTCTCATGACTCCATCATGGCTGAATGGTAAAATGAGACGGTTTTCTGGAGTTTGTAGAGAAATTACCTCATCAGAAAATAGCCTCTATTTGAGGAGTATTTTGTTGGGCCGAAGGCTATCATTGTTAGTGCCTCCTGGTCAATAGTTTCAGGGTAAATTGAAGCCAGTGAGTAGAGTGCTGGGTTGTCTATCTGATCTGTCACTTCTGGTGCCCTTCAATCAACAGCATACAAAATGAGTCCCTCTATCCTTGTAAACACAAGATGATAAGGCAAGCAACCCTAATAATCTCTTCCGATTCCCATGGCCCACTGCTCCACACGTCATACACATCTTGGAGGGTTCATTTCCATTTGGATTGGAGGCCCAGTTCAGGGATTTCTTCTGTTGTTTCTGCCAAATGCCTTCAGCAAAGGCAAGCATACTGTATGCTTTCATCTGAATAAACACCTTATGCATTGTGCACCATGTTTACTGTAAGAAACGTTTTGGTATAATTGGTCTGATAAAACGTTTATGAAAGTGCATTAAATAAAATTGAGATAGCATCCAAAATGACAGCTCCATTATTTTTATTGAATCGTTCCCATCAAGCAAATGTGTTGCAAAGGATGTTGTGAGTAGAAAGCATACTCTCTTTTGAAAAGTCAAGCATTTCACACTTGTTGTTCAAGTTTACAGCTTTAATAAGATGCAAAAAGTTGTTCATTTTATTTCTTGTGTTTCTTTAAGAAAAAAGTATATTGTGTAACCATGGCCGCGGGAACATATTTTGAGTTGGGGGTGCTGACAAATCTTCGAGAGTGAGGTTTTCAGCCAAAAGTCAACCACCACACACCACACTGCATCTATCACAACGCTCCACAAGCAGAAAAACTAAAACAAGAATAAAATCCGAAACCAAAGACACGGCAAAGCTATGCATGGATAACACAGGATACAGGCGCAAAGCTATGACAATGGTACAGAATAGGCCTACTACAAGCTCAACCACTGAGCCACAAAATACAAGGGTATAAAACATCACTGAATTAAATTAAATTAAATCAAAAGTTGTCTGTTGCTAGCAGGGTTGCTGTTGGAGTGACAGGTGTGCTGCTGCTACTTCTTTTAGTTCCAGTTGTCTGACTCAGGTCTACTAGGTTTTTTAGCCTGTGATTGATTCATGAAGAAACCCAAAATGCGCTTACATGTTATAGGCAAGCTAACTTCTGTACTGCTGACCTGCCAGGAAAGAACTATCTTCACTCATGAATGAGCGTCAGAGGTGCGCATCGCGTCTCGCTCTTGGCAAAATTGGCAGATTCATTCTGATCAAATTATGTGTTTATCTCTTCCCAAACAAATTGTAAAATCAAATTTCATTTAATTGTAATGAAAGGGAGTAGGTTAATATCAATAATCAATTCAATAAAATAAATGTATGTCATTTTTTGTTATGGCTCTAGTTTGTCTACCTTTCACTAAGGGGGTGCTTCAGCATCCTCCGCACCCTTAGTTCCATGTGTGTGAGTTAGATATTTGATTTTGGGAACTATTCAGTCATCTGCTTCGCTTAAACCAATGCATTATGCAGATACATTGTATAGTGTTATTATTTTATAAAGTGATGCAAAGTGTAGAGCAATAAGCTCTGATCTGTTTTGGTGAACCATGAACCACCAGGGACCATTCTTCTTCTTCTCTCATTTTTTCATCAGTAGTTCTATCTCCACACTCCCTCTTTGCCCAAATGGCCTCTGAGCATACTCTCTTAAAATGGCTTGTGACCTTTCTGTGATGCTGAGCCGCCACCAGAGCTAATAATATCTCATTATAATACAACAGCCAAGTAAAATTCAGCTTCTAAAGCTGTGGCAGGAGGATTTACCCAATACCCACAGTACCTGCCAAAATGAGAAAAGGAGAGTTCTCTGTTCGTTTAAATCAAAATAAAGGCCCACTCCCAGCATACACAACATGGCAGCATACACTTAACTACAGCGGGTCTGTTTTCCTCTTTTTATAACTATTAAAGTTGACTTAATCAGTGCTTGGAAAATATGAAAGCTTTTGAATGCAACAGATGGTGTTTGTTGGCACTTTTAAGGTAAACACTAAAAACATAAAGTTTGAATCAAAGTTTTTTGACTGCTAGATGTTGGTGGGTGGCTCTTTCTTGTATCCACTCTTTCTTTAACCTGGTAGCCAAGCTGCCTCCCACCAACAGATGTTAACGTCTGCACTTAGTGCAGTGAGAGCTGCATTAATTCAGCAAAGGGGATAAAAGTTACCTGCAAAGAAAGCAAGGAGAGAGAAAAAAGATGGTTTCGAAGCAGATGGTGTCACACAGTGCTCATGCATCTGCAGTATGTGGAGTGGTGAAAAACAACAAGCTCCTCAGGAACAGAAACATTACTTGATGTTTTTTTTTGTTTTACACCCAGTGAAGATTTCAATATTACTTCAATGATTTCTGATTATACTTGTGTTTCCTGACAAACGTTACAATAAAGATAAGTCAAAGGCCTTGTGTTGATTGCCACAGCCTTAACTGACATAGATATCTAAATGTGTATGTATATATATATATATATATATATATATATATATATATATATATATATATATATATATATATATTATAGTTCTCAAAACCTGCCCACTGTACATATAGGAGTACCCATAAGACACCTATCATCAGCAGGCAACAGTGATAGCAATGAAACAAACAAAATGCTTATTTTACTCTATTACCATGAGGGCTGGAGGAATGAATGAAAGAAAACTTAATTTAAAAGTTCATCTCTGTACTTTATAGCTTTAGAGCTTTTCTCTCAAGCTGAAGAGGGAACCTAAGAAGATTGCATCAATGACATTTATTTCTGGTCTCAGATTACCTTGATATACAGTATGCAGTTTAGCCAATCCTATTACTCCCAGACACACAAGGACACAAAGACTCACCGCTTTACACATTAGGGGAAAATTATGATTCTGTATGATATCGTCAAGGTCATGTTGTTAGTACCTTACCCCTTGCCCTTTGATTGGATGTTTCAAATGTTGTCACGTCTGGCCTTTGTCCGGCTATAAGCTCTCCCTACTCCAGAGGAGTTCTCCTCAAGCAGGTAGAAGCGAGTGCTATTGGGAATATGCTTTTAGCGCAGAATAAATCAATTGGAAAGAGAGGCTTTAAATCAGCAGAGATGACACTGTTGTCCCATTTTGCCTGGCTCCATCCATGTGGTCGTTAGGTCAATGTCATCGCTAAGCCCAGACACAGACATTGTCTTGGCAAAGGCGTTTCATTCCCTGTAATTTCTGAAGATCAATAGAAGCAGTCAGCGACCCACAAAGCTCGGAGGTTGACTAGGGCTCTATTTATAGCAGCTGGTGTGTTTGCTCTGTACTGACATGGCAATACCGTTTAGTTGTACCGCGAGTTCAGGCTTGTTAGAGAAATTGCGCCGGTGTTAAGCACTTACACATAAGATGGCGCTGCTAGTTTTGGCATTAGTGATATTGATGATGGAGGTAGCAGAAGTGTAAGACTTTGACTAGCGAAGTGAGGAAATGAGGTCAGCGGCGTTTCCCCTTCGAACGCGTCCAAGAGTTTGTTTATGAGTCACAGCTGTGAGTTAATGCAAAGTGAATAGGAGTGCACTGCAAAATCCCAAACTGTAATATTAAACTCACATGGTGCGGAAGAGCAAGTAATCAATTACAAGCAAGAAATAAATTGGATGGCAGGCAAGGAAGGGATGGACAGCTGATGACATATTTATCAAGGCACAATCACCACCGAGGAATTTTCCAGCTCCGCGCTCAGTGAGTGACAGATGGAGAGTGCTGCCTCTTTAACAGCTTCCCTGGGAGACAGGTTTTAAGGAAATGGGACCATGCAGTACATTCGAGCTATTTGAGGAGGAGACTTATGTTTCAAAGCTGGAAGGCACATAATAAAGAATTCATCTTTTACCTGAAATAATAAAACAGAGGAGGTTGAATTATGCATCTAATCCCACCGTGTGCATTTCTAACTAGGTGGGAATTGAATATTGCAAAATAAAGCTCATGAATCCAAGACAATGAGCTCCTTTTCTGAGAGTGCACACGTTATTGCCATATTAATTTGCACAGAAGCCACACACACAGAGACTAATTTAGGTGATAAATGTAGGAAGCCACAGTTTTCAGCTTTCAGCTTAGCCCTGCTGTTTTACACTAGTATATTAGCTTCTTCACTGACCAAACAATGCAGCTCCTCAGGCTATGCTACCTCTCGAAGATGTGATAGCCACGAAGAAGACAGCCACTGTGAGACACAGTGCGTGCTCCAAATGAATCACACACATGTTTATTTAAAGAGATTTATTCCTCTTACAGTGTATTATTCATCAGGTTTTTGAGGGCATCCTTGCTTATAATATAGCCTGTCGTTTTCTCCAACTGACTGAAGCACGGCTAAATTGTCCTGAATATTTCAGAGCACTTGTAAATAAAACAGCAGACACGCCTGCCGTTTGCCTGGATGGAACAGACTGAAAGGACTCTTCTGTCTCCAGGTGAATAGTCGCTCCTCTTTCAGAAGCAAGGATGCAAGAGAGATATGCACATTATTTAAGCTTGGAAACACTGGGCCTTCGTCCAACACAGGATGCTACTGTAGGAGATGGAGGGAAGGAGGAGCAGAGGACGAGCAGTTGGCAGTCCATAGTCGAGCCTGGAGTGAGAAACAAACAGTACCAGTGAACAGAAGGCAGGACCTCGGAGGAGGGGAAGGCTTGAAGGGCAGGACAGCACAGAGCAAATGCAACCTGTGGTGGTGGAGTCAACACCTGGGGTACAATTTGAAATATCCTCTGACATTATGTGGAATTTAATTTTGCAAATATACCGATTCAGGTTCAGTTAAAGCTGCAGTAGGTAACTTTTACAAATATAGGTTTTGTCACATTTGCTGATAGTGTCACTATATCCTGACAGTAGCACATTAGACAGAAAATCTGTGTCTGTGGGGGGGGGGCCTAATAGAATTTGTTAGTTTCCACCACCCCCGAAGATTTACAACCAATCAGAGCTGAGGAGTCTCTAACGCAGTGTCAATCACTGCTTGTGAACGGCGATCAAACTGTCAAACTAGGCAGCGCTGATAAAATATTTATCACGGTTCTGTTGCTGCATTGCTTATTTCTTGCCTCAAAAGTTGTACTAATAGTTGTAGTTTTTACTATAAAATTAAAAAGTTTGTGACCTGGCCTCCATGTTAAAAAGCCAAACCCAAGCACCGCCAACCGGTCGACCGGCTGGAGCTCTGTGGAGTGAAATGTCTGGTGTGTTCAGGCTACTTTCTAGCCCGGTTCTAAATACATTTTTAATAAACCGGAAAATGTCTGTCCCTGAGTATGCTCCTCACCTTGAATGTTTTCCTGGAAGTTAATTTTTAAATTTATTATTAATTAATTAATTAATATTAAAGTTATTTATATTAGCATAGGATGAAAAAGAGAATTTGACAATGGGTTCATCCACCCTACCATCACAGTTGGGATAAATTCATAGATTAGAATATGGCCCTATTTAAAAAATCTAAGCGTGCACCGTGAAGCGCCTGGCACAGGGCGTGTAAGAATCCACTTTTTCTAGTTTAACGGTGGAATAAAGGTTCAAGAGGGTTTTACTTTGTGTCTTGAATTGATCATATGTGTGTTTTGGCATGTTTGTGTACTGACTTTAGACAGGTTTTTGTTGGTGATTGGCGCGATCACTTTCCGCTGCCTAAAGATAGCAATACGCCAAGAATTCTCCTGAACAAGCACGGTCATGGGCGCACAGATGGGCACAGGTGCATTTGCTATTTAAACGAAGTGGGCGCTGGACAGGAAATTCACAACTGCGTTGGTCTTAAACTAGCAAAGACACTTGCGGCAGGCTTTGCGCTGCACCGGGTGCAAGACAGGGCCCTGTATGTTTACTTTGTTGAGACCTGAGGCCCTGCCATGGTTGCACAAAAAAAGATGCAGCGTTTTTTGTTTTGCTCAGATGATTTATACAATGAATATACTCTATACAGCAGCTGAACTATATACTATATATATGGTATCCTGGGAAAACATGGATTGCATAAGGAAATGGCCAATGGGACCAGTGCAAGTAAATGACTTTAGACAAGGGGGCATAAACATGATAATAGAGATGGTAATCAGAACTAATGGATGGAGGCTCACTAAGCCATCAGGGTGGATTTCTTATGCACAGCATGATAAGATATGATTGCAAGGGTACGGTTTGCCATGTCATTACCGGTCTTATATGAGGAAACCACAGAGAGAAAGAGGCATTGGAGAGGGCTGTTTACTACAGTGGATAATTGCCAGCAACCAAGAGTCACATTTCACTGGGCGATGCTTCTTTGAAGTAAACATTTGTTACACAATAAGGGTAACAGAATAACAGAATAGCAGTATCGTCTTCCTATCCAAATGTCATGTGCTGTTACTTTCTCTTTCCTGATGCTTGTATTTCTAAATGAGGTGACTTAGTTGTTTAAGTTGAAAAGAAACCTTCCTTTTGTCTCTGTGTTCAGCTGCTTTTGCCAATTTCCTTTTGAATTATACTACTGAACTCTGATTCACCTAATGCAATTTCAAGATCTATTGATCTCTGCAAAGCGTGTTTGCAAGATTATCCACCTCTTTATTTCCTTTCAGACCAACAAAAGCAGGAGCTCATAGTGACAGAGTAGATGTAGCTTTTTATGCACTGTATTTTTTGTGTTCAGGTTTGTTTCCCTTTGCAGAGCCATGAGTACTTCCAGCATTTCCAATTCCATTCTATTCCACGATGAGTCAATGTTCCCTTTAACTTCATCATTTTCCTACCTGAAAATAAGAAAGCAGCCCCTGGGACTCTATTCTTTTGGATCCCTACAGCCATCAGTATAAATGTGTAGTTGCATGTTTGTACTAGGAAACATGCTCTCTTCCATGACCTAAGCATGCTCTTATCAAGTTGTTTCCATTCTTAGTCCTCTTAAGATCTAATAAATGAGTCAGTCAGTGGTGTTTGATGCACCCACATTGGCTAAACATCTGGGATAACCACTGTTTGACTCAACAGTCTTGAGCATACATTTCTCCAACACACCCTGAAACTTCCTTTCTGCCTTCTACCTTGTTCCCAGAACTCCTGTAATGCCACTTTAGCACAACATTGTTCCCCATGCCCTTTGATGTTAGCCAAGTAATTGTTCATTAGTTGCATTCCTCTGACATCTAGTGGCATTACTCCTGCCAGAACCTGCAGGGCTGGAATGGGGATTGACTTGAAACACAGCACTGTCTCAGGGTGTGCTTAAAGGGATACTTCACCGATTAGCAGTAAGCTTTGTATCAGGAGAAACCCAGTAGTATTTTCGAATCACTGTGCTTCCCTCCCTTATGTCCCCCTGAGATGAGAGATCTATGTATTGTGTGTCTGGGAAAAAAACCAACATCACCAAAGACACCAAAATTGTCATTTTGCCCGAAGGCAGTGAACTACAAGCCAGCTAGTTCTGCATGTTTTTAACCCGCCCATAGGGGGTTGGACCCGAGGCAAGCCGAAGCGAGTCGAGTGTCAGCCATCTCGGAGCTAAGACCCAGCTGAGCAACAATTATGTGCATTCAACCTACCACATATGTGTACCACCGGGATACGTAGGTACAGATCGGAGAATATGCAGGAAACTTTATTACAGACAGAATACTCAACACACTTTGCGATCTTCGTGTGCTACGGAGACCAGCACCTTAGCCTGCAATGTCACCCGATGCCTCTAGCCGGGTAAAGGGTCATTGATGGCAGTGTGCGCTAAAGCGGAAACACCGAACAAGGGCATGAGTTCCAGCTAGGTGGAAAGCTAACGCTAGATGACCACCTGTCCGATCCATCCTGCTTGCAAGTGTCCGATTATTAGACACTCCCAACACGAGTTCAAAGACTGCTGTGTTTTTTTTTGTGTGGAAACTTGGCTGAACAACAGTGTCTAGCTATCTAGCTACCAGGCCTGCTAGCCGATGCTGCTCTGTCAGGTAAGACTAGTGGAGGTATGAGTTGCATTTTGAGATCAAATTAATTATTTTTGTTTTTATTAAAATGTTTACTATGTAACCTGTAGTACCTATAGTAAATCATTGTTTGTAGACTTTGACAACGTTTCAGATTCTGCCTTCAACCACCTTCATATGGGCACTGTGGCCATGCCCTCATTCTGGTTCACATTTATCAAAGAGACACAGCGGGTGAGGTAGTCTTGATATCCTAGCATAATCAGGATAATCATTGGTTAACTGAAAAACAGCAGAAATCCGATGAAATTAGAGTGATAATTAACTTTCTGATTGAACTCATGCTAAAACATTCAGGTCTGTTACCAACTAAAAATACCTTTGATTCCAGTTTTACTTGGTTCTTTCAAAGACTTGTGAAATTATCAGCAGGAAAAACCAGTCATTATTGCTTTTAAAGGACACCCTCAAGCCCTCTAACCAAAGATATGTGGGGGAAAGTTGCCTGCAAACACCCTCTCCTGAAATCTGAAATGAAAGTAAGCTCAGAGGAGCTTTTATTTCATTAGCAGCTAGGTTCTGTGAGCATCCACATTATAATACAGGCTTTGCAGTCCCAAAGGAGATTCCAGAGAGGCTGTGCCAAAAGTCAGGAAATGAATCATCATCTCTCACTCTAATCCCTTCCATCACCATCACATGAGAGAAGTGAGAGACTATACAGCTCTAGACGTCATGTGGGAAAGTACAGTACATGTACACACCATTGCCTGGACCATTCTTCATTGTAAATATGCAGCACTGGATTAGGGTTTGTCAGCGTCCTCCACAGACGCCACCCCAACAAACCATCCAGAGCCTCCAGAGGCAGTCACTCACCATTACCCAGCCTAATCACTGAACATGCTGCTGTCTCCCATTAATGAACTGACAGTGTCGGGCGGCATCTGGAATGGGAGTTGAGTGGCACATGGCCTGCTTTACTGAGCACCTTATTGGCCATTCAGTGTGGAGAGCTGTTTATTGTTCTGATGTGTGATCTAACGTGATAGGCTGCCTGGTAGTCACCACTTGAGAAAAAGGGGCGGTTATCATGCTGGGATGAGCACCGCTGGGGGGGAGAAACTACATTGGCCACCTCCACTGTGGCAGTGGATGGTGATATTTCTTTATTCAGCCCTGTTATCAATATAGAATAAAATGAGTCCTTTTTATTATATGCACAAAGCAAGAAAGGCGTGAGCCAAAGTAACAGTGAAGGTGGATTTAAATCCCATCCCCAGATAAGAAAATTGTATGCAAGCTAAACCCAATGCCTTTCCAGTACACACTGTGATTTTGCTAAAACAGACAGGGACACATGTTAGACAGTTGTGTTTGAGAAATGGTGATTTCAGCTATTACATTATTCCAATTAAAGGTATTTCGCTAAATTCAATGCAATGCAATTTGGGGTAATTAATTATATTAGTTCCTTATACACCTTTGTAAACAAGGTCAGCATTCTGAACAGTTTGAAAAAAAACTCAAATAAATTGTGAATATTTGAATTTTAAGTTAGTGATGTAATAGACTATGTATTGTTTTTCCTTTTCTCTGTGCATTTATACCAAAGAGACTTGGAGACTGAGGTTGGACAGTAATGGAGATCATGTAGAGAGCTGAGCTTCTCTGATTCACTTACATGAATGAATTGTATGTGATACCTGTATGTCTTGATATGCTGTAAGAAGTGCAATCAACTGAAAAAGGTTTTCCACAGCATTTTATTTCTTCAAGATCAGTTTTTCTTGTCAGACTTATGGGTCTGTTGTTTGAGTGGACAATGAGCACAATGCTTGCCAGAATAAAACAGAGAATACGAATATATACTATATTGCTACAATATTAACTCTACTTTTTTGATACAGAGTCCATAACAGCTAGTTAGCCAATCAATATTCAATCACAACATAACATGGTCTGAAGTGAGCTACTGCTTTTATAAAAGTTATAGTTAAATTCCTATTTAAATAGATTATTAAATAATAAATAATCATGTTCACAATTAAATAGGCTCTCCTTAGCTGGCTGCTTGCACATACCGAGGCAGTTGCTAAGGAATGCAATGCAGATAACGTTAGCCTACACTAGCAGCTAGCATAGGCTATTTGTTTTGTTTAATGCTAAAGTAAGGCACAGAATATCTAACAAACAAACGAACCGATCGAGGCAGAGGTAAAACAGCGTAAGTTAAAATTCCGAGGTAAAATTACTGTTTTTGTCAACGTAGTCTGGTGGCTATGAAGAGAAAATTGTGCACACTTAAAGGGATACTTTGCCAATTTTAAACCAGCTCTGTGTTATGGCAGTGTGTAACCGGCTTCCCTCCGTAGCACCAGTTTTTTTTGTTTTTTGTTTGTGGCTCAGGAGGTAGAGTGGTCATCTACCAATCAGAAGGTCAGTGGTTCAATCCCTGCAGTCTACATGTCAAAGAGTGCTTGGGCAAGATGCAGAACCCCAAAGTGTGAATGTGCAGGGATGTTTATCTGATGAGCAGGCAGCACTTTGAATGGCAGCCTTAGCCGACATCTTTGAATGGTGCCTGTAATGTGTAAAGTACTTTGAGTGGTCGTTAATACAGTGCTATATGAATGCAATCCATTTACCAAAATAATTTGAATCATAACTTTTGTATACAGTTATTATATCCCAGCTATGAACTAATCAGATTGCTTAATTTGAGCTACTGTCTGTTTTTTGTTTTGTTTTTTTAAGTATATTCAGTTCACAAAGTATCCTAGTAAGTATGTGTGTAATAACTACACATAGCTTTTTAAGACTTACAATGTGCATGTGTTGAAAACAGGACCAGTCAGCCACAGTCAGATCTACTTTTCATTTCTGGCATTGATGTGTTTTAGCTTGTTCCTGTCTGTCAATAATTAAAACGTACTCTCCAAAACATCTTTCTCAAACATTTCTTAATAAGGCACCCTGCGGCAATACTAGGCAGTGTGGCAAAGAAAAAAGGAGAGTGGCAAGATGTTTTCTGTCTTCCCGCCAAGCTTAGAAACCCATAATAAAACTAAAGAATTGACTGCAGTACCCATTTTCCCACTGACCTAGAAATTACTAACCAGTCTTCCTCAAAGATGGCACAAGATTCTATAAGAGACCTAAGATTATCTTTTATCCTTTGATTTTCTGTTTTCCAATGTTTCTCTCTCTCTGTAGGTCCATCACAGAAGCATTACCCAATTTTCTCACCACTGTGTTTACCATACAGTGAAACAGTATTTGATTCAAAGCAGCTCAAGTGACTGTCTGACCAAACCTTTATTGAACAAGAAATAGAGGAATTCAAAGGGTCACAGCTTTTTCACTTATACACAAAAAAATCAAAGGATGCCATACATTGGCCAAAAAACTATAACAAGAACAATCTAAGTTTATCGGTAAAGGAAGCACACACACTGATTTTTGTTGACTTTGCCGCTGTCCTATTTGGGGTCTGATCATGCAGTCTGTGTGTACAGTATGTGTGTGCTTAGTGAACATCATCCTCCACACACACACACACACACACACACACACACACACACACACTTGGGTTGGGCCATGGATCATTTTAGACATTGAAGGTGAGTGCAGCAGCGAGGTGGACAAGAGAATGCGACCAGACAAAAGCTGTGGAAGCCTCTGCATTTGTTCAGTTGTCTCAGGTAATGTTTTGATGCAACCATTAAACCACAATCTAAATGCCACTATACCGCCACCCCTAAACACATACTCCTAATCAAACCCTCCCTAATCCCAAAATAGACACACACTTTAAAATATTAACAATAAAAACCTTACTCTGAGCCTTCACAGTTTTGCTCCAGGCTCAACACTTAGCAAAAGCTGTTGGTGGTATGTAAATATGCCTGATGTAAATAGTCTTGATTAGGAATTAAAATCTCATTAAGTCAAATGGGTTGTTGACCTTCCCTCTGTTAGGGAAAATTATTCAAGCGGTGATCTCTTAAAACTATTATGCAAAACTGCTTCTGCCCCATGCAATTTACAAGAGAGATTCAACAGGAAATATGAATTATTACCCACCCTTGTGGATAAAAAAAAAAAAAACACAAACAGAAATATCCTCATATCGTTGCCATGAAATTATTATGCAGAAGTGTCACTTAATGCACTACGTCTACATTTGCTGTCACTGAATGTGAGTTGCAGGGAGCAGTCAGACAGAGAGATAAAAATGAATCCTGCTGAGGATATGAAATTATGAGGATATTAAAATAGCTCTTCAGGGGGATGTGGGGTACTGGCTATGAAACAGAGGATTTTAATAACAATAAAATATTGCTTTGGATATTCATAATAAAAACGGCATGGTCTTTTCATACTGCTTTCTTTCATTTTGAGAATTATTTATTGGTTTCCAGCGATCTGCAGCTCAATGAAGTGGCATTTTGAAGCTCAGCTTGTCTTCTTAATTCAGCTGTCCAATTTACATATAAAGAATAGCTGTCTTTTCAACTTGAGAGAGCCCTGTGATATTAATCTCTGTGTGGCAGTGTGTTTCTTTTCATATAGTGCATAATTCCTACAGTACATGACATTACAATCAACACAACATTTCAGTGTGACATGAGAAGGTCAGCAACACGTGAAAACAATCGTAGTCTAATTGTTTCAAATTAGTAGGAATTACACAATAATTACACCGAGACATATGGATTCATTTAAAATGTAATCGTGTTACTGAAGGTCGCTGAAGGGCCACACATACAGTACAGTGCTCAATACATAGTTATTAATGCACATGCCTGAACACAAATGAAAAATCTGTTTGTCTTGACCTAATTGGTGTTAAATTTATCTGATCTGTTTTTTGTTTTTGTCGTCAACTACTTGAGTTCCAAACCTGCTTTATGTGTGTATGATTTGTGGGTAATTGTTATATCCGGCGGGAAGTGTGAAGAATTTCTGTATCTGATAACTAAGTGTAGACAAACAGTAAATATCATTTATGTTTTGACACACATGTAGTTGCAAAAGAAGTGCTAACAGAGGAGCATTTCAGGCAAGATGGCTGCTGTTGCAAAGCCAAGTAAATCGTATCCCCAGGTTGTCTTGTTAAGCAACATACATTTTACATTTCTGTGCATTTCCCAAAAAAAAAAATGCAGCTATTCCCTCACTAAATATCAAAAGAGTGAAGTCACACCAGCATCAGCAGGTGAAGAAAACGCTTCACCTAAAAACTCAATCTCCTGGTGAATTATTAGTGCTACGGTACAAACAAACAGTAGCATGCAGCCAGTGCTTGTTTTAATAACTGATCCTTTTTCTTCCAACACCACACACATTGCATTTTAGTAAAAAGGTTATGTCTAATTACTGAACACAAACAACAGTTTCCAGTGCTGTTTACAGATATAGTCTAGGTACCACTACACTTTTTATATGTGCGACCCATTGAGACTATTGCATTTTGCAAGCTGTTTAATGTTCCCCTCAATCTTTGTTTTGTTCCTCTCTGTAGACTCCTGTTGATGTCTCGATAAATAGCAGTTCTACAGCTTTGGGAAAGCACACAAATAGGATCAATTTCTTCTCTATGACTGAGAATCAGCAGACTCTCATTTCATTTGTCAGGCAGGATAGCACCCATCGATTGGTCAGTCGTGTGCAACCACACCATGACGGCTTTTCAGAAGGTTGACTCAGATCCAACTTTGCCCGGGCAGGTCTGCAGGCAGGCCTGCGTCTAAGACAAACACCAGCAAAGTAGTTTCGGTAACACTTTACTTGAAGGTCTCTACATAAGAGTGACATGACACTGACATTAACACATGTACTGTCATGACACAGCCTTGACACATGAACCCTAACCCTAACCATAACTTGTCATGACAAAACCAAATGACACTTACTAAAAGAAGCGTTATGTCATAACGTTCATAATTTGTTAATAATGTTTATGACACGTTCATGACAGGGTCATGTCACTCTTATATAGAGATCTTCAAGTAAAGTTTAACCGTAGTTTCATTAGAATGGGCCCACTCGCTGCTCTTCTTTCAACACTTCTCTTTTTATAATTAATTTTATGTATTCGCTTATCACTTCTGGGTTGCAATAGCATGCTATGTGAAGTCAGTTTTCATTATAGTGATGAAATATTCAGCATTTTTTCTGCCAAAATGCAAATGTTGCATATAAAGCTGCGGCTTGCTGGTCTAGTATGTAGGATGTATCGGGCGGTGGCACACAACTTGCACCTTACTTTGGATCATCTTATTATTTCAAATTGCACCCACACTTTAGATTTTTTTTTTTTCCCAAAGACATATACAGTTAAATATTTATATCCCTACCGCCAAGATGCTCCTCCATCGGTCATGGAAACTTAAATCTTTCATTTATTCACGCACAAAAACAAGTAATTAAAAGCTTTTCTTTTCACATCTTTAATTAAAGCATTATATGTTGATATTTATATCATAAGGTCTTGTATATTAACTTGGGAGAAAATGTAATGGATGACACTGAGCACATATAGCCAAAATGGCATGATCCTCATTTCAAAGCGCCTCTACGAAGATTTCACTTCTTTCGTTTGAAGAATTATATATCACCTTATATAACTCACATCTTTCAGAACAACTGCATGATTAAAGTTTTGTTAATTGTATGATACCAAGATAATAGTTGCAACAAGTAAGTGTTTACCTCTTTGACTTAATAAGATTGGGTTCGGCTTTACATTTGATGTGGAGGTGCATGTTATTATTTTGTCTCATTGGTCCATGACAGGTTTATAAGACAAGAATACACAAGGCTGATCACAAAATAACCACTGAACATACAGTATAGAAACAAAGGATGTGATCAATGATTGACGAAGGCTTTTGAATAGTTATTTGTGTTCTGGGCTTTCTGGAGATACTGCTTTCATCACTTCATAGCTTCATCAGCCACAAACATGTACATATAGAACAGGACTTATTTTGGGCGACAGTCTATTTTTCGTTTTCCAGTGATAGCTTAAATCAGTTTATTTATTTGGTAACATTCCCCACAGAAATCAGCTTTTTCATTTGTTGTTTTCATTGGAATTTCATCCTGCTCGTGTGTGTGTGTGTGTGTGTGTGTGTGTGTGTGTGTGTGTGTGTGTGTGTGTGTGTGTGTGTGTGTGTGTGTGATGTACACTGACCTTTGTCTGATGGATTGTTTTCTCCCAAATGAAGACATAAAGGACGGGGAGGGCATGATGAGAAGAAGTTGTGTGTGTGTGTGTGTGTGTGTGTGTGTGTGTGTGTGTGTGTGTTTGTGTGTTTGTGTGGAGTACCTAGACATGAGCTTCTGCTCTGCCATGTAATTATGTACTCCTCCTTTTTCACCACCTTCCACTTGCCTCCTTTGCAATATTGCTTCGCCTCTCATTCAGCAGCAGCTCCCAGCTGAGCCGCAGGTGGTGGCAATCTCTCTGTCTGTCCCACCGCTCTGACTGTATACACACAGAGCTGAGAGCTGGAGGGCTGCTGCCCAATAACACAGGCTTTACCTCTCAGACAGCACACCACACTTAGTTGCACATGCCTGCAAGAACAGCACAGACACACAGTGACACACACAAATAACACATGTACACGAAAGAGTGTTCTTGCACATATTGCTTAAGCACGGGCACACATGTATACATGTAAACAAAGACACACACACATCTGTTTGTATGGGGTCCTGTGTAATATCCGATTTGTTTTCTCTCCATAATCCTACTCCCTAACCTCCATCCTGTTCACCACAAACCTTAAACTTGCACCAGAAAAGAATTTGATGTACAAACACGTCCATCTCAGCCGACATGTGTCCCATCCACACTGTGTGATACATCATTTATTCAATCGGCTGAAAATAAAATGCTGGTGACATTATCTTTATGCAAACAAAACAAAAGAGGCTACAAATGTCTGTATAGTGGCAAAGTATTTCAAGGAATCCAAAATAATAATTTTAACATTAATCAACAAAATTTGGGCTGCATGTGTTTTAAAGAAAGGCCATTTTGCAAAGTGTGAGATGTTCCCAGTTACATATATAATCAGATTGCCTTTAATTAATCAGTGTGCCTGACACTTTGTCACTCTCTCGTAGTTTGCATGTAGTTTTATCACACTGTTTTAAATTAACATTTCTTTTCCTCATCCCTAAATGTATCTCTTGATTTGGATACCTCCACCCTTCCCGGCATGTCTCCAACAACAATCCTTGTTGTTTATATGGTAAAAGGGGCTCAGTTTATTTTTTTTATTTTTTCATAAGAGCTATATTTGAATCGAATAATCTTTTGATTAATCAAATCATGAATCTAATCGCATGACAATGTCTTATTTAAATTTCAAATTTCCATGCTTTTTTAATTAACATTGCATGCTTTTCGTCAGATCTATTTCTAATTTAAGTGCACAGTCATAACCAGAAGCAGTTTTGATATGACTGTGTCCATATTGTTCCATTGCTATGTCTACCATGAACTCAACAGGAAGATTCTTTTTTCTCTTTTTATGGAAACTTACTGTACAACTCTTTCTTTCCCTTTTTGTTCTTTTTTTTCAAGCTCTCTCTACAACACACACACACACATATATCTCTTTATGGAATTAGCTCTTTTTTATGGGGGACTGGGTTCATTGTATATGACGGTGGCCTTTCATTTTGCTAATGTAGGTGATTTTCTCCCCATGAAAGCAATGTAATCCATCTCTTGCTTGCAGGGGGGTGGCGATTTATCGTGCACACTGGGCATTAACACACCACAGCTAAGAACAGATGCAGTGCTTTAACAGATAACACGGTGGAATAAGATGGAGCATTCAGATTACCTGTGGTGTCAAATAAATTGCATGCTATTGGAGTAACCCCGGAGTTCTAAAACAGTATCCTCTATATCAGATCTGCCGTAGGTCTTGTCATGACAGAGACTAGATGAAGCGTAATTTTGCATGCTTTGCTTTCACACGGGATTTTTCTCATACACGCACATACTGTACACACATGCATACATATGCAAACCCAAATGTCTCTAATCAAACACTCTCTTTTGTCAGTCTTATGCTAATATTTGCTCTTGGCTGTTTTATTGAAAACCTTTATGTGCAAAGAGGATCAGCTGAATACATTTTAAATCATCATCAAGGTTTGACAGGCATAAACCAGAGAGCGAGAGCATATCCTGTTATACTTTTTTCTGTGAAATTCAATTCCAGTTTAATATCCTGGTATTAATATCTAATTTTCTGCACCATGACCATGTACACTAGGAAATTCCATTTTTGCCTTAGAATGAAAACATTTAGGACTTCAATTATCTAAGGGTTAGTTACAAATGCATGCCTGTAGCTGCATTAATGTTGTAATGTTATGCTTAATCTGGAGAGGAAAAAAAGTGGTTTGAAAATGAGATATCACCAACAGCCGGGTTGCTTTAGTTTTCTTGCTGCAGCTCGTATTTTTTTTTGTCTTTTGCAGCAACATCTGTGAGAGAGCCTTCATTTTCTTAGGACTGGCAAAGTGTGCTGCTTCGTCCTCATTCACACTCCGTCAGGTCTGCAGCTTAACAGCAAAGAGGGCGTTTTTATATAGTTGACGCATGAGAACCATTGATTGAGTGGTGTCGATCCAAGTCCTGACGCTCTTCTTTAATCACTTAATCAAATTTCTTCAATAAGCAATGTTAACATAGACCACGCCGACAGACCCAGGGGACACGAGCGAACACGGGGATGCATTTTGCCAAGGCCACAGTGCATCGGTGAATGGACCTTGACAATCAATGGCCACGTTGCCATTTGCTTCTGAATATTGTAGGAGAGGTGGCAACAACCGTTCACCCGGCCAACCTCTTTGCCTTTCAACCTCACTGCCATTAGAACCTTCTGTGTGGTGGTGAGGTGACAACTGCAGGTTTTCTTTATTGATGGGAATGTTTATGAATATTTGAAGGCCCTTTAAACTTGGCATTAGAGGAAATAGGGAAACAGCAACCTTTGTGGGTGGCATTTATCCTGCTCCAGCACAATGTGCGCCTCTTCCTAAAAGCCCTTTATAACAGCTGTGTGAATCCCTTTCTGTGGCGAAATGTCAGTCTCACCCAAAGGCCCATCAGCCACGCCCCCTACAAGGGTGTAATTCACATTACCCCTCCATTCTTTTTCTTTTTTTCTTTTTCTTTCTTTCTTTCTTTCTTTCCCTCCCTCTATCCATTTAATATGAATGAGTTCCTGAATATTCAGACAAAGATGGTTACGTCTTTCTTTCTTTCTTTCTTTCTTTCTTTCTTTCTTTCTTTCCCTCTATTCAATATGACTGATTTCCCAAGAAATCAGACAAAAATGACTACATTGGGAGGAGGTACTTCCAGAATTATTGCTCCACTTATTCATCTTACAGCAGATCCTTTGTGAGAGCGTGTCTGTGCATTTGTGTGCAGCATCAGTATTAGAGATGTGAAGAGAGGCAAACAGAAATCGAAGAAAAGTTTAGCAGAGATAGTGAGAGGCGCCCACACAGAGGGGGTTGCTGCCAGGTCAGGATGTTCGCCTTCCACCAGCTCTCTCCACACCAGTTGCTTTTGGAGTTAATCCAGCTCCAGCCACCTCGGTTGAAAACAGAGCTGACCTTTACCAGCACTCGGAGCTGCAGGATATGGACTCTGAAAGGGTTGTGATCCTCATCTTGGCATCACTCTTGCTGAACTTTATTGCTTTCTCATGTTATAGAGCGATTCAAATTTCAAAAGGAATTTGTGTCCTTGCATATTTTTCTGATCCATGCATGTTAGTGTTTCACCAATGGGGTCGGAGTGCAGGGGAAGCCTCCTCTATCTTCTATCAGACGGCTTTGGGTTCCGATTTTGCTATCAGTTACCACTCTCCACAAACTCACCAAGGTCACTCCTCCTACACGGCTCCTTCTGGCTGCTTCTATCAAACTCAGAACTCTGGCACACAAGGCTAGGATACTGGTGATGTAGGAATTGAAACTTATTTTATTGCTGCACTCACTGTACCAACCGTAAGTTACTCAGAGCTAGCATATCAACTAAATGACTGTAATGAAAATGTGACACAGGAGACAGCAGGATGTTTTCTACAGCCCACACGACTGTCTCCTAAAAAGATGATTAATTTGGGATTAAAACCACCAATATCAAAATCTGTCCATCAACTTGGAGAAGGCTTGCCAATGTTAATATTGTTCCTTTATCTGTCTCAAATTTTACAGACGAAGCAAAGAGAAAAGAAAAAGAAGCTGATGGTGTGTTCAGTGTCTTTTTATCATGACACAGTCTGTCCAACTCTGCTCCCCAGGGATATAGCTTCATGTTTTTCACTTGATATGAGGCCAAACTTTGAATGGATGCCAATGTTTTTTAAGGATTTGCAGGAAGACTCTCACTTAATGAACCTATCCCACTGCAGATGAAACAGGAAACAGGAGCAAATCCTGGTATGAAACAAGTTATTAGATGAATAATGAGGAAAAGTCATTTCAATGAACTCGGAGAACTTATGAAGTTGATCATATTTCTCCCCTGTTTTCTCCTAACTTTGAAATACCTCCACTAATAGTGGCAGTGCAACTTCTGGCTGCTTTCATTTTTTCACATTATGATCCCTTGGTGCGAGTGACAGACCGTCTCTCAGGAGCCAATCTCCCCTCTAATGCTACATTTTAGCAGCCAAGGAAATTGGAACTAGATGTGAAACGCTGACGAATAAGCAGAGCATCTCCCCACTGCTCTCCCATTGTCACAGACTGAAATATCTGAATTGAGCTCCAGTGTATTTGCCGCTGTAATGAATGATGCCTCCCAGGTTTCATTTGCAATTAAGGTTATTTCGCAGATGTACAGTCACCTTTAATATTCACTGGCTGTATTACAGAAGGACACCCTATGGACCGGTACTCAAAACACACTGAAGGTGAGCTAATGGCAATACTGGTAATTAGCTTAGGTTTGGTCTCTGTAGTTAGGCCAAATGCTTCACGTCATTCAGCACTGCAGACAGTGCCAAATGGCTTGTTAAGATGGCACTGCTGTAGCTATGTGCTGTGGTAGGATGTATAGTGTGCCCTTATCTGACACACTGACAAATAATGTGAAGACGAGGACAGGAGTGTTATGTGGTTCTAATACAGCACAGCTGCTCCACCTTTCACTTATATTCCAATATTTATAGCCATTAACTGCAGTTTTTACTCATGTAAACCACCAAGTCTGGATCATATCTTATCGCTCTATTTTTTATCAAATAATAAAATGCTGCCGTAGTCATTTATTCCAGTTTTGGGCTATGTGTAAATTTGTAGATGGTTTGCTAAAATAGAAGTCACAACTAATTGCTTTTTGTAATTTATTATAATGCAGTCTTTCTGATTCTCAAAGTTTTATCTTTGCTATGTGTTAACAGTTGCATTAAAAGCAAATTATTCACATTTAGTGATGGGCATGGCTCTAATACAGTTTAAAGACTGTTGTCTGGTTCTGTAGCATGAAAATCAGCAGAATATAAATGGAAATGTAAGTGTGTATAGCCAACAAAAGTAGAAATCCCTTTTAGCCAAATAAGTACTCATACATTAAATTACCATATTATGGACACTAATTGTTTATTTCTAATAACTCATATTTTTGTCACAGTATTCATTTGTGATTAAATCTTCTTGCATTGCAGTTACATCACTTGTGAGTAACAGTTTGTGTAGCTTGACACTGCACAGTAGCTTTTCTATCTATAAATTGGTAAGATGGATAAACTATCTCATCTATAACTATAGCTCTAACCCAAAACCATGAAAGGTAAAATCTGTATAAAGGCCACTAACTTCATGAACTATACATTTAAAAAGCTACAAAAAGATAAGCACTGTTTTTTTTTTGTTCTGTTTTTCTGTGTGCACTAAGTTACTGCTGCTGTATAAGAACGCGGCTGGCCGCGTAGCAAGGTGGTTGGGTTGGATGAATGGGCATCACACAGGACTTTAAAGCCAGAGAGTGGAGTTTTCTTCTTGGGGAAAACAAAAGGCTGACATAGAGGAAATGTCTTTTCCTTGGGAGTGTTTTAATACAAAACAGTCTTTTACCTAAACGTCACAAAGCTCTGTAGCGGCCTAAACAACTAGCAACTGCCACTCTGTAGCACAGAGCCGATGTCCCGTGGTCTACTAGTTGCCGTATTATATCATTTGTTTTAGTGTGCATAACTTTTTGTACTATATCATACGAACCTGTTCATGAGAATGCGTTGCTTCTGACAACGGATCCCTTTTTACCATTTTCATGAAGCAGTTGGCTTTTGTTCCTGTTCAGTTTACTTATTACGTACGCCCTTTCATGCATTACATGGGGGCTTTAAGGTGCAACGTAGCACAAATAACGCTTAAAACCTCCTGTTTCCTTGCTGAAAGCTGGTGCAATTTTAGTTCTGCTAAACGTATTCTAAAATCCATGTTAACTGTTGGATAGAGAATGGTTGTGAAGGGTTCACTCGCAGAAACACTCTAATGGTGTCAATTGGAGATTTGGGGAATTGAAGGCAATGCAAGGGTGTATGTACAGCACCTTTCAACAAGTCTAACAACTTTGTTAATCCTCCGAGATCATCATCACTTTACACATAATTATACGTATTGTTAATATGAAAATATTGATGTGTAGTGCAGCTTTAAAAAAAAAAAAAAAAACTGCATGAAAAGGGATAATTTTAGTACACCTCTGCCATTGACTCTTTGGACAACTGATAGAATTTCTCCTCCATGGTCTGTGCAACCATTGTGAAGATTAATGACAGTCTACAGCCGTATCACGCTTCAGCTATTTAAATTCCTTTGAATATAAAACTTGGCCATGGGCAATAAGATTATCACATCAGCTCATAATCTCACCTGCTTATTGTTGCTGTCTGACATCCATTATTGTAACTTGGCTGCCGGTTCTTCATATGGAGGCTGTGATTTGTACAGACTTTAGGCTGCTCTTTCATTTTTATAAACTCCCTCCTTTCCTTTCTGGTATTAATGTAGCGCAATATTATTTTGGTGGAATGGTTAAGCGTGTCATTTATTCATTACCAGGCCAATCCCCGCCAGGCTGAACCTCCAAGCCGTCAAGCGTGCCCACAAGCCGAGGCTGTAATAAGGTTTTAAGTGTCTGTCATTAATAATGCTGCGCTGACACGATGCAAGGCTGATCTATCCTGGTATGTGGGTTTGTGGGCCGCCATCATTAGGCGGGATGGCTGGCTAGGTTGTTGACTCCCTCCTTTCTCTTCTCAGTGAGCAATTGGCTGTTTCCTTCTAGCTTTCAGCGGCTGTGAGTCCCGTTCAAGTCTGTCAATCACCTGACTGACAGCTCATCTTCTGTTGTTCACTTAAGGCCACCACGGACAGCTCGCTATTACACTGATGCCCAGGACAGATTAATGGCTTAAGTAGCGTGACAAGATGCTTTCCAATGCAAGGGCATGAAGCTCATTCTCATGTTCAAACCCTGCTGGGACACTTCCAGCACAGTTTATTTGATCTCACAGAGATTAAACCTAAATGTTATAAATACAATTACAAATTTAAAACCTCACTGCAAATGATAACTATCTGTGTATTCTTAAATTCTGTTATTAATCCTTACAATCTGGAACTTTAAAGTAATTCTCTGACACAATCATTTTACAATTTTCTAATCTAAACGAATAGGACAAATTTTATCTGAATTTCCAGAAAGTAAACAATTCTCAAGAGAGACAGTAGTACTGATTTAGGAGTGCACTGATTAAAAGTTAGGTCTTCCTGAAAGAATTTACGGTTGTCTGAATTACAAAAAAGGGTGGATAAAATAAACAGTAGAAGAACAGGTGTAACTGATATCATATCAGCATGTGGTTAACATGCACTCCATGATATGAAAGGAGAGCTTCTCATATCTACCCACTTCTCTCTCTATATCATTGCCATATCTGGGTCACATATTGTTCTGTTGCGCTCCACTGGTATTGTGTTTTTGTGACTTGTGCTTTTGTGCTTTTTGTTTCTCTCTTTCTCCCCTTTCTTATTATCTGTTTTTCTCTCTGCGCCGCTCTGCGCCATTTTTTCACTTCCTCTCTCTCACTATGCTCTCCATATCTTGTTTTTTTCTTTTGATTTAATTTTTTTGTGTTTACACCCCACACCCCACGCCCCACGTACAGCCCACCAGAGTTTGTGCCCTGGCTGTCGACGTTGCACAAACTAAGGAACTGTACATATGTTATAAGTCCATTGTTAACCACTGAGCGAGACATAGAGTTCAAAGTGAGCCCCATTCAATAGCACAGTTCTCCCAAAGAGCTGTCACTCTCGCAACGCACCGCCGGCCGAACTCACGCTCAGCCGGAGCCCTCATCAGTCGAACCTGCTTTTCATGCAACATCAGAGCTGTCAGACAATCGACCCGCTGAGGGTATCAACCGGCCAAGTTCTGCAAAACAGTCTCATAGCACAACACGCTACAAAACAAGACAACGAGAGTCTGCTATAAAAGCAGCCACAGCTGGAAGGAAAGAATAGCTACTTTCACTTTTTCATTGTAGGCATTTCACTCTTGCTGTGAGCGCAATGATAAAATAAGATTAAAGTTTTAGGTCAGCAACATCAAACAGCCAGCAGCACAATAACAGTGTTGGGGAAGCTACATAGATTTAACCTAAGATGACTGGGCATGGAGCTGAATGAACACTTTCTGCAACACACAGTAACACAAACTGAAGCTCAGCTGCCTATCGGAGCTGCAGTCCTCTACTGTTCACCAGCAAATAAGCTTCTCTAAAGCTGTGGAGTACAGTAAAAGAAAACTTCATCCTCAAATGTCTCATTTGTATATCTCATCAGTATATATTATTTATCACAAGAGTTATTTTGCAAATGCGGTGCTGTAATTTGCATTTCCAAACCTCAACCTGCGTTAACTTTAATACTACTTCAAGGGATGATTTAATTTTTACATAATGAGACATTTTCATAAGACTTAAAGTCAAGTTAATTGGACTTGCAGCAATACAGTTTTGTACATATATGGACAATAGCAATAAGACAGTGAAGACAAGACAGTTAGTTATCTCCCTGTAAAATTGTGCAGCACTGGATTCTCTCTCCTTGATTATGATGGACTTAAACCAAATTGTGTCAGAAAAAATAGCAGAATGTACCCATTAATTTTAATCAAGTCAAGTCAGTTTATTTATAGGGCACATTTAAAACCAACCTAGGCTGAACAAAGTTATGTACAAAGAAAAACAATAAAAACATAGACACAATAAACATCATACAAACAACACACTTCTATACAAATGTCCCTAAACTAAATCATACACCAAAATATAAAAATGTGTTTTTAGACAAGAACTAAGAACTTCTCTGCAGTAAAGGAAGATATAATATGAATGGGAAGTTTGTTTGAGAGTCTTGGGACCACAACGGAAAAGGCACGATCCACCTTTGTTTTCATCCAAGACTGTGGAATAGCCAAAAGGAACTGATTAGACAATCTTAGGTTCCTGGAGGAGTGATGTAAAGTAAGGAGATCAGCATTCCATGTAGTGGACAACCCATGTAATGTCTTAAAAACAAGTAACATTACCTTAAAAACGATTAAATATTTGACCGCTAACCAATGAAGAGAAGCCAATATCAGGGAGCTATGATCCCTCCTTCTGGTACCAGTCATGCTATATTGTTACATAGAAGCCACATTGTGGACAAGCTGCAGGCTGATGATTGGCAAATTCCAGAATACACGGAATTGCAGTAGTCCATACGAGACTAAATAGGAGCATGTATAACATTCTCCAAGTCCTTACAACAGAGGAAGGATTTTAGTTTAGCAATAGTCCTAAGAAAAAAGCTACAGTTGACGACAGAATTAATTTGTTTGTCAAATTTTAATGCTGGGTCAAAGATGATGCCTAGATTCCTTGCTAAGTGCGCACACTTGAGGCTAATGTCCCTAAATTTTTTTGACGGTTTGTCAACTGAATTTGGAGGGTCAAACAACATGACTTCCGTCTTACTCTCATTAAGTTGGAGAAAGTTGTTAGCCATCCTGCACTTAATGTCTTTCAGGCAGTGAAAAAGGGACTTTAAAGTGATAATATATGTTGTGTTTGTGAAGAAAGGAGCCCAATGGGAGCATGTACAAAGAGAATAAAATTGGCTCTAAAATCGAACCTTGAGGTACACCGCATCACCACCGAAGAAGAGAAGATATTTCCAAATTCAATAGAAAAGTTTTTTTTTTTTTCCAGAATTAATAGATAGAATTGAACCACTATAGAGCAACAGCTCTACCCTGTGCTGAAGGCGATCCAACAAGATTGAAATGATCAACAGTGTCAACTGCAGAACTAAGGTCCAGCAAGAGTAAAATAGCAGCACAATTTCATCCGTCACCAAACAGCAACATATCATTTAGCACTGCTGTTTCTGTGCTATGGTGTACTCTGATACCCGGCTGCAAATTGTCCAAGACATTATTTTTTCCTTAAAAATGAAGAGAGCTGAGCAAGAACAACCTTCTACAAAATCTTTTACATAAAAGATCATTTAGAAACAGGCCTAAAACTGTTACAATCAGTATTGGGTCAAGGTTGGGTTTTTTAATTAGAGGCTGAACCACAGCATGCTTAACGCTAGATGGGACTGTGCCATTCATAAGAAAGTTATTTATTACAGACAAGAGGCTGGGACCAATAGTATCAAATACCTCTTTCAAAAGATGAGAGGGTACAATATCTGAAGATGGATAGGTAGGTTTAATTTGTGATACAATATCCATCAATGCTGACAGGGCCAGAGGCACAAAACAATTCAGAAAAGCAGGGCATAGGATTGATTTAGAAGGGTCATAATAAGTAGGTGAAATACGACATCCGATGTCAGCCTTGTTGATAAAAAACCTCAAACATTGTTCTGTGATTTCAAATGTAGCATCAGGGAGTGCAATAGCATGATTTAGTGCAGTATTTATTGCACTAAAAAAATGTTTAGGACAATATGTATTTTTAGCTATGATATCATAAAAATATAAATGTTTTGACAAGGCGTTGGTAGGATACCTGGTGATCTCTCAGTATCTCATAGGACACTTGCAGTTTATGTTTTTCCAGTTCCTCTCTGCTTTTCTACACTTTTGTCTAAGGGCAAAAGTCTCACTGTTAAGCCAAGGTTGGGCTTTGGCTTTGGGTCGATTCAGTTTAAAAGGGACAACAATATCAAGATCTGTGACAGTGGTATTACACCGAGTAACTAGCTCATCTGTAGAGAGAAAGGCAGAGGTCATCTCTTTAGGGCTAGTGAAAGGACAAGCAATGAAAGCATCAGAAAATTGCCTAGCAGTTGACAGGTTTAGTGCTCGGATGTAGCGATCTGGCAAGCAAGCTTATGGATTAGAAAATGATGCATTAAAAATCACAGGTTTATGCTCAGATAGACTAACTATCCTGCACAATATTTAAAACCGGAAAATCCAATGATCAAACAACGTGTATTACCATGTTTGTGTGTGGGACCAGTTACAGACTGAGTCAGATCAAATGAATAACTAAAGGCTTTGATGGACAACAGACATGAATATTAAAATCACACAAATCTTATCTGAGTTTGGCACAATTAAGAATAGAAACTCAGAAAATGTCCTTATTGTACTTTGGGGGTCTATACACCAGTGCACAAATCAGTGGGCAAGACAAATCAATCTTAAATGCTTGCACTTAAAAACTAGTGTACTCGGTGAAAGAGCTTAGTTTCCATAACAAAACAAAAAAAATCTCAATCACGTGGTAGAAAGCAGTCATTTAAAATTAATGATTTGTTCGAAAGTGATTGCACATTCAACAATGCAAATTTTAAAGGGATTTTATCCACAGCTCGTGCTGATCCTATTCAATCATTTGAACAGTCAAGGCAACGGAGATTACCATAGTTGACTCCTCGTCTTCTGCGGCCAAGGGAGTGACGATGGCCTTAGATGTTTGTAATTCTTGTGGGAATGATAATGGAGTATGGGGGTATAAAAATGTATTGTCCTGTTGGACTGTGGACCAGTTCCCTGACTTGTGTAGAGTTTGTTCTTAAGTGAGTCATGCTCTAACATTAGAGAAGCTCTGTAAAGATCGGAGCAGCTCATGAGGTGGGTGTTTATAGAAGGTGACAAGGGAGAGTAGGTAGTAGCTGACAAGGGGGGCCTGCAGGGGGAGCTCTCAAGGGTAACGTATGCTTCTACTGCTGCAGAGGAAGAGGGGTGTGACTGGGGCATGTGCTTGTGCACGTGTGCATGCGTTGGTAAACAGTCAGTCACATTTTATAGCACAATGCATCCCCAATTTTGGTAGCACTTTCAGTAAATCAGCTTTTCCTGGCTGCAGCCTTTACCCTTAGTTTTGACAACAAGAATCAAAAATGTGAAACATTATGTTAAAATTATGTATTTATGTTTTAATTTGTAGCATACTGTATGACAGATGTACACTATAAATCACATAGTTAATTTAGAGCGACAGACTCAAGAGGTGCAAATCTATTCTGAGGCCATTAAAAGTGTTGATTAATGCATGTTGATTGAAGGAAATAGACAATCTAACTACAACTGATCTAAAGTGTGTTCTCTCTTTGTAATGAATCATCAGATAGGTTTATGAAACTGATTGCCCACAGCTGTAATCACTACTACTGCAGCAATCTAGACCGAATGTTCACATTGGATCATGTGACTTTCAGTTAACTGTCAGTCTATAACCTTCCTCCTTTAACTCAGGGTTGTTATTCTTAAATTGCATTTTCTAATCTTGCTCTAAATCAATTGCAATTTTGGAGATATTCAAGAGATAGTTTTAGCAGTTGGCTGCTCCACCTCCCTCTTCTACACAGCCCCCACACACACACACACACACACACACACACACACACACACTTGGACGACACACACTTGGACGACACTAAAAGCAAATGAACGAATCAGGCTTGGAGGACAGCAATAGAGACGCACTGTAGTGAAGTGTTCTCCTCTCTCTTCCACTTGAAACAATTGGATAAAAAGTGCTTCAATCATTTGCCATTTAGATTCTTTTGTGCTTCGTTCTTACGTTTTGTTTCTGCTTATCTGAGATGCTCATCTCACTTTGGACAAGCAATGCGCAAATAGAAAAACAAGTTAAGTTACATGTAGGAATGTAATTCACTAGTTCAAATTCTAAACCTTTTACACTGCTTGATGCTGAAAAAAGTAAGCACATCAGCCTTGGTGTTGGGTAGGGTTGAGGCTGTATGTTACAGATGGTCAAAGAGGACTTTCCCCTCAGGTAGACACAGCTGACAGAAGGCCTGAACAAAATCACTGCTGGCATGAAACACTCTCACTCCATTTCATGTATGCTATTTCTGCCATTTCTTTCTCTCCTTCAGTCAATTACTCACTATATTCTCTCTCTCTCCCCCAATTTGTCTCTCACTCTTTGTTTACATCACTCTGTCGCTGTCCCTTTTTCTATTACAGTTCAGCCTCCCTCCGCCTCTTTTCCTTATGCAGCTCATGTCGTTTTTTTGTTTCTTTCCATCACATTTGCCTGTCTTCTCTTTCTCTCTCACTCAATATATTAGTCTCTATTTCCCTCTGCTCCCCCTTCTCTCGCTTTCGTTTTCTTCCTGTCTTTTTCTCATCTTATTTCACTTTTCCTTTTTTATTGTCAAGATATATGTTTCCCCTTCCACCCTCATTCACATGTGCATGCACGCACACACGCCCCAAAGCACATATCCCCTTCTCTCTTTCTTTCTGTCCATCTTATCTGGATCTGTACCAGCACGGTAGTTCTGGCCCGTTGCCTGCCCTCCTCGGGGGAACACAGCTGAGCAGAGAGAAAAGAGGAGCATCGCCTAAACCCCAGCCTCCTTAGCCTTATCATACACACACACACACACACACACACACAGTCATAGGCTCAAACCACCAAAAATGTATGTAGTGTCCTTTCATCTTGACTAAATTGCAATTCTCATGGGTATATTTCCTGATCAATTACAGTTTTCACGGAAATTTTTCCTACTACTGGAGCTTTTTATCTTATGAACAACTATAACAAACTGGCCTTGCAGAAATGTCAAGGTGCATATGGCACTGGTAAAAGAACGGAGCAATGTACCTCAATCCTCCCAATAGTAAGACAGAGCGGACAGTTACCTTCTGAAAGGTGACACTTTTTAGTGAAGGAAGTGCTGTTCAGCAGATGGCTTGCAGACCAAATCAGAAGACACCTTGGCTTATACTGGCTGACAAGCAAGGTGTCGTGAAAAGGTTTTGACATTCTCTACCTGTAAATGAAGAGACTACAAGTATTTGTAAGTGAATACATCTTGTTGTGACCTTAAAGTGAGGTTTTTGTTTCATAGAATTTACTTTTAAAAAAAATGTAATGGTGTTCAAAAATCTAACAAAAAGAAATCACAAGAGGACATGTTTGGTCCACTTACTGTCATTTAATTTGTATATGCTAGATTGGATCAGCAAGACGTGTCTACGTCACAGGACGTGCCCCATGGCCCGTCTTATTTTAGCTTTATTCTGCCTCTGATTGGCTTGCCCTGCAGATCTGATTTAGCCATTTGATTGCCCATTTAAGTTGCCAAATGATGGTGTCTTGAAATTAATACTCTGGCCACTGTGACCGCTGTCCAGCAAAAATTACTTTCTTTTGTCTCATGTAAAATCACACTCATGCTTTATTCAACATAATCATCTAATAGAAATAGTCAAAGGGTATAACATTTGGGGGGGGGCAATGCCACGTCTTACTTGTGTGTAATTACTGAATAATTCCCGGATATGTTCTGAAAAGAACTATGTAATTTTGTATGAATTAAAAGAAAATGATACACTTCTAATTAATGAAGTGCTAACTAAGGAAGAGTTTTATACATTATTATTATACAACATGTAAAAATGTAAAAATGTTTGTACAGGATTGCATATAATTCAATAGCTGATACAGCTTACAATATAATTGAATAATTCATATTTAATAGGGTTAAAATAGAGCTTTTCTTTCAAAGAAATACTACATAATAATACAGAACTGCAATAAAAGGTATAGAAAACACACAGACTGCCATCGTCCCAGAACCCAGCAAGTGTTCTATCTTTTTTTTAATCAGTTTTAATTGTATTAATGGAGTCTTTGTTATTGCTACTTCAAACTTTTCAAATTGCCTAAACTGCGCTTAGTAAGGCATTACCATGGCTACAACAATCATGGCAGAAAATCTGCCCACTATCAGCAGCCTGCGGGGCAAACGCTAACCTCAAGTGTGTACCTGAAGAATGCAATATGAACAAACACACACACACAAACATACGTACATGACATACACATGCACCTGTACGTAGAACACACACTACTCACACATGCCAGCAGCAGCAGTGGGCGGTCCCCGGCGAGACAGAAACACACTAATGGATAATGACAGGGTTTGACAGCAGGAGAGTGAGCTGAGTCACTCTGGGCGCTCAGGCAATGAATAAAAGAACACGAGTGCTGTCTGAATATCCCTCACTGTCTGGATTTCCTTTGATACCATACTATTCCTGCCAGTCTCCCTTGGTAATCCTGCTCATTACACTGTGCTGTCCCTCTATTGTGAGACTGGCAGCAGCAGCCATTATGAGAGCAGAACAGGAGGGACACTGGCTATCCAACACCAGAGAGAGACTGTAACCAGTAGTTATACTGTCTTGTCTTTGTCTATATGATTACATCCTTCACTGTAGACCTTTCCTTGGTCGACATGCAAACACAAACTCTAATAAATGAATGTGTACAACATCTCTTCAACATGGCAGCTTCTATTGTCCAAGATGTACAAAAGCCGTGGGGCTGCTGAAATTCGTGTGAACTACAGACTCTTATGCTGTATTGCTCCTGTGTCGTTTTCTAAAAGGAAAATGTACTCTTTTTACATTGGAAGATGGGAGTCCGCATTGTTCTGTGAAAGGAAGCTAAAAGTTCTGTGACACCTGCCAGTCTATCATTATGTTGCTTTTTTAATTTTGGTTGACAGGCACACACTTTCACACAAAAATGACTGGCTGTTTCACTTCTTGCATAAGTTGATAACAGAAATATTGGCACTCTGAAAAATATCTGTGAAAAAGTGGCCAGTCATATCATCCTATTGTCTTTGGATGCATCTGCCCCACTGAGTTGGTCCAGTTATAACCATCAACAAGCCCCATTATTGGCTTGTTGTTCACAAGACAAGTTCGGCCAAACTCATAACTTGTGCCAGTGTGATCTCCCAGAGCCTCAAACACAAACAGCTCTGACAAAAGGCCAGATATCTTGTTTGTTTGATTAACCCACTGCTTCTTTAGCTAGACAACTTGTGAAATCTATTCCAGGAATCTCAGACTTGCATTTTTTCGCCTCTCTCCGATTCCAATCGGACGTGTTAAATGTTGAGCTCTCTCCGTCAGTGTCACATTGACACATAAATGCTATTCCAATTATTCTGCACCTTCTCTACTTGCTGTCAAATTACCAGCGCTAGAAGCGGAGCATGGCTCTTGCTGCACCTCTCTGGCATTTTCCCTGACAGGGAGAAGAAAGGAGCCTGAGATAGCAGAACGAGGGAGGGCTTGGGGCTCAATGAGCACTTTAAATGCTGAAGCCAGGTAATCAGACAGACTGAGTGAGACCAGGAGAGGACTGTGGGATCGAAGACTCTTTGCCACGGATGGTTTTCAGCTGGTTTTCCAGGCAAGGCTGTATTTTATTAATGGTCAGTTACCAGGTGCTTTACATAGACAAAAGAATAAATAAACAACCAAATGTTTTACAAATTTTGCAAATCAGGCAGCAATGAGCTAAGGCTAACATAGCATGTAAACAGAAGGCTGCTAGATTGGATCCCTGGACTGGCAAAGAAAATCCGAACAAAGAAAATCATATTGTTTTTTACAAAACCTAGGCAACATAAAGTAATTGTGAGATTGCAGTATTTAGCTGCACATTTCAGGTCAGTATCTCCCCAGGTGTTGTTGCATTTATATCCAGTAATTCTTTTGGTTTTGTTTTCCTCTAGAATAAGCAGAGCAATGGGCTGGCAGTCAGCAGCATGTAAGTTGCAGCAAAAACAAACTGTATCTTAAATGACATCTCAGCTCTTGGGACCTTGGGGCAACAGTAACCTGACGGGAGTTATTTCAGGCATAAGGGAGTGTCAGTCAGTGTGAAACCACACACACATACACACACACACACACACACACACCTCATTAGCACAGAGCTGTAGAGAAGTTGAGTAAGTGCGCTTGTTCAGATGTTCACACACACTTTACTGGCTGTCAGAGCCCAACCACACACAGCACTGTGGGACGAGAGGCTGCTGTCTGAGAAAGAAACTTTTACCATCTTGATTTCCAACATTATTAACATGCAGTGCCGAAGACGGAGAGAAACCTTCCGTAGTCAGCGGAGTTGTAATGACACAGATTTAGTAGGCGTGTTGTTGTGGGTTTTTTCTTTCTTTTTTATATTGTTTTGCAGGTTATCAAGAATGTGCCTGTGGAGCGAGGAAGAGGGCACAGGCGGAGGCAAGAGGAAATTATAGGTTGGAAACTAGAGGCCAGAGGTGATGCGCTGGAGAAGAGCAGAGTTGTGGGAAGAGGAGAGATAAGACACTTAGGGGAGGAAAGAGTAAAAGACCAGCATCTGCAGGGGGAAGGAATGATAATGGAGTGAATGCAGAGGAATACCGAGGCGAGACCAGAGGCAAGAATAGAAAACAGAATAAAATGCTCAAGGCTAATCAAGAGTTGCTAAGGCCTGGAATGGTCTTGTTTGTGGGGTGGTTGGAGCACAAAGGTCACGAGCAGGCCACTAACGTCAACAAGGCTGCTTGGAGGAATGAACCCAGGTCAGGTTCTTTCCAGCTCGTAGGGCCCTATCTTGCACCTGGCGCAGCACAAAGCCCAACGCAAGTGTCTTTGCTAGTATAAGACTGATGCAGTTGTCAATATCCCGTCCAGCGCCCATGTTGTTAAAATAGCAAATGCACCTGCGCCCATCTTTGTGCCCATTGGGGTGCTGGTCTTACAGGGAGTTGTGTTCAGGTGAATTCTTGGTGTATTGCTATCTTGAGGCATCAGGAAGTGATCGAGCCATTGACCAACAAAAAGTCAATAGCGCAGCATTTCATTGTTATTTTAACAGCAAATTAGTAAAATGGGCCTAGTCACATGCACAGTGCATGCACATTTTGCTTGTAACAGACACACAGGGAAGCGCAGCAGCACACAAATATGCAAAAGATCAAAAATGAAAATATTTCGGTGCAAATCCACCATCATAGTAGCAAAAGGGAATAGTAGATGACACTCTGATTGGTTTATTGCATGTTACCTTCAAAACACACCTATGAATTCATGAAAACACTAAGTACAACCCTTTTGAACCATGTGCCTGGCCCACAGGCCCTTTTTTCCGCCATCAAACTAGCAAAAGTGGATTTGGACAGGCCCTAAACGCACTTTCCCATAGTGCCCATAATGTGCGTTTGCTTATGACAGTTTATCAATCTGAGATATTTAAACTTCTGTGTTTTTTTTCCACAATCTTCTACAGTATCTCTCTGAGCTGGATTGGTTGTCCTGGGAGGGTTATATGTCCTTTTTATTAGCACTATGTGTGTAATCCCAGCGTTGTGTACAGGTTTAGGGAACCTTGTGATTTCACTCAAATGACTAATAATGCAAGATTACGGTCCACTCTTCATTCTGTATGTTGACTCTCATTTAACAAGCGAAAATATTCCTTGATAAACCAAAGGGGAGACACTACAGCACTGCTGCAACGGACAATCTGATCTGTAATCACAAATTACATGTCAATTACAGCTCCAGTTTTGATCAAATCATAAGATACTTTGCATAAGGTAACTCATTAAAAATGTCAACAATACTGTATCTCTCTGTATCTCTCTCATTTGACTGGTCATAATGAAACTAATGTAGTTCAAATAGAGCTTAAGCCCTGTTAGCAAAGAACTAATATTGGACAGGATGGTTCAGTGATCTGCAAAGATTTTTATTTTTTTGGACGTCTGATTTTTTTATGGTGCGATTTCTTTTTCGTCATATTTTCACAAACTCCATCTTGCTTCCGTCAATAGCAGTTTGGTATCTATAAAAGTTTTAAAGAGCCCCGATTATTCTTTTTCGGATTTTCCCATCTGTATGTGTGTTGTGTAGTTATATTTGAGTATGTATAAAGTACAAAAAACAAAATTTCTCTCCTACAGAGAGCACTTTTTCCTCTAATGCCTAAAACATCTCGTCCACATTCCTGTTTGAAATTTTTCAATAAGTGATGTCATTGATTGAGAAAGCCAGCCCAGTTTTCCATATGTGCTGCCCATAGGTGCTGTCTGACCAAGCACCTTGTTTGAATTTGGTTGACCAATCACAACAGAGTGGGCCAGCTGACCAATCAGAGCAGACTGGGCTTTTAAGGAAGGAGGTCAAGAGCTCAGACAGTCTGTTTCAGGCAAGGGGGTAAGCAAGCATCCAAAAAGTGGGTCTCCTATGGAGAGGTTCATAAGCCAAAATGCTATCACTTTCCGTTAGCATTACATTGAAGTGACGCCATTCATTTTGGCGTCACTTTAACAGCAAATAACTGTACATCTGAAGCGTTTACAGACTCTTTTTGTCCATTCTTTATTTCTAAAGAAACACGACAATGTATAAAAGGCTCCATTACCTTGTATCTCACGTTATGGATCCATCGCAGTAGTTTTTATAAAAATAGGCTAAGGATTGTGTCATAACCACTTGACTTTCTGTCGCACAATAGATAAATTACCGAATAGTCAGGAGAAGCTTGCAGGTAATCGGGGGAACACGGAGGCATACATTCAAAATGACAAAATAATTAATCTGAATACTTACCAATATTTGCTTCTGCTCCTACGCTCATGGACAGCTCCGCCTCATACCAGAAGACTTACAACTTTCAGACAGCTTGCTCACATCGCATCTACATCGTCAAGCTCAGTTTGAGGCTGCTTAGTAATGCTCAGCCATCACCGGAAATGTGCTTCTAATTGATTTTTACTGGTCTCTGTGGAAGTCTACGACGTGGCTTTGTCCATTTCTTTAGATGTCTATGGTTTCAGGTAGAGGCCCTGCAGCTATGGGCAGCATAAGAAACATAATGTGAACATCAAAGCATGTAAACCTAAACCTCAAGCATAAAAATATGAATGGCTTAAAAGTAGATTTGATTATAAAAGGGGCCCTTTTAAATATCTTTTTGTTGCAAAAAGTCTTTCTTTTTCAGAAATCTCTTCGAACAGGTTTCATGAAATAGACTAGACATATATCCTGTATCTCATTAAACCTAATGTAGTAGTATTTCATTGATTGCATTTGGCTCTAAATCCTCTTTCTGCATGTTCTGCAGAGGGTGACTGCTGACGTGTTGGTATTCAGACGTGGTCCCTGTGCTTTACTCACATGTCCGGACTCATCAGTTTCTGCTGTAATCAGTAGTACTCTGACAGGAAAACAAGGGGTGTGTAGGGGAACGTGAAGCTAACTCAAATGAGAGGCCAGGGTAAACAGTGACAGGCCCAATTCCAGTTCCCAATCTCAGTGCAAATAGAGGTGAACAGGGGAGCACAGAGGCTTAACGAAGACATAGCAGCATCTGATCACAGCACCTCAGCGCGACGCCAGTGCACCAACTGGTCACAATAAAAGGATTTGGCATTGACTTTAATCTACAAGAAATGAAAAATTGTGGAGGAAAAAAAAGACTTAAAGGAGGTTATCAAACAATTCATTTAATCCCCTCCCAAAAGCCAAAGTACAAAGCCTTAAATGGCTTTGTGAAAAGAAAGAAAAAATAATTAATAAAAACACAGTTCTATGCGCAATTATGTTAAAGTGATGTTGAATTCTTTTATTTGTTTGAAGGGTACGTTCAAAGTCACCACTCCTTTTCCAATGAAAGCCATCAGGGCACTCTCAAATCAAAGAAGAAACATGGTGGTTAATGAAACTAGTTTTACTATTAAAGGATAAAGAGTATGATTTCCCTATCCTTTTTAGCCAATTCCAGACGGGTGTCTCTCAGTAGCTATACCTTTTAGCAAATAATATAATCGCTGATATAATACTAAAACTTTTTGATGGTATTGTTCAATTAAATTAGTTTGGGATTTTTTTAATTTTAAATTTCTTAATTTAAGCGCCATAAGTTGTCAATGGCCCAACTGTGTGACGTCACCACCCTTTGAACTTAGTTTCAACTTTTCAAACGTTTTGGAGTTCTCATTTGCTGTGTATGTATTCATTTTTAAAATATAGCGGGGATAAGGGGAATAAAACTTTTGCAGAATCAGGCCCTTCTGAACATGATTATCCTGTATTAGGAAAGGGAAGGGAAGGCAAGTAAAGCTATAGTAGATCAAGTAGTCAGTAATTCACAGTTGTGTGTGCTTTCCGTGTTAGGTCAATTTGAAGCAAATAGTGGTGAGGTGAACAACTGTATGTAATTTTTAGGAAAAAAAGCAAACATTTTCATTCCGTATAACATGACTGGACTAGATGACAGGAGGATGTGTGGCTGCACAGGCTCTTTAAAAAAACAATTTGAGAACTAGAATGAGGATGCAGCGCTGTATGCACTTGTGTTGGTGATGACAGTGGTGATGAGTGTGTTGTCAATCCTTACTGATTTTGGGTGTGTTGCTTAAACGTACAATAATTGACTTAGATCAGAGCTGAAATCAATGAAGAGTAGTCTGGGGTGGTTTGTGTGACTCTAGGTTTTACAGGGGTGAATGAGCAAGTCAGATCAATTTTATTTCTGGCCAAATATCACAACCACAAATTTACCTCAAGAGACTTTACAATCCGTACAGCATACGACACTCTCTGTGTTGGATTGGCATTAAACTCTACAAGCTTGTGTACATCAAAGCTTCTAGGTAAAGACATTAACTATGACTCCCAAGGTGCATTTTGACATAAAACATACACTACTGAACTTATAATTTTGTGACATACACCGCTAATGGTGGATGGAAGCTAAAGATGTCAGTGTTGAGAAGACTTTCTGCAGCTTAAATCAGTCCACTTTCAAATTCTGGTACAATTGTGGGTGAATTATGCAACTAATGCGCTGTGTATTGTCCTCAACTGTAACGCTGAAGCGTTTAGAATTTGCCACCATTCTGATTCACACCTCGAAGCTCATGGGTTTGTAGTATTTAGACCTGTCAAACAAACAAAATGTGATTTTTCAGAAAATAAGTTGAAATAATTTAAATTGGTGGCCATAACATAAACGTATAGGATCTGTACATCATCCAGGAGAGTCCTGTGTTCTTATAAGCTAAATTAAGGCTATGGTTTAAAGAAATGAAATGGTTATAGAGAATGGGGAAATGGGGAACTTCGAAGAGCAGTGGCTACTCTCAACTGGCAACTTTATGTTATGTGTAGAAAATGGTGGACTAAAATAATATAAAGGATAAAATTGCAAGAAATGTAGTGAAGGAGCTTCATATCTGTGATTCAGCTCTTGTTTTTCCTGAATGAATATAATATATTAATATGATATTGTTGTCCATAATATGAAACGTTACACCAGCTTTTGCATGGGAAAACTAAAGTGGACTATATAATTAAATTGTTATAGCTTAAGTGAATTTTTGGAACATTGCTAAAAGTTTTGATGTCCAACAAAGAAACTTGGTTTTGTGCCAAATTATACTTGTAGAGGACCAGTTGTGTGGTTATTGAGTATTACTCTAAACAGTACTTGCCAAATCGTTTTCATAGTCATCCTTCTATTTTACTGACTGCTTTGTTCACACAGCCGCAGAGTTTGTCAGAACTGCAGCTCTCTTCACAGTGCATCTGTGGGACTCAGTACTCAGGCTATGTATACATGAGAGCACATCGCTCCTCTCATGTCATCAGCAACTCTATTTATCCAGCAGTGCCTGTGCAAGTTCCAGGACAGCATACAGCAGCTCCACCTGCACCACATTTGACTGTGTGAACTCCTCTCACACATTTCTGGCTTCAAACCAGAAAAACTTTACAAAATCTCCACACACTGTGTGGATTTTTTGGATCACATTGGTTTTCCGTTGTCATCAGCAAGGGATTGGCTCACAAAGGGAGTACTGCAGCGAGTACTCGCCTAGGTCAAGAGCTATGCAGAATCTGAATAAGACATGTGCCAATTAAAGCCTCCTGCACCTCGTCTCGGCCGAGATAATTCACTTAACCCCGGACTCGCACCTAACAGGTAACATTTGCTTGCACATCATTCCTTATGCAAGCTGCCAGAACTTGTCCTCTACGTGGAATGAAAACAAGTCGCATCCTACCACCACACCACACAGCTCTCTGACTCTCTGTTTCCATGGAAATCTGCCCTGGGAAGACTTTGCATCTCGTAACCTTGAAAGTACCCCAGTAGCATCAGCTGTAAGAATATATTGTTGTCAAAATGAATTGACAACAATATATAATTTACCCACCTGCTGTATTCAGTGCCCAGCATTCGCAGCATGAGAAAATAATTGGAAGATTGTACAGAAAAAGAAGCCCAAGATTGGAGCAAATAAAAATTTGAGGCTGATTGTTATAGTTACCCACTTTATTGCCCCACAGAGGCAGTTTCTCGTGTTTTTGGCTCTGCGTAGAGGGTTTTATTCCTAAAGCAATATACAGCATGTCCATTTAAAGGGGGAAAATCCTCAGTTTCATCATTTAATAGCTTTGAGATATAGCAGATCCTTTCTGTGAAACGTCTTCAAAACAGCATAAAAGATAACCCAAGTGTTTTTGAAGTGTCACACAATTTTATACATTTTAAATTATATCTTTACAAAACATATTTAATCCAGAACTATATACATATGTATATATATATATATATATATATATATATATATATATATATATATATATATATACACACACACCACTTTTTAATGTAACATTTTAACCCATTCACAAGTTCATACATTGGAGGGACGATGAAAGTGACAATGTATGAGCCATGCAGCTGCACTGCCTCAGAGAAAGAAGAGCAAAGTGCTCTGAAAATAGTGCAAAGGTGTAAATGAAGCACCACAGCATCACATCATAAATATAGTCTTCTACCAAGCTCAGTTTTTAATCTCACTGAATGATGATGAAGTCTTTGTATGCTTAGCCTGCGCTCTGCCACAGACAATCATGAGCCAAACCATGTGTTATTTATGGTGCATACATAAATTCAAGGCATTAATGAAGCGGGGGGTTGGAGATAGTGTGGTCTTTTTCATTTGAATTTCAACTAATGAGAGAGCGCATCCCTGCCGAGCAGAGGTGGGTAGTAACGAGTTACATTTACTCCGTTACATTTACTTGAGTAAGTTTTTGAAAAAATTATACTTCTAGGAGTAGTTTTAAATCACTATACTTTTACTTGTACTTGAGTAGATTTGTGAAGAAGAAACTGTACTCTTACTCCGCTACATTAGGCTACAATGAGCTCGTTACTTTTCTTTTTACCTCTTTGGTGTTTGACGCGTCCATGTTCTTACCCCCCCCCCCAGCGTACGTCTCATTTTAATGTTTTATTTTGACAGCGAGAGTCTTCCGCTGAAGGGTCTACCACGTAACCAATCAAACGTCGTCGTGCAGTCACGTGACCATACTTGATCTCAGCGGCGGGACAGGTTAGCGTTACAGTCGTAGCAAAACAAAGATGTCAGAATCAATCGTCGCCAAGGCAACGCAGACGAGGAGGAACCCCCCCGGCCTCATAGTGAAAGCATGGTTACCTTTTAGGAAAAGTACGAAACAGCAGCTACGTTATGCGACGCCTTCAGTGTCGACCTAAACAATCGGACATGTCAGCGTCAACTCAACATCTAACCTGAGGAAACATGAAGCGGTAATTTTAGTTTTTGCTGTGGAGAGGTGAATGTTTGCCTTTTAGGTTACATACAGTATGTTTTGCACATGCAGTATCCATCCCAATTTGATGTGACAAGTCTCTCACTTAAGCTATTTTGTAAAAATTAATTTTAATTTATTTTATTGATTGGATGAACTAATTTGCCTAAAGATGATTAGTTTGTATTGTTGTCTGTCTGATTGATGCTTGATGTGTTAAGAAATAAACCAGACGGTACTCAACAGTTACTCACTACTTGAGTAGTTTTTTCACCAAGTACTTTTTTACTCTTACTCAAGTAATTATTTGGATGACTACTTTTACTTTTACTTGAGTCATATTATTCTGAAGTAACAGTACTTTTACTTGAGTAAAATTTTTGGCTACTCTACCCACCTCTGCTGCCGAGTCTTCCCAACACATGACCATATGTGGTGTCAGAGGTGTAAGGGGAATGTATACATGGCATTTTGAACCTCATGTAATTTATGGATTTCACTAATAACTTTATCCTTGTGTGCACCCTCTGAGGGGCAGTAAAAAGGAATTAAGGATGTCAAGGAGGTCAGGAGAAGGTCATGATGGGTTTAAGGAGGGGAGCTCGAGAGGCAGGTTAACACACTGCTGGTTAGCAAGCCACTGTTTATGAAATTACATTGTCCTTTCTCATAAAAATGACTACACATAACACTATTTTTTTCATTGAAAGCTACACAAGCTTTAAACACAGCGCTGATCTACAATAAACAAAATATCCTTAAACTGTTATTTTTAACAACTCACAATCTCACACCCTCTCTCACTTCCTGTCAGGCTCTTATAAATGTACTATAAAGTAGAAATCGTATAAATCTTTTTGCGACAATTCTTTTCAAAATCGATATTTTTATGTTTTGTTTTACCGATGATTCACCTAAACATTTTCTGTTTATACAGTACCACTGACTACATCACTTCCACTACATCATATCCGTTCCCAGCGAAACAGACCGAAAGCAGAAAATGCAAAAAACCCATGTTGTCCTTCTTTAAAAATGAAAATAAATGTCAGACTGACTGAATGACATGTGATGTGCATTCTTCTTAGAAAACAATGAATTTTTAGACATGTCTCATGATATATTGTCTCTAGAAGTGTATTATTCAACCTTTGTTTTTGTTAAAGAAGGAAAAGAAAGAGTTGCAATACTCAGTACCATTGAATCGCAATAAATGAAAATCGCAATACATATCGAATCGCAATACAGATTCTCGTAAAAGAATCGAATCAACCTATAAATTGAAACTAAAAAGTCATTCTCACATATCAACACAACATAACACCTCATTAACCATAACATAGATTTAAAGAAGCATAGTCATTTATGACATTTTTCAACCTCTACTGATCAGCAGAAGGAACTGCAGCAACAAAAAGTCTGCAATTAATCATCCTGTGTTTGTAACAAACAACAAATGCAGACTAATAAGGTGTAATTAAGACATAGAGCCAGACACAAAAATGTCAAATGAATAGAGAAGGTGCCACCATGCAAAATGCAGCAATAATGAAACAGCTTTGTCATCTGGCCTGAGAAGAAGACATTTCAGCTTTGATGCTTTGTGACCTTTGTAGGTGGCATGTCTTCTTATTGTTCATGGCACTGTGCTCCGTCAAAGATTAGTTCAGTAGGTAGGAGGAGAATGGGAATTCCCGTGACTGATGAGTCCTTTTTTGGAAATAATGTAGTGAAAAGTTTTCATTGCCAGATAGCTCATCACCTGGAGACCTACCAACTGCACTTTAGATACATGCTGTGGGTTAAAAAGACATAGCTAACACAGTATCATCAGCTAAATGTACTTACAGTAAATATATTATGAATAGTTTTGTATTGACAATTGATCACATGACTACTTTTATATGAAACAGATTGCTCACAGTAACAAACCCCCAGGGATTTATCTTCCAAAAAAGAGCATTTTTTTATTTTTATTTTTTACTTTAGTGTTTTGTTTCAGTCTTACTGCTCTAATGCAGCTATTATCAGGAGAAAAAAATCTCAAAAAGCCACTGTACACTATACCCAGCAAGAGACCGTGGACAGACACGGTTAGTGACTAGCTGGTGAACACAGTGGAGCATTTAGCAGCTAAAGAGCCAGATATTTCCCTCAGGAGTTGGTGGAGGGGTGTAGAGGGGAGTGAATATTGGACTTACATTTACCAAAGGGCCAGAAACTTCAAATGATAATAATGCTGCTCTGTATCTGCTGGATGTGTGAATAAGCAGCTGATTGCACATTTGCTATATTAACTTAAAAGGTGAGAAGTATGTCAGTGTTGTGTTCACAGTTTATTTCTGCTACCCCCAAGTGGCCAGTTGACAGGTTTAAAGTATGAAGTATAAAGTAAAGGTAATCACTCATTCAGTATCCAAATGGCCCTTGTGTGTGTTATAATATTATATGTTTAATTATTATGATGGTGACTTTCCGTCAACCCCGGAGCAATCCCAGAAGTGGATGTGGACTACTTAGCGCATGGCCCTTTGTAATTGACTCATAGGCCTCTGATTGGAGAGTTTCATATGCAGCAGTTCAGATTTGGTATGTAAAACTGTGATTAGTCAAATTAGAGAACAATGTCAATTGGCATTAATCTCTCCTTATACTAAATCCTACTGATTGAGTCTGGTATGGGGTCATGGTTCTTACTACTGAAACAGGGGGAAGAATCTGTTTGTCCTGGTTTGTTTGTTTCATTTACAGATCAAAGATGCGTTATTGATTAATTCTTGGCCAGATCTGTGCTTGTGTGAGTTGTGAACACTTACGAAAGCCTCAAAGCTTCTGGGCCTGCCTTAGCAACACAAAACAGCCCTCAGATGAGGATACACACAAATATTTGATGGACCGTGTTTGGTGTTTCAAGAGCCTCAGCAGGCACGTCTTCAATCCTGAATCACTGATTCACTCACCCATCACCTCCTCCTCCTCCCCAGCACCTGCTCTCTCTGGCCCAGTCCTGGAGGATTTCTGCACCAACCAAAATCGTTTTATCTCTTACCACAACAAGTTAAGACATCAATGGACCAGAGCTTAAAACCTAATACCTCTGTTCTCAAGCGTTTTTCCTCTGATAAACCACCCCAGCATGCCACAGCCCTCTATTCCCACACAGAGTCAAGAGGAGGAGGAGCATGTGTGTAGAGTGCAGGTGTGGGTGGTTTGTTGGGTAGAGAGGGGAGTGCAGCTGGTTGGGGTCACAGTGGCTCAGTGAGCTGAATGACTAATGAAAGGTTTATGGTGGAGCAGCATGGCTGCCTAGTCAGAGTAGTGGGCTCTGGGAGAACACGCCTTGTCTGGCTTCTAGCACCCTCCTGGGCTGTCTCCGGTTTACACCAGGCGTTTAACAAGTTTTCGCAGAACATAGGGCCCACAATCCTTCACTTAATAAGCTCATTATTTCACATTTCTTTATCCTTTGCTCCTCCTCGGCGGCGGTGGCCAGGAAAAGGATGTTTGATGTGTGTCTCTGTTAAAAAGTTATACAAGGGTCTTTGAGAGGTAAGGATGATAGTGGATCCGCTAATGATGTGGCCCTTGCTCATATGGATCCTTGCAGTAATGCTGGGACGTCTGCATGAATATTCAGAGGCTTTGTCTCTGAGAGGGAGGTGGATGCTCAAGGTTACTTTAGAGGGCAACAGAGGACGATGAGGCTCTAGAGCCGATTCTGCTTTTATATTAGCTTCCGTCGTCAGCAAAATGAAAGGAAAATACCTGAAAATCAAAGCAGAAGTTATCAGAGGAGCTATTTTGATATATTTCATTTTCATTTATGTATATAGGACAAGACACATTAATCAACATTTCTGGAAATGTGCCAGTGTCAGGCAGCCGGCTAATTTTCAATTGTAGTCCTTTGGCCAGATGTTTGGAGACCAGAGCAACTCGAAACAACAAGACATTAACACAGGTTAAAATGTACAGACAGAAGTCAATAAGAGACCCTAAAGGAAGCTAGAGCAACAAAACAAGCTTTCTCAAGAAGCCCTGCAGAGTGACAGAAAGCAGCAAGACATTAGTAAAGTTACACATCAACTGTACCCACATTTAGTACATGAAGCCATGTAAGCAACACAATATATCCCAGCATCACAGATTTTCTTGAAACATGCAACCATGCAAAGAATTAATAAGCAATGACACCCCCTCCCCTCCATATATTCTGAATATCTCCATTAGGGCTGCAGAGAATCCTGCATTCTGCAATATACAGTAACCACACATCTCTGAGAAAAAGCATCTTGTAGCCAACTTCCAAATTATACCTTGCGAGAAACATTAATATTGCATTATTAGATTATTTACAAAATTGTTTCTTAAAGTAGTGGCTCTGTAGCCACTACATCTATATTTGGACTTACAATGATTAATTGTCTGCATCTCACAGGATGAAACCTCAGTATTCACAATTTATCACTGTTTCAGCGTGCAGCAGGAAAAATCAATACCATAGTTATACTGAGTGGAATTGACTGGGTGTGAAATTGCAATCAAACGGCAACTATTACCCTCAACCAAATAGATACTACAGAGAAAATGATGTTTACAAATCCCGCTGAAATTCAGTTTACATTGTTATATTACTTGTTTCAGTTGTCCTCGATCTTGGAAAAATGTTCCTCTCATGAAATGTAATTTGGGCTACCTACTTAAGAGAGTGATGCATTTTCCAAGACAGAATTCATTCAATTTTTGTAACAGATTTTGAAACCTAGATTTATCAAATCAAATCAAGCCATGTCAGATTCATTTTCAAAACAACTTTAACAAAACACACTGTTGTCAAAGAACAACTGAGTGTCCTGTATTCTCAGTTCAATGCCTTGAATCTAATTGAATCTTTTTTCCTGTTTCTTAAAGCCTTTTTCCTTTGAATAATAATAATAATCTTTTTTTGTATTGCACTTTGCATTTCAGCAATCTCAAAGTTAATATAATAATGCAATTTACTTTACATTTCAGCAATCTCAATGGTGCATATAATAATGCAATTAATCAAAAAAAAAGTCAATAATTAAAAGATAAAAAGATCAAGGTCAATAAATAGTTAAGAGGACTGTAAAATTCATTTAGTGAAAAGATTTTTTGAAAAGATATGTGAATAAATTCTATAAATAAATGTCAAATATCCAACTATATACAGTACATGTATTGCATCAAACATTTTTGTCCTGAATTCTGTCAGTGGTTCAGCAGACCTGGCACAATGAAGGGTTTGTTAAAGAAGTCCCGCACACTGTCCATTACGCCTTGCAGTAAAGGGTTTAAAATGTTACTCTGCTTGAAGGTGTGACATGGAATGGGAAAGTGTGACAGTATTGATATCAACAGCTGTGACAAACTTGTAGCAACGGCCAGACAAAACACCTCTTAGAAGGAACCAATTAAACCTTTGGAGATTTCAATTACCACCGTGATGGGCTTTTCAAGATCAATAACTAAGCTTGTATCTTGACAAGATATTCAGGGCTACAAGGGGCTCGCGTGCCGCTCCATCAGTTTAGAACAGCAGACAGTGACCGTTGCTGCTGTGGATGCGTTTCCCTGGCAATGGCATCCGTGTGTTTTGTGATAAAAATTCATGTGTTTCACATGATGTGCAAATGTAAACTGATATCAAGAGATACAAATCCTACATGAGCTATCATTAGGAGGTTATGAGATCAAATAGGACAGCAACACCAACACAAGATTAGAAAATGTCACACGCCACCTCCTTAGCCCACTCCCCTTTCGTTTTCCTCCCGCGCTTCTTCCTCCCGTGTCTCGTTCAGAAGAATGGAGACAAGAAAAAGATTCCCCACACAGAGACCAGGCAGCAACACAGAGCCCTCCAGTGCATACTAATCTAAAACAACATTGCATCTGGGCAACGCGTTCTTTTCCCTCCCCACTGAGGCGTGTTTAAGTGTGAGATAGGGCTCTGCAGATCTCATCACTTAGGCAAGGTTGTGGCCTGCATCAACAGCCCTCCCCCGCACCCCTTGTGCAGGTTCCAATCACTTCCACCCTCAAATTGGAAGTGACAGGCCACTCAGGCAGAGGTGTCTTTGCTACCCCCATCAGCAGCCATGCAGCCCCACTCAGAGCTGTCAGCCTGATTATATATCAGCAGGATTGGGGGACCCAAGTAAAGGAGATGTCCAGCTGGAGACAGACCACTAAACACGTTGTCTGTCCGGCTGCCGCACATCTGCCAATACCTACCACCTGTCCCCAAGGCTGCCAGTCTGCCACAAAACCAATCTAAATGTCTCTATCGCTTTCTTGCTGTCCTCAAACAACATCTTGCTCTGTCTTATTGTCTTTCCTCTGGTCTGCAAACTATACCTTCTCTATTAGCTGGTTTGCTGCCTCTGTTTCTTTCTTGCCTCCTTCCTTCCTTGCCTTTTTCATATGCTGTTTCCCCTGTCTCGTCCTCACTACTTGCTACTGGGAGCACAACTCATTTACCAACTTTGTATGCTTGTGGGTGCTCATTACACATATAGAGCTACCTGTATTTTCTCTGTGGACTAGTAGAGCAGTGGTGATTATCCCAGGGATCAAAAGCAGCTATTAAGTGATAGGAAGTGTTAAATAATTGGGAGCCTCTGATGCATCGGAGGCGCCTAACTCTTTTCTACAAGGACAAAAATACATGTTGTTTACTAAGTGCTGATTTTCTTGTCTCTTTTCTCTTCTCTTCCCCCAGGCGTAAAGCTTGGAAGCACTCAACGGCAGTCCAGAGAGGTAAATGTTTACTCCAGTTCTCCTAAAAAAAAAGATCTACAGGTTGCTCCCAACTGTTATCTACTGCAAAAAGTGATTGTCAGCTGTGTACCTCTCAGCGTGTCTGATAGTATCTGTGTAGAGAGGCTGACCTCCCACTGTGCCTTCAGCCAGTCAGACTTTACTAAGTAAACTGTCCAAGTCAAACCAGGCATAGGTTTCTGGAAGTGTAATCACACCTTGTTGTTTTGTTAAAACGCTCCACAGTTGAAGCAACCTTTCGTGTATTTATCTTGTTGGCTAGTTTATATCCATTATTCAAGAAAGATGAACCAGCATGTATAAACAAATGTCACATGTATTTTAAGAATCTCATTAATTACATAAGGCTTTTCCAGCATTAGTAGCTACTGGATAACAGCAGCAACTAACTACTATGATTATCCATCCCTTAGTACCCGTACAGCTCTGCATTTTGTAGCCAGTTCCTGTATTGTTAGACAGTTATTTGCACAAGAACAGGTTTCTAGGGAATTGCTCTCTTGTGCCCGAACAAAACTAAATTAAAGCTTCAAGGTTAGAACAAACATTTGCAGTGGTTACAAATGTGTCCTAAATTGCCACACATCATTAGTCATGGAGAGCTACAAGGGTCAGATAGATGAAATTAGAAGAGAAAGCAAGATCTTACTCGACTCCAAGACAATCCATAAACAAGGTTTCTATGTCAGACATGCAGCGAGTGTGCTACCGTATCTGCTCTCAGCTGACCCCTCAGCTACACTCGTCACTGCTGTGATCATTAGCACAAAGGAGAGACTTGCATCAGTGCAAACCTGAATAACGTGATGTCTGGTGTATAGGTTGCTGCCCCGTGCTCGCCTTGCACATTAAATAGACAGGGTGGAGCCACCCCCTCCTGCAGTTGTCCCTGCAGATGAACGAATATGGCCATTTAAGTCAGGAGGGGGATGAGCCAGGATTCATAATGGACTCATCACCTTGTCTGTTGTAAAATTAAAATTATACATCCAGTCCATTGGCTTTATGATGCCATTACAGCATTTAATTGAAATAAAATGTCAGAATGCATAATGGCCTTGGGCATCATCTGATGATAATCAGGCAGTAGATGATTCTAATTTACATTCCCCATTAAGTGTTTATAAGACAGTTATTTGATACAGCTCAGTTTATTGATAGGTCATGAATGGCATTGGGTAGTGTGTGACATTTGTGTCTAACAAAGTTAGAACTTTGTTTAAGGTGTAGTGAAACAGCACCATCAAGTGGCCTGTGTGACTACTTAAGACAGCATGTGGTTGTTTCTGGTAAAACAGCTCAGATTTACCACCCCATTAGGTACAAAGCATAAATTCTATTTTCTTGCACATATATCCTCGTTATCATCTGAAAATGTTGCTGTTTGTTTGGTATGAACACATTTCTGTTACTGTTCACTGCAACCCATCTTGTTGTTGTTTTGTAGACTCTTTCTATGCAAGACAGAGAGAAAGGCAAATCTGACAATTATCAGCACATACAAGAAACAGAAGGCATCTTGTCCAGCCCAATCCCTCCAATGCAGTTCCCACACTTTGAGGAAAGTACACAGACGGCCACCCTTGGGTCTCGGGAGCAGAATAGACAGACGGCCATCCCTGGGTCTCGAGAGCAGAGCAGACAGATGCTCATCACTTGGTCTCGGGAGCAGGACATAAACTCCCTTCATGTCTCCAAAAGACACCGCAAGCTGCTGAAAACAAGTCCCCCAATACATCACACCAACAAAAAGGATTCCTCATCCTCTTCTTCTCCCTCGTCCTCTTCTTCTTCCTCCTCCTCATCCTCAGTTTCCTTCCCTTCTGTCTCTGGCTCTTCTATCCTTGACAGGTGGAAAAAGCTTGCCGATATTCAGGTTGCACGCCGGCAACTAATGAAGGAGATCTGTGCCAAGTACAAAAGCAACATCTCCAAGACCATAACAGGTCATCATGTGAAAAACCTCTTTGTGGAGGACAAGTACAAGTTGTTGTACTGCCAGGTGCCGAAGGCAGGCTGTTCCAACTGGAAGAGGACCCTGATGGTGCTGGCAGGCATGGCCCCCAATGCTCAGAGCATTAAACATGACACAGTCCACGACGGCAACCATCTCAGGGAGCTTAGAACCTTTGACCACAAGGGAATCATGCACCGTCTGGAGACCTACACCAAAGTCATGTTTGTCCGAGAGCCTTTAGAGAGAATAGTGTCAGCTTATAGGGACAAGTTTGAAAATCCTAACGACTATTACCACAACCTGTTTGGGAAACCCATCATCCTTAAGTACAGGGCGAACCCATCCGTTGAAGCCCTAAAGACAGGCAATGGGGTCACGTTCAAGGAGTTTGTCCAGTACCTGTTGGATGTCCATCGGCCAGTGGGAATGGACATCCACTGGGAGCAGGCACACCAGCTCTGCAACCCTTGTCTCATAGACTATGACTTCATCGGCAAGTTTGAGAGCATGGAGGAAGAGTCCAACTTTCTCCTGCGATTGACTGGGGCACCACCCAATGTCAAGCTGCCCAGTTTTAAAGATAGGAACCCAGCTGACAAGAGAACCTCTACGGAGATCACAGAAAAGTACTTTTCACAGGTCAGCACAATAGAGAGACAGCGGATCTATGACTTCTACTACACAGACTATCTGATGTTTAACTACACAAAGCCTTTTAAAGATTTATATTGACTGACTCTAATCAGCTCTTGAATCCCATTTCCCATTTACATCTCTACCATGATAGTAACTAACATCAAGATGCTGACTTGCATGCTCACATGGATCTTTGCATCGAAGCAGACAGATCAGACTAGATCTCCTCTGATTTTGCTTTTGATGGATACATTTCTACCAGATAATCTCAATTTTTCAGACAAATATGAAATGAGATGAAACGTTAATGTTATACCAAATATTTTAAATTGGCCTGAAATGGTAATTGGTTATTTATTCAATGCTAGCACATGGTGAGATAGAATATTTAAATTATAAATATTATGTTTCTAAAAACAAAAAGTGTATTATTGTTCAACTGGCTTTAAATTATGGTATGCCTTACTGGAAGTCAAATAGGATTTGCAAATTAGTTTTATGGTTTGATTTAACATAGGCACCACCTGGGTGCAATTTAATATAGGTTTTAATCAAGTGATTTCACTATACAGAACAGTATGTTATGTAAGGCCCTATATATATGTATATATATACTTTATATATACATATATATACGTATATATATACTGTATATATACTGTATATATATATATATATATATATATATATATAGTATATAATAGATTCTCTTGTCCTTCATTGACCTCAGATAAAGTAAGGATCACCACCATGTACTGTGATTTGTTCATCTGGACTGGACTGCAACTGTACAGTAATTTAATTGATATCTTTGCACTTACTATTTGACATCAGGTTAGGCATCAGTACACCTCTATGTATCAGTGCATACTAATACAGAAATTTCATGTAAATGGTTTTACTAAGCATAAACCATAGCAAAATTAAAAACTATATATAGTATAAATATTTAAAATGTGTCACGTGTTGCCCACTCTAAAGCTGTGTGCATTTATTGTAGCATTTTTGTATTTCTAACTTTGTTGGTTAGGTTTGTAGGGAGGACATCCAGTTATGTGCAGGGTACAAAGTTTTGCTGACAATGCCTCCCAATGCCTGCGAACCAAGACTTACTAATCATTCCGTTTTAGAGCCTGTTGATGGAGTTAGCAAGCAAATTGGTAAAAGTCAACAAAAACAGATGTTAACACTTTGTATTATGACAGTCTACAAATGTATGGTTTGGACATTTTGAGGATGAGAAAATGAAAAGAGTGTCCCCAAACTTCTGCATCTATCACACTAAACACCCCCTGAACTGTTAACACGTACAAATCTCACACTTTCAGTAACTCCATAGCGTCTGTATTTATCACATCTATTCCACACCACCATATAGGCTTTTTTCGGACACTACTGTGTACAATTGTACAATGGGCATTCAGATGACTATATATTTTTCTATGTATTTCTAAAAAAAATATATATATATACTGTATATTCAGTGCTTATGGTGAAAGTAGGTTTATTTCCTTTTTGATGTCATTTGTTCTGTAATAACTGTGTAGAGTTGTTGTGAAACAGAAGAGTTACTTTCCAAAATAAAACATCCGCCAGCTGAAAACCATAAGTATTACTCTCAAGAAACTAAATACCTGAAAAATCTTTGCGTTACCATTTAAAGTGCAGAGGATAACTGAAATAGTTTGATTGATGAATTGATACCAGTCGGTGCTTTAGAGGTAGTTAAATATTGTTTTTAATGACAATGGATGTATACATTTTTGGAAATTAGCTCTTCAATTACTTCTGTTTGGTATCTCTATATGATAATAGACCCTGTACAGACGAGCTGCATTCCACCTAGTTACTCATCCTGGCTAATGACATTTTTACCCATAGCAACTCCTCTATGTGCGTGTGTGTGGTACTGAAAGAGCTTTGCAATCTTTTTCCTGCATCTTTTAGAAACATACACACATTGCTAAAAGACACAAAGTAAGGGAAAACTATCCTGTGTGTAACATTACTTAATTACTCTAGTGAAAACTGCAAAACTGGCAATTCTTACTTCCTGAGCACAAATCTTTTTTTTTTAAATTAGGGCTCTATAATAACGCTTTCTAACATTAAACATGTCCAAGATACGAAAAGATTTCATATTGGGTAAAATGGAATGGACCCATTCATCAGATAATCACGTACAGGAAATCTCCAAGATTATATTGACTTAATAGAGACCTCAGACAGAAAGTTGGGTTTAAGTGAATACACATAACTGTGACACCAAAATAGTTGTTGCAAATACATACTTAAATTTACACAGAAATACTTTTTTAAGAAACAAAATACAGAGTAAAACCGCTTTGGTCCCCCCTACAGGTTGTCTTATTGTAAGGAGACCACTTGTAGGGGGACAGAAGCAGCGGGCTGCATGAGCTGTTGTTCCAATGAGAAAACCTGTAGGGGGAAAAGTTACATAGTGTTGCTTGAATTCAAAATAACAAGTCTGACTACAACCAAAGTGGGTAGCAGTGTATTTTTAAAGAGGGCGCGTTGCAAAGATGAACTTTATTTATTTTGATGCTACCACAACCTATGGCTAGACTCCCATAAAGTAGCAGTTACTATTCAGCTATACACTTTGCAGCTCACTGAAAATGTGTTTTATGTAACAAAATACTTTATAATGAGACATATTTGCCTATGAGTAAGGGGAAATTGATATTATTTAAATCTATACACACTATACCCACCTTTATAAACACCTTTAACAATTTTGGTGGTAGTAACGTTTCCCGATGATGGTAATTGTATGAACTTTTGTCGGTATACTGTGTTGGCTTTTGCAATTCCAAAACCTTTGTTTAGGTTGTGGTTGGATTCTATGTAGGTATAGCCAATATCTGTCCAAAACAGCTACTGCATAATGATGAGTATTACTCTGCTAAAATTCTGTCCGTCCATCCCCACTCATAAATGTGGGTGTATGAACAGATTTATCAAAAGCGTAATTACAGTAACAAGTGAATGTATAACTGTTTATTGTTGGTGCAAAAGTGTATGATCTTAAGCCCTTTGCCTTATTTTACACTACAAATCAAATGGTGTATTTCAGGAAGACATTCTTCAGGAGAATATTATGTCTGACTAATGAGTGTCTACTAATAAATTGTCTTTAGCATTTTTATTGCGTGTTTCCTTGCAGTTGCATTGTTAGTTTGGTTGTATTAAGTCAAGTGAAGTTTCTGAAATTTGGAGAGTCAGTTAATGACTTAATGAACTCAAGGATAAGAATCAGTAGTGCAAGGCTTTGCCTTTGGCTCATTGTTTGTGGGTACATTTGTATTTGTGACTTTTTCATTCTTATGTGTTAAAATGTGTAACAATAAAACAACTAATTGTCTGCAGCGGTGCTTTGGGCTCTGGGAGCCTGTAGGCACAGCTGTGTTTTGAATTAAAGGCTAAAGCCAGCCTGCTAACATTCTCACAATGACAATGTTAACTCGCTGATCTTTGGTATAATGTATACCATGTTCAGCACATAGTGCCGCTGATGAGATGCCACTGCTTTTCCAGGTATTTAAACCAAAGTAAGTTCAAATTTTAACCTGATGTTGGTGCTCAATGAAAAGTCAGGGGATCATCAAAGTTACAATTCATCTTGTAGCAAATGCCATGGTAATCCATCCAATAGTTGTTGAACCATTTCACTTAAATCTACAAATTTCAACCTCATGGTGGTGCAGGAGGAGAAGCAGAATACATTGTCTGAGAACTATGAAAGTCTGTTCAACAATATCTATAAATCCATGTTGTTAGAGCTATGGACTTGAGACTTAAAGAAGTTTCCGTTTTGATGACTTGACAAAAAAATAAATGACTTGAGACTTGACCTGGGCTTGTAGCCATAAAGGCCCCGGTTGACTTGCATCAGGCAAGAATGCTGTCAATGTGACAATTTTATCTTTTTTACTTAAAAAGATTGTTATGTGTCATTAGTCTGTGATGTTCGCCGGGGGTGATTTTGTGATAATTTGCACCCAATTCCTTCAGTCTGCCTCGCCTACTTCTACTTCATGTTGTGGTTTCAAACATTTCCCAGGACGGCCCTTGAAGAATTCCAGAGAATTACTTCTTTCATCCAGCTGTTGGTTTCATATGAGGGGGTAAAGAGAAGCAACAATATAGCAGCAAAGTTTTCAATTTTCCAGTTCTGCTTTTAACTATTACGTTTTATAGTCACAACAAAGACAGTGTTGACTAAAACTCACCGTTGTTACTGCCTGCTCTGTGATTGATTCCTCAGTGATTGATTCCTTAGCATTGATACGCTAGCCTTTTACTATCAACATTTCAAGATCTTATGATGACTAACATGTTAGCAGACACTTATTTAATGTTACTCATACATCCAGCAGAACAAAGCAACATGAGCATCCCATTGGAGTCCTCTCAATTCTGTCCTAGCAGTCCTAACAATTCTTAGGCGGATAGCAAACAAGGCAATGAATGAAGCTGGTTTGACGTCTTCTTAAGATGGAGATTTATTGAAGAATTCACTCCAAGCATTTTTTTTGTTATTGTAAAACTAAGGAATACAAACAAAAATAGAATCACTAAATAGCCGAATATAATAGCTTTCACATTTTCATACACACACATTAGCCTGTGCATATACACGCGTAGCTAGCGCTAGCATAATTTACATGAGGAAAAAGAATGAGCTACGCTAACATGAAATTACATCTTAATAACTATTATATTCTTGCATACATATTCACATAAGTGTTAATTATGATATCTACATTCAACAACCAAAAGAACTCATATGGATGTATTACTCCAAGGATCCGCACCAACAATGGTGCACAGCAACCTGGTAAGGCAGACTCACAACATTTAAATTCACATTTACATTTCTCAACCAGAACACTCTCTGTTGAATGCACATTCACTTAGCAAGAAGGCCAGATATTTTTTGCTTTCTAGATGTTCGACTGTTGCAGGCTCCTTTACTTTCACTCTCCCCCAATTTTGACTCTACAGTTAGCGTAAATCAAATGTGGGTGTCAAGCAACTCCACCAGACAATTTGGGAAACCAAAACAGTGAGCAGGTGTAGTATGAGCAAGTGGCTGAAAGGTACAGAGCAGACTTACGGGGTTGATTCTCATTGGAATCAGCGGTACAAATAAGTCTTTCACATAACGGGGTCCTAAAATAGTGAAACTTATAGTGAACCTTAATGGAGTTTTTATTGACTTTGTTACGTGTATTAAACCACAAGACAAGCAAGGCAGAAAGTAGCTCAACTACAGGATTTAGACAGCAAAAATCATGTGAAACAATTCATGACTTTAGAAGTATTTCATAACCATTTTAAAACCTCTGTTGCACCAGGTAAGAGTCACTAACCAGAATTACTCGTCATATTTAACATTGTGCAGTACAGATAGATAGATAGATAGATAGATAGATAGATAGATAGATAGATAGATAGATAGATAGATAGATAGATAGATAGAGCACTTTATTAATCCCAGCAGGAAAGTTTAACCTTTCAGCAGCTTAGAACAAATAAACATATAACACGACATAAATGAGAGAACAAAACTCTACAATACTTATCAACAATAAACACTTATCAACAATAACTTAAATAAGTGGGATCATTTGTACTGTACATATGCTACCTTGGTAACTATATGTTTATATCCATATATGAGTTAACCTAACATTTTCAGCAGTTCACTATGTTACCTTGTTAACCAAAAACTGGTCTGCCAGCCTAGCATAACATGTCTTTTTCACAGCACCACTGCAAAACTACTTTAAGCGTTATCACCAGGGATTCACAACACTTGTCTTTCTTACACTGAGGTATGTGCATCATATCTGGAGAAATATTAACCCACCTGTGCTTACAAACAAGAGGACTTTAGCTTGTGTTAAGTTCTACTGCAGGATTTATTCTGACAGATAGTGCCATAATGAAGTGCACTATGACTTTTTGACCCTGCATATTATTTATGTCCTGTTTTTTTCTTAAATTTTACATGTACTTGTTAATATGCACATAAAAAGAAGCCAGTTGGGATTTTTCCCCCCCGAGGGTAAATAACCTCACATCACCTCACAAACCCACACATTTGGAAATAACTGAGCAACGTTTCATGTGTGGAAGTGAAACTTTTCATTTTGAGATCTAAGTGCCTTTCAAATTGGTGCTTTTATTCTTCCATCCTACACAGTCTAGTGGTGCCTATTCTGAAAGAAATGATTTGCTTCATTTCCATTCTGCGATTAGATCAGAGTAGAGACCATATAGTGCCTGAATATGCACTAATTTGTATTATTCTCACACGCTCTATCTACACTTAAAAGGGAGCCAGAAATCTGTCACAGCAGCATTTTTCATACTAGCATTTTGCCTTCCAAAATGATTATGAACAACTTCTTCTTGTTTGTGTGTGTGTGTGTGTGTGTGTGTGTGTGTGTGTGTGTGTGCGTGCGTGCGAACGTGACGATTATGTTTATGCTTGTGTGGCAGATGAATATTGCAACACAAATTGATCATTCTGTAGAGTTAGAAATTTGATTAAATGCTCAAGGCTAATTTCTGCAACAGCTCTTGTATAAGTCATGAGAGCACTTTGGGGGAAGTTAAAACTGTGAAGAAAACAAAAGCCATCCATTTACCTCATTAGTGTGCGTGGAAAATCTTGACATGCTTTGAAGAGAACGTGCTTGTGTAGCTAAATCAGCTTAAGGGCCCAAAGCAGACGTACAAGGCAGGCAACCAAACATCTTCCCAGAGTGATAAACAACCTCGCCTTGGTTGGGAGGACTGTAAAAAAGAGACTTTGCTCCATTTTTCAAGTATACTATTATAGGTTCCTCAGTTAATCTTCATGTTTGCCTTCGAGCAAGCATTAACATGGCTGATGACAGGTTTCTGCTCATTCTCTGACGACAGAGCTCTATCACACAAACATTCACAGGCGCACACACGCCATGCCTATTGTACAAAGATATTCAGCTGCTAACACACACTCACACAATCTAGAATGGCAACAACTGCATGTCATTAGCAGAACAAAACCAATTCGAGGGGTTGAATCCTCCATTCGTTGGGATGACATTTTAGAGGCAGAAAATATGTCCTCAAGCATCAAATACAAAACTTCTCTGATTCACATTCATGCCAGGTTAATTCTTCTCCTTTCACATGATATCCTTGTTTGTTTTGGCAAAGCGCTGCAGCTCTCTCCAGACACATCTCTCAGTGATACAAACCTCATTAAATTGGTTTGCTGGAGCTTTGTTATTAATCAAGCAAAGCAAAATGACAAGTAGGAAATGATTTTACGGGGGAAATCTCAAAGTCCTGTTGACAACATGTGCTTTCCGAACATCTCATTTGATTAACTAGCCTGGCCCCTTTCATCGACACGCTGCTCATGCTGGAAACAAGCACTAATGTAGCTATAACTTGGCAGGATGGAGCCGGTGATAACATCAAGTGAATGTCTTCAGAGCAATTAAATCTCAATCTGTCATTATTTCATTTTTTTCCCTTATGTGCTCCAGCAGCAGGAACTTACAATGCCATAAATTGCTTCCATTTGTACACTTTTTGTATTTAACTGCTTGAAACTTGGACACTCTGTTGTTCAGAGAGAAACATTTAAGAATGATTTAAATGTACCATTGTTGTATACTCACAATTCACACAATTCAGATGGGTGTCTCTGACACAAACCTTTTACAAAATGCAGTAGTGTTATTACTGTATATTGAAAAATGCTGTAAAAACCCTGCAGTGTATTGTATCATACTGTAGACATATTGTAGATAACCACATGATGGCAGTACTGCATCTGAAATATTACAAACCCTATCACTGGTTTTGCTTTCGGAAGAATAATGCCCCCTTTCACGCACGTGGAGGTGTAATATAGTAATGTGCACTTTGGTACACAATTTGCTACCACCACATGTCATGCTTCTGTTTTGACACTAAAACACCCATGAAAGCCATTCCAAGTCTTCTAATTAAGCTATACAATGGTATTGACATGAATTATGCAGCAGCTTTAATGAACTCCAATCAATAAACACAGGATCTATAATGAAGCCAGTCACACAAGCTGCTGTGGGCACAATGGTTCTTTAACCTCGGGGCTATATCTCTACCTGGCTGACACAATTAGAAACATTTGGGTTGACAAAATTATCCTTCACTCTGCTTTTTCCCCAACTGTAATGACAGCATATTTTGGATGTATTTTTTATGTAAAAACACATCATGAACGTTGAGGGGAACATCTGGGTGGTGATGCTGATGGACAGGAAAAGGACGGAGGTACGCAGAGGTGAGTGTTATGTTTGCACAAGAAAATACAAACATATACCATATATTTTATATTCAGTAAACACACACACACACACACACGCATAACACCTTGATCTGAAAAGACTGTTGCTTACCAAAACAATAATGTTACATTTTCCCAATAGAGACCAGTGAGCTATGTGGATATGTAACTGTTGAATATCTACTATATATCAACTATTCACAGACCTAATAATAATAATAATAATAACAATAATAAAAATATTTATGTCATTTCTTTTGTTGGCATGAGAACAAGATGCATGAGCTTTCGCAGTTGGTTTTGTGTTGCATCGAAACACTGAGTGAGGAGACTTCCAATGTTGAATACAAAGCTGCCAACTCTCTTGGCTGAGCAAGAAAAGTCAGACGAAAGTGCACACCAGTTGGTAATTTAGTACATTTCCTACGTCAAAGCACAATGGTCTGACTTGTTTGTATGTCAAGAGCAAATGGTCCGCATGAATAATACCAATTTGCCTCCTAAAAGGTACCCTGGAAATCCAGAGTTCTCACAAGAGCACAATTTGAATTTGCTCAGCGAGTTACTCTGGCATCGAGTAATGCTGCTCATTCCCTATACCCTTGTAGCCAAGCTGCACCAATCACATCGGTGCATCTGATTTAGGCGGGTCAGAGGCAAGCAAAGCAGATGATGACAGCTTTATCTACAAGTCAGCTCTGCTGCTAGCTAAGTGTGTGGGGCTCTGGGTACGTCACCCCATGTATTGTTGTGATTGGTCAGAGGGTTATCCAATTGCATGAAGTGGTATTTTCGAATGCACGCTTGGTGTCGGCCCTCGAGGTGGGCGACTTTCATTACTCAATGCCAGACCCTTAGTCTTTCGGATTTGTGTCTGGATTACCCGGCTACCCACAAGGTGCAACAGCCAAGCTATTAGAATTCTCCCTCATGGTCTGAAAAAGGTAGTTGTTACTAATTGCTTTTGAGTATTTAAGTTGCCTAGAACTGTGATAATCCACTGATATTCTCTCTATTTTGCAACCTTGTCTGAAACTTAAAGAGGAAACTAATGCATGGCAGAAAAAATGTGTAGATTGTTCCAGCTGAGTTTTTGTTACCCTAAACTACAGGTTGCTTTTCGGTTATTCTATATCCTTCGTGTTCCACTTCTGGGATTGACTTGGTGCTGCGGGAAATTCCACCAGATGAATTTCTACATTTTCAGTTTCCTTCCAATTTTAAATTTGGTGGGTTAATGAGGACTATTGTTGAGTGCTCCTCAGATCTCTGCAGGGTAATGCCATTAAACCAGTGCACATTTTCCTCCCTTCCCCGAATGCTATGTGGAGTAGAACTCCACATAGGTGCCAGAACACTTTGGAGTGGTCTGGCAAAGCAAGACTACAGTTTGGTTAACCAGTCAGTTTGATGCTAAGCAAAAACCTTCAGATGTTAGAAGTCTACCATGGAAATGGAAAATAGGTATCCCATTAACATGAAATCCATCAACATTAACATTACATTTGACCATTTTGTTGCATTTGACTGGTAGATATGGTCACACAGTATGTTTAGAATGATAGACAGATACCCAAATGCAACCTCAAGTAACACCACAAATTAAAAAAAAAAAAAAAATGTTCATGTCTTAAACCCATAGACCGTTAATACAGTCTATGCTTAAACCCCACTTGTGAACAGGCCTCAAAGCACTCCAACCAACAATCTTTTTTAACAAGAACACAGCTGTCGTAACGCCACAGTCTCCTTCACCTATTCCTAACCACACATTGTTGCTCATGCTTCTCAAACAAAAACGACAAACATGTAGGAGGAAAACACTTTGCTCTCTCTGTAAACTAGCTGGGATCCCCCGCTGGTTTAAAACAGCTTGGGTTCTTTATCAATAAAGGTGCATCACACATCAGAGAACGCATCAACCTCTCAAGTTTTATTCACTTTGGAGCAACTCTCTGAGCTTCAGCAATATTGAAAGCACATTTTCACATTCTCCTCTCATTTCCTCGTTGCTGGCATTTTTCACAACCCCCAAAAGAAAAAGGCAGCCACTGTTTCTCAGTGACGCTGCTTTTCAAGGAGAGAGCCGAGCTTTCAATGAATCACCGCCCTGCTCCCACCGTGTTCAAAACTGTGTCTTCCCTCCGTCAAACAGCGTGAGTGATGGAAATGACAGAGAAGACACCTGCCCTGAACCACCGCTGACAGAGAGGGAGGAAAAAAGAAAGAGAGAAGTGGAGGGAGGGATGCACACTGCCTGATAGGAGAAACACACAACGAGGGAACAAACTTGCAGAGACTATCACTTATAGTGACAGGCCAGGAGGTGCTGTGCTATTAGCAGGCCGTAGGGTGGGCCCGGAGCACGGCCCGTCCTCCCTACGATGGATGGGCCTCTCTCTCGGGACTAAATTAATACTGGGAGTCTAGTGAATTGCTTTTGGAACAATGTCCTCCTAAGGAGCTAATCAGACAGGAGTTATCTAGAAGTGCCTGTAGGCTGGCTGGTGTGGCTGCAGCTCTGTGGCTGCCTGGCAGAAGGCAGGTGCACCACGTCGACTCACAGCAGTTCATTCCGAACAGGACACAGTGGTGGTGTTATTCATTAGACTGTGGTGATGATCAATCCCAAGTATCTGAGTTTCCAAAGAGAGAAGACTTTTCCTGAAAGTACTAATTTTAGAGAAACACAGGAGGGTTTTAACTGAGCTTTACTAACAAAATAAAAAATAGTGAAATTGATATTTCATTGTAAATGGACTGTATTTATGCAGCGATTTTCTAGTTCTATGACTACTCAAAATGTTTAAACATTGTAAGGAAACCATCCAAACACATTCATGCACTGTGGCCTAGGCTGCCGTACAAGATGCCACCTGCTCATCAAATAAACATTCACACCGGACCAATTTAGGGTTAAGTGTTTTGCCCAAGGACAAATCTACGTGGAACTGCAGGGCCTGCAATTGAACCACCAACCTTCCAATTAATAGGCAAATGCTCTACCACCTGAGCCACAGCCACCCCAAATATATTAAATTGTATGAAAAATGTCAAACTAATTTCAACAATATACCTTTTTAAACATGCAGAAAAAAGCTGTAGACAGACCTATGACATATTGTCATAATCAGTGCGCTCCTAAATCAATTCAGCTGTTATCCTAATAAATTTACTTTTTGCTGTATATAACTGTATACGTGCAGCTGGTCTCTCCTGATTTAAATATAGCTCAGTGTAAATTCTTTCAGAAAGACCTAATTTAATTAATTCTCTCTTCCTAAAGGGAATCAGCTGGTGTCATCACCTTCTTGCTTAACCTATCAAAATTGTACCCAAATTGCAAGGGCCAATCACAGTGTCACAACCCTGCTTTTGAAAATCTGTTCTCCCTGTGCTATTCAGCTGTCGTTGTAGGCAAAGAGTGCAACCCTCCACCTCCCCTTCCACCTCCAGTCATCAACTCCAGCTGACCGTTCCGGAGCCTCCTTCGGTCTGGTCTTTGGGCTCCTTCGTCGCCACCACCGGATTCTAGATTCCATCTGGGGGTCTAATGGTTCTCTATCCCTATATAGATATACGAAATATTCGTATAATGATGCAGTCTAAGCACCAAAGACTTTGTACATTTTATTGAGCTGTACAATAAACCTCATTTGCATATCTGCAAACATGTTTCTCCTGATTGAAATAAAGTTGCTATGGTAAATGTTTTGGCAAGCGATGGCCACAGAGCAACATTAGATTTTACGGTATTTGAATGTTTCTGGCCAATATTCACTCATTCACTTTTGGCTGTGTTTTTCTTTCCACGGACTCCTGAGGGAAAATATCTTTAGCTGCTAAATGCTCCACTATGTTCACCAGCTAGATGCTGACTTGATTGACCTGATTGTTTTTATTTTGGGAGCAGGTTGTGAACTGTGGATTAATCAGAGATTTTTCCACAGAAAACCATCTGCTATGGTGTTGATGAGAGTGGTGAGAATGAACCCAAAGACCCAGAGGCCAGAAATAATTGTCAACACATTACAAAATTGCTAGTCACAAACTAAAACCACAAACATTTTCCAATGCAAAGTGTTCAAAGGAATGTTGCTTACAACTTACAAACCGGATTTAAGCAAATCTGGTTTAAAAATTGTAGCAGCTACACCACTGGACCTCTCGGTACAGGATCTCCTGAAGGTTTGTCCTTCCATTCATTTAGGTTTTTTTAGTGTGAGGTGTCTCTAAAGGCCATCTGCTCCAGCTGCGTCTGCGTGCATAGCGCATGGACCGACGGTGGTCAGAGAAGACATTCCTCAAAACTTAGAGTGTTTTCTCTCACTTGCAAGATAATCTGGAGGCTGAAGTCACACCCAATCCGCAAACTGATGACAGCGGCGATGACTCCAGCTTCAGGGCTAACGTTAGCTTGGCCTTCTATTGTGATTTTGTCTCCTCCTCCTCCTCCCAAAACTTGTCTGTCTTCCCAGGCTGGACGTAGGTTTAATTTTCTTTTACATCCTTTCTTATATCCAAGCCAACCAACCATACATTACTTTTTGTTAATTTTAGCTCTCAAAATTATTTGTGTGGGGCGTTTCAGCAGAAAGCCCATTCTAATCTGTTGGACATTGTAGTGTTTCTGCAGGATCAGTTGAACAGATATGGCTATGTCATGCTTCACGGTTATAAGATGATGCATCTGAAATGTGTCCAGACATGTCCATTAACTGATACTATAAATTGATTTTAGAATTATCACGCCAACTTAACCCACCTGAATTTAATGTTGCATCTCGGTGGTACAGTTGATCAATGAGTCTACTGACAACTACATATACTGCCTTCCAGGTGTTCAAATTTATCTCATAATTTTGAGATCTGTTCTCAAATTTAAGAGAAAGGAACTGATAATTATGAAATCTTTTCTCAAAATGATTAGTTATTTTCTCAATATTACGAGGTAAGGTGTCTACATTTTTTTTCTATGGTGAATGTAATACGTTTCCGTTGCAAGTAAAGTGATAGCACTGTGTTTGTCACCACAAGATTTCATCCAGTTAATATCAAAAGATTGATTAGTGCACTGTTTTAACTACGTATTGGATCATTTATGGTTTTTAATTTTCGGGAAACAATGTAGCATATGACATCTGTGGAATCAAAGCTTACGTGTTTAATATTTTCAGTTAACAGTAAAACAAATTCTAATTCAAACTGAGACACAGCAACTGCAGGAAACTGATTTTTGAATCTTGGATTTGTACTTCCAGACAAAGAAAAGCTAAACTATCTCATGGCTCACAGTGCTTTGCTAGTCATATATGCAGTGGCTTAACAGAAGTGGGGTAACGCTCCATATCAGAGGTTTACACTGACAGGATGAGGTCAGAGCTGAAACAGAGGGGAAAGAAACACTGAGACACATACACACACTCACAAGTGAACCACGATGATGTGTGAGAGAATAAACTCTCTGGTTGCATGCACAAAGGAAACCCAGTGTTACTTATGGCCACTTAACACAAAGTGTTGGTGAGAGAAAGCGATGTCTGCAGGGCTCTGGCATCTCAGCCTGCATCAGGCCAACCCGGCAGAGATCAGTGCCTCTGGCGAGCCAGCCTCGGCTGTGTCTTACCCTCTGGAGGACGGCTAACACATTCAGACTGTAATTCACTGCACAAAACAGATATATCATGGGTTAACAGGCCTGTAACACCATATGCAACAAAAACCTAGATGCTGGCGCTGGTTGTTATATGGAAATTATGCAGATAATTGCTACTTATGGGATGTGGTGCTGGATTATCTCAACAACTGGTACATTACATTAGTATTTAGCTAGTGATGGAAGAAGTACTTGGATATTTTACTTATACATAATGTATACTTTTCTGCTGCTAGGTGTCTTCATAGGGTTCTCTAAATGATGAATCACGTTAGTTAGAGTTAGAGCAGCCAGAGGGGTCAAAGGTTATGCAATGCCATTGCCTTGTCATTGATTCAAATTACAGATTTCTCTGGGTTTGAACATTGTTGGAAAGATTTGATACAACGTAACCACACACCAACAAAATATACTGTATATAACATAAGTAAAATTGTTGTTAATGTGTGTTAAGTGTTAGTGCATATTTATTACATATTATATCTTTAGAGGACAGAGATGGTGGCTTAAGGTGTAGCTCCTGGCCCTACTTTGTCAAATAGTTGTTTTATATGGTTCCAACTCCGATATTTTACCACTTTGTGCTTGTTAGAGTTAATTGAAGTAAAATGGCAAACAAGATCAGAACCCGGTGCGGCGATATAGATGCCATTGCAGAGGCATTGCTGGAGAAACAGAAAAGCTACCTCAAACCACGTTTTGCTCAGATCCAGTCTCAGATTCAACAGATGGGCCTTGACAACGATAATAAACTAACTGCTATCCATGCGGATATGGAGGACAGAAACCGGAGATGCAATATCCACATCGTCGGGTTGAAAGAGGGGCTAGAAAGAGCTAATGCTATTCAGTATCTCTCACGATCACTCCCTAAGTGGTTCCAGAATCTAGCAGATGGTCAGATAGAGATAATGAGAGCCCACCGAATTTACAGTGATAGCCCAAAGAAGAACACCCCTATTAATCACATGTTTATTTTCAACGTCCTCTGCTACACAACCAGACAGGCAATCCTACAAACTGCACGGAAATTTCTGCTCGTCATTCAGGGCGGGAAAATTCTCTTCTCCCCAGATTACAGCAACTTTACGGTCAAACGGCGGCAGTGCCTTCTATCAAACCATGGATTCAGCACAGGTCAAGGGTCTAGATTTTTACCTGCTTTATCCGGCAACACTGAAGGTCAGAGACGGCGCCCAGTACAGATCATTCACCTCCATCGGGAGGCTGAGGATTATGTGAACCGGGCTGAGCCCCGTCCTCCTCCTGCTGCTGCAGCGGGGAGAGCCAACGCATCAGATTCTATCACGAAGGGCGCCATGGAGGAGGATCAGGACTGAAACAACTGCTTGATGAACATGGACAATTGGTTTGTCTTGTTCTCTTGATGTGTCTTGGTTTTATCATACTGTTTGATATGATTACAGAGACTGTGTTTCTGAATGCTATATCGAGCCTAGTTAAATGCCTACTCTCCCTAGGTTAGTGTCTGCTCTAGCCTAGTCTGCTAGGCTAGAGTTTCCTTTTCAAGTAGCTGTTTTGTGCTTTTTGTTTCTTGTTTCTGCTGACGACATGTGTTTATTATGATGTTAATTCAGTGTGGAACCAGTTGCTGTTGCAACCAGATATTTATGGGCTAGTGTTCCATTTTTGCTTCCCCGTATCCAATCTTGATCACAGACCTAATTTGAATGTTAGCCTCTCTGGCTATGTTTCCCCCCCTTCTCTCCCTTCTGTATCAATGTCTTGTCCGCTGTTGTTGTGTTTTACATGTTTCGTGTGTTGAGGGACTTAACTTTAGATGCACTATTGTTAGGATTTAACGAGGTGAAAGGCAAGAGCAATATCCATATGTACTTTCATTTAGAATGCAGCTTTTTTGATTATGGGTGATCTTTGGAATTGTGGTGGACTGAATGCTCCTCATAAAGGCACCAGCACTCTGGGCTTACTAAAAAAGAGAAAAGTTGACATTGCATTATTACAGGAGACTCATTTACTGCAGATGGAAGCCAGACGTTTGGCCAATAGATTCTATCACACAATTGCATCCTCGTTAACACGCTCAAAAACGAAAAGGCGTGGCCATTGTTGTCAAATGGAATCTCCCACTTAAATTGTTGTCCTCTTGGTCAGATGATACAAGTCGGATTGTGATCTCCACAACAGAATTTGGTGCCAGAAAAATTGCATTTCTATTGGGGAATCAAGATTGGCAGTACAGTGTATGCAAAAAGGAAAATCACCGGGCTTTGATGAGATTCCCTCTGAATTTTATGCAACTTTTTGGGAACAATTTGGCCCTTTCCTTCTTGACATGATTAACTTCTCTATTAAGAAGGGTGAATTCTCAAGGGATGTTAACACATCCTTAATTTCCTTACTCCTGAAAAAGGAACAGGAACCTACAGAGTGTTCTAGCTATCGGCCTCTGAGCCTGCTTAACGCTTATGTAAAAATCTTTGCAAAGGTCCTAGCCCATTGTTTGGCGTCGCATATGTCAAAATTAGTGAACTCTGACCTAACAGGATTCATAAAAACCAGACTAGCAGCAGAAATTGTGAGACGCCTTCTCCACATTGTTGATGCGGCGGGGGACAGTAAGACCTTTTGACAGACTTGAGTGGCCATTTTTATGGTCAGTCTTAGAGGTGGCTTTGAAATAGAGAGGAGGAGGCGCGTCCGGTCAAGACTTGGGCAACACTTTCATTGGTATAATTAAAGTTTTGTATTCTAATCCCTCAGCCCGAGTCTTGACCGGACGCACATCCTCCTCTTTATTTCCAGTTTCTAGATCATCCCGCCAAGGTTTATTTGTCCTCTCTCTAGAGCCTCTGGCTCAATCTATTCACTGTCTATGTCTTGGTTTTCTTAGTGAACCCCTCTTGGTCTCTCCCTCACCTCTCTTCATTGTGCGAGGAGTATGGAAGCTTATCAGGCTTTTTCTTTATTAACTGGACTATTTCATTTAAATGACTGCCCACAGTTCAATCATCCCTGCTAACATTCCCGTTGTTAAGCAGTTTAAATATTTGGGCACTGAGGTTTTTCCTTGCTTAAACCAGATAATTAAACATAACTATTCTGTTGCTCTGAACAACGTCTTGAAAGATATGGAAAAGTGTATGGGTCTCACCATGCTTATTCAAGCCCGTATCTCAGTTGTTAAAATGAATGTTTAACCCATAATTAATTGTGTGAGCTCTATGCTACCTCTCTCCCCTCCTGCCGGCTATTGGCATAAACTACAATCAGCAGTATCTAAATTTATCTCGAAGGGGAAATGGCTTAAGATGTCCATTTTACAGAGGAGGAGAGAGGAGGGTGGCTCTCAGTTCCCAACTTCAAACATTACTTCTGGTCCTTTGTGTTGAGGCGCCTTCTCACTTGGTTTTGCCCAGATGTGTCTGTTTGCTGGTGTACCTTAGAAAGTGCTATGACAGAGCCTTGGTCACTCCATGACATTCTTTTTGCTAATGTTTCTAACAAACAGTGCCAGTTACGCTTTGGCCCCATTATCTCACATCTTATCAAGACTTGGAGATTGGATGAAACATACTGCTGTGTAGCTTGTTACTGGCACACTTTTTCCCCTATATTCAATAATAAGGCACTCCTGTTTGGTGGCAGGCCAATAACAGCCCCACAATGGGAACAGGGGGGGCTTCGTTATCTAAAAGAAATTTTGAGCAAGGTTGGCTTATTGCCTTTTTCTGACTTGCAGAACACATTCAATCTGCCACGTTCCTTTTTTTTCTGTTACCTTCAATTAAGATCAGCACTCAAGGCATACGCCGTCCCCTGGCAGAGGCCTTTGCCCATCCATCCAATCTGAAAGTTATTTACTGTGCAGCCTAAAAACTGTGGGATGGTATCTAGGCTTTATCAGTTCTTGATGGTATCTGGCTGCTCTGTCCTTTCTATTTAGACAATCTGGGCACGTGGTTGCCCAGGCCTGAGTAGCAATCTCAACTGGCATGATGTATGGTCATTCCAACATTCCAGAAGTATCTCGCAATCCAGACCATCAGCAGATTCACTACAATTTCATTAATAGGTCATATCTCACGCCCGTGAAAATACACCACATGAAAATAATTAACAGCCTTTTATGCACTTTCTGCCCAATAAAAGCACAAGGTACATTTCTTCACATAGTCTGGGAGTGGTCTATCATTAGTCAGTTCTGGAACAGTATTGCATCCAAAATTTCTGCCTTGTTTAATGTTACTGTGCCTGGTACTGTCAATGTTTTGATGGAAATAATCTGTCAACCTTTCAACTCTCTGGAACTCAGAACCATGCTGTATTTGCTGGACTTACAGCTGCTAAGAAGAGGATTGCAACCTGTTGGAAACCACCCAACGACCTGTCAATCTATGCATGGGCCAGTGCACACCTGGATGTGGTGTATATGGAGCTTTCCAGGGCACGTATTAGTGGAGCGCGGGGAAAGACTCTGGAAACTTGGGTGGATGTTGTAGAGGCTGTGAAGTCCGGGATGTAGCCGTGTTTGGTTCCTTGTCTTGTATCTGTCTATGTATATGTCTGTTTGTGTCTGTTTGTGTCTGTTTCTGTGTGTTGTTTTTGTCTCCCTCCCTCCCGTCTTTTCTCTCTATGTTCTATTTTCTTTTTCTCTTTTTCTTTCTGGCCCTGGGACGCGTTCTCTGTCTCAGAGTACTGTTTGTAATTGTTTGTTGCTGTTTAATTTTTCAAAATAAATAAAACAATTTGATCACAAAAATAGAAGTAAAAGTACTCATTCTGTAGAAAAATGGTCCCTGTTACTGATATGTTTCTGTATATTGCATTCTTTTTTATTTTAATGTTTATAGTATTGCATCAATACATAAGTTGCACTTTACTGTTGTAACTGCAAAAAGGTTGTAAACCATTAGTGTAATCATTAACAATGTATTGTATTTTAAAATAGTATCTATAAACCTATATTTATTTATTTATTTATATATGTGTTTTTTCTGTAAAATCTTAATCTGAAAAGTAACTAGTTACCATATTGTTTCTGCCAGATGAATGTAGTGGAGTCAAAGTACAAAGTAACATCAAATGGAAATAGTTAAAGTGTCCATATTATGATAAAACTTTTTCTGGGATTTGGGGTGTTATTTTGTGACTCTGGTGCTTCCACACGCATACAAACTTGGAAAAAAACTATTCATGCTGTTTTGAGTGAGATACAGGTTTTTGAATATCCTCTGCCTTCAGTCTCCGGGTCAGCTGTTCAAAATCCGCCGGGCTTTCTATGTAACTAGCCGAGACAAGGTGGCTAACCATAGCATGCTAGCATACTAGCTCATTCTCAATGACAAAACTCTGCTACAACACACACTAGTTCACCATAACCTTCAAAAGAGCTACTTACATGTCCCTGTTCTGCAGGTATTCCACAGGTTCCCCTCGTTTAGAAGAAGTCTCCCAGCAAATCCTGCCTTATACTGACCACAGTTGGAGAAAGAGTTATCTAGCTGATGTTATCTTACCTAGCTACTGCGCATGTGCAGCTCCCAACAAAGACAGTATAGAGTGAGATGTCTCACTCTGTAGCTAAAACAGAGACCCAAACACGTAGGGTGAAAAGAGGATCTGCAGCAATGTGCAGTAAAAAAAAAAAAACAGTGTTTTTTGAAAATGAAACCATGTAAACCTATTCTGGTGCAACCTCAAAATACTATTATGAACCTGAAAATAAGCATAATATTGGCGCTTTAACTTTTATCCATTAAGCACATATTATATCTTGATTTATCAACAATAACGGTCTACGCTCCACAATAAAGTGCAGTTAAAAACTTATAACTAAAACTTATGCACAGTGATTTTTAAGCTCTTGTGTTTGCTAAATAAAAGTTACAGAACTATTTCATAAAAGTCTTTTGTCCTTCCATAAGGTATGACTTTAGAAAGGATTTTACCACACACTGTTCTGTTTACCATAAAATAAGTAAAACTCAAAGGACATGATGACATACAAAACTGCATCAGTCTTTGTGTAGCTGTAACAAAAAAACCCACTACCGTTCAGTGTATAAAAACTGGATTTTGGGTGGGATTGCATGTTGTGACCATAAAATGTCATCAGCCAGCAGCCTCAGTCCCTATCAGGCAGTCTGCTGCACAGAGCATTCTACTCTGGCCTTGGGCGCTGGCCGCACTAGCTGGCACCCTTCCCCCCGTCGCCTCCCTTTCTCTCTCTCTCCCTGTCTCTGTCTGTCTCTCTTTCTCTCTGTCTCTCTTTTACCAGGGTGCAGTGACCCACCCCTCCCTTCCCTCCCCTCCCTGTCACCCTGAGGCGCTCAGCTTCCATAGTGTCAGTACGGAGGCCTCAGTGTTGACAAAGCAGCAGGCCTTCAGAAGACACATCAAACCCTGTCCCCCCTCTGCGTTGTTAGGGAGCTCAGTGCACAACAAAAGGACCGGGACCCCAGTTTAAGTCTGAGGCCATTACTAGTCTCAACAACATGGCTACAGACAGAAAAAAGGTCCTTGAGGATGCTGTTTGTATCACGCGTTACAAACACGAGCCAGATCAGCTCAAACCGTTCAAGATGGGATCCGTGTTTTCTGACTGTTGTGATGACAGTGTTGTGATGGATTATTGTAAATGTAAAGCATAAGTCAAGGCTGCGGGTTGATGCCATCATGACACATGCACTCTAATGAGGACTGTGGGTGCTCCGCAGTGCCAGGGACTTCCCCCAAGGCACGTTGAGCGGGGGGAATGGTATGTGATGCATACCAGATGTGATTGGAGACATCACACTGTTCACGTTGTTACTGCTAACCAAATAGTAGCAGCAACAAAAGCAAAAGACCATTTTTCTTCTGTTCACACATTCAAAGCATGTTGCTGGATATGTCTAAGACTGGTTTCTGCCAGAAGCACAATAACAAATTTCAGAGGATTTTTTTTAAAGAATTTCAGAGAGTATAGTGCAATTAAAATAAGTGCCTGTTAGGAGAGTTTGGTGAAGGATATGACAATGGACACAAAACTAAGTCACAGTAGTATCACCTCTCCCTCGCTGATTAAACTAAAAAAAATGCTTAATTTGTTGGCATTTTGTGAATAAATTAATGCCTCATAATTTAAACCTTCATCCACAAACAGATATTTGATGGCAAATTGGTAATTATCCTCCAAACATAAAAGGTCTTTAATACCTGAAGGCTTTCTTCACAGGTACCAAGCGGTTACTTATAGCTTGTATATATTCTGTGATTAGAGCCACAGACCACATGATGGCAGCAAAAGAGATTCTTTATCCAAATCTTAACTACAGTAAGTACAGTAACTTTAATTTAAGGGGATGTGAGATGAGATTTTTTTCAGATATTGCTTTAATTTTTGTTTTTATTCTAATCAAATACTGAATATTTTACCCCATCAGGCCTATATTTTATGAACTATGTGGGACAAGCAAAAGCTGAACCACTCACAACTAATAGACATAATTATATATTAAGATTCTTGACTTGAGCAATTTAGCAATACCAAAAAATAGAAATACTAAATTACATTTAAAAGTCCTGCATTGCAAACATTACTTAAGTAAAAGTACGGAAATATCATCAGTTAAATGTTTTTCAAGTATAAAAAGTAAAACAATACGCACTACAGGAATATGGACTATGTTGTAGTTGGTTAAGAGCGGATTTTAACACATTTATTTAGTAATCACAGATGTCAAAAAAATGCAATGAAGTAAAAAGTACTATGTTTCCCTCTTAATGGGGTAGAAGTATGAAGTAGATGGAAATGGAGATTTCCAAAGTATTAAGTTTACATGTAAAAGTACCGTAAATTAATGCTAAAATACAGTGTTTGAGTAAATGTACTTAGTTACTTTCCATTATGCAAAATGTGACAAGGTCTACTGCTTTTTTAAGGGATGAACGTCTACTGGGTTAGGGGTTAATATGTAGTCTAATAAATATCAAACACATGAAGAGTGAATTAAAGAGATAACATGACTGCACCAGGGTCATTGCAGTTTTACCTGTGAAAGTGAGAATTGACTCACAACAGCAACTCTCAGAAGTATACGAAAATACACACTCTTTTTGCTTGGCTTTTTTGGAAACTTAATTGCCGGCATTAAGCACTTGAGGGAATTCAGCACTGTGCTTGTTAGGTGTTTGTGTGCAATGCAACCCCACACGTTCTATTAATAAACTGACACCCTCTTACACCCCCCCACCCTTCTCTGTCTCTGAAATAACGAACAATAAGTGTCGCTGCTGCACCTCAGACACACACCAACATCAAGCAGAATGTCAAATGGCTTGAAGAACTGAGCGATTGACAGCAACCGGGCTCCACAAGGCATGCAGATTACTAAAAGCAAGTTCTGAATGTTCTTTTCAAACTTTCTCCACATGCCAGAGGGGAAAGCAGGAGTGTTGATCTGATGTGAAATGCTTGAAAGAGATTCTTGCAAATGCCCGCATTTAGAAGGGTGGATGTGACTGTATTTTGTCTACTGTTTTTATCTCCAAGCATAAGTACAGTGTGCAGCTGACCTGGGTTATGTGGATCACAAATGGACGTCCGTTGGCCAGATGCCCTTTGGGCTTTAATGGAAATCACCTGAATGTGAAAGTTTAAGAAAACACATGCATATGATTATGAAAATGATAATTAACAGGTTTTACAGAATTATTATAAAACAGTATGTTATCTTATTTAGTGATACCCCAAAAATTGCACACAAAATAGCACCAGTAAATATATGTTTTTAAGAACATTTGGGAAAAGGTGGGAACTAAACCTTCAACCCAAGACCACATAGTCTTCAACCAACCTCTACCTATGAATCTAAATGACTGCATCCAGCAGGGATCTTTTAGTATGATGATCCATGCACACTGTTGCTTCTAACCAGCAGATGGTACTATAATGTCCCAATTTCATGTGATCCAACATTATTATGTATAGAAAAAGCAGAATATTGATTCCTCAGTATGGGACCCTAACCCAAAAGACACAAAATCACACATTTAGTTCAAGAAACCACTGCTTTTAATTCTAATCAAGTGTTAAATCATGTTTATAATAATTGAATGTGCTAAATAATCTTGTAGCATGGATTAATAATGAGTGTTTTAACCAAAAGATCACTTCATAATTTGAGAAAGTAAATGATTTATTATATAGATTATTTTTTAGGATTTCTTAGTAGAACATAGCATGGGTTATCCTCAGAGGAAGCATTTAGCTACATGCTTTAACTTCAGAGTAATTCATACATTAGAAATGCTTGGAAAGTCAAATATCATCCTCTGGTAAAAAGACAAAGCTACTATCATGGAGAAAGGCACAATAGTGCCTTCCTCTGTGCCATCTCAGCACCTGCCTTTGAACCTACAGGCAAAGTTATTATTCTTATAGAGTCATTAATTCACTTCATTAGCATATGATGATGTCTGAAGAAGACTTTGAAATTTGGACTGATTTCCAGTTGTCCCAGTTTAATCTGTGTTATTGTAGCTTAAACATCTTAAATCAAAATAAAGTACAGACCTACAATCTGTATTGATTTGACTTCCAAAGGCAAACAAATGAAATTGTGGGGAAATGTCGTGGAACAATCCTTTAAAGGAAAACAGGAACAGAGCCGGGATCTCGGTCTGCGTGTGTATCAAGGAGACCTAACATTAATATCATTACTTGGGTCAAATATTACCATCACATCTGCATTTTTCTTCCCTGAAAACGAAAAGTTTTTAATCATGGCGACGTGTTGTGTCAGTTCAGTTAAAGAGAATGTTAAAAACAATAAAGAAGAAGAAGCTTGGAGGGTCTTTTCACCTGATACTGGTCAGGAGGGCAAATATTTGGATCTGTTGAGAAATCTCAAAGCTGCATGCAAATCCTCAAGTTGACCTACTTCCTCCCTTCGACATAGACACTCTGCTAAAATCCATAAATTAAGGAAATTAACTGATGGGGCCCCGGGCCACTTTGTAAGCTATTTAAATCTTTAAATTTACAACATCCCTGCATACTTCATGTAATTGAACTAACTCCAGGCTTGTTTCCTTTAATGAGAAAAAAAATCCAGTTCCCCCTCCAGTTTGTACCTCTGGAAACAACAAATCTGTGCCAGAGGGGAAAATGGGTTCGCTCTGAGGCGCGCTGAGCTCTGTCTAATTACGAAGACAGGGAGAAGCATTCTCACACTCCTACCAGTACTGCTGCTGTCAAATCACCAGCAAAACTGTTTTATTTCCTCTTTAAATACTTGTAATTTTATACTTAGTTCATGCAGAAAAAAAAAAAGATTAGGAAGATACTAGAAGTCCCTATGAGTCAAATGAGATGTCAAGGGTGTGTTATGGTGATACCAGACAAAGATGGGACCATTTACACTTCCCCAGGATGAATAAGAAATCATCTTGTTGTTGTTTTTTTCATCTGGGAGATGAACAATATAAGCGGTTCCCAAAAAGTCAGATATTTTGAACCAATAATAACTTCCTACACTGGTTGGCGCCAAATGTCAAGAAACGAATATCACCTATCTCAGGGTGCTGGTACAGAGTAATTACTGGGCTCAATGTTGCATCAATTATTCACAGTTATTTACCCGCAAATAAACAAACATGCAAATAAATAAATAAACGTCTCCTTGGTTGGGAGCACCTGCTTGACTCTCTCTCTCTCCCCTTCACTTCGTGCAAAATTGGCGCGCCACTTTAGCGCTTCATCACCTGTCTTTTACATGTTGAAAAAATAAGTATCATCCAGAATCTTTTTTATTTATTTTTATTTTTTTTTCAAAAAAAAGTCTGCAGGCTGCCTGCTTTCATTGGAGAGTGAAGAGAGGGGGGTTGTTCTGGGCGAATATCTCCATCTAAGCCCTGTGCTATAATTGAAATGGCGCATTTGGCTGCAGGCATGTTGTGAGGGCGCTTTCTGCAGCAGCAGCATGCATGCATGTCCATAGACGTCATTTGATTTTAATGGCCTGCAGGAAATTTGGCGTTACAACTCCAGACATTAAGGCAAGAGAGAGAGAGAGAGAGAGAGAGAAAGAAAGAGAGAGAGAAAAAGAGAGAGCGGGGACAAGGGGGGAAATCACCGCGTGAAAGATATTGGTTCAAGGATATCTCTTCATTTTCAACATATTTTTTCTGCTGGGACTTTATCAACAAGTTACTGCGCCTTTATTACATGTTGCCTGAGTGAGGGACTATGGCTGCTCGCCTGGTTTTAAACTTTAGATTTAGGCTGAAAATGGAAGTATATGCCTAATAGCTAGAACTGCCTGGGGAACTATTACATCAGACGAAATGATGACAGTGATCAAAATCTGCTTTTTGCTGCTCTAAATCTATTGAGCGACAGTTGCCTGTTAGGTTTTCTACCCCCTCTAAATCACAAGTTCACACCGTTAGGGGGAACGGTCTACTTTAGCCGGGGAAAAATAGATAAGTTATTATATTTGTGCAGTCATATAATTTCGGGAATAGGGGGTTATCACGTTTTCTTCTTTGAGAAAATTGCCTGGGCGAGAGAGTGGAGTTGAGCTAATTGTAGCCTAATCCCTGGCCCAAAGGCGCTTGGGCTGCCCGGAGCAAGATTTTTCTTTTTTAGCTCTGCTCTGTTATTTAGAGACGGATTATTGGCTTTCTTCTTCTCATAACAAACAACACGGGCAGTTTCATTTAGGCAAAAAAGCAGACAAGAAGCCGAATTACGAAGCAGGATTCCAACAAGAGCGCACATTTTTACGCGTATTCAAATAAGAGAAGGGGAAGGAGATCATCTCATCTATGTACAAGGTAAGGACGCTTCCTGTGCGCTTTGGTACAAAGAAGCTTGGTGAGGACAGGTCGAGCCAGCTTTGCAATAGAGCGTTTAAAGCCACAGAGTCTCTTTGCAAGCAGTCCGACCACAGCCTATAGTGTCTTTTAGAAGGCATTTTTAAGTGGGATACAGAGCAAAGATTTGGCTTCTCCATATAGGTTCGTGCTGGAGCTGGACAGTGGTGAGGTGATACCACAAACTCGGGGCATTCGGAGAAAATATTTGAAAATTTTGGGGGTTACGCGGACAGCAGCTGGGACTGAGCGCCGGCACGGATTTCCTCTGGATTCCCTACAATGTTTGAAACGGTAGGGTGGGTGACAAATTATACATTACAGAATCCAATGTTTTTACGCACAGTGCAGGCTTAGCCTGTACAGTTTTTGAGGAGTAGCCTACAGTCGCACTGGTGCAAAAGAGTATCGTGGATACGAATGAGGTTTTCCTTTTCTCACAAGACTGGACAGTTAACACGAATGGCTTTTATCAAGCGGGTCATGAATTACACGGGTCGGGATATGCTTTTAATTGTACAGCAGGAATAAGACGCCATGTTGGGCAATATAATTAAAAGCAGAGCACAGGCTTATAGTGTTCGTGTGGAGTGAGATGTTATATCGGATTGTTCCCTATTCAAACGTTTCCGTGTCGGTATTATGGTTATTTTAATCGGGGGGCTATTTTACTTGTATGTGAATGCCATAAGTATAAATTGGATACAACGCTTGAATGGGGTCAGTGGAAGGCAGTGGAGGCAGTAGCAGCTCTGATGGGGAAAGTTGATGCCTTCACAGCTGCTGGGATTTTGTGAAGGAATTTATTATTCAATGTATTATTATTATTATTATTATTAGCGTGTGTGTGTGTGTGTGTGTGTGTGTGTGTGTGTGCGTGCGTGCGTGCGTGCGTAGTGTGTGCGTGCGTGCGTGTGTGTGTGTGTGTCTGTGTGTGTGTGTGTGTGTGTGTGTGCGCGCGGTAGAGAGAGAGAGTAAGTGATTAGACAGAATGTTGAAATGATTGAAATTGGGATTGGTTGGAAGAGTGATGAGATGTATGGGTCTATTTCTTTCCATGTGTTTCTTGTTCACGTTTATCGTCATTTAATTGGATTTTCTTATTGGTTGTTAGAGAGAGATAGATAGAGAGAGAGAGAGAGAGAGAGAGAGAGAGAGAGAGAGAGAGAGAGTTACCGGTGCTGGGACAGCCAGGAGTCTTTCCAAGTTTCTTTCCCTTTTCCTGGGATTTGAAATGTAATCCCGTCCTCCTGTAATCGTATTAAACGAACATGATAGCTACTGCTGTAACACCCTGGGAAAAAAAGTTCCAGTCTCATTTTTGGGCCCGACGGCGCTTCTCTCCGAGCCGAAGGGCTGATCTGGCCTTTCAGAACGGCCTTCAGCGTCCCAGCCATGACAGTAAAACAGCCCATATGTGCAACAACTAATGATTTACTGGAGGGTGAAATGATATTATCTAAATCTGTTTAAACATGGTCATGTAGTTGTAGCCTATACAGCGCCACGTATTATTTAAAGTTCTGTTGCAAACTGCATCAGGAAAGGTCTGCATTTCAACCCAAGCCTGGAGGGTATACAGATGAGTAATGATAAAGCGAGCAAACTGTGACCTTTAGTCAGTGATCGTTAGGAAAACATAGAAAATAAGAGCTGGTGCTGTTTTAGAGCAGCATAAAATAGCTCTGACACTCTCTCGTTATATTTACTCCTTCTATGTTTACACTATGACTTTCTAACAGACAAGTCACATGAATTAAAACGTGGCCAATCTGAGGTTAGGTGGCTTATCTGTGGGCGAACAAAAACGCTCCTGCAGTAAATTGGAGATAAACGCCTCCTCTGCTCTTCTAGAAGCAGTGCGGATTTAAATGGCGGCGTATCGAAGTGAATTAAAAATATTTTCTCAAACATTTTAGCAGCCAATCAAACTCAGCTGCTGACCTCGGAGTGCACCAGCCTCCTCTCAAATCAGCTCTTCCAAATCTGCGCCTCCGCAGTCCCGCAACTTATTGAGTCGGCCTGTAGTTAGTGCGGTTATTATCATGTCTCTTACAAATCACCTCAAACATTATCCGTTTGACACTGAGTCATCGATAGAATGGGATACTTCATGGTCTGGCCTGTTAATGTGGACAGTACGGTGATGCTTTCGTTGCGTTTTACGCATGTTCAGTTAAGCCTGCATCCTGTGTCATTTCTCGTGTGCCATAGTTTATAACAAGTCACACGTACTACATGACAAGCCATCACCTTACCTTATTCTGTTTTGAATGTGTGTACAAAGAGAAAAATGCCCCCCCCCCCTCTCTCTCTCTCCCTCCCTCCCTGTTTTCCTTGCTCTCAGATTGGTGGTTGGTGTGTCTGGGCGCATCACGTCTAACACATAAGGCGACCTTTAATTAGAATATTGCAGCAGCAGTTTGTTTTATTCCCCTGGAGGCTGACACCTAGCACCCACCCCCTTTCTTTCCCTCCCTCTGTCATTCTATCTGTCCATCTTTCTCTTTCTCTCTCTCTCTCTCTCTCCTTCTCTCTATCTCTCTCCCGGTTCTCTAATAAGCATCCTCCTATCCTCGCCTCCGGTGCTGCATGAAAAGATGCAAACATACTTAATTAGAGCGGTGGCAATAATTTCCAGGCTAAATATGCGACCAGACAGACATGGAAGTGATCTGATACCATTCAGAAAGGATACTATCTGCTCCTCGGTGTAGGATCACTGTTGCTTTTTTATAGCTTTACTTCTACTCCCATGGCTTTTCTGTACACTTGCTTTCAGGAGGGAAGAAGCATGTCACGGCTGTCTCTGACCCGGTCCCCGGTCTCTCCTCTGGCCACTCAGGGGATCCCTCTGCCGGCTCAGCTGACCAAGGCAAACGCCCCGGTGCACATCGATGTAGGGGGACACATGTACACCAGCAGCCTGGCGACCCTCACCAAGTACCCAGACTCAAGGTAAGACACGTCTCTCGCTTTCTCACATTGCTCCTCATTGCTGGAGTTAGTTTATTAATTCATACCATTTATCGTTACCTACTGTTTGAAACTCATTATTAATGAAATGTTGGCACATTGATGAGTGAGTGGATTTGCATCTTGTTTCTTTTGTTTTAAATGTGACACTATCATGAATTTGTAATCACTAATTCTACATTATAATGGCAATCTTTTCCTAATTAAATCTTCAATTCGATTTAAATCAGTTTATATCTCTGTTTAACAGCTTCATTTTGTATTTTAGTCATTAAGTTAATTAAATTATTTTACTGGTGTTTGTCTTAATTAAGTCCAATTGAATGTGTGCTGTTGACAAGTCATTTAGCAAACTGGCATTAGGACTGAAACTGCACTGGAACTTCTAAACAATTGCCCTCAGAAGCTATAGGTTAATGTCTTTTCAAACCATGTGTGGGCAACTTTCTTTCCTTCATTATATCAAAACTCTCATGGCTTTAAAACAACGCATTTGATTGCTTTTTTGTTTGTAGCTGTGATTATTTTAATTGTTTAATAAATACCTCAAGGGCTTTTATTTGTATCTCCTAATTCAACTGCTGTCAAGCTGGCAAGTACAGTTGCTTTTACATATTTAATTCTGATTTGAATGGTGGGAATTTACACACCACAAACATTTATGCGTGCACTCCTTCCCCTTTCATAACCATGTTTTTTTTTTTTTTTTTTTGGTGAGTAGTTCAGGGTGCTGTTAGGATATCTTGGAGGAAAAACAACAATGTAAATGTGAGGCTCTACGTCATCAAAACAAAGCAAATCTAGCTCTGCACTCATCATAGTTAGTGAGTTTGACATAGATATGTTACAATTGCCTATTGATTTTTGTGACTACCATTATCAGATCTTCTATATACTTTACTCTTTACAGTATTTGTGTTGAAACACAGTGGTTATTTTTTTAGTGTTTGAACAATAGTTTTATGACTTAAAAAAAAAAAACTTTGAGAGAGTGACTTTCAATTCACTGAACATTTGTATGGACAGAAAAATAAAGGTTCTCCTGCTCTCTCAGGCATATGATTCTCTCTTAAAGCAAACATATTTTTTTATGCATTTCCATGATGATTCAGATTGTGTAAGAGCTGATTGCAATCCAACCTCCCACTTTATTCACGCTTTTAGCTCCATCCACAAACAGGTTGACGCCACCGGAGGTAGCTCTGAAAGGAAACATACAAAAGTAATGATGAAATATTTCTGTTCTCTATACTGATTTCCATTGTATGGATTTTCCCCCTTTAAAACGATGGGCTGTTTTAGGCACACTGATTTTTTTTCCTCTAATGCAGTGTGTCATTCACTACATTATACAGTCTTCAGTTCTGTCCCATGTGGGCCAAGGTAAACACTCACCAGGTTGTTAGAACATCTGCCAAATTGGCTACAGGAAACAATCCCCATAATCCCTTGGGAATAAAGTCTTGATATTCACAGAGGCCGCAGACAGGAAATCCCTGACAACTCTCCTTTTATTACTGACAAGTAGCATGAAAAATTAAAAGCTCATCCCTGATAAGAATTTATAATTGTTTTTGTTATTAAGGCACTGTTTGGGTGTTAAATTGGAGTTATCCAGGGGCAACAAGACATGATTTATTTTTTAATCAAATATGTTAATGCTATTCTGATCTCGATGATTTTGAAACTAATCTGTCAATTGAGAGTTTCATTTGCTTAATAGCATGTTTCAGCACATTTCAGATTTCAAAAAAGCAGCACTGTTTTTCTTTTACATGTTTTATTTGGTGTTTCTGTATTGCTATTGTGTTTCTTGTGTGTGTGCAGCTTTACACTTTACAAAGAAGTTATTCATAGGGGGAGACACACATTGCACCGAGCACAGAGTCATGTCACAGCACCCAAACTGTGTTTTCACAGTGAGAGTTAAGACCGGATAGCAGTGCTCTTTCCTCTCTCTCTCTTTCTCTCTGTCTCTCTTTCTCCCACATGCTCCTATGCTCTCCCTTTCCCTCTCTATATCTCTGTCTCTTTTTGTGTCTTTCTCAATCTGGATCACACACACACACACATGCATACACACTGTTTCTCTCTCTCTCTCTTTCTCTCAGCCTCCTCAGTGTACAGTTGGCCTCAGGGCTCCACTTTCCACTGGAGCCATTGGAAGGAGGGGCCCTTTTGTGTGAATTAGGATAATGGCTGACAGCAGAAAGCAAAACAATTACACTGGCACAGCCGCATACGCTGCATTCAGCCATTTCCGGTCGAGCAGGGCTGAAACTGGGACGACTAACAGAGCAGGGTTGAAGAGTTTAAAGTTGATGATTACTTTTAATAGATTGGCCACTAAATAATGTAGCATGCCGAGAGAAAGTTAGTCTAGTAACTAATGTGTGGTTATTCATCTTCTTCTGCGGGCCATATTAAGGGACAGGGGTCATGAAACATTGATGCACTCTCTGTGTAGCTCTCAAAGAGGACAGTCTCAGCAGTCACTTGAACAGAAGCTGAGGAAATTAGGGGAAATGTTCCAGAGACAAGGAAACTATTTTGAAAGGACTACTGGACATTTTTCTCTTTAAAGACAAGTCTTCTAGGGCTACAGATTATAGATCTGTTCTGGCTTCATGCTCTTTCAGGGCTCTTGTGTATCTAATACTTGAATTTTTCTGCAAGTTGAAATCACCATAATTAACATAGTAAACAATATGTCATCAATTACAGTTAGCAGTTGCTATATTTCCTTCCATTTTTATTCCATTTCATTAGGCCCCAAGTGTTTTGCGCTTTTTAAAGAGACTACATGGCACTAACACATCGCCGTGATCTAAAGTAAAATTAGCTCTTTGATAGGAAGTGTGAAGAAGGGTTTTAATCACTTAACATGAAATGATAATGAGAGTTAATTGTTGCTCTTGCGCAAGAAAAAGTCAAGTTATGTAGCTCAAAAAATAACAAACTGCATATAAAAACTGGGATTGTTAGCAATAGTGAGTATAAGAGTGGGTGGATGTTTGCCTAAAGCATTCATATAGTTAATTAATCAGTGATTGTGTAATTTAGTACCTTAAAAGAAATGCACACCATAGACCCATGTAGGCAAATATTGGGTGACAGAGCCCTACAGAATGACATTTATTCCCAGAGAACCATCTAAGAAGAGTTATGCTGCTGTTGCGGCTTTAGTATAGTAATGTGTAAAGGTATAAGAAATTACACTGGAACCTAATTTGAACATAATATTCATCTAAATTCAAAATGTATTCCTTGTTTTGAAACTTTGTGTCACACCCTTTGGAAGAGATTTCTGAGAACTGTCAGTATATATATAAGGTCTTTAAGTAGGATTCAGCAAATCAGAGCCAGGCACAGTAGCTATCTGGTTTTTAACTTCACACCCCCACTCAATGATGTCAGGCTGGACACACTCACCAACATCCCTGGGTATGTTTGTTTTACTTTGCAGGAAGCTGCTGGTTGTCTTGCATTTATTAGACATCCATTAGTGTTACAGTTTCCAGATAGCATTTGTGATACTTGCAGACATGTCTCTGGCAGCTCTGAGCCGCTGGCCGGCAGTAGCTGCTGCAATAAGGACTCTGCCAGATTTTGCCCACCTATACTGCCCCGCTGCCTGCCCTCACTTGGCACCGCTAGGGTGGGAGATCTGAGCTGTTCCTGTCCTTGATAACCTCCCACACCCACCACCTCCCTCCCTCTCTCTGACTACATGGAGTTCTGTCGTAGTTTTTTTTAATTCTCCCACTCTCTCCATCTCGCTCTGTGTCTTCCTCTCATATTCTGTTTGTTTCTCTTCCTCTTTTCCTTTTCCCATCTTTACTTCTCTGTATTTTTTGTCTTCTGACTTCTTTGTCTACCTTTCCCTATCTTTGCCTTTCCCTCTCTTGTTTCTCCATGTCAGCTTGTCTGTTTGTGTACCGTCTCTCTTAATTTCTCCATGTATCCCCCCACACACACACACGCACGCACACGTACACACACACACACACACACACACACACATACACACACTTTTCTCTCCCTACCTGTTAACAACCCCCCGTCCAATTCAAGGATTTAACTGAAAGGGAAAAAATGACGAGACCAACAGAGAGAGAGAGAGAGAGAGAGAGAGAGAGAGGGAAAGAAAAAGAAAAACAGGCAGCATTTTAATTGCTTTTTAAAAAAGTGGAGATGAAAAACAGAGTTAGCCTGGAGGGGTATGGTGAAATTCTAGCTGGAAGAATTGCAAGACCATATGAGAAAGGAACACCTCGGGCAAAACAGGGAGATGAGTATTGGTTTTTTATAAAGCATTTTGCATCGATTTCCAGAGAGAAAGCGAGTAAGGGAGAAGGATGGAGACGGAGGGAGAGAAAGAAAGAAAGAAAGAAAGAAAGAAAGAAAGAAAGAAAGAAAGAAAGAAAGAAAGAAAGAAAGAAAGAAAGAAAGAAAAAGAAAGAAAGAAAGAAAGAACGAGAGAAAGGATGGCAGGAGGGTAGAGGGGGGGAGAACTATCTTTGCTCTGTCTCTTTGCTTCTTCACACAGTCAAGTCAAAGAAAAAGAAACAGGGTGAATTTGATGTGTTGGCTTCGGTGTGTTGAGCCGACACATCGGGGTCAGGAGATACCTGACACAACCATTACATACAAGCTCATACACTTTTTTTTTATCGTACAGGCTTGTAATTGTAAATTCACTAAAATGAATCTGTAAGAGAAGCCAGCTCTGCTGTTTCTTCATTGACATTTCCACTGCCGCTCCCTTCAAGTGTCTTGTAGTAGAGTTTGACAACGTCAGTGCTCAGGCAGTGCTGGGTGTATTCGTGTGTATTGGCCGTCACATTTGCAAGTAGATTTCTTTTAGATTTTCTTTGTCTTACAACTTTGTCAGCCGACCTAGAAGCCGTTATTGTAATTAAAGAGCTGATTGCATCAAAATTATGATAATAGCAGCAACGCAGCACCCTGCAGAGAGCTGTTTCTCAGAAAGACGATGGAAATGGGCAGAGAAACCATTAAGGAGGTTATGTGCAACAGATTTCTTGTGTAAATCACTCGTACGAGTTATTTGCACTGCAAAGGCATTGCAGGTTTTTGTTTCAAAATGAATCACAAAATTAAATCAAATTTTTCCACTTCAGAGTTACATATGTTTAGGCTTTAGGAGTACAAAGGTTTTAAAAATTGTCTGAACTGTCTTCTAAATATTTTAGAGATGCTAAAAAAGCCTTTTAATTATTGAATATTGAAATTAACAAATAGATAGAGTAGATCTGCCCAGATGAGAGAAGGACCTGCAGGTAAGCTGCAGGAAAATATTAATATATGTCTAAAAAGTTTTTCAAGGCACAGCGCCAACATGGTGTGATGAAAGTTTAAAGATAACAGCAATTTCCACTCTTTGCCTTGATAAGCCCCTGTAACCAACTTCAACCAAACCCTTAATCTTGCACTATAATGGAAGGGGTTAACTGTGGGACACCATGAGGCAGCAACTAGTGTCTTATTATCACACCAAAGTCTTGACAATATTTGGCGAAAGATTAAAGGCATGCATATTATTCAGATTTGTAATAATCATTGTGTTTATTCATGATATTGATGTAATTTTAGCTAATGTGAATGTCTGTGTATTTTAACTCTTATTTTCTTTTTTGGATGTTTTTTAGCCTTTTCTTTGCCTTTAAATGTGAACCAAAAAACTCATCCAACTGCTCTAGACAGCAGGAATACCAAAGTGAAAATGCAATATATTTTCTGTAATGACATATAATGTAGAGTCTTGTTTCTTTTCCTGAAATCAATTCCTGACAACAAATGCACATTTTTAAAGGCCACTGCGTTGACTTCATTTTCAGTGAGGTTATCAAATTTCACTAAAATATGTATCTGGGTTTAGATTAGAATTATGAATTGCTACAGATTACAAAATAATTTAAATATACTTTAACATGGGCAATGCAAAAGTCATTAATTGATCCTCAAGCGTTCATGTCAATATATCAACAGAATTATGTAGAGAGATTGTGTTTCATATAAATAAAATACGAATATGTGATAGATATCAACAATTGTAAGTCTGCTGACAGATCAACATACAGTAAGGGTGCAGCTGTCCAAATCCCTCTTACATTTATAAGAAAGTCAAATTGTAACAGTAAAATATTTTTTTTCAGCTTTCCTCCTCACATTAGTATGTGGACCTCCACCGTTTCTTTCCTCTATTTCATTTCCATCTCTCAGAAATAATAGAGCTGTAATGCTACATTCGTGCTATTAATTTCTGTAAGTACAAGCAGCAAGCGTGTGTGTTGTTGTAATCTCTCCGCAGAAGGGACACTTCAAACAAGTCTGGAATGGAGGAACTGTGCCTTAAGCCCCTTGTTTCAACCTGGGATGCTAATGCATTTCAAGCTTAGTGCTAATAAAATTGAGAAATAAATGGAGGGTAATTGTTTCATGCATTTGAAGGGAACTGGCTCATTCAATTATGTGTGTGTGTGTGTGTGTTTTTTGTGCGGCTGCCTTCGTGCGCATGTTTGTGTGTGTGTATTTCAATTTTCAGAATCAGTCGTCTGTTCAATGGCACCGAGCCCATCGTGTTGGACAGCTTGAAGCAGCACTACTTCATAGATCGGGACGGGGAGATATTCCGCTACATTCTCAGTTTCCTCAGGACCAGCAAATTGCTCCTTCCAGATGACTTCAAGGTATATACCCGCACCACAACATACTGTATTGTTTTTCATTGTCTGCCCCATCAGTTTGACATAACATAAAAAGCTATGAGTATATAAAGCCATCTGCCCAAATACCCAGTTGTATGGTATGAAAGTCTAGATTGTTGTCAAGATACAATAGACTCAAGTCATATATATATATATATATATATATATATATATATATATATATCTTGATGTTTACCTGCCATCTCAGGTATTGCATGCTTTCAAAAAAGATCTGATACCACAACAGAGCCGCCAGTTTTGTTGTCACAACAACTAAGTAGTCTCCCCTTCTTCCCATTCAACACATCAATTACCTTTAGTCTAAGCATAAGCAGTTATTAGGACATTTTTTGGTGTGTGTGTGTGTGTGTGTGTGTGTGGGGGTGTATGGAAGAGATTCAGTTGGGAGTTTAGAGTGGTGGAGAGGTAAAAATGCTAACTTGCTAACTGGAGCATGGTCCAGTGATGTGTCTGCCAAAGCCCTGAGCTGTTGTTTTTCATTCAGAGTGGTTTCTATAGAGGTGAGCCCAGGTGAAATAGCCTGTACGCCCCTCTGTTCCCCCGCGCTCTAATGACCGACTCCCACTCAGTCAAGGACTCGCTGGGAGAGCTGCGGCATGTTAGGGCAGTTTACATACAAGTAGACATACTAATACACTCTGCGCTTCTGTGCATCTGTGCACATACACTTTAAAGGGCCATTGAAACAACTTTGGCCTGTATTCAACTACTGAGGCTGCACACACTTGGCTCCTGTTTTAGTGTTAACTCTATTAACTCTATTGCAAGTGAATGCATATACAGTACATAATGTCCGTCACCGTACAATATTAAATGACACAAAGTACATTTCAACAAACAAGTTGATTTAAGTTGAACAAGTTGATCATTATCTTTCTCTGTCCCAGGTTGATAGAGTAAAATGCTAATATTTTTAATGCTAGGAGCTGTTGACGTTGTATGAAGAACATGTTGCTTATTTAATTAGTCTTGTATTGCCAGACCTTCCTCCACTGCCCTGCAAAAGAGGGTCTGTCTAGTCCACACAGCTTTCCGGGATGGTTCAGGTTTATTGGCATTTCTTTAAACCAATCACAATTGTCTTGGGTGGCGCTAAGTGCCGCATGGACAACGGCACCTCTGCAAAATAGCCTCAAGAAGGAACTTGTTTGGGTGGAACATATGTACGTTCAAAATTTGTTTTAGTAGCAACAGAAAACTCAGATTGGACAGATAGTCTCGCTGTCTGGATTCACCCTGCAGAGATCTGGGGAGCAGTTAACCATAGTCCTCATAAATCCACCGGAGTTTAAAATGCCAACACAAAGAAAGAGGAAGGTAACAGACATCCGGCTGAAAAGAGGGACATCCGGCTGAATATCCGACGGTACCTGAACAATCTTGAAAGTGGAACGTCGTTAATATAGACTACTTATTCATTAGACATGGAGCAACATTAAAATGTATTTGAAGTCTGGCAAATGTTTAATATTTGCTTTCCTTCTAGCTCTGGTTTGCTCTTTAACACTTCATTAGAAAAAGTATCAGCTGTTCAGCTGCTAAATGCTCTCTATGTTCCCAAGCCAGTCGTTTACATTGTTAGTCTGCCGTTTACTTTCGAACAGGTAGTGCTCAGTTGGTTTATCAGTACTTTTATACTGAAAAAACAGCTGCCTTCTGCTGCTGAAAATGAGGTTGATGAGAGCTGAGAGAGTGAACCAAAACAGTAAGTTGCGGGATGCAAAAAAACAAAACAATGAGCTGAAAGATGCTAAATTATTGTCCTCTGATGTTCATCTTTATGGGCAACCCCTTACACTTTACAGTCAGGTGAGCCATTGTTGATTTAAAAAAATATATATTGATAAGTGCAACTTTAAACCAATCTGGTTACATTATGAGCCCCAAAAGTATCCATAAAACTACATGGCTTTGTCAAAATTATTATATATTCTGCCTAGAGCTCCTTCCTGTTCAAGGTTTGTATTCAGTGATACAGTTTCCTAGGTGCATTCTAGTCTTCACTTCTACTCCACCTTAACTTGCGTGACCTTTCCACTGAGCTGGTGCTTGTTCATCATCTCTACAAGGGAACACAGGGAAGGCAAGGCCAAGCCATTCAGAGCCAGAGGCAAACTCTCCAGGCACCACGGATAATCTGAACGAGAGCCAAACCTCAAACAACAGAACATGACATGAAAGCCCTGCATATTTTCAGCAAATGATGGCCTGACTCAGTACCAATTAGTTTTCCCTTCCTTCCTGTGAAGTCTTGACAGTCCAATCAGGCACCACGGTTGAAGAGAATGCATTGGACTTCATTGTTTTCACTTATTATGATCCCCTCGCATAAGCCTGTGTTGATCTGCATACCTTTCAATTTGCGTGAAGCCGGAGAGAAAAGAAAAAAAATGCAAATAGTGAGAGGCGGAATTCTGCATGTCCTTATCTGAACACAATCAGGCATGCCGTCGCCCCAGGGCTGGGTCTGTTCTGTTGCTGGCAGCCACGGCGCTGTGTGTTTTGCTAAATCAATGTGAAAGTCTGAGCAGAATAGGAAAAGAAATTGTTCAGCCTACATCAGTGGAACAAAATATTCACTATTAATATCCTCGCTCTTCTCATTATTCATACTACAATTAATCACAAGAGTGTAAGCAATGCTCAGTCATATTGAGGGCATGGTTAGAAACGTTAAGAGTTAATGGTTTATACTGCGTTGGTTTATACGGGCTTTTGTATTGCACTTTAAATCAATAATGCTTTGTTTCTTAAGGTAATAAATGCAAAAAAATAGCAAAGGTTTTCATTTTTTTGCAGGTGCTGTATAGTAGTAGTAGTAGTAGTAGTAGTAGTAGTAGTAGTATTAGATAGATTTTCATGATTGACCTCCATAATCCACAACCTGTGAACCCCTACTTGTATGGCTTTAGTCATGTTTTGGCCAAAACATACAATAGGTCTTTATCAGTCCTCTGACTCCCTTGTAGTGACAGTTTCCATCATTTTCTTGTTCTTCTTTTCCTTCTCTGCCTCCCTCTCTGTCTCTCCCTCCCTCTGTCCTTCCCCGAGATGTTGCCTTGCCGGTGGGCGATCAGGTCGGATCATTATTTTAAAGCTCAAACGGGCTGTCTGGACATAGGATTGGGGGATGAATTGTCTCGTAGAGCTGGCAGCAGTAGCAGCAGCCAGGAACGAGCTGTTGGCCCTGTCTCCCTCTCATCCTCACCTCAGCGCTTAGGATTACTCTGTTGTTTTCTGCGCTGCTCAGGATGACTAAAGTGGCTCGCAGACAGACCCCTGTTAAAAACATATCCATCCATGGCTTCAGACCTGTGAAGGATGAGGAGCTACACTTTGATACAGAGAGCTGCCTGAAGGGAAGCGTCTCAGTATGAGTTTTGTCAGCTGCAGCAAGAAGGCCAGGAGAGAAAAAGACAGGGAGAAAGGGAGAGAAAAAGGGAAAAAAGGACACCGTCCTCCCTTCTTTCGCATTCTGAAATCTTAAATATTAGGCCGTCAGCTTAAGATGTGTTGCGTCAACGCCCGTCTAGATGAAGTTGTACATGGGTGTCATTCACAAGCCTCAGATGAAGGCACAGTTTAGATGATGTGATAAACCAGCGAGGAAGAATTTTCAAGGCTAAAGAGCCTGACAGAAGCAGCAGTGTTAATGAATATGCTGTGTGCTGCCGTGCTCTGTTTCTATACCCAGCAGTGGTGGGTTAGATCAGGGCTCCCTGGCCGCCCTGGCCGCCCTGGCCGCCCTGGCCGCCCTGGCCGCCCTGGCCGCCCTGGCACCCGACACCCACAGCCACCAATAACGCAGACTATATTAAGCATATATTGTATGTTGTTTCTGCAGTACAAACATAGAGTCTCATTTTTCTAGGGCATTTAGACTTCTATCTAAAGATAGATTAGGTTGCACTATCATGTGCAACCTCAATCGGTATCTCTTAAATGTATGACCAAATTCACAATGGGTTGTTTTCTGTGGTTTGACAGTGTCCATGCACTAAAAAAAAACTTTAGCCAGGAGTTAGAACATGAACATCATGTATGAAAAAAACTTAAAATGCCACTGATGGAAGTTCACAAACTAAGAATGAATTAAGCTGTCATTCTTTTGTTGCTGTGAAACAGTAGACATAACACAGATTTATTAATTACTAATTGTTTAGCAGAAAGATTTGCAGCATTTAGGTGTAACCTAATTAAATCTTGTTCTAATAGGAGCTTAACATCGGGCCGCAAGCCTCATTAACATAAAACTCTCTCCATGTGAGGAATACATTAAAATGCTCCTTGGCTGATGATTGTCCTCATGTTCACTTGCAAATATCTTTCCTCACCTCCGTCTGCCTCCAATAGCGAACCTCCGCCTCCCTCTATTTCCTATGGTAGCGGTGAATGATAGTGCCATCTGGTCTTGTGGGAAATTAGAGGCAAGAGCATAGGGGCAAATGGCCCCCAGCAAACCCTGCCCAGGAGGGAGAGGCAGGCAATCTGCTGCAGACTGTCTGCACACAGGAATGCACCATCCAACTTCACTGTAGCCGTACTAACGGCCTTTCTGAAGTCAGCTCACTGAAACATGCTAAAGGCTAGCACAGCTCTGCCAAAAGCTACTGCGGAGGAGAGCTGCAGCATGGCTATGCTTTGTTTATTGAGAGTGTTGTCCTGCTGGTCCAAGGCAATCCCTGATCTTAGATTATTGTTCTTCTAACCATAAGATTCAATACATGGTAAAAGTGAGACGTTAAACCCTGCTCTGTTTTGGACAAACAAATAAACAAAAATACTTTTACATTTTGGATATTTGTTTGATTCTTATTCAGATCAATTTACCATAAGTGCAGGACTTTTATGCGACTTTTATGCTGCTGACATTACAAGAAGCCTCATTAATGAGTTTATTGGTCAGAAACATGGTGCCTTAGTAATGGTTCCTGAGGAAGGACACCGGTGGTATCTTTAAATATTTAGACAAATTGTGCGACATTTTGGGCATAATCATCACAACGCAATTAGCTATTTGTCCATCAATTCATGCCTGTACCGCACAGTTAATAGGGGTGTGCAAAAAAAAAATCAATTCACAATGTATTGCAATTTAAGCTCAACAGAATCAAAATTGATTCATATTATTGTACCAAGGTGTGGTAGTATACTACCAGTATCAATTGATATACTGGTAGTAAACTACCACATGGGAAAAATGACTATATTTACATACTGTGAATTGTTTTTTGAATTGAAAATTGATTTTGAATTGAATCGTGAGCCTAAAAATCAAAATCGAATCGTGACATTTTCTGAATTGTGCACCCCTAGTGTTTCACTACTGTAGATGGGTCTGATGTGCAGATGTAGCCAGAACAGCACTCCTGGATTAATTAGTGGTTAAGTGCCTTGCTTGGACACTTTGTCATTGGTTGCTGTAGGGAAGCCATCAGGATACCCTGTAAATATAGCTTCCACTGCCATCCTAATGTTCCACAGTATTGTGTATGTGTAGGGTTTGTTCTGATTACCTTGGTGTAATGTAGTAAAAGTCCCAGTGTGTTAGTCACATATATAGCTAAGAGGACTGTACAGTACATCAGTGATTCCTAACCAGGGGTATGTGTACCCCGGGGGTACTTTTGCTGTTGCCAGGAGGACCTTGGAACAAATAAATATAACAATTATAGAAATTATGATTTGATTGGAAGAATATATTCTCATAGCCTACTGAAGTCAACTGTAACACCTTAACATAAGATGTTGCAGTTACAGGATGTAAGAGTGTGCAAAAAGTTAGCAAGTGAGCACAGAACTCAGAAGAAGTCATACATAAATGGTAGAAATAACTAGTTAAAGTAATGACTAAACAGCTTGAATGATTAGTCAAAAGATAAAAGTGATGGAGAAACGGTTAACATAGCTAAAAGTTTAAATAGTCAGCTAAAAGTAATGGCTTAAAGTAATATTAATGGATATATGGTTTACACATTCAACTTCACTCAAAGTAGTAGCAGCCAAGAAGGCTAATGGTTGCAGGATTGCTAGTCTGTATCCTTGACGTTCCAATTACGGGATTGTTCCGTTAAAAAACTCTCCTCCAGCAAGCTTTGGAGGAGGGTCTGGCAAAGCAAGACCTGGGATTGCTGACCAAACCAATCCTAGTATTGACAGTTCCAAAAAAAATTACAATACAATCTTTTATATAATGAATAGTGTAATACATTTGGAACATGCATTGTAAATTGATATAAGGGGACGCAAGTTTATCTGACAGGGCTTTGAGTAGGGTTGCCACCTGTCATGTATAATAAGGGATCGTCCTGTATTGAAAAACTAAATGCTCTGTCCCTAAAAAATCACCATAATTCAGGAAATTAAGTGTTTGATACTCAAAATCTCATGAAGGCCCCCCCGCTTGATTTGTGCATAGGGCCGCAAGGTGTCAAGGTGTCCCCTATTTTCCATATTGAAGGTGACAACCATAGCTGTGAGGTTACCTCAGACCTAAAGGTTGGGAACCACTGCAGTACACATATGCTGACTGACTGCATTCATCTCCTGTGTAGGACTTCCACCTGCTGTACGAGGAGGCACGCTATTACCAGCTGACGCCCATGATCAAGGAGCTGGAGCGCTGGAAGCAGGAGCGCGAGCAACGGCGGATGGCGCAGCCCTGCGACTGCCTGGTGGTTCGCGTCACACCTGACCTGGGCGAGAGGATTGCGTTGAGTGGGGAGAAGGTCCTCATCGAGGAGATCTTCCCTGAAACCGGAGACGTTATGTGTAACTCAGTCAACGCTGGCTGGAACCAAGACCCAACACATGTCATCCGCTTTCCCCTCAATGGCTACTGCAGGCTCAACTCCGTCCAGGTAACACATTGGACACCCCATTTGGCAACAGTAGGCTACACATGTTTGTCATATTAGTAACTGAAGCAACCAAGCACAGTGTTTTCACAGTGTTCTACATGAGCTATATTGTAATGTCCTGTTGTCACTATACATGCACTACCAGCTACTAAGGTCATATTAGGAATATTAAACTGTGATTGAAATCGGAATAATACACTAAATAATAAACTAAATTAAGATATTGGTCTGAAATGAAAAAGTGCTAAGTAGACAGTAAGCAGTAAATCCTTTTTATAATATAGCCAGTTTTTCAATTTCTTTATAATAATGCAACAAAAACACTGAAGAACCAGCAAGTAAGTCTCAGTGCTGCTTGATGTAACTTTAAGTACAGCTTCTCATGTCTTATAATATCAGGTTCAAAACTTGTTTGAAACATGTAGTTTGAAGGTAGACAGGGCTGCTTGTGCACAGCTCACACAGAGCGGTCCTGAGTTGAGATTAATCCTCGTGTTGTCTTCCCGTCCACCATGAACATTCGGGTAAAAATTGAAAATGAACTTTTTTTTGGCGCTTTTGTCCGACGATTTTGGCGCTTTTTTCGATTGCTTTTGACGCTTTTTTTAAACGTTTTTGTCAATGTTTTCAACGCTTTTTTTAAAGTCCATGTTCAATAAACCTAATGTATATGACATTGTACCTATTTTTTGAGTTAAAAAAACAGAAATTATGAATTATTTGGAATAATAGTTAAGATCAGAGGATGTTGAGAGGATCACAAACTTAGGTTTATGTCAAAGTTAATTTAGGATTCTGTTTTGAAACAACAAAACAATTATTTTCAGGCAGTTTGGTTGAAAGAAACCAATATTTCTTTTATAAAAAAACTTTGAAAACACATTAAAATTAAATTAAAATTACGTTAAATTAAATTCACACTTGCAGAGTCAGCATGAGAAACAATAAAAGGCAAATTACAACTACCTATCTACCTCATTAACTATGGACCTTTTCTCAGTGGTCACTGTAGGTCTAATACACAGTGTGTGTGTTTAGGGTTTAAGTGTTCAGTAACTTTAGGCCACATTCTTAACAGATCCATGAAATACATGCATTTGTGATTTGACTACTGTATAATCCAACATTGCAGACACACTTAATGGCATATATAAGACTTCAGGTAAAGTGTTTCCTAATATAAACTGTATTTTTACCTTGAGGTCCTTAGCTAGCTTTTTATTTTTCCAAGGATAAAATCTTTTCAGCATAAGGAAGTGAAGATAATTATTATAAATGCACAAGTCTCTTGTGTACATTTTGTCTAGACTCTGTAGTTCTGCATCTGTTTAAGCTTGATTTGGCACTGTAGGTGTCTTATGGCATCAGGCCCATCTTTGAGGTTAGCCATAACTAATAAAATAAATGAGTTACGGCTTGACAAGTCAGTCAACATAATTTGTGGCCGCGTGTTTTCACAGTGGAGATTTTATTTTTACCTTTATTTATCCAGCAAAGTATTTTTGCTGCACAAGCAAATTATTTTTCACCACCACCCCTTTAATACTGTCATTCACACTTAAACATCTGGCTGGCATTTGTACTGTACAACCAGAGCTTTGATGGCTACTGTACAGCTCCCCTGGTGTTACTGAGCCTTAGCTGCCTAGCACAGCGTCTGCTGGGGGAGAGGAGACTGTTGCTTGTTCAATATATCAGTCCAGATATTCTTTGTCATTTTGCAAACTTTATTTTACAAGCATACGGAATGCACACTGGTTTTCATTGTCTATAAGCTAGAATTTCACCTCAAAACTTTGCTTTAAGACAATTAGCATTTTTTTGTGGCTCTTTGCACTGTGTTTTGCCACAGTAGGGATAATAGCTTGTTGTCACTAACTGAGATTATAGCTACTTTGATGGAGCTACAGTCAGTTTGTGGAGAGATTACCAGAGGAAATGGCAGCTGTGTCGTTTTTTATTCCGTCTAAAGATGGACCCGCACAGCATCCAAGTGGCTCTTGTGGCTGTGATTGAGTCTAGTCTGTCCTCTGTAATATGTCACTGCTCATTGTTTTACAGTATGTTATACCATTTTCAAACAGGTAGTTTGACTGAGATCTCTTTGTTTAAAAGCTGAGTTGACAGCAGTGTGATATAGCAGTAAAACGTAAAAAAAAAAAAAAAACTTTAGAAAACTAGTTTTACAGTTGTGTTACCCAGAGTGGTCTGTAAAAGGGAGAACGGGGGAAACTTAACAGCCTCACACCACAGGCTTGATATAACACACTTCAGTGCCCACAGCCATGAACAGGCCAACACATAGAGGAGCTTTCCCCCCTCCAGCACCCAGAGGCAGCCTCTCCCAGGCAGGCTAGTGTGCTCTGACACCTCCACCTCCCTCCTGCTAGTGTGAGAGACCACCTCCAGGGCGGAGAGCCAAGCAAGCGGGACAAAGCACGTGTGGACTGCGGCCATGTTTTCCTGCGAAAAAATGAAGAAGAGGAATGGAAAGGGGGGAAAATGATATGCATAATTTACGCTTTACTCCTTTTTAAGACACAGCTCCTTTTTTTAAAAAAAAGACTCCAATATAACACCGCTCAAGGCAATTGAAATACACGTATTGCATTTTTTAATACCATACTTACAATTTCTCAAACAGCCTAAACCGGTTTATACTTCTTTTATAGATTTTTAAATGACTTGCAATATAATTAATTGGCCGCATCAACTAACACAACATTTTCCCACTCTGTTTACCAGTGAGAGTGGTTATGGGATGTGAGCGCGTCTGATTAACATGGTCTTGAAGGAGTTTTTATTGTTTAGGTTTTTATTGGGCTGCTCCTCTGAAGGCGAGGCGAACTGAAATCCTCTTTTCAGACAAACTGCAAACAGAAAGAGGAGCTAGAGCTTTAAGGTTTCCTGTAAGCGATGCTTCCCTTTGTCTCACAGTATGGCCTCACTTGGTGAAGGCGGTGTTAGTAGTAGTGTCAGACTCTTGCTGGCCCCTTCTAAAACCACAGATACATACAATTCTGTTTAAAAAACACACACTACAAAAAATACGCAAGCCCAGTAGAGGGGACCCGGCTCATTGAGTCGATGTAGATGAGGACACAAGGAGCAGATGGAGGTGTTTTTCGGTGTAAGAAGAGATTTTTCTAAACATCAACTCATTCTGTCCTCTCTCATTGTTGTTGCGTGAAGGTATGAGAAGGTTAGGAAAATAATCGCCTTACCCGCCAGACAATGAGACTCTGATCTGATTTCAAACCTGGACCCCAACCCAGTGGAACACACACACACACACACACACACACACACACACACACACACAAACCACACCCTTCAAATAGAGGAAGATCAAGGACAGAAAGGGGGGTGGAGAGACCAGAGTATTTCAAATGGACTGGTTTTTGAAGAGGTCTTGACAGGAAAGAGATGGATACGTAACAACTTCTAAATATACTCTGTTTTCAATTTACTATACGTCACTGGCATAGAAAATTCATTTTAGTCTCAATGATTGAAAAATGATTTTATTGAAGTTTAGGTACTGTTGTCTTGCCCAGGGCTGGAAACTGCTAGACCTTGTGATACTTTGGTCACAATGAGATGACATTTCTCAACACTTTACTGTACACTAAGCAGAGCAACTTTTCAGTTTTTGCACTTTATGATTCCTTTTTTATTCACTTAAAAATAAAGTAACATCACTAGGGTCAATGCATTTGGTTATACTTCAGAGTGACACATCTTATTTAATTACTCAGTGGTATTCAAAGAATTTCAAGGACTCTTTTTTTAAAGAGTATCAGTTCGTGATACATTATTATTATATTATCTTCTATTTACCGCTAGTTTGTATAAGTTACCAGAAAGAATATGTTGGAAGGAAATTCATCTTCTATTTACAGTTAGTTTGTTTACATCTACAGAAAGAATATATTGAAAGGAAAGTCTTCAATGTATACTGTAAATGTAGCCCCTTCTTAAGTCCTTTGTGTTGTGTATTCAAATGTGAGTGAGAATAAACAACTCCACCTTGGCGAGTGATTCTCCATGAAGTCATGACTGGAATTTAGGGAATAATGCATACCACCTGCGCTGTAATGTAGATCCAGCGGAGAGAAACAGAGAGCAGCAAAGGCACTTAACGGAGGAAAAACATTTAGCCAAAGAGCCACAGAGGTGTATACACACGCGTCCCAGAGCTGGAGCCTGGCCTGCTGCTCCATACATCACCATGATGAAGCACTCAGATCAGACCGGAGCCAATCCGTCCTTCATCAATGTGACAGCGGAGCCAGTCGTAGAGAAGGGCCCCCTGTCCCCCTGCTGCCCTGGCGGGGAACGCAACGCGTCGCAACACTCTCTTACATGTCACACTGCCACTCCATCAATCCTGCGCTGGGTGGAAAGAGAAAGCACAGCTCATCAGAGCAGACAAGGCCACACAAACAGCTCAGCTGTGCTCCTCAGTGGCCCGAGTGACAGAACAAGACATTAACACTGCTGTGGTTAGGGCTCTCTGTACTGCCTGTGTGGCTCAGCATCGGAAGGCACTCAGGCCCAACAGGCAGCGGATTAACCTCCAGTATGGTGAGGGTAAAGGACGATGTTGCCCGCTGATAGTTTCAACAGTTGGACACAGCATGGATAGTTATTGGAAAGTGGAGCTTTCTAAGAGATATGAGACACCTGGAGGAAAGTGGAACAGAATTAACCAGATAATCCCCACATTCTTACACAGTTTAATGAGAAGAATTGAACTTCATATCAAATTTACCGCTAATCCACCTAATTATAAATAGACTGAAAGAATGTTATAAAACATCCGTCATCAGTGTTTTACGTTTGTAGTGAAAAAAAAAAAATGATTACACAGAATTCCGAATGTCCCCTCCCCTGAGTGTTTTTAATGTAACATTATTGGATCATTATTGATGATGGATTACGGTGTGAGCAGCATTTTAAGGTTGCAGTTGTTCAAGGTGGAACTAATAATGCATTCATACGTTTTATTTAATTTATAACACTGAATCATATTTTAAAAGCTGGCAGTTTATTTTGTGTGTAAAATATGAATCTGCTAAGCACAGCAGTAACTATTGCTGTCAAATAAAGGTAGTGGAGTACAAAGTACAATTGTTCCCTCTGAAATGTAGTGGAGTAGAAGTATGAAGTAGCATAGAAAGGAAATGTCCAAGTTAAGAACAAGTACGTCAAAATTGTGAATACAGTGGATGAGTTTATGTACTTAGTTGTGTTCCACCACTGGTAACCTTAGTTCTAGTACCACAAAGCCTGAGACCAGAGACCACAGATGAATAAGAAAGAGTAACTGAATGAGTCACATCCTTCATCCTCACATGCTCAAGTCTGTTCTGCTTAGTGTGAACTGTATTGTACTGACCTCACCCTAAATACCTCTGTTCCCTGTCTAGCTCAGTGTGTAGGCTAATTACATTTCCAGGGTCAGGGGTTGCATTGCCCCAAGGGTTACCCCAACTAAATTACTGTGTGGATTCATACTACTTACAGACACTTTTGAATCAAAGTGTCCATTTGTAATCATGAGCTCAGTCTTGTCAGCTCCACAAACACAGCTACTTGATAAATGTTCCGCAAATGCTATAAGAATATATTACACTGTCAAAGTGTTTTTGTCGCTTGTGCTTTTCTACAAAAGCTGGCAGATGGCTCGGAGAATTAGAAAGAGTTGAAGCTTCTCGGCTGTTTTATGCCAGATGCTTGCAATGAGTGGAGGATGCGATGCAGAGACTGCGGTTAGCGCTCCTTGTCACATATTAAAGACTGTGCATAGTTAAACAAAAGCAACCCCCTGAGTGCAGCGCCCATCACATGCTACATTGTCTGTGTGTGTCATACGTGTCAATCAACTCTGAGCCCTGTACCATGAGAAGCAAGTTTCTTCCAGGGCCTCCTGAGAGGTGTTGCGAGTATGCATGCACTCCGGTGGCCATCAATATTACATTGTGCGCCTGTTTCCAGCCCTGGGACTCATTCACTTTGATTCCTGCCCTGTCATTTTCACTTGGTTGAAGATATACGGTGCTGGGAGGTTAGAGGAGTGAGGCTGATATGTACCCCCTCTTCATTTCTATTGCAACCCTAGATTGAGTGGCAGCTCAATGAGATGGTTATATGCTGAATGTTGCGTGTGTGTTTGGGGGCAGATCCCTGTGCAGCCAAATCGATCCTGTGACAGTGAGAATGGTTTATTATGTTTCAAAAGTATACGGATCACTGGGGATAAAGAGAGACGCTTTTATTCATTGTGCTTGGATCACACGCAAGAACACAAGAAGAAGTTCAAGATAGAACTAGCAAACTTTGGTAAAGTATTGTCATAGCTTCTGTATTCTGATTTCCTGTTTAAAAAAAGAACAAGGTAGTGAAATACTTCAAGCATGGCCACAGCAAAACTGAAATTATGGCAAGGGTCTTCTATAAGTTCAAAGTAGTGCATATGAAAAGGAATAATTAGCTTGAATTCCATTTGACGGAAATCTTCATTCTTGGAATGAATCTTCGACCAATTAGATTGCGTACATTTAAATGGCTGTTGGGATATTTTGCTATGGTTTTGCTCAAGTGATGCAGGAAAGTAAGAGAAATCTGCATAAGTTCAACATAAGCTGGGATCTGAAAGCCTGCAGTCACAATGTTGTGCTGAACGGAGCCACCAGGACATGTTTTAGCTTTATAAGAGGGTGCTTTACTTTCTGTTGTCAACTGGGATTGATTTCAGGACATTGTCCTGTGGACATTGAAACCTTTTGCTTGGATCCATCTTAATTATTCAGTGTATTGTTTATTCCCCCGTGGCACTAATTCACAGTGTCAAACTGAAGTTTTTTTTTTTATGGCATTCTTATAGTCATTACAGTATCCTTGAATCAGTTAAAAACTATCTATAATAATATCCTTAAGTCTTTTGTGTTGCCATGCATTAATGATAAAAGTGTTTTCAGACTATCTTTATTGATCAGGCCATTCTCCTCTGTGACCGAATTCATTGCCGAACATGACAGTCCCACATGTGTTAAGAGATGATGGGGGGGAAATGCAATGTGATGCAATGATCAAAGAAGGCTATGTAATATCATTTCCATAATTGTTAGGCTCCTCCATCGTCTGTCATGGATTTGGGAGTGTTTGATGCTTGGGCAGGTCTCTTAATTAGCCATCCTCACCATCAGCTGTCTGCCGCCCCTTCTGTCTCACAAATTACAGAGTTTGTCGACGTCGTATGGCTAGAGGACGAAAATCTTTCCAAGTCGTCCTTTCTGTTTACAAGCAGCATGTGGGCCCACATTTCAGTTTAATTTAAGAAGTGGGTTGAGAGGGCTCAGGTCTGTTCAACAAGTTGGTGTGTGAATATGTGTGTTATTATCTGCATTTGGTAAAGTTCTTGTGCTTGCTCTCATATAATCTTTGTGTGTTTGTGCATGTGGTTGATCTCTGTTGTCAGGGGAGGCTGCAGCCCGTTCGACCTGCAGGCCTAAATGACTCCAATTTAGCTCTCTTGTAATTAGAGAGGTCATTCTGCGCCATGAATGTATGTGTTAGTGTGTGTGCGGGTATGGGCATCTGAAGAAACTGATCTATTTTATGTGAACTTCTCTGGCTCTGTATCTGGCAGGAGGGGGATAGCCCTCGGCGAGACCTTTCATTTCCATGCACTGCACACTCCATTAAAAAGGACGGGGGAATAAGTAAATACACAGCACTCCTCGCACTGGGATTTCAATATACCCCCCTCCAAAAAAAAACATCCCACAAGGATTATGGCAGATGAAGAGAGAAAACGGATCTTGAAGTTCACATGTTTTGTGTCTGAGCATAGCTGCGTGTGGACCAGTGTGTTTATCAATGGCCAGAGTTGAGTCCAAGCATGCATCCCTGTTTCCAGTTCTCTCCCCGCAGCTCCTGCACACCGTCCTCACATGGATCACCCATAACTCCCTCTCCTCATTCCCCACACGTCGTTCTCTCCTTCGCTCACGGACCTCACTTCTCCTCTCACCCCAGCCTCATTACTCAAATTAGGAGCTCCAGTAATCACCACGCTGAGCTCCACTCAGACTCTTAACACACCTCACTCACACCCCGCTCTCCTCATCCCTTTGAGCTCATGCCTTCGGTTCAGTAGCCAATGCATCACAAGCGGCATGAATATTGCAGAGGTGGTGTGATGTTGGACTGCCCTCTGGTTCTATTCCATCACTACGTGTGATTGGGGGAGGTTGGTGTATGTTGTGACTGATGGAGCTCTGAGGTTGATGTGAGGATGGATGGATATCAAAAAAGTGATCCGAGACTTACTTATATGTGCTGGCAATGAGATATCACTAAACTTCCCTATTAACTACTACTATTAACAAGGTTTTATTCTGTTTGGAAAAGATAACAAGTATTTATCACACTAAAAAAAAGGGGTTACATTAAAATAAAAGTTTGACATTTTGGTAAATAGTATTTTTTTGTAATTTAGCAGTTAGAAGAAAGCAAATGAACAATTTGTCCCCATTTTCTTTGAGAATTAGGAAACTTAAAACCTGCATCTCCATCAGTAATACTTCTATGTTAGACTTAGCTGTATCAACATGTTCTGTTATTAATAGCCTTCTCTGTACTCTCCTCCCTCTGTCCCTGTCTTCAGGTTCTGGAGCGTCTTTTCCAGAAAGGTTTCAGCGTGGCGGCGTCTTGCGGAGGCGGCGTGGACTCATCCCAGTTCAGCGAATACGTGTTGTGCCGCGAGGACCGGCGGAGTCTTTCCATCAACACGCCCATCAGGATAAAACAGGAACCGCTGGACTAGAGCATTCTGGGAGAGGGACTGCCAACCCCACCAATACTCCTTCCATCTTCTCACGCCACCCCACCCCGCCTACCCCTGCCCCCTCCCTGCCCGAACAGGACCACAGCCACCCCCAACATACCTATGTATTAGCAGTGGCTTGTTAACCTCGCAAGCTCTGCAGAACTCTAAAGGGGAATGTAGTACCAAACAAAGGAGAGAAAAAAGCATCAGCAGCAAAAGTTTTTGATTATGTTAAATGACGCCCAAAGAATCTGGGACTGTGATGAAAACAACAACAACAAATGGACTCAACAGCAGCTTACTTGAACCATTTTTAGTGCCATGATTTTATCCTCTTCTTCTCATAAAAAAAGCGTCCTGACCCTTTTTGGAGTGACACAACTATACCGTCCCTCCCCCACCCTTGTACCCCAATTTTAGTTGTGTGGCATCCGGTTCTGTCTCTGTATGAGGCCCATGTCTGGCCTGCTATGGGACAAGAAAGCTTTTGGCAGACAGGACGCTGTTAAGGATGACAGGAAGAGGACATAATCCCATCTCGCGAGTCACCGGAAAGGCCCCAATCCCCCCGACCCCTCGACCCTCCAACCCCATCCCATCTCACTCCGCAGGCCTGGCTACAGATGGCGGGGCTTCGCCAAAAACAGCATTGTTTGCCAAAATGATTTTCATTGTCGTTTCTAAAGTATGTTCTTCTTACTCCTTTTGCTGTTCTTATCATGAAATGGTGTAAACAATTATTATTAATAGGATTATTTTTAATGTCTCTTTTTTCCTTTCTCCAATATGAAGGATGTTTTAACGTTATATTCATTAGGCTTTGAGAGCTTGTGAGGGAGCGTTTCTTGGCAGTAGATGCAGAAACTCAGATGTCTGCAGGCCATGTGGCTAAAGCGATCTGGCTGGCAACGCATTCAGAGACGGAAAAGTCCTATTGTTCGAACGGGCACAGAAGAGAACCTGGATATTTCAAAATTGTTTATAGTCAAATGTGTTGCACACATAAAAAATTGCTCTGGATATTCTGCTTATAGCTCTAAAACATATCTCGGTGTTTGCTCTTTTGCTCCTATTTAGCAGAAGTTTAAGACAGTTTGAGTAAATTTGGAATTCAGGTTGAAACTTGCACAAGCTGGAAGTGTATTGCAGTTTTGTTGAGTTAGAATGTTAAAGACTTGAGAACCAACGTGGACGTTTACCAGTATGTCTCGTGATCAGCAAGAGATGTACTCTAAATGCTTAATGTTTCTTTGCACTTAAACATTTCCTACAGAGCTGCCCTGCCCTGTTCCCCCCCCCCACCACCACTTGTTTGAACCCAGTGACCAGTGCCAATCAAGCTGTTGATCTCCTCATATTTTTGGAGACTAGAACATTAAAACATTTAAAACAAGCAAAAGTTACAACAGAACAAACACTGTAGGTACCAAAGTGTGACAAGGTGCCTATTTCTTGATTGTACAAACGTATAAAGGCGCCGTCTCTTTTAAATTTATAGCTAAAAAAGACACAAAGCATTATATTAAATAAATCGTCAGGAGGCAAATAGTTCCTCCAGGCCTCCAGTCTTTACAGTTTTGTTGAGAATAGCTCTCAGTACCTCCACAAAAAAGTTTGAGAGACAAAAGTCTCTGTTTGTTTCAATATTGTCACTCCTAAGCCTAGATTATTTCGATGGTTCTTCACATGTACTGTATGTATGTCAGAACCCAAAGTGAGCTGTACTCAGCATCAGCATGTTATTCACAAAGAGGCAAGTGGGTGGCGTTTACTCTACCCTGCTCTCATTCTTTTGGTCTTATTCTCAACATTTCTGGATCAAAGACAGAAACAAGAAAGGCCAAGTTGTCATGCTTTGTATTTGTGTAACTTACAGATGCTGTTTCTTCCATTCCAAAAGACTGATGAAAAAAGAAGTCCATTCTGATCTTTGTGAGCTCTGGTCTTAGTTTGAGTTAAACTGGGGTTAGTTTTTATAAACTAGTTGTTTATTAAAAATGAAAAATCTGACCATGTTGTAATATCTGCTCTCTCCGGATGGCCGCTGATTAAATAAGACCAATGAGTGGATAAAGATGAGCTCGAAGTAAGTGTAGCTCCCAGTCCAGCTCACTCCTCCCTGAGGGTCTCTCTCACAATCAAGCCCATCTTTGTTCTGACCTGCCAGTGGCCTGCGCCTTTGCATCCAGTCGCCTCAAAGGGAATGGTCAACCAGGCCTTTCATGTGCCGAGGCATGTTGGGCTCTTCATAGCGCTCCTCGCCCCCCTCTGCCTCCCCGAAGGCTCCCAGCTCAGTGGTGCCAATAGAGACTCAGGTTGCACCCCCTGCTGCTGTGTCATCCCCATGCCCTGGATTTTTTCAAATACGCCCTCCTACACTGTGGCTCACAGGACCACACTGCAACAAACCAAACTGATGAGTCAAATCTGAGCATACTCCAAACTTACAGTACTGTGCAGTCGGGCGACTTGACTCTGCTGCTGATCCTGATATATTTGATCCAGTTGATATGAGGTGTGGAAACTCATCTGGGTTAGTTCTTGAGGAAAAAAAGATCAGTGTTGTCCCATAACCGCACATGCAAGAATTACTTTTTTTCCAGGGAGGAAGGAAAGAAGGCTTATTTTCTCACTGATGTGGAATTTGGTAATCATAGAATGGGCTTTTATTAGCTCTAAAGAGCTAAGGGGTCATACACATTAGAACAAAAACATTAATGTCTATTCACGCCTACGTATAGTGAGTAAAAGGAACAAAAATTGCAGTTTGGGGCTTCTGTCTGCAATACCCAAACATGGAACACCCCGTTTCGACTCTGCGAATAAGTGCAGGTTAACTACAAAAGGTAGACAAACTCAACAGGACTGGAAACTTCATAGACATCATGTTCACACATGCCATCGTTTGAGATAACGTACTGGTCAGTGTTTCAGCCAGTTCAAATGGCATTCACTCCACCTCTAAGGCGGGTCAGTTGTACAGTTATTGTATATTGAATTATCAGGACTCTGGGTTTTACAGGACCCTTGTGTTTTTAAGAAACCTCTTGGTCCTCTTCACAAAAAGAATGAAAAGAATTCAAAGCATTACATTGTGTACATATGGATTAAAACATTTCAAAGGGTATAATAAGGTGCAAATGTATATTATTTAAAGTGTTTAAAACAATTAGACTGTGGTATTAAAGGGCATGTGTTCATTTACAGTGTCTCCATTTGACTTTTCTTGCATATTTGCGATAATAAAAGGATGTACTGATGTATATCTGATGTGTGTCTCATTGATCTCTACGTCTTCTTCCGTTAACCAGTACCAGCTATTGCTTATAGACTACTGGTGATCTCGAGAAGCATTTCGTGCAGGTGATGCCAGCATGTGAGCATGTGGTTGCTGTATTCAGTAAGCTGATCTGTGTCCAGTAATCAAACTGATGAAACCTGAGAAGTCCACCCAGCCTACTGTACACAAGCATATGGAAAAAAACAATATGCTTCCAAACTCCAATATTGTGCACGGAGTTAAACAGTTTGGTCTTTTTGAAAATGCTTCTGCTTAATTAGCAGCAGAAACCTAGGGGGACTTTTCGCAGTTGAGCAGCAGCAGCGCCTTACTCAGTTTGTACTTAGCATGTGCAATGTTAGAAATGGAAATGAAGCCGGCTAAATTGACTTTAGTTAAACTGTCTTGCTAAAAACATAACAGCTTATTTTTCCTTTTAAAGAGTAAGGAATGAACAGAGCAACATATTGCTTAGTTATTAAGTCAGTTTAGAATACAATTTGCATTTTCTTTATGCCTGTTAAGACTACCTTAATACCTACAGACATTTTAATGTGGATGCTGTTCAAAGTAAAATAAAATTAAGAAATGGACAAAGACAGCATCTGCTCAGTTTAGTAAACAGCTTATTTATTCCTTTACAAAATAGGTACAAATACATAAGTATTGGTTTTTTTTCACACAAACAGGAAATTGTCAAGATATGTACAAGTTTACCAAAAATAACGTGGTTCTAATAAACACACTAGTTTTGTAAACAATATTTACAAATCATCCGTACATTGAAATGTTATTTCCCCCGTCTGTTTACATCAGTAATATTGTCCTAATATTTTGGCTAAAAAGCTGTAGTAGTAGTAGTAGTAGTAGTAGTAGTAGTAGAAATGTACTCCTGTGAAACCAACAGAAACCATAAAAATCATTAAAAAAAAAAAAAAGATTTGAAATCAATCATTATAGATATTGTTGTGCTTGTTTGAAAATTGGAGATAACATATATGAAAATGTGTCAAGCATAAAAGCCAATCCAAAAAAAAGAAGAAAATATATTAATTGTTAAAAATAACTCTTTTGTTGGCAATACGGTTTACTACTTAAAAGAGTCATTTATTTGCTATAATACAGTGACAGCTTTCAGTTGTCATGTAAAATAGATGTAAAAAAGTGCTGTCAAAATGTACAATGCACAACAGTTGTTCCAAATGCCACCAATATTTAAATAAATTTCAATATGACAAGAAAAGCTGCATAGAGGCCAAGATATTTAGTTAAATAGAAGGAAAAAAAATGGACAATATTACATAATGACAATTTAAAAAAAAAAAAAATGCAATAATGCAATACAACATGTAAAAAGCAGGCGTTTTTTTTGTCCCATTCCCAATCTCTTCAATTTAGTATTACAAAGACAAAAACAAAATGGGGTGGGTGGGGGGAGATTAATTTTAGGCTAGAATTAACTGCTTCCTTCTACAGTTAAACAATACTTTACAGCTGTGAATTTAATTTGGGCTCAAAATACAAACAGGTGTAAGTGCTTTTGTCATTCAGTTATTACCAAAGAATGTGGGGGCTAAAAGGGGCTCCAGGGCACACCAGCAAAACTGAGAATTTTTTCTTCTTCTTTTTAAAACATTATTAATGAGTAGATAGGACAGTGAGAGGAAAACACGGAAGGAATGTCTGTTTTGATCCAAGGTTTCACAGTCCCCCAGTCTTTAAGCAGTTCCGTTTTTGAAGAACTGTGAGCATGATAGTACACAACGTACAAACATCTAGTCATAAAAACAATGTTCACATTATGTGTGGATGAATAAAAAAAAATAAAAAAAATACTGAAAAGGGTGACCAATCAGAAACTTGTGTCATAGTGCGACCTTTGTAAAAAAGGTCATGTGGACTCAGAATAAACTGTTCAATTCTGACTCATTCAAAGCACATGGTCGAACAAAACATCAGGTCTCATAATATTGACACATGGATTATTCCTTTTCTTACAAAGCTTACCTGTGATAAAAAAAAATAATATACATGCTGTTAAATAATTCAATAAGAACTTTTTACACATACAGTATTGAAACGTAACGTGATGCTGTTATTTGGAATCCTAATGTTGCAAAACGATGTCTCGGTGTAGAAATCAGTAAAGTCTCTCATTTATTGAGTTCAGCTAAACTACATTCATTGAACGATGTTCAACAAATAGCTCGTGGAGAATATCGTAGGTTGTGTGGTGGTGTGAGCATAACTCTCTTTGCCAAAATAATCCTTGCTTTAAAGTTGGTTCATTAAAGCTACTGTCAACAACGTCAAATAAATACAGAGTTCTGGGTTAAGTCCTGCAATGCAACAACAACTTTGTTCCTTTAACAAATTCAACTTCAACTTTTTGAATTTTTATATGGCCTTTAAAGTCAATGATCTAACTACACACCTACTGAGAAGACATGAAACAACAGTTTTATTTTTTGTATGTTTTTCTCTATCTCTCTCTCTCTCTGTCTCTCTCTCTCTTCTTATTAAAAGCTACATCAAACGTCATTACAGTACATATGTAGACACAGAGCTGAAACAGTAGACCTGATCTGAAGGCACGTGGCTGGAAAAGGAGGAAGAGGTTGAGGTGGGTGCTGAGCGGAGCAGAGGCTACTTGAGCAGGGCGCGGTAAAGGAGGAGGGAGTGGGCGGTCTCTCTCTCCTGCTCCATGTAGAAAATTAAGTCCCTGAGGTTGACGCGAGTGATGCGTTGCCGTGTGTACTGGCGTGATGAGGTGGACGGGCTGGAGGAGCTGGCCAGGGAGCCCGCCGTACTGCCTGAAACCTGAAGGCAAGGGAGAGGTCAAAAGGTGAGATGGAGGACTTCACACTGCTTTCTTAACATTTTATATTTCAAAAGTCCATAGTGCAACCTCTGTTTCCAACAGAACACCCAGGAAGCTATGTAATATAACTGTGACATTTTCAATGCTACTGCATCAATAAAAGACTTCAGAGAAATTTCAGAGAAGACACAAAGATGTCTGCTAAAAACATTCTTTTTTTAAATGGCATCATGGATATTGGATGTCATGAAAACTTATTTTAAGTATTACAAAGTTTGGACTGGCATTGTTAGCATGTAGCTCAAAGCACTGCTCTGCTTACATATAGAGCCTGTAGCGTGGCTGAGGACTCATACTGTCGTTTCTGTCTAGTTCCAAAATTCTTCCAGACATGAACGAATTACACCTTCCCAAAGCTGCATAGGAACCCTGAAACTAATCAGCGCACATGAGGGAATATTCAAGCTTTGAGCTTACAACCTGAGAAGGTGTTTCATATTAATCAACGGCGGGCACTAACACTGCTATGATGACTTTCAGCAACACACTGATTCCATTGCACATGAATTGCTTGAGTGCACCGATTTCATTGAGGAGGTGCCTTTATGTATCAAGCTTTGTGTGCATATGAGTTTTTAGGTGAGCTGAAAATAATTGTGCTCTTTTTCAGAAAACCTCAAATGACTGCTTATTTCATTAACTTTATCTTCGCCTTTATAGATGTGTGTTTTGCACTCTCCATTTCAGGCAATTTGTCCTCACTTTGCCTTTACTGAAGGAAAAGATCTTTGTGGTGCAACCAAAGAAATAGTTTCCATGGTGAAACATAGTAACTGTTCAAAAGTAAGCAATACTATGTTTCCCATTTCCCATAAATGAAGTAATTGCTGTTGAATGGCTAACACATTGACAGTATCAATAGTCAGGAATGCTGTGGCCTCTAAGCAAGTATACACCTCCAATTAAGAAAAGTAATCCCTCTTGCAGAGCATGAATGAGATCAAACAGATGCACTAATTATGTCCAGATCTTTAGATGCAGTAGAGTGTTCGGAGTTCTTTTTCTTCAACTCACTGAACATGAGGCCGAGAAAAACATTGGCAACATTCTCTGATGGCAGGGGAAACTAGCATTTTAATTCAAGCAGCTCTTTACATTGCCCTGAATATGAACACATTTTCCCTCTAAATGAACAACGCTGCTGACATAGATCTGAGCTGACGTTCCACTCTGAAATAGAGCCCTTGTTGTTTTTATTTGATCCAGGAAAAATGAAAAACGATATAAAAAGGGAGTGTATACAGAGGCTAATACAAATCAAGGGATGCATTTACATTTGGAAATGAGAAACACTGGGAAACAAATCCAGCAAGTGCCCACTTGAACCCAGGCAGAGAGAAATAAGACATTTCAGTCAGGAAGACCTTCTCCAATTACATTGATTGCACCACTCTGTAAACACACAGTACAGACAGGCCTTAATTGCAAACATATGACGGGTATGGATTAACAAGAACTAAACTAAAGTCCCTCCAGCACCCGCCCCCTCATATGCTTGTCTTTGTGTACACTGTATGACGGAGCTTTGTCTCAAATTTCCCTCAGTACACTCACTGACCCCTGAATGCTGGATAATAATAAGTGAGGGTTGCCAGGCCTCCTTACCCGCCAATTAACCTAAACCATGTCTACCATCTCTGGCAGGCCCAGACTGGCCATTGGGAGCCTGGCCAGCTGATTGGCCTGGAGCGTCAGGCAAGTGTTATAAAGGCGCTCTAAGCATTGTCACACGTTTTTTAGGCTACACCATTTTTTGTCACATACAGCAAAAATTTCCTCACTATCTGTTAGCTGCATGTCCCCAGAACACACTGTAAAAAAACGTGGTCTCTGTAGAAAGCCCAGGCTCCACAAACGCCAACAAAAACAAACAGTGCCAACCTGCACCACCAAACACAAGAAACTGCAAATCTTCCAGCGTTCCAGCCAATAACCGACAAGAAGAATTTGGGGGTGGGGGTTGGGGGGTTAGTGCGCGGAAGCACAGAAGGGAGGGAGAGGGGGCGGAATGAGGAGGAGGAGGAGCAAGTTAGCCTTTTTATACTTCAAATGTCAATAGGAAGTGCCGTCACGCAACATCGCTTAGAGCACCTTTAAAGAGTAACATAAGATACAGTTTTTTCACTGTCTTTCACTTGTTGGCATATCAAGTCAATGGGGGTGATTTTCCCAACAAAATTAATTTTGTGTGTATTTGAAAGTTTGGTTCAGCCTAGTCTATATTGACAACATTCAATTTCCGGGATTGTTCAGATGCCGCAGGAAATTCTGCAGAATGTCCCTAATTTTTGGCCAGATGTCCGTCACCTTCTGCTTTCTTTGTGATGGCATTCTAAACTCCGATCAATTAATGAGACTGTGGTTAACCGCGCCTCAGATTTCTGCAGGGTAAATCAAGACAGTTAGCTACACTATCTGTCCAATCTGAGTTGTCTCTTGCACAACTAAAATATGTTTTGAACGCACACATGTTCCACCAAAACAAGATCCTTCCCAAGGCTATTCTGCAGCGGCACCATTGCTTCGTCCAGCGGTTAGCATCACCCAAGACAATTGTGATTGGTTTAAAGAAATGCCAATAAACCAGAGCAAATTTTAGCCGGACCTCTCTCCGCAGCGCTGTGAAGGAAGGTCTGGTAATGCGAGACTAAGCTCAGCCCAATTCTCTAGCCTCTATGTAACTGTGACGCCGAGGTCTAATACTTATATTGACCAACCCAACATGGTAGCAGTTGCCACACCAAGCAGGTTAGATGGCGCCTGGATGCTGGCGAGAGATGTGACCCATGACTAGATTATCATAGTTCATAAAAAAGCAGCACAGTGACAATACAGACATTTCATACACAAGACATAGTATGTAACACAGATGGCCTAGAGTAGAGAATCCAGTCTGCAGTGTAGTTCATACACTTCACTGATGATCCAGATAACTGTACAGTAACAATCGTCAGTCAGTCCGGTCTATGAGCTCTCTTTAAATCATAATTTTGTTTAGTCTGTTATTGTTGTTGAAAACAGCTAAAGGAGCATTCTCAGAGATAGGCCTGTTTTTATTTAATACAGGCTATTTATTTTGGATAATTTTTCATTTACATGTGTTGCAGATGTATATTTTCAAACAGTGACGGAAACCCTGTTCTTGAATTTTATTTTGATCACAGCCCGTTTTAATAAAAATGCTTGTGACATCTCACATGTGGCTTTGACTTACAACTGAACATTTAGCCCACTTTGTGGATAATACCAAGATGTACAGTATCGTGTGTATGTGTATACGTCATTCAACGGTAAAATACTGAGATAGGATTTTTTTTATCCATATCGCCCAGCCCTAATTCAGAGTTTAAAAATATATTTAGGGCCTAGGAACAGTAACATTAACAGCGATGAATAGCATGGCTATGTATTGACACACCCCAGAGAGCCGTTAGCTGAGCTACAATACAGATACCAAGACCGTGACTCCCAAAGCTTTAAATGTGCTTCTAGAGACTTTCAAAGCTTCATTAGACTCCCTTTCTTTTAAGTGGAGAAACGGGGAGTCTAACAGTAGCTTCTTAGGGCTGGTTAGCTCTGATTACCAGCGCTCAATCGCTGTCTGTGCTACTGTGCGGTGGTCAGGAAAGCAGTAGATGTGTATGCATGGAAATAATGAAGAAAACAAAGACATGTATAGACTTTGCTGTCAGTTACTCCAGTTACTCAAACCTACCAGTCCAGTCAGAGCTCTGAGGAAATGCCAGGTGTAAAACAACACTAAAACTGCACACAAATTATATATGAATACTGTATGTATTATGTATGTATATGTATGTGCAGCTGGGAGGAGGCCTCGGGGAAGACCCAGAACTAGGTGGAGAGATTATATCTCCAACCTGGTCTGGGAACGCCTCGGGATCCCCCAGTCGGAGCTGGTTAATGTGGCTCGGGAAAAGGGAAGTTTGGGGTCCCCTGCTGGAGCTTCTGTCCCCACTACCCGATACTGGATAAGTGGACGAAGATGGATGGATGGATGTATTCCTGCAGCCCTAAAATTTTAACTAAAGACACTTTCAAACTATTTATTTGTTAAAGCTGTTTTGTGTGTAGTATTGAAATTAAAATATGTGTTCCTGGCATTAACAGTAAACAGAAAAACTATTTTGAAAAGAGTTACAGTATGTGTGGTCTGTTGTGAATGTGTCGAGATTGGCATGGGCTGATGTTACATTTTAGGCCTGAATTATTATCCCAGCTCGGCTCTGCTCTCTGGTCAGTAATGCTGACCTGCTGCAAGCGCAAGTGGGTAAAGCCAGCGTACACCAGGGCACACCAGACCCTCACTTTAGGGAGCGACCCCAGCCTAATCAGGTCAATCATGGCTGAGCACATGTGAAAGATGAGCCTGCCTACCGCCATGCCAATTACTGCCACTCACAAGTAAGCCAAGCGACAGGGCCACAGATTTTACCAATCAAAGCCATCCATCCACCTGGACGGATGGGCAGCCGTAGCCACAGGCACTCTGTGCTGGGGTGGTACCGTCGCCGCAGTGGTTGATGGTGGGTAGGAGAACAACAGTGAATATATAGCCAGAAATCGCGGTTCAGGTAGTGTGCCACAGCTCCCAGAATGCCTCATTCCCTTCAGGGACAGAGGCCGCATCAAGTGATCCAAATACAGGCAGAAAGGTCAACACTCGTCCAGGAATTCACTCAACACAGCCTCTCCTCTCCCCTCCGTCTTTATATGCCCTCCACATGCCAGCACACCCAAACACGGGTATGTTGTTGTCGGTATCTATGGAGACCAATCTCTCTCGCCAGCACACGCAGGAAATCATGTTGTGGAGGAGGGAGTGGGGATGGGAGGGGTAAACATCAACGCTAAACAAAGCAGATGGCTGAGTGTCAGTTAAAAAGGAAAGCAAGACATCAACAACCACGCTTTCCCTGTCGCCAGCAATTACACAGTAATTGTGTCTGAAATTCAATGAAAAACAAAATGGCAGGCTTTGTAAGGTCACAGTGAATGAAAAAAAAAAGTGAGAAGAGGAGAAAAAGCAGGAGAGCGGAGGCACAGAGAGAGAGAGGGGAAGAGAAAAACTGAAAGTCTTAAAATCAGCTTGGCCAAGAAAGATCCATGAGGCAAAAAACAGCATCTGTCATTTTATCTGTGATGGGCGCTTGGAGGCATTATGTCATATGACATATCCATCGTACAGAACGCACAGGGATACTTCGATACATCTCTTCAGACATTTGACTTGTTTGGAGCGGGGGACAGAGAGAAAAACAGAGAGAAAGAGAGAGAGTGGCTAGAACCTGAGGAGAGGAGAAAAGAAGAGAGTGTGTCTGTAATAAGGGCTCTTTGCTGGCTCTACCCACATTCTGTTGACAAACATGACAATGTGCCAATGAGCCAGACACATTACTTTGCACTATTTCACCCTTCCATGGTTTCCCACACACATGTTCACGCACAAAGAGAGAGCCTGAGTGTGGTTTGTTTGGCTGACAATTAGTAATAAAGACTGCAGTATGACTAAAGTAAAACAGAAATGACAAATTTCACAAATGCCCATTCCGACATGGGAATCTGGTAAATATACTACTGAAATTTCAATAATTAAGATTTATTAATACAAATGTATAGTTACTTCAACCATGTGTCAAATGTATTGGAGTATTGATATAAGGAACTTTCTTAAGGCTACTTATAAATGATGGAATTTGCCAATATTTTTTGGCACCAAATATATATTGCACTAAATTCCTAGTAACTTAGTTGCATGGCAATACACTATTGAATTTAGTGTATTATACAACTCACTCAAGTGTACGGGATCATTCACCTATTTGGATGATTCTGTGAGGAAACGGATGACATTGGAGTACTATTTTCTTTTATTATCTGTGTTTTTCTTATTGCTATGTTAAGTCCAACAACTATGCCCACATGTTCCTACTCAAAATATTACTTTACTAACAAACACATTGTTTAAAAAGTAAGAAAGTTATTTCCCTAAAATAGAACTGCAGTTTTATTAAAGGTCCCATGGCATGAAAATGATTTTTTTTTTTAACATTAATATGCGTTCCCCCAGCCTGCCTATGGCCCCCAGAGGCTAGAAATGGCGATAGGTGTGAACCGAGCCCTGCGTATCCTGCTCTGCCTTTGAGAAAATTAAAGTTCAGATGGGCTGATCTGGAATGGAGAGAGACATCATGGCTTTCAAATGAGCAAATTGGCAGTTGGTCAAGGCCACACCCCCAGCCTCCACCTTTCTCACCCCCTCTCCTCCTCAAAAGCTACAGACTCAGAAATGAAACATCCTAAGGAAAGCTCATTGTGGGACTAGCTCTATTGGCTGTAATTCTGTACCAAGGCTGAATTTTGGGAAAGAGACTTCAGATATGGTATTAGGGGACCACTAAGGTCTATTTAAAAGAATCCAAAGACCACCATGTCATGGGACCTTTAAACTTTACCCAAACAGGAGTTAAAATTTGTTGCTGACTATTTTCACCCACGGATGAATACACATTTTAGCTATGTAGCTATTAGCTATTAGAGTGGGATCCATGAACGCTTGTTTCCATACACATTAATAAAATAAAATGGCTGTAAAGGTATGAGAACATGTTTCTGAACATCACACACATTCATAACTACTCTTTCAATTACCACTATTTGAACATACAGTACATACTGTATACTGTATGTGCTATAATGTCTTATTGGAATGACTGGGCTGCCATGTTTGGACACCACATCCATTGTTTAATATGTCTATGATACTCAAAGGCACACAAAAAAAAAATTGAATTTCTTAATAGAGGGACAAAGTCAGCAAGTCACACTTTCCACATCTTCCCAACCCTCCAATGACTAACAACATTCACCTCAAGCTTGAGAGAACTACAATTAATTCCTGTAAATTTAATTTTGATTAAGAATGTATGTTTGTATTCTGTCTCCCTCTTTCTCACTCTCTTCTGACTTGTCTTCAATTTTGCAGCGGCAGCAGCAATGCTTGTAAGTGTCTTGAGGAATTTACATTCAGTCCTTTATTGTTTGAGAAGGGAAAGGGGGTTCAGGGCAGGAGGGGTGGTGGGGTTCCTGCTGATCTGTGGCTTTGAACCCTGAGTGGCACCTGTGCCTTGATGCCGGAGCCAATATTGGATTTGGCCCAGGTCGGACCTTAGGGCGGTGGGTTAATGGCCCACTTTGCCAGGCACACAGAGCTACTCAGCTCTGCACAGGCCAACCTGCTGTCTCAGCACTCCACTCCTCACAGCAGAAGTTGCAGACAGGCTGCATGGTATGAAAACACACAAAACACACACACACACACACACACACACACACACACACACACACACACACACACACACACACACACACACACACGGCTAACATAGTGTGTAAACTAAAACTGGGGGAAAAACATTGCTCAGCATTCACATTGAATGATAAAGACTAGCCCCATGTTGGTTGAGAAATAGATAAGCTGTTCATGATGCAACATTACTCTTTTGTTGTTATTACTTTGATGCTGAAAAATCCGTTTAAACTCTGATGTCTACGCTCCAGGCAAGGAGGACATATATAGCACAACAGAGACAGACTGTTGACAAGCTAAACAAAGAAGTGAAGCTAAAGCTGAACCAGGTGGTGTTTTTCCAAAAGTTGAAGCCAGGGTGGAAATTAGCAGCAGCCACTAGTCAAATACTGATGAATATTGTGTATGATGCTGGCCACTGTGGCAGATAGCCAGCCGTGATTTGGTGGTCCACTTGTATTCGCTAAGTGTAATTGGCTGGTAGAACCTTTCTAATGGTTTGCAGGTACTCAGGTGCTCCTGATGGGCCTCCGCTCATCAAGAGCACTTGACTGACTGACGAACTAGTTTACATGCTGGCTGACTGAAGGACTCACTAATTTGCTGACTGACGTGCTAACTGAAGAACTGGTTGTTTAGCGGACTGGCTGAGCGCCTGACTGACTCACTGGCTGGCTAATTTACTGACTGAAGGACTAACTGACTGACTGGTTGACTGACTATGTGCCAGCAAGCAAAGCTTTCCCACATGTTCTTCTCCACGCCGCATTTCAGTTGGGGAACGCTTCGTCCCTTCACAGTGTTTACAGTGTGGAGCCCAGCCGTGGGAGTGCAGCCCCGCTTCATCTCCACACTCGGCCTGAAACGCTTCTCCTACGGCCGCCATTAATCAGCAACAGAGACTTTCTCTCTCCCTCTCTCGCCTCTCCTTTTCCTCGCTCCTCTACGCCCACAGACATGCTGGATGAGGCCATTTTGAAAGAGTTAACAGATGTCGGCTGATTTGCCCCGGGCTTTCTGACATTGCCCGAGTGATGTATTTGATGTGGAGTTTATTCAGCTCTAATAAACGTATAAAGAATTAGAATAATAATTCACAGATGTACAAACCCAGATTATATGCTGTAGCCTCTCTTTGAAGCAGACAAGGCAGCCAAGATTAACAGAACCAGGGAAAAGGATGAAAAGGGTTTTGGTTCAGCCCACTGATAATCAGAAAGGTCAGGATGGACTAATACCGCAGCTTTATGTTCATGCACTGACACAGACACGGCCTTTGTTTCCATCACAGGTTCTTTTTCTGTGAAAAGCCTAACAAGAGGCTGCTATCGTCATTGGGCTTTTAAAAAAATGAAGCAGTGAAACACATTTGCTATATCTGGTTTTTCTTGTCTCATACATGCTTCTGTTAATTTGTCATGTGTGAACAGCAGAAAGAATAAAGGGGAAAATAAAAAGGGATAAGAGTGAGGTCCAGCATTCTGATCATGGCAAAAGGGATGAGGGAATTACTTTCAAAACAAACAACTTCCATTTGCTTCACAGCTAAAGAACAACAAATCTCAAAAATGGCCAGTTCCAGAGCATCTTAATACCCACATAAACCATAAAAACAGCTACACAGCTCCATGGCAATGCATAGCAACCGTGCAGAATTTCAGTCAAGGAGAAAGAAGGCAAAAAAACACCTTATTACTTCTAACTCCTGCAAGCCATTTTGGTCTCCAAAGGTTTTAGAGCGCCGCAGGCCATGTGTCTGCAGTGTTTCGGGAAATGACTTGCCTTCGCACGAACACTGCTATGTTCTGCAGCACTGCTGCCCCCAGCATCCCCGCTCAATTTCTGTTTAACCCCTTCCTGCCTTCCCTCACACTGACTCACTGCAACAGAGAGCTCACACCCAGCACAATACTGTCACATTGTTCAGCCTCCCACAAACCAAGGCAAATCAGACCAGCTTTTTTTTCACAAACTAACACATTAACTCTACGTCTAATTTGGCTACTTAAGCATGTGATGGCTCCTAACAAACACGGTGCAGGAAAGAAGTTAAGGTTACTGTATATGGGGCAGAGCAAGATGGAGCAAAAAGCCCCTTCACCATTCCACTTGATCTACTACAATGTGCAACACAGTTTGCACACTTGAGTGTGTATCAACGGTGGATTAAATCTGCAAACTCGTTGACACAACACATAATTAAAACATCTTGCTCGAGGTCAGGAATTTTCTAATTAGTAGTGTACTGACAAAGCTGCAATTCCATCGCCCTGAGTTTCAAAGTCCACAGGTTACTGCTAAGATGAAAGCTGACCCTGGAGCACTATTCTGCAGGGCTGCTCATACAATTCCTCAGAAGACAGTCACAGGGTCACCAAGCTAAACAGTGTGCTGCACCCAGAACCTCGCTTCCAAACAAAGAACTTCAAACTTTCCTGCCTGGAAACACAATGTTGCCCCCCCCCCACTGTCGTTCTTTTCAACCTGAGAGAAATAAAAGATTGTGTGAAGGCAACAAGATGAAGAAGCCAAAACATTGTTTTTAATCTGTTTAATTAAAATGCTCTATGCCCGGCTAGCTGAAAAACTTGTTAAATACTACAAAGGCTTTTTTTTGCTGGGTCTTTGTAGCTTAAGTTGGCAACATATACTGTAGGTTTGTGGGGTAATAATAACATTTTGTTATTATCTATTACATGAAAAATAAATCCTATTGTCTACAATCAGACAAGTACAGCAGTTACTATAGCAACAATCCAGATGATGCTTTTGTTGTTGTTGTGATTTATAAATCAGCTTTATTTGTCTGAAGATCCAGATCCAATCAATAATCCACCAAACGATGTGTTTAGTGTCTTTCCTCTCTCGTGTTTTCTATAGAGGGAGAAAACAGCTCGCCTGATAACCTGGACAGTTAATGCAGGCCAAGTATCTTTGGCTACATAAAGTATCAGAAGTAGAACTTTTTCAACATTAAATATTCAAAGCATTTCATATAGAAAATGAACCCAATTAGAGTTAAAATAGGAGAAGTGTAATGAGTCTCAAGTCAGAATGCTTGTCTTCAGAACTATTCGCTAATGAGCCCTTGTTGGTTTTGCACACTTTACTTTCAATGGTGTGGCACTGTCATTTCTGCTGGTTTTAATTTTTAATTCAAGTTGAATGAGAGGGTGGTGACTGAGTTAATAATCAAGGCACCGGGGTGTTTTGCAGCCGATGGATAGCTGGAAGAAGTTGCCAAATGAGGCTTGTGGTCCACCCTTTGATGTCTTTGCGAAACATTGCAAATAGGAACAACCAGTTAACAAAAGCCTATCAGTTCAGAGTGGTATCGAACATAAATGACCACACTAAGGGGAACGCATCCTGCAAATGGCCTAATTAGGGAAAAGAGTAGGCTGGCAAAATAGCATGGCACTGAATAACACAATCCGAGCACTAACAGACATTGACTTGAGAATGAGATAAGAGACCAAAAGGCAGCACAACGGATCCCGCTGCTCTGCAGACATGTGCTGTAAACTGTCAGCCTTCACATAAATCTCATATGAGCAGTGACACATTTCACTCACAAGAAAAGGAGCGCACCAAGGGGCCGCAGAAGATATGCAGATGGAGGAGATTACAGAGCACATTTGCAGAGGAGGTTCACACTATGAATTGGTCCTTGATCTGAAATTGACATAAATGGGGCCATTTTTGACATCATTTAGCCATCACAGACTCCCATCCAGCGCCGCTGTCACTGGTCCCCATGCACCTGATGCAACGCCTGCTAAGTATAAGAAGCAGAAAGAGAGCTGTCTGAAGAGCAGGTCTGATTAAAAGCCAGGCTCTTCTGGGGAAAGAGTAGAGTTTCATGTTTTATATAGATGGCCCAAAAAGACGAACCAAAACTTTGCTGGAGGATTCTTTTTTTTTTTTTTAAATAGAGTGTGTCTGTGAATATTTGTGACCCCCAGTGTCATTGTTTCTCATCCAACAAGCTGCCATGGAAAGATGGTGATATTGTTTTTATAGCAATTTAGAAACAAATGGTTCCTTTTACTATTGTAGGCATTCAGATATGTCAATTTAATAATATAATATACAATAATATATAATAAGCTACGACTAATTCTGCTGGTGAATATGAGAAATACATAGAGGTCTAATGATTCCACCATATGCTTTATTTGTCACTGCAATTAAAATCATCAATACATTGTCAATTAGTAGTCTACATGGGTTGGGGGGGGGTAATAATGGCAGGTAGCGTCACAAAAATTGGACTCAGCTAAAGAGTTCCTCATTTCAGTTTTTTGGCACCTTCCTGGAGGCCTCATTCCTCCCATCAGGTCCCTCTTCCACAGGCCCAGAGGGCTTCCTTCCTACCTGCATAGCATTTTGGCAACCTGCTTTATTATACCACATACAAAAGCATAATTTTTCAAGCAGCTGTGTGTGTGTGTGTATAGAACGCTTATCTACATATTGACTTGGTATAAATCCACACCCTTGTCTGCCATAATAATTACACATCTTGTAAAAGGAAGTACTCAATTCTTCCTGCACCTGAGGCGGGCAGCTGCAGGACTTGCCCACCGGCGCCCAGCAAACACACCTCTGGCGCTGCCTGGTATCCAAACAGCTTCAATATACACCCACAGCCATTACTTTCTATGGTGTAATGGCGCCTTTAGACTCCAACTGAACAGAAAGCACCAACACAGGCACGGTATAATGTGTTTCTATGCATTGCAGGAACAAAGCAGTTGGATAGGTCCAACAGGTAATAAAGACAGCAGGGGCCTGTTTTATAGTTGTCAACGAGTCGGACCACACACATGCATAACAGCACACAATCCGACACACGCATACACAAACGCACAACAAAGCAGTGTGTGTGTGTATATGTGTGTGTGTGTGTGTGTGTGTGTGTGTGTGTGTGTGTGTGTGTGTGTGTGTGTGTGTGTGTGTGACACAGGCCAGACCAGGAGGTATGTTTACATTTTGTGGCTCTCCGGACCTTGTTATAAAAACCGCTCAAAATGGCCAGGCAGGTTTTTTTCTCTCAACGCTGCCATGACATGTAATCAGAACACTGATGCTGGTGATAGGGGCCATATCAAGCTATTCACAACTCTCCCAAAGTACTATCAGTGGAGGGCGTTCATTAGTCCAAAAAATACATAATTTATGCAATCTAAAAAATACATGTGATCATGAATCAAAATGGGAATGAGAGACACAGAAACATTGAGGTTCTCTGGTGATGCCAATTCTTTGTTTTAAGAGAAGCGAATAGATGTCAAGCGTTGGGCAGCTGACCTGCCAAACATTGTTGTTCTGCTGCTTAGAGGCCAGACAATAGCCAGACCTGTTGACACTCTACAGCAGACATCAGCAATCTGAGTTCATTACAATTCTTTTCTCCCACACTACACTGCCGTATTTCAGAGACAATTGTTTCCTCCATTATCCATGCAATGGTTTAGCAGATTGAACAACACGCCAAATATAACTACACTTATTACACATTTATTTCTACTAAATTTACAGAAAAGCATTAAACATATGGATTTTAGTGGACAGAAAGAGTGACACTCGAGAGACATTAGGTCAGACGGCGTGCTAACTGACATGAACAACACACCACTCACGTTTTTTCAGCAACACAAGTAAGCATCTAAAACAGCATCGGAGTCGATAGTCTTTATCCTCTCTCCATTCAGGACTGATAACATTCATTTGCATGGTGATGTCTGAATTCTGCTGAGATTATTTGTCAAAAAACGCCTGAATTTCACAGTTAATTGGCCTCCCTAATTAGCACAGGATGTCTAATTCCCATTGCAGTCAGTGTGCTAAATGTTAAAGCTTTAGTAAGTGGATGCCATTCCGTTTGAGGAGAGAGTCCCTGTGCAAGCCGTGCTACACTGTACATTACACACTCAATGATCGATTCTAAATCTTAATTAGGGAAACAACAAACAAGCAAGGGGACTTAATGAACTGTGTACGTTGTCAAACAGCTGGATGATCATATTTATTGAGATATACAGTATGTTAAATTTAATGATTTGGGCAATTAACTGTAGACCCCTCTGTAATCTCTGAGGGACATAAAAGGGCCATGGAGGCAAGCACCAGGGCCACAGACCTGATGGAAAGCAGCTGACAAATATTTGTCATCCCCAGAGTGCTGGGAGAGGCATCAGTGGCTTAGGAGACCTTGTGCTCAAGAATAAAGATATCATACAAATTTCACTCCCTTGTGTGCTTCAATCCCAGTCAATTACAGTCCTGGTTTACACTGCTGTGATGCTGTAATAAGACATGTTTCAGGCGCTCTCTGCTTTGCCGGGACCTCATCCTATTTAATGATCTAAGATGTTCTGCATAAACATTACAGAAACATAACAAAAGATATCTAAAAGTGGGCACAGTCTCTATTATCAGCGCCTTTTTTTTCCACTGCCATCCATTTCTAACTTTTTTTTTTCTAAATTGGTCAAATGGAAAGCAGTGAAAAGCGAGGAAAAAAAAAATTAAGCCGAGCCGAAAAGTGCGACTTGGATTTAATATTTTATAATTGCCAAGGGACATTCTAAGATCAATGAATTTTTGCCCGCGACGCACATCAGAAAGAGATGTACTTCAGTCTTTTTAGGGAACATTGGTCTATTTAATTCCAGTGTCTGATGCATGTGAAATATGCCTTCCATGGCCTCCTTCTTCTTCCCCAGGCACTGCTGCAGGCAGACATTACCACTTTTAATGGGCCTCCATGAGAAGAGGCAAGCCAGCCAATAACCCATCTTCACTAATGGATCGCCTTGTTTGTTCTCTTTCACCATTTTCTGAAGATAATTTTAGATTCTGGTTCTGTTTTTCATGACAAAATAGAGGACACTGTATCACAACAATATTTTAAAAAACAATAAACTAAATAGTCCTTAGACAGAAGGACCGACAAGAACGGTGTTATTTAAGCAATTTGTTCACATGGATCATCTTTGTCGAGTTAGATAGTGGTTGTTCCAGGTCATGAGGGGTAGCTCAAGTGTAACTGGAAGCGAGAAAAGGGCCTCTCCCAGTGGGAGACTAAAAGAAAAAAAGAACTTCTGGGCATTGTAGTAAAAAGCATAGAGTGGAATAAATGGGATAGTTAACAGCAGTAGCTTTTCGGGGTGGGAATGATCATCTCACTGGTTGATTTATCACAGGCTGCTGAACCAGTCAATAATATATTCACTAGTCAAAATCTGAATTTTACCTCAATAGTCCAAAAAGTACCCATGACTTATCGATTGCGATTAACATTCTGGCCATACAATTATGTTGCCGGGTCATGTGAAGTGGTTATATATTTCTTTTATATATAGTTATATAACTTAAACATGCTATGTTTAACCATTGTACAGTATTACTAAACAAATCAAGGGTTCATTTCCAATGACATTTCCACATATATTATTAAAGACATCAAGGGTATTCATGAAAAGAATTAACCACTGCAAAAGTATGTGTATACTATACAAAAGAAATCCTGTTTTTGACAGAAAACTGGAAAACGCAAACTACTCGTGATAAGCTACAGTGCAGTAAACGTAAAGATGGTGCCACATTATTTAGTATTGAGTTTAAAGCAGAAATCTGCTGCTTACAAGATGCATAATAAACACCTCCTCGGCAATGAAAAGTCCTGAATCAGATTTTGGAAACTCAAACTACTCTCTATGTTGGCATTTCTGCCATATAGTTGTAGAATTTTGCCTACTCCGTACATATTACCTCCTCCCTTCCGCCCTCCTTGGCATTCTTCTGCCACCCCACCCCCCAGCCAGCACCTAATGAAAGATCTTTTCCTTTTTTCTCCCCAGGCTTAAACCTTGACAGCTGACAATGGAGCTGACATAAAACTTATAGTTAAAAGAAAACTAACTTAAATATATAGTGACAAGAAAATGCACTTTTCCCTGGTAAGGCCATGGTGATGTTCTGCACAAAGCAATCAGGGTTAAATCTAAAAGGCATCGCAGGAGGTCCTATAAAAAACAACAGTAAGTCACACAAAGACACAGGAGTTTCTTAAGTGAGCCATAACAGAAAGAACTCTCCGGGCTCTCCAGGGCTTCACCATGTAGGTTTCAGAGGCTCCGTGTTGACAACTTCATTAGCAGTGCCCGCGCTCTAAAACTCAAGTCGTACAACATTACCACATGTTAAGACTGAGAAATCGGAGGCTCAGAGTTTCCTTCTCCTCCAGGATGTAGGAAACACAAGTAGGCACAGAACGGCAAACCAGTGATTGAGGCAGGTTTTTTCTGCATATCCCTATGAGTGGTGAAGGCGTAGGATGAGGAGAGTGGGTTTGCACAGTGCGGTATCTAGCACAGCATGGGGCCCAGGATGTTAGGCTGTCCCCATGTCCCTGGCCAGCAGGCTAGCTAGAGAGCCAGCCATTATCAGCTTGCCTCCTTAACAGCGAGGCGGTGAGAGGAAAAAAGGCAGCAAATTTCATTCTACAGAAATTTAATTATATCAAGATTAACAAGGGAGGTAATTAATTTCTTTAAGATGAGTATCTTTTAAGTGCCTGGGGCTCAACTTTGTTGTCAAAACTGTATATTTAACCATTATTTCAGGGCAAAGTTTTAAAGGCAGAAATGAGGGGGATCACTACTTTGCCATAAATGTATGAGGATATATCGGAGTTTCTAATCTAAATAGTGAAATTACAGTGTTAACACTGTGTACATTTATGTACATATATTAATATAAGGTTAATTTAAGAAATTTCAATAATGAAAAAATGGAAAAAATGCATCAACTACATTTAAAATAGTCATGATGGATTTCCTTTTAGCTTAGACTGAGCCCTTATATCCTTAGCCTATTGTGGATAGGTATAGCAGCTGAAACCTAAGACCACCAGGTAGACCACGAGCTCATCCAGGAATTGTGTTATAGGCTTTAAGTGAATACTGTTTTCTCTCTTCAGGGTGACTGGAGATTTATTGTTATATTGATTGATTTATTAATTTAGATGGAACCCCATCAGCTAAATACAATTCATCAATACTCACTGATGTATTACCGATACTTTGCAATCTAACTTAATGCAATAGTGAAAAATCAATATTTTCTTTTATGGTCCGATTGGTATATGGTAGATCCACCTTTGACATGTAGGAATCCTTTCTCCCTCACTGAGAATGTTCAAATACTTTATTTCTTAATGTGTGACTAACTACAAGATTTAACCTAAGTGAGTGATGGAACATGGACAGTCCACGTATCTGTGTTACTGATCTTGGAAGAACTTTAAGCCCCTTTCCATGAATGAATACAGTCAGTGATGCTGAGTTAAGTTGACAGGTAGCATATATTTAAGACCCAATAGACGATTATGGCTGCTACAGTACTGTATCTCTTCTGCTCTCTCAATCTGTACATATTTGTGCAGGGAGCAAGATACAAACATGTCAGAAAGTCAGTTATTTTCTTTTTATGCCTCACATCTGTTTTCCAGTGCAGAAACATCAGACCAAGCCACACACCCATAAACTGAGACATAAACTCACTGGTTAAGAGAACAGAGAAAGTGGTGCTATTCAGGGATTCTCTTAAATCCCAACATCCAACTCCATTTGTCTAAGTCTCAGTCTAAGTCTTGTCATGTGTGACATCTAACTACTATGTTTAGGATGTAAAGAAAATTTGTTTTTTTAAGCTGCCTAGTATCTTAGTGTTTTTTCTAGTAGTGTTGGCTGCATGGTTCTATGGATGGCAATACCGGTTACTTTGTCAGCCACTTTGGTCAGGACTAAAATATCTGAGCACCTGTTGGATGTTTGTAGCTCACTGGGTAGGGTGCGTACCATTAAGGCTGAGTCCTTACCGCACTGGCACGGCTTTGAGTCCAACCCAGGGCCCTTTGCTGCAGGTCTTCCCCTCTTTCTCCCCTTTCCTTTCTATCTAAATAAAGCATAAAAACGATAAGTGACATTGCCGCTCTCCTCACTTTCCCTCTAACACCAGCATGAGGTTGACATATTTGTTTTTTTGTTAAATATCAAAATTGTCAACTAATGGGTAGATTGTCATGACATTTTGTGTACATTTATGTGGCCCTCAGGATGAATTATAATAACGTTGGTGATTTACTGACTTTGCATCTAGCGCCAACCTGACTTCAAACTGTTATTTTGTTCAATGCTTTAGTAAATGACTAAATGCCTTTTTGAATCAGTGTGCTTGAGGAAACATGTGCACAAAGTATGGCAACCCTACGAGCTTCAGCTGTACTTTGTGTTTACTGCTGACACACTAAACTTACATTGTAAACATTATACCTGCTAACTGTCAACATGTTAGCATTGTGACCATGTTAGCATGCTGACATTAGCATTTAGCTCAAAGCACTGCTGTGCCTGAGTACACCCTCACAGAGCCACTAGTGGGGCTGTAGACTCTTAGTCTCGTCTACTCTGGAAGTTATTATTCTTGATGACATTTAAGTGGAAGTTGATGTTATTTGCAGTTTAAGCTTTGATTTACTTCTTTATTGAATTGGTGTTTGCCATGAATGCTTTATGTCAAAATGCTAATTTGACATTATCAAAAGCCCTACTAGAACAGTGTGTCTTTTCAAGTCCTGCTTGAGTTGCCTTGTCTATTGAGGCACTGGTTTGAGCTTTGAGTTGGCTGATGTGACATTCCTTCATCCACATGCCATATGGATTTAACTCTTTTTAAGACTTTATTAATATTAAATAATCAATCAATCAATCAACTAATATTGATAAAAGCAATTTATCAATGTGTATAACACTGTGTGTTGTAGCTGTAGTAAATAATGATAATTAGTTAACAAATTGAATATGTAATTTTAATTGTATTATAATTATATTGAAACTGCCTCATTTTCAGGTATTTCAGGTAATATTTTGTTCTATTTATGATGTCTGTGTTAACATATTTTGTCCATTCAATATATAACTAAATGTGGATAACTGTATTTAACTTTTCATGTTTATGCTATAGCTGTATTTTAAATGCTTTAACCCACAGACCATAGTGTGATAACCACTGGTGGGTACTATTGTGCTCTGCATTGTGCAGGGGAAGGGAAAGTTGGCAAAGTGCACTGTGTTAAAGCTCTAAGAACGCATGGCATCTGGCCAAGGAGCCCCTGTAACCATACTGAAGACTTGACTCTGTCTCCTTTGTGTCCTCACTGGAAACACAGAATTGCCTTGAGAAGTAAAGTCAAACTAATATTACAATCTTCTTGACACTATGAAACCAATAGCAGCCTCTCTGTGCCCTCTTTAATGATACTTGCGGTATTTAGAGAAGGGGAACCCACACAGGAATCCTTATGGTTCATTACAGCCTGATATAAGTCATGCTAAAGTCATTGTATTCTCCTTCACATCCCACCCTGCATTACTTAAAAATACATAAAAACAACAATGGCTAATCGGGGGTTAATGTCAATGCACCCAGTGGATTTAAGAGAAGCCTCCGTATTGTAAAGAGCAACATGAAATATAAAAAAAGAAGGTCAAGTTAGCTGTCTGTGCCATTGAAAATTCCCAGTATGTATTTGGATATGGAGAGTAGTAAGTGGAAAGTAGGAAGGAGGGATGTTGTGGTATTTAAAACAGGAGGAGGAGTACTGTATGTAGATATATGCAGATGCACCAACACTCAAGCTTATCTAACCATATACTCTCCCCAACAGATTGTGGGCAGAGAATGGAAAAAGACGGAAAGGAAGAAACAACGGGGAGGCGGAGCGAGTGGTTTCCTCCACGCTATCTACTACTACTAGCATTCAGTTGGCCAGTCTCTTTCTTAACCAAACAGCCTGGTTGGTCTTAGTCCTCTGAGTTCTTATGTCCCCCCCCCTCCAGCTCCGGCACCCTTGTGCTCTGCAAGTGTCCTGTTTGTCTGGTTGAAGACCTGGCCGTTTTTTACTCCCAGGCGGCACACTGGGAGGGACGCAGGAGAAGGAGAAGAAGAAAAGCACAAGAGAGAAGGACAGAGGGGAGGTTGGCGGGGAGAAGGCAAAGGGAGAGACACTGAACACTCCGAGTTGGGATTGATTTACTTCATTAACCGAGATTACAAGTTTAACTTACAAACCAGAGGTCAAAATTTCTCATTAACAAGGGGACCGTGGAGAACCTCGGGGCTGGGAGACCACTCTTATTACTGACTACACATTTCAATCTGTCTTTGATGTTCCATGTCTGCCTTTCTACCCCCTCTTTTCCCCTCCTATTTTTTGGCAGTGAGGTTGATTTTAATTGTAGCTATAGAACAGAGCATAGTTTGCCTGTAAGCCAGCCTCCACATCTGTAGTGAGTGCAGCTTTAGTGATATTGGGTGCAGTCCATAGCTCGGGGCTAATTTTAATGGTCCCCCCCCCTTCCCCTCCCTCCCTCCTTCATTGGAGACTCAGATTGTTTTCCACGTGATTCCTGTTAATTTAGCTGGAGGAAAGGGCATCAGTTTTCCTTTTGCTTTTCCCCCACTCTCCCTATGCCTCTCGCTCTATTGCCTCACTCCTTCTTTCTGATCTACAGCCTCAAAGAAAGAAGGTGAAATGAATTCAAATGGAAAAATAGACTGTGCTCACTATTAAATCGCTCGCCTACCTTTGTCCATTGCGCGTGGTCGAGACAGATAGGCGATAAAGCAGTGTGGCTGCACTAACTGGGGCAATTTAGCAATTTTAGCATTGCTGCTTTTACGTCAACAAACAAAGCTCTTGCTTTGATGTGATAAATGGCCTGACTGCGAGGACGATAACTCTGAGCTCATAAATTGTGTCAAGGATGTTTCAAAGCTCTGAGCATGTTCAACACTGAAAGACATTGTGCGTTGAGGCACATTTTATATCGTAGAACCTTAGATGTACTGAGGAGAGTATTCTATCTGGATTTCATAAGGTAGCAACACAGAAGCCACACAGTTTAGTCAAGGTACACAAGAGAGGAGATCATAAGACACAAAATTCAAAAATTCAATTCTCTTCTCTGTACAATATACACATTAGCGTCTACATATTCAAGCTAATGTTTGGAGGGCATAGGAGCCTTCGTCACATTTCCATGCTCCTTCATCTGCCCTTTGTTACTGCACTTCATCCCTCCACCTTCTTCAAGGTATCTCACCCTTGACTTTTGTGCTGAACTTCAAAAGCCTGTGTGTGCTGATTGGAGGGTTTGGGTTGTGGGATCAGGACTGTTGAGCTGGAAGGGGGTTTGCAGTGTCTGTGCCTGTGCGGCCCCTGCCTGTGCAGTGACCCACCGCTGGGGCCACAGCAGGTCCTCTTCCAGAGAGCCAGAGCCAGCAGCCCCAGCCATTGGCTCCTTGAAACTAATCCACCCTGCGGAGCCCTGTAAGGCCTCCTTTGTTCGCTCCTGCAGACTAGATCAGGCTGGAGACAGACACTCCAGTCTTGACTGGCTATCAATTTCACAGCCCGTGGCGATCCACATCCAGGCACAGGCCCAAGCCCCGGCCAAGCCACCATCAAATTAAAGGTGGGAGAATGGGGGCTGGGGGTTGGGTTAGGGGGAATGGAGCGAAATTGTGTCACCTGAATTCCGTCACAGTGTGAACATGGTGGAAAGGTGGTCTGATGAGGAGAACAAGTAGGAGGGAAGGAATATTGAAGAGGAGGATTTCAACAGGAGCTCTGCCTCTCGGTGAACAGAGCAGGATCTCAACGAAGCCATTATCTGGCTCCTAATTTGAGCTCTGGCACAGCACTGAAGGGCTGCCTTTGTCTGGGATTAATGCGGAAAACTCAGGATGCGATGTCAGAGGGAAATAATCAGCATGGGCCCTTCATAACGTTGGCTGCTTGTGCTCCTGGCCAGGGCCCCCCGGCTCATTTCTGTGGAGATGAAATCTATGACAAGCCCCTCAGTGAAGCTAAGAGCAGGCAACAGTCCAGTAACACCCACAGGCCTCCAGGCATCCTGTGACCCCCTTAGAAAAGTCACATTCACTTTGCTCTGGAGAAGGGAAAGAGAACGCCGCAGGCGCTTCCAGCCCATGTGAAATGAAGAAATGTGAGGAGGTGAAAACGAAGTGAAAATAAGTTAAGATTCCTCCTCCGCCCTCTCTGCAATCACTCCAGAGGAGGGGCACACTGTGACTTCACTTCATTATGCCCCTCTAATTAAACACGAACAGTACATAAAAAAGAGGATAACATAGTAAAAAGAATAATGTATATTCATGTTAATGTTGTGTTTTGCATTTGGAAAAGCAGTTTGAGAAAGCAGCTTTTTTTTTGAATGCAGCAGAAGGTCGCAGGCTAATACCCATCAGGGTAAAACATTCTGAAAGAGGTTGGCACTGCATTCAAGGACCAGAAGTAATGCTTTTATTTTGTTATGTATGCTTTTACTATGCTCCTCCGCAGCATATTGCTGCTAAGCGAAGGATGTGAAGATGCAACTCGATAAGCAGGTTATTAAAATGACCAATTGACATTCAAAATTCAGGCTTATTTTAGATTCATCATATTTACAGATGAATATGTGGAATTCAAATGTTTCTCCCGCTGCCTCAAGGAAAATGTGACTTGGTACAGAAACTGTGCATGACTTCATGTACTACCCCGTGTTGGAGAAATATGATACTCAAGTCACTGCTTTTTTTCAAACAGTAGACTGTTCTTTATAATAATAATACAGTTTGGCTTAGTTAAGAACAAACTAGGCAAGTCACCATGCTCTCTACACACATTTTCTACCATATTCATCACATTCCCCAACTTAAATTGTGGATAATGGGTTATTAGACAGATTTCTTAACTTGGCTAATGATGAACAGGTTAAGACTAAAGAGGAGGTGTGGTATAATGACTCTAAAAACTAAAGCCGTGGGGGAAGGAAGACCAACAAAGAACCCTGTCCACAAAACAAACCCGCTCCCTTGTGCCTCCAGAAAGGTATTTGGCTCGTGACTCTGATTAGAGATTTCAGATTTGTTCATTTTCATCCACTTTGTAGATGAATAAATATGAAAACAATGGTTCTTAGGGCTAAGGGACAAACTTTGGGTTTTGAGATTTCCACTTTGGAGCAAAATTGAAATTTGTAACATCAGACACTACATTTCCTGCATTCTGGTGAATTTCACTGCAATAATTTGTGTCTTTTCTGCATGAAGTTATGGTGCAAAAATGTCTTTATTTATGTAAAGGAAATTCTAATAGGTTTTGGGGGTTACACTGGCCATCCCCCCTGTAAATTACGCCTATGATGATTGTTAGCATTCATTTATATAATTTCACTTGGTCACCTGGACAGTAAACTATGTTAATACAGGATGATAGTAACAAACTGACCAGCCCACTGTGGCTTTTTATCATTCTTGTATAATTCCAGGTGCATCCACTGTTCTCATTATTTCTATTTTATTTTCTATATTTTTTTGGCTATGCTGTATCTAATATTGCTTATTGTATATTTTATTTTGATGCTTAAATTGTCACTACTTTCCCTCTATTGTAGCCACTTCTCTCCTATTCTTCAGCTTCTGATTCTAACTACTAGTCAGACATAGATTCAATCTTTAAAGCAATAACCACGTTACCATTGATGTTGGAGTACAGGAAAAGATATTATTGTGTGGTTACAGTCATCATTTTTATCCTCTCACATGTTCACCTCAGTAAACATTAGAGCCTATTGCATGTCAAACTGTCAGCGTTTTGAACATGACAACTGAATAGCCAGCCAAAGAGCAAACTGTTAGAGAGGTTCGGGTCATACTGCCTCAAGGAGTTTTATTTGTATTCCCAACCTCCACGTCTTCTTATGTATTCTGACATCTTGATTTCATTCCACATAAATTACATAACTTGAAAGAATTCAAAACACTTAAATTGTGTGTTCACCTCTACAATATTAAGCCTGTTTTTTACTGCACTATAACAACTTGAACAGGCAAACGAACTTGAAAAGACATTTAAATCGAAGCCTGTTGGCAGAACGTAAGTTCCACATGTTATTTTATCAGCAGTGACAAAAGATGAAATGAGTTGGAGGCCAAGACAACAGCATACAGAGGCTGCCTGTATAGATAATATGTTATAATAATTAAGAGTTGTCATGGTTTACGCGGTATGCTCATGTTAACGCAAATTTGTTTTAACGCCAGTACATTTTTTAATGCATTAAAGGAATATGCCACCGTTTGTTGAAATAGGGCTTATCAGTCTTCCCTAGCTGTAAGTAGGTGGGCCAACGCATTTTTTGTCTCAGTGCATGCATTGTTTTAGTCCGATGCAACACCGGCAGCACCGCCGCTAGTTTCATGCACCGCCACCATTTCACAAATGGTGGCGTATTCTTTTAACACAGGTTCTGGTATGAGAACAACAAATATGGGCTGTGCATTGTGAGTGCACTGGACTGCAGTCTCTGAAAGGGTCCAACGCAGGTTGAATTCGCATCGGCAGTCCAGTTTCAAAAACGTCTGTTGTATGAAATATCTGTATTGTCGCGGCACTGCACTTTTATGATAATTTTGTCGGGGGTCCCATCTCTCGCCTTGCCTTCGTTTGACACACAGCTGCAATCGCTCACCGGAGCAGCTTTAAGTCTGTGGCAGCAGTCTTCAGTGGTGTTGATTGGCTTGAAGGTACTGTGGGCGGGACATTGAATGAGAGAGAGTGGTGGCTGCAGATATAGAGACCAGCTGCATACAGCGTATACGAAACTATTTTTATGGACATTATGACCGGAGAGACTTAAATTTGTCAACTTCAACAGATTTTCCCTGTAAAAAAGGAGGTAATTACTGGATATTGAAAACACTGCTATGGTGATTTCTGGACAACATTTCTCATTGTTTTGTGGTGTTAATGCAAATTTGTCCTCTCCCATGTTGATAAGAGTAATTGCACTATTAACATATTAAAGAAATAGAAATATCATATAAAGAGACTCAAAGAGGTTTAGCGATTTTATGTTTTGATGAGATAAAAAACTTGCAATTAATCTCATTTAAATATTTTAATCAATTGACAGCCCTAATAATAATATAAAGACACGTGTACGTCGTTCAGGATTCTGTATCTACTTTTTAACTAATTACAGTGTAACCTGAAAATCTTTGCTACGGCCTGCCATGAGCTTCTGTTGACCAATAAACTTAAAGGACAATTCCGGTGCAAAATGAGCCTAGGGGTTAATAACATACTGTATGTGTTCAGAGTCAAATCACAAACGCTGTGTTTAAACTATGTTACTGGTTGGACATTTGTTGTTTGACTGGTCATAACTATTTTCCAAGATGGCGACCACATGTAAACATGAACGCTACTGTCTTTATAATCTATCTTTTATTTGAGGTGTAAAGTTGTGTGTTACTGATACTGTACACAAAACAATACATGGTTTGTTTAATTCTGAATTGGGGACAAATGGTGTGCTAGTGAAGGTTGACAGAGAATTAATGGACAAGAATTCATGACAATAGCGATTAGGGAGATAAATAAAATAGGCACAGAAATAGAGTAGGTAAACACAAGTTCCAAACAAAACATATGCTAAACTTTCAGGAAACTGCGGGGAGCAGCTATATATTGGGCAGTTACCAATTATGACTGTGTTTTTTCCTAATCTCTAACTTCAATACCACAGACTATTGTAGATTATTGATTATTTGTCCTTGGAGCAATGTCGGTCACTACACTTAAGGTAATAATGTCAGGAAGTATTTCTGGCTAGCACAAACCTTGCCTTACAGATGCATGACAAGTTTGGAGCATGACTGAGACGGCCTAAAGTCTCTTAAAAAAAGCACGGTTAATCAATTCAGGTGAATGTTTTGCATTCAAAATAAAAACAAAATATCAAAGTCAGTGTCATGCTTAAGAGGAGAAACAACTTTCAACCTTCCAGCAGCTGGAATTGGAAACCACTGCTTTACCTGCAACGATGGATTTCTATTTGTTATTCACGTTGTTAGAGATAGATATTCAGTGACTCATTTTTTTGCATTTCTAGCAACCATCCATGTTTGAACTTACTACAGTCAGGGATGACAGGGCCATGAAAATTACCATTGAAAGCTGTCTACACAAAAAAAGCACTGTAAGAAAAAAAAAAAACAGAAAAATACATCATCTTGGATTACAGTATGCAAAAAACCCTGTTGGTAGGTTGTCATATTGTTTATTGTTATAGTTTCAACAGTATGCTGGTAAGACAACAGAATCAAAGTCAGATAATGTGATGATTAGTAAGTGCAATATGTCACCATCGCAAATGCACTGAAAAGTACATTGTCAGAAAGATTACTACAAAAATGTATTGTGTGTATTGTGTTTAATGTGATGTTGTAAATTGTATTGTTACAAGACAGATTGCAGGACCCCAGAAAGAATAGCTTTTACCTTATGCTGAAGCTAATGGGGATCCAAATAAAACAAACAAAAAAATAAACAAGCTTATCGTGAAAACGTTGTTGAGGGTAGATATTAATTCAATTAAATTTCAATTCAATTCAATTTCAATTTTATTTATAGTATCATATACTGATAATAAGAGTTATCTTAAGACACTTTACAGATAGAGTAGGTCTAGACCACATTCTATAATTTAAAAAGCTCCAACAATTCTAGTAATTCCCCCAAGAGCAAGCCGTGCGACACTGGCAAAGAAAAACTCCCTTTTAGGAAGAAACATCAGACAGACCCAGGCTCTTGGTAGGCAGTATCTGATGGTGCCGATTGGGGTGTAATGAATAGTGGTAATAACAGTCACAATAAAAGATAATGGAACAGTGACTAGAAATAGTAACTGGATCTGGAACAACACTAGCAACTGGATATGGGAAAAAAGGATAATATAGCCATTAAATGCGTCTAGTTCTTACCTCGGTCCCTGATGGGGTGTTCCCTGGTGAATCCATTTTACGTTTTTTGCGGGGTCCAATGGCGGCTAGTGCTGTAAGGTTGGCATCTCGCTGCCTCATCTGTGCCAGTTCCTGTTGTTGCATCTGGTGAAGACAACACAAAGATTAGAAAATAACAGTGCCCTCTACAATAAATGTGGTTTAGTGTTGCCCCAGTATTATATGCCTCTGTTCGGGTTATAGTAAGTATGTCATGTAAAAGGTAATAATAAAACGCTAAATCAGATAATAGCCGATGGCTTCCAAGATTGCATAAGTGCTGTAAGATAGCTTTTTTAGTAGCACTGATGGTCCAAACTACTTTATTGCTCTGTTTGTTAACCACATAAAGGTGCACCTTGACAGTTAGTTTTAGCCACACAAGTGACCCCAACATTTTAATTTTAGATTTTAAGAGCATTTGCTACGATCTTAGGTCACATTTTAGAACGTTGTAAGACTTGGTGAGAATGAGTGAGAAATTAAACAAGAGTAGGATCAAATGTAGAAGTTAAAATATATACGGCTGTAAGAGAGAAATTTGTCCCTCTTCTTCTTTCTACTAGTCCGTCCATGTGGTGTTTTAGCTCTCCTGAGCCAAACAAAATGGAAGCCTGCTGTCAGCCATTAACAGAGCTGCTGTCAAATATCGAATGTGTGTGGGTGTGTGTGTGCAGTCACATGGTCCCATTGTGATTTGTGCAGTTTGTGATATAAAAGGGAGGTTGTGGGGAGGCACTGCCCAAGGTAATGTCATGTCTAGCCACAGGGCTGAGGGGGAACCCAGCATCGCTGGGAGCTGCCCTTTCTATTGGGTGGATGTGTGAGGGCCTGGGGCCATGGCACAGAGGGTGTCAGCACTCCCTCCAACATGCAAACACAGTACACAGTACACACACACACACACACACACACACACACACACACACACACACACACACACGTGCCTATCAATCTTGGCCACTGCACAGGGAATGCCTACCCACCAGCTTGCCTGCGTGCCTGCCCACTGGGGGAGAGAGGCCTGGGTTGAAGCGAACAGGGACAATCAATGTGCGCTTTCATGTCTTTCATGTTCTTTTATGTTATCTCTCAGCATGTGTACGATGGGCGCTGGTGTTTGTGTGAGGCAAGTATGTTGTCTGATCGGGGGAAAATTTCATGTTACTTTCAGATGGTGCTCTGTAAAAAGGTTGCTTTGGTGTATAAAGTCTGATCTAAAATGTGCATGCAGTTGCCTCTGATTTTTTACTAAAACCCCCCTGGGAAGGCATGCCCTTTAGGGTGTTGCCACTTCACATTTAGCACGGCGGAACTGTTGAAAGATTCAAACACGCTGACAACACTAGTAGGGGGAAATAATAGCAGTTGTACCAACCAGCTGAATACCTAAAACACATTTATTTGTCCTTTCTTAAAACAGATGGTGGTAAAAATGTATACACTAGCTAAAACAAATACTAATCAGTGGCAATGGTACGGACAAGTCCATGCAGTGATTTGAGTCAGGGCTGAGACAGATACTGGGGATCGTCGCTGGACGTGGCTGACAGGGCAGAGATGATTTTTGCGTCTGTCCACATGGCAAATGTAGCGTTAAATGTTATCAATGCTAACTTTATTAGGCTTTGTGGCAAACAACACACAAATCTCTCCAGGCTTGACCTTAAAGAATCCGGCTGCAAAGTGAGCAGGGAGAGAGAGAGAGACAGAGAGAGAGAGGTCCGCTATCTCACTGATGGCACCTGGATGCCGGCATCCCTGCCTGGCAGTTGGCACCAGGCATGAGCTCCCAGCGCCTACAGCAACTGCCTGCATTTTCAGATTTATGACTGTATGATAAATGAAGACTTCATTTTACCATCTGCAACCCTCCAGTCTGCGTTTCCCGTCAGTAAAACGGCCGCCATGACACTGGGAGACTGATTTCTGATTTCAATCTGGTGCCACTATGCCGTGTGTGTGTCTACCTTCCTTTAATGACTGCCAACTGATACAGCCAGATTTGGGCCAGGCATTGATAGATTTGTTTTGTCCTAACGCGTTGTACAAATGCTGTGAAGTAGTAGCAGTATCTATGAGGGAATGTGGGTACATTTTGCCTTCAGTTTAAGTTCTTATACAGCCGTCATCAACTGTCCTGAACTGTACAGGGTTTGTTAAAATTCAGTCATGAACTGTTGGTCACTATTTACTCTGTATATTATGTTATGGTGTTAAGGAACTCTGTTGTTAAGAATGCCATCAATCTCTGTTAGTGACTTCTAACATGCCACTGCTCTTCCTCTTTACTTACGCTATTTGTCTGTTACGGAATTTGTCATGATTTTACAGATCGGTTCTCCTGTAATTTTTATTTTAAAGATTTTTTGGGGCATTTTTCCCTTTATAGATAGTAGATAGACAGGAAAGGTGGGAGAGAGATGTGGGATGACACGAAAAAAAAGGCCGCAGGTTGGACTTAAACCCAGACTGCTCCAAAGGACTCAGCCTACACGGGGCACACCCACTTACTGGGAGAGCTAGAGGTTGCCCCTACTCTTGGTTTATTAAATTATGTTGCAGTGTCAGCCACCAGGGCATCTTATTAAAAAAAAAGGAAATTAAAACTGTGACCTACAGGTACAAGAATGTCTCTCTACCTTCTAGACTACCATGTCGACAATGTTAGCCATAGGTACAATCAAAGCCAAAAACAGCAAAGGTCACTACAGAGATTCATCCCAGACTGAAAGAATAACAAGCTGGTAGAGTGCATACATTTGCCAGGTCCGATCAATGATGCGGCATACATATTTGCTGTTCCAAAGTCACTTAAATACCAGTGCTTCCAGTCTGCCTGTATGCCCTTTTAAAGCACGGAACTGGAACTTGCAAAGAAAGAATTATGAGCAAAGGTCAGGAGATGTAGAACATTTTCAAGATGCCCGACGAAATCAATCTGCAGCTTTGTTAGAACGAGGTTTCAGTCTCAACGCAAAAATGTCAGCTGATGAAGTTACAGTCAGTGTGGGGAAATTGGAAATATGTACATTTCTGGGAAACACTTGTAGCACTTACACAAAGCCGTCCTACAGATGTTGAGTGCACAGCTAAGTGTGTATCAGTTAGGGTTACATGATGGTGTAATGTTCAAGTGCAAACACTGAAGCTCTGAATCTTGTATTAATCAGATCTGTTTTCATCAAGGCTGTGAAATTTGATAACTAATTTACAAATTACAAATTTGATTACTGTTGAAATTACATGAAATTACCCACAACCCACCCCAAAAATACAATATTTGTTTTCTAGCTATGTATCTTAAATACGCTTTTAAAAGATCCAGAACCTGGATATCAAATTACATTATTCAGATTACTCGTGTCATGAAGTTATGTCCTGGACAATTCTTCCAAAATCATATTTAAATAAGACTAAAACCTCTAGTTTAAGTGCATTGGATGTTAATATTTATCAGCAGCATAGACCGCTGGTTTGCACAGCTGCTTCAGTACAGCAGGTACTAACAAACTGGACTATGCAAAACAAAAGCTAAATAATGTTATTCAAAATAAGTAATATTTTCTATACTGGGCATGTTTTGGTTATTTATATTATAACAAATGCATTAAACAGAAAAAAATAAAACATGCATGAATTGGGCTGAATGTGATGGATAATCAGATCCATTTAACTATCTTACAATTGTTACCCAGTTAACCACATCTTGAATGTTCAGAAGTCTAACTTCAAGCTCTGTGCTCTTAATAGATAAAAATGTCCATCATGACCCGAATGAAAAACAACAAGGCTTTTTTCTCAACAAGACGAAAGAGAAGTATGTTCCCTTATGATGCAAAAATGTCCAAAAGACAGCAAGAACCTTAGAGCGGTCTAATATGCTTGGAGTAAAAAGGAGGATGAGCTGCAGGAACCATGTTGGCCAACCTGCCGTTCTCCATTTTTGCTGTTTTTAACAAAGGCTTTTCTCTCAATCTTCCCTCCCTCCCTTCCTCTCGCCTCCTGGCCTGAGGGGCTGCTCGAGGCCCCCCAGACGCTTACAGACAGATGTCCTTGGTAGAGCAGAACACGCTCTGCTTGACGTCACAAGCAGCTACAGGGCTGTGAAGGAAGCTACAGGGCTCTCTGCCCTGCAAAGAGTATAAAAGCCAGACCGTGGGTTTTGAGTTGGTCTGTCTGTCCCCCTCCCCCTAGAGAGCTCTGGTCAATGAGCACACAGCATGTCGCCTCTTAATATATAGACATAACATATGCCACTTTTTCGTGAATGCTTCTTCCCCTAAAAAGCCCTAGTAGTGCATACATTTAAGCTTCAATCAAATGTCTTATCACGGCTCTGGCCTTTGCATTGTGAGCTTATGGGTAGACCTATAGCATGTAATGGAAAGTGGTTTTTGGAGTATGTTTATGAGAACAAAGCTGACTAAAGAACTAATCTAACTAAAGAACATTTGGAAACAAAACAGTCTCATTAAACTATGACTATACCATGATTTTAGTTTGATACACAGCAACATCTTTAGCTTTAAACTAACTTTGCTGGTTTGTTTATATACACACTACTAAGTGTTAGATTAACACCAATACCACACCAAAAGTTGTTCATTGTCAGAAGTGTAAGAGAAAAGCTTGAAGGACGCACATGTAAAACATTTAAATCAGTGGCTTGATTTACAACCATAAACCTAGAAAGTTTTATCTGATTTCACTGTGTGAAATGTCTGTCACCTTCTGCCTTCTTTGTGTTGTAATTTTAAACTCTGGTGGATTTCTGAGGACTATGGTTAACTGCTCCTCAGATCTCTGCAGGGTAAATCCAGACAGCTAGCTAGACTATCTGTCCAATCTAAGTTTTGTGTTGCACGACTAAAACAACTTTTAAGCATACACGTTCCAAAACATAAGTTCCTTCCCGAGGCTTGTTAATGCCAATAAACCAGAGCACGTTCTTCTCCCATCATGGAATGCCGTGGTGACTAGCCAAACCCTCCTCCGCAGCACTGAGGAAGAAGGTCTGGCTATGCGAGACTATGACTGCATAAAAAAAAATAAAAATAAAAAGTTCTTAGATTGTGTGTACGCCTGAGTTAAGATCAAATCTGTGTATACAAATGTTTCATGAATGAGGCCCAGTGGAATTTTTCAGATGAGAGGGAGGATATTTTTCCCCGACTTCAATACCAATTTCAAATACCTGTATCTATGTGTAAGTTTACCATTACTTCCCATGAGAGTGTGTGGACACTTTACGTATTTTACGTGTTTTGTGCGTGTCTGTAATCCATGGATCTCATTCATCTGACACCCACATGGCCGACATTATGTGAACATCTGGGAGCTGCATCTCAAGGCATTTCTTCATGTGAAGTGCCTGGCAGTTAGTTTGCTGCAGGGCAAAGCACCATTTGCAGTAACCAATCAGGTTCTACTTCTCCATCTGCACTCAGACACTACAAAGAAACGAGTACAGCCCTGACCTGATAATGTAGGCACGTCTTTGTGTTAAAACTGGATAGAGGAATGCAGAGGCATCAACCGAACTGAATATTTACAGATGGCAGTGTTCCTCAAGATAAAATATTGAATATTAAAGTAATATATGATAATACACAGTATGTGTGCATGATGTGTTGCGAGCCGTCATCTCTAATTGCCAATTGCTATTGAATATATACAGTATATATTCATGCAATATACAGTGTATGAGTCAGAGAGTCATATGCATAGATTCAAACTGTGTCGTTTACAAGCCAAGTACACCAGAATGTATTGATACCAAACATAATAACCTTTACTGTATTTATCAGACACAACAATGAAAATACTTCTGCTCACACTATTATGCTGTTAGCGATCTTGAATAACAGATAATAAATCCGTTGAGATTGACAAATTGCATTAAAATAGCGAGGAAAAATGCTTTGGAATTCTGTTTCATCATCTTTTTCAACACACATAACCCTCCTTAAATATTCAACTGAATCTGTTTGTGATTATATTATTTCACCTATGGAGATGAATTCAAAATGCATGCATGTGCTAATAGTCTTGGCTGAGAGTGTTCCATTTCATCTGAAGCTGAGTATGTCAGAAGTGTTTCCAGGGCCAAGGACCAATTATTCAGAGCCCTCAGTCGTCCCTGGAGCTAAGGTCGTTATGTGAGTGTCACTATCATGACCCTATGGTTCCTCTTAATCTGCAACTTATCTGCAGGAATGAAACTGTGTCGAGGGAGACTGTGCGAAACATGCGGATAAATTGAATGTGTCTAAAAGACTGCCTTTCCGGTGGAGTTAGTATTATTTTTATAAATAATTACATTTGAGCTACACATTTTGCCAAGGAACAGTGTTTAATGAAGAAGCCAGAAATCAGTATTAAGCTGATTCTGACGGCCTCACACCAAAGCGCAAGGGCGACAGTGGTGATCATTAAAAATACTGCTTATCTAAGGGAAAATTTCCTACTTTAAATGTTCTCTCGCTTTGTCTCATTCTAAGCTGCCGTGCTTCGTCTAGCAGTCTTCTCTCTCCCTGTCTCTCTTTTTTTTTTTTTTTTTACATTTAGATTCGCTGCTCGTCACTTTCTATTGATCACGTCTAATTTGCATCCAGGAAAAGATGAGAACTCAGATATTCACACTCCGAGAGAGGACGATGTCAATGATTTATTCATTTCTAAATCAAAAAAAAGAAAAAAAAAAGAGTGAAAGGTAGATGAGAAGGGGAATCTTCATAGGCAGCAGGCGACTTGCAGGCTCTGAGGCTGGGCTCCTCTTCCCCACACCGCCCCCAGGCACATGGTGTGCAAGTCCTCCTAATTAACAAGGTGAATCATGCTGCCGCTCTCTAATTAGCCAACATGACAATCTAATGGAAACATGCAGGCCGAGCTGGCACACTTAGCATCACCTCACAAAGACCCCCGGTACTGTCCTTCCCATGTGAATTCCACAAAAACGACAAATCAGATTTAAATGGAAAAGAAGAGAAAAGGTGGAGCAGAGCGGTTCAGGGAAGTGTGTTTTTGGGAGAGGTCAGAAGGGCTGGTGAGGCTGAGGTGTTTTTTCCTTCTCTCCCATCCTCTATGTGCGATGTTTGTTGCCTAATTGAAACGTGTCCTGCCTCCTGCCTCCCTCTCACTTACATCCCAGGCACAGGAGGCTGGCACCTCGCCACTAGCGTAGCTCAGCATGCCCAATTCCCCTGCCGCTTGAGTCCCAAGGAGTGCTCTGGCGCACAAAGAGAAAAGTGAACCTACAGGCTTGTACAGCGAGGAGACGGGTCGCTATCTCCCTCTGAGGCAAAAAAAACGAATCTCCCTTTTTTGTTGTTTTCTTTCTCATTACAGCACTTTGTAATATTCGAAAACACACAGGAACACCAAAGGTACTTTTAAAGCCTGCTTCTATTTTTTTCCTGTTGTCTTGAGGTGAAGAAAAAACTGAAGTTGAGACTACAGGCAACAAAGCAACAAATAAAAATAGGGTAACAGTGTACTATTTAGTAGTCCGCACATCTTTAGGACCCACAAAACAGACCTTCCTTTGTGATAATTAAATTGTCCACATCAACCTTGTATGATCTGTCAAAAAAACATAGAAGTCCGGTTGAAATTATATCAAATAAATGGACACGTGCTCAATGAATGTATAACCTAATTTGTGAAAAAGAAACACATCATCTTTCCACTTGACCAGAATATGAGCATAATCTTCTTCTACTCACAATTCCATGAGCTTACCATGAATGCTGCTGATCTATCTATATTAAGGTATTGTGAATCTGTAAGGCCAGAAGACAAGACTATAACAACTATGACCTGGGAAAAACATTCTCTTTAAAGGCAGCACAGACAGGGAGAGAACATGGAGGAGGGCGGCAGGCTTTTGCCCTGGGGCCTGCCTGATGGGGGAGAGCGCCTCTTTGAGCAGAGCGGTTTGTGGAGGGCCAGAGGACGGTAGCCTATGAACTCGCAGCTATTACTGGCCTAATAAAGACTAAGGGGCTGGTACATTGTCCTCTGACACACCAGAGCCTCTCCCTACTCTGGAAAAGTGTGAGGCTCTGGCTAACGGGGCTTTCAGTGTGGGTGGGTTCCAGTCTGTCCATGACCTGGTCACTTATGGAGGATGACAAGCCAATCAAGAAATATGCATGTGTGCATTCTAACTGAAGGGTTATGGTTTAAATAACGACACAAATGAACAATTCTTTATTATGTGAGCAAGGAGGCTATATATGTTCAGTTTGACCGTTGTTTGATTAGATTCATACATTCTAACATATGTGGTCGTACAGCAAGGAAGTTGTACCTGCTGGCTTTTAATTGGAGTTCAAAGTTGAGCTAAGGGCGGCATTAATTCGGTAGAGGTTCATGATATTTTAAACAATGCTGGTGCCTCAAAATTGGGCAACAAAAAAAAAATCTCTCAATGCCTGAAGAAAAAAAAAGTTTGAGGCAAATTATTCTTACAAAAACCTTTAACATTCCTGAGAACAGCTCTTTTCCTCTGGAATCACTCTAAGCTAGAAGTGTCTTACTGCCAGGGCAGTAAGTGAAAGACATGAAGGAATAGTTTATGGTGGCTGGGTCCTTAACCAACTCATATTAACAATGCTATACAGTGGAAATATTAGCGTTTTTGGCATGACATGGCTTTCTTTAGCAGCTGAATGGGTCCTAACAGGAGCTTTTGGCCAGCTGTAGTAGCCAATTTGTTTTGTTTGTCCCCTCATCCCTCGTCTCTCTTCGCCTGTCCTTGCTCCACTCCTCTTCTCCAGTTCACTCGTTTCCTGTGTCCAGTTGCGCCTGCAGATGCGGTTGCGATGATGAATCTGTGGCTGCAGTGTGTCTGTGTGTCTGACATCGTGATGTATCTTTACTGGCCTTAACTCCCTCTCTATCTCTCTCTGCCTCCCCTCTCTTCCCCCCCCTTGCCTCTCAATGATAAGGCATTGCCTGGCCTCCTGCCTCAGTGATGGAACAGTCAGAACACACAGACCCACAACCGACAACAAACAGGAACTGAGCTCCACGATTTGCCAATTGATTTTCACTGGGGGCATTTTTGAAATAGCCCATCTGACCTTTCGGCCAAATGGTAGTGAATGGAGGAAAGAGAGGCGCCAGACCGCACTGCCTCTCTCTCACCTAAAAACCTCTGCCAGCATCCATCTGACAAGCCGGCTCTGCTGGTGACAAGGTTGTGGGTTAAGTCGCTGGTGCAAATATAGATACACAATTAGAAGCATAGTTACATAAATATACAAGACTAAAATCCTAAAGCCCTGCTAGTCACACCTAGAGCCTACAATGTTCATTACCCCTCAATTCAAAACTATCAGACAGAAAAACATTGTGGTGTTTCTGGATATAGTATAGAGAGCCAAAGTCACGCCTACTTCTCCACATGTTTCGAAAGAAATATGAACAGGAGTGAACGGGGAGAGGCAAATTATTTTTTGATCCCATTTGAACTTAGCCATGGATTACAAATATGATGTTCGTCAATTTAAAAGATAATTTTCCAACCAAAGAAAGTTTCAGTTTATTGTTAAACTGTTGAAGTGTCAGACTGTGAAAATACTTAATTAGAAAGACTACACACTTTAATGTTGCATGGATGACGTCTCGCTGAAGCTACAATATCTGTGTGTATCGGACCGGGGATGTCATGTTACTAAAATAAGCAGCGGATCTTGCTTGTTCTTTTGCTTATCTGCTGAAAACACTTCACTGGATAAAACACATCAGGTAAGATAACGTTACATGTGTTGTGGAACAGAGCTAAGCTAGATAGCTAGCAAGCAAGTGGAGCATCAAGCTAGGTTATATAAATTATGTGAGACAAGCGATGTAGTTCACTAAGCGGTTTCACACAAAACTAAGTGGTATGAGAAACCTACGGCTAACTGAGACTTTCTTCGGTTGAAAAATCATCTTTTGAATTGACAAACATCATATTTGTAATCCATGGCTCAATTCAAACGAGATCAAAAAATAATTTGCCTCTCCCCGTTCACTACCGTTCATATTTTCTCAAAACATAGGTCCTAGCTCTAGCAGACACATCATAAAATCAAAGGTTTTATCCCTTTGTATAAATCTGATGTGTGCACTTCATGGCAGCTTCATTTGCCTGTAATATTGTGAGATATGTTGTGTTCAGAGACTTGGCCTGAAGGTTGTACAAGCAGAAAACTCATGCATTATCTATACATCCATACGTGACATCATGACTTCACGTAAACATACACGCCGACAAGTAGCATGTTATGTGTGTGCATTTTGAGCTATCCACGTGTGACATAAACCCACACACCACTTGGCGTGTTATTGCCCCTTGCGCCCCTTGTTATTGCGAAAAGAAGGTTGAGTTTAGGAAACGTGACACACGGTTGGGTTTAGGAAGAGAAGAACAGGGTTAAAAGAAAGCAACTGTTGAGTTTAGGACACGTGACATGTGGGACACAAAGGAAACGTGGCACGCAGGATACAATTCCCTGTATCCTGAGTGAAAGTCCTGTGTTTTACTCATTCATCAACCCCAGCCCCGATCAACCTCCCTATATACTATACTACTCGCTACGCCATAAATTCACACGCTATTGCAAGGTAATGTGAGTCAATAGAGGCCAAACAGCGTTGATAAACACATTAAAAAGCGAATATGCGTCTTGATAACAAGCCAATAATGGCATACGAATTGGCGTGTCATACATACACCAGTTTATGAGATCAGTCTGATCCATATTATAAAACTCTCATCTGCTGGAAAGCATGAATGTGTCTTTTCCATTCTGACATTTCTTTAAAAGTGAACATTTTGGTTTGATAGTTACACTAAAGGAAAGATCAAAGGATGAGAGAAACATTAGGATTCATCCTCTGAGAAACATAAACACCATATTCACAGCAAGCTTGTCAGTAGTGGTCAGTAAAGGTGATAAATTCCAGAGAAACAATCTAATTAATCTAAACTTTGAGTATTTTTTACTAACTTGCCCTCATTGTCACCATCTTAACGTTTACCATCTTACTGTGAAAAGGTGACAACTAATAATTCAGATTTGCTATTAGGCTAAAAAAAGAGACACAGTAAATGCTAGTGAGTTAACTGAGGACATTCTTATGTGGTCTTTGTGGATCTACAGGGTGTAAGTGATATCATTTTCTAAAACAAATAACACTTTCATCTACTAAAACCTGGGTACGACGAAGGATCATGGATACACGTTGGGAGAAGGAGCCCCCTGTCTGAAATTGACTTGATAAGACATTCAACCTGGGGGCGGCCTCTGGCTCACCCAGTGGGAGCGTTCGCCCCATGTCGGCTGGGTCTTGCAGCGGCGCGGGTTCAAGGCCGACCTGCTGCCCTTTGCTGCGTGTCATCCCCCAACTCTCTCCCCCTTTCATGCTTATCCACTGTCTCTATGTAATAAAGGGAAATGCCCCCAAAAAATCATCTTAAAAAAAAATTCAACCTGAGCTTTACCATTCATATCATTCATTTGTTGTTGTCGTCATGGATTAATACCTGGTGGTTGGACTAGACTCAAGACTGCAACATAGTTACATAACACACCGCACCTGCCCTTTTAAAAACAAATCATGTGCCAGCTCAGTTTACACGCCGACACTTGATTCAAGTATATAACACACTGTAATTCCAATTAATGTGTGTGTGTGTGTCTGTGTGTGTCTGTGTGTCTGTGTGTGTGCGCGTGTGAGTGATCAGGAAAAGAAGCTTCAAGAGAGGCTGGCTCCTCTGCCCGTTGTCGCCTGGAAGAGTAGCTTGGGCTCATTATCCTGATGAAATTTGCGCAGATGTGTGAGCTGCCGACAGACTCTGCAGTGACACAAACAGCCAGCTCAGGTGCTGAAAACCGCAGAAGCAGGGGGGCTGAGAAACGATGGCCATTAAGCAAAAAAGGAGGAGGTGAGGGAGGGAGGGTGGGTGGCAGAGGGGAGTTGTGTTTGTGTGTGTGTGTGTGTGAGCATTACATAAAGTTACAATTTTTAAACAACACCAACAAAATTTCCAGCTGAAAATAAAAAATGAAAATGTGCAAACGGGCATGCAGCGTCTCCTCGCGAGGCGCTAATCTGGCCGTATCCAGATGACGAGCGGACTGCCACTTAACAGGGTGGAGATCTGCTTTGATCACACGGTCCCTGGGGCAAACCTATCACGCTGCCTATTACGCTGCTTAATTTGCATATGTGGGGCTTATGGGTAGGCTGAGAATGGGTAGTGTGAATGTTCTAAACTGCAGCAGGGCTCGCTGTTGCTAGAAAGAAATGTCCAGGAGAGATGCAGAGAAAAGACAGAGTGCTGCCAGGTAGCCAGGGGTAAGAGAAATCCACTTGTCACTTGAAGGTCACAAGTTCAACTCGACAGACTGCCTAAGAAAATCCTAACAACAAAATACTTCAAATAACATTACTGAGTTGCCCTTGAGCAACGCATATATAGTTTCCCCTAAATGTAGATGGCTGAGTGGCCAATATTAAAAGACAATGGTTGCATTGGGGCAAATTGTAGAACTGTGTACCCGTAAGTATACATTTGTTGGTGAGAAAAGTGCACACTTGCTCAATAAACTTTACCTGGATGAATAAAAGGCTTTTTGAAAAGAGCAGAAACTTAGAAGAAACCACACCTGCTCCTACATCATCATCATCAACAACAACAACAACTACACCAACAACAACAACAGGTGAGTGATGTGTGTTTTATCCTCCTGCATACTCAGACTACTCCTTGGAATCTCAAGACAATCCCCTTGATCCTTGTTAGCACGCCAAGGACTGAAAGCACCCAGTGAAGTTATTCTGGAGTAAACAAAGTAAAAAGCAAACGCAAACTTCCGCTGTGAAAGAACTATTGCATTTGCGTAAACAATATTAACCAACCACTAAAAGAAGAATGGTCTACTTTCTGGAGTCCACTGGGAATTTACCATACACAAAACCTGCACTTAAAAAAAGGAGACTATAGCAGCGTACTGCCAACAGAAGTGCAATACACCAGTAAAACATTTCCCAATGTGCAACACTACGTGTTGTTCCTTGGCCTATTATTTGAAGAAGGATATAACTCTTTTTATTCCTTTGTAGTAAAACTTAATGTAGAGCATGAATTGGTACATCTGTAAACCTCATTCACCTGCTCTTCTTTTTATGCTCTTACTGAACTATTGTTGCAATTATTTGAGTCTTTTCGAAAGAGACAAGCAAAAAAAAGTTTTTTGTTCTCTTTTAAGTCATAGCATAGTAAGTAGGTTAAGAGACAGATATTGCAGTTTAATTTCACAAATATTAACGAAAAGGACTGAGATGAGAAAAAAGTAATGAATCTACAAAGGTTACTACAGTTACCACTGTATATCCCTCCCCTGATAGCCCATTGACCAAAAAAAAAGGCATGGCTCAGTAAACAGCAGTTAGTCCAAATTCAAAAGGGTGCAAGATGAAGAAGTTGAAATAGACGTAGAAAACAAGGTGGGGTCGGAGGAAGTAGAGGGTGTGTTTGGTGCACAGAAAATCATTTTACACACACACACACACACACACACATCAATCGGTACGAATAATTATTTTTTAAAACTTTTTTAAGTCCGACTTTAAATGGCATTACATATGTAGTGAGGCATGAAAAATTAATACGCTGGAGTCGGGGAAATGTCAAGGGTAATGATCTCCGCAGCAGCTTACCTCCTTAGCTTTCTGTTTCAGTCGAGCTTGCTCTGGGTCCTCTTGCCTGGAGCGACTCTGTGGAGTAAAGGGGGACACAGGTTAACAGCTGGTTTAAGGAGCCCAACCCCCCCTTGCTACTCATCTGTTGCTGCTGCAGCAAAAATAGTGCAAAATGGGAACAGGATACAGAGGTGTCAAGGACATTGTATTTGAATTCAGAGAAGTGCAATGGAGCGCCCCCCGGGGGGTGGTGGCCTTTAAACCCGCTCCAAATCCAGCCCTAAATAAGCCGCTGGAGGGGAATTCTAATCAAAAGAGGTTATTAAAAATTCTGCAGGAGCCACACACACACACACACACACACACACACACACACACACACACACACACACACACACACACAGGGCAAAGGATATATCAGTGGCAGTGGCTGTGTGTGTCATTGAGCCAGTATGGCTATCCATTCCTGTGTGTGTGTGTGTGTGTGTGTGTGTGTGTGCGTGCGTGCGTGCGTGCATGCGTGCATGTGTGTCTGTGTGTGTGTGTGTGTGTGTCTCTCCCTGGCGTAACAACACAGCACTTCTATTTTAATCAGCAGCCAAGATCTGGGTGAATGTGCTTGTCCCTGGGAATCCTTCACCACACAGCTAAATGTACATGTACGGCTGACCACTGCAGGCAATGCGGGCAGATTATGGTACTACACACTAACTGAGTGCTGTTATTTTATTCTGGATCTGGATATAATCTGTGTAGTTTCATTTCTGTTGGATGAACCAAAATTAGGTCAGGTCCATGAAAAACCATGAACATTTTCGTGTCTTTTGGCAAATATTGTAGAGCATCAGTCCTGTATGAAGTTAATATCTGTCTTTTGCTCACTGACAAAAAGGTATATCATGTTAGCAAACTTCAAATATCTTTTACAATACCCTGTGTAAGTCATAGAGTATTAATGTTTATTTTGCCTTTACAGTTAATTTTTTCCTACAATGCCAAATCAATGCAGGGTGCCCCATTTTGCCTCAACCCCACTACCTCTCTTTCTCCCGTTTTTCTCCTCATCTTCTCTGGATTATGGATGGAGAGCTGCTCCTCATTGCCATCCTGCTAATTGGCTTTAAAGATATCAGGCGGTTCACGTACTGGCCGGTATCTGAACTAAGACTAATGTGTTTGCCCTCCAGCCGGCCGGAGCATCCCTCAAGACTTGAGTCATATTCTAAATGGACGGCGTAGAGGAGGGGAGGGCTTGTTGTGAAGGAAGGAGGAGAGAATATGGGGGTGGAGGGGATTATTTTAGCAGGTTTCTTATTCAAGAGGTCAAATTAGCACGCGCTTGAGTAAGAGAGAGGCAGGCAGGAGGGGAGGTGAGTGGGTGTCGGAGGGGCAAAAAACTGGGAGGGGTGGGTACAGATGGACTGTTTACAAAGGGCAGCGGTGCCACTGGCATGCTTTACATCTCCTGTGTCAGCTGCCCTGCTTTTCCAACTTACAGGAGAGAGCAGAGAAGAAATGGGCAGAAGAGGACCAGGTAGTAGACGCTGTCAAGCTCTGTTGGGTTTGGCAGTGTGAATGTACACTGGAATGTACTGTGGTTAATAAATAAATAATGAAAAAAACTGGTCCAAACTCCATACTACATTACTGTGTTCTACAGCATATAACCAATCTGTGATGTTAATCATATTCCAGGAGTTTCCAGTTTTTTTGTGATGATTTTCTTTTTACCTCAACATTGTTTTGCGTACTTTTAATTTGCCGGTTATTGCTCTATGGTTGCCGATTTGATTTTTGAAAGCCCCCAGAGGGTTGTACTTGTTCTTATTTAGCTGTGGGTTGGGATGTGTGCAGAGTAAAGTTAACTTGATATTGAATATTCTGTCAAGATATTCTCCCAAATACTAAGTCCAGTGGGTGAAACGTTTCTTCTTATCACTCCTCATAAAGTAGTCACTGATACATTTATTTATCCTCATTATTTTTCTAATTTGCTTTACAAATTACTGAAAGTGAAAGACACAAATATCCACCAAATAGTCAATAATCAATTTCAAGCTTCACTTAACATTGATTTTAAATAGGAGAGCAGTATTATTGTATGTTGAGAAAAAGGGAGATGATACTTACGCAATCTCCATTCTGGCTGCACGGTATTATGGAGTTTTGATGTTTAAGATGTAATCACTGATGGGTTTCTCAATGTATACTGGCTGAATGTTGAATAAAAAGCTTCTATTTTATCTTGTTAATGAACAAATGCCAAAACATGACATTTATGACATTTTATCACTGGGAGAAAAAATAATAAACTCTACTCGGACAAAAAAAATAAAACAAAAAGTACAAACAGTAACGTTCAGTGTTTCAGGATGAATTGTCACTGTTTCCTTAAAATCTGAACGTTATATTGACTGCAGGGATCAGAGCTGGCACACGATAATTTAGAAAAAAATATAGCATATGTGATTAAATAGTTACTAGTATGTTATTAGGCAGTGTGGTAATGTAATATTTCATACAATCATTAGGCAAAAATTTGCTCTCCACACTTCTTGAACTGAAATGTCAAGGCAACAAGGGCCAAAAAGCCATAGACATGGCTCTGAGGTGAAGTCAAACTATCCTCAATGACGTTCATGCAATCCAAATAACTAAATTTGCAAACGTTTTTTACTTAATCCTATTATTAAAGCAACCTGTTCGCAAAAAAAATAATGGATGGCGTTATTCAATCATGTAGAACTGGTCACTGACAGAGAACATAAAAGTGTCACTATTAATTATTTTAATAACAAACTTCACGGTGTGGTTTTCCTGCTGATGCTTTCGCAACCAGGAGCGAGGCTGTCAGGCTTCACCTAAAAATCTTTAAAAAAAAAAAAAAAACAGGAAGGTCATGAGGTTTGGTGGCCAGTGTTCATCAACTAGAGGATTTCTAATATCTTGCATAGCAGGACCGGAGCGTAATAATGCAATTAAGACAGTGAGGTGTTCTGCAATGAGAATCTTTACTGTGGGACATTTGCTCCATTCAAAATTAATTAAATTAACCTAGCTTTCTGCTAATGTTGCACCGCGAGGCATTTTCATTTGCAAAAGATTCTCGCTCTCTTTTTCTGGTCAGTGGTGAGCTTTACTAATTTGAAGACCTTTTTTCTTTTCTTTTACTGATAAACAAATATCTCTACATGTACAGCTGAGATCAGAATAGTAGACAGATTACAATACAATATGGAAATAAGTAGTTTTACTATTTTCTTGCAAAGTTCTTCCTCAAATTAAAGGTGTTAAAAAATGAACAGACTACACCCTTTATTTTAGGAAGTGTCCACACCAACTATATGTCTTCCTAAAGGACTATACCAGTGATATAAGACATACAGAGTTACTACAAACCACATAACTTTACATTTCTGCTGACCATTTTTTGGAAAGTTTGTTAAATTATTCTCTGCAGTAATGTAAGTTTTGGCAACTGCTAACGGATGGTACTAAACGGCAATCACTGTAGCATAGAGTATGTGTTCCGTCTCCAAAGACCGCCTCTATATCAGCAGTGCAGCCAGTATTTTGAGGCTTTTTTGGTGGACTTTATGTTTGTAAGGTTAAATAGAGCAACTATCTCTGCCCACAATTACTAATGCATGTTTATTCCAAAAATATGTCTGTTCCTTTTGGAAAAATACAATATCTTCTGTGCATAGTGCACTTTTCCTGGTAAAAGCCAACTTGACACCAGATGTCTAGACCAACAAATTAAAAGTTGTAGATAGTACTGTATATTGATAGATAGCTGGATGGAACAAAAACATACTGGCTTCTCAGACACTCTGAGAATGCTGTACTATTTTTTTAAACTAATGCGCTGTTTCACCTGAGCTGTCAAAGCTTGTGATAGAGGGATGTTGTGCAGGTTGTACATGGGTGTGTGTGAGTTGCAAAGTGTACGAGACCCCCCTCACTTTGTCCGGTTAGGAAGAGCCAGGACAGAGGAGCCCTGAGGCCAGGAGCCTGGGAGGACGCAGGGAGGTCACTTCATCCACTGGTGTCACACTCTAATTCATCGGCCAGAGCCTGCGCAGGAGCCACATGCACACACATACACACCGCAGTACACAAAAACACACTGTTGCACAGAGACATTACAACTCTCACTCTCACAAACAAACAAACACAAAGACACACACACACACACACACACACACACACACACACACACACACACACACACACACACACACACACACACACACACACTGTAGGATGGTGAGGTGACAATAACTTACTTTAGCGGCTTTCAACAGGATCTCTCTCTCCTGCTCGTCCTTCCTCTGCTTCTCCATTCTCTCCAGCTGCTCAAAAAATCGAAGCTGAGAACGAACGTCTGCTGACTGCTCGTAGCACTCGTCATCCTGACAAGGAGATAGAAAGAAAATCACTGCGACGGCAACAGATGAAAAAATGCTACGAGTCCCATTTAGTGGCTGCTTCTAAGGCTTTGGGCACACATTTCTAAATTTCAGGGCAGCCCTTAGTCCACATTCTAAATTAGGTCAAAACCAAAAAGCATCTACTGTAAATACATTAGTAGAACATCTATTTCAACCAAAGCACAAAATATGGTGGTAGAATATTTGTTGGATATCTTTGACAGATATTTGAGAAACTTGACACCTAAGACAGAGACCAAATTTGACCAATATGACTCATGTACTCTCCAACTCCTAACAATGATTCTGGCCGCAAAAATTAAAAAGCCCAATCTTAGCTGCAACTAGGGTTTCACGATATTGACAAAATTTGGATGCATATCCAGAGCAAGTAGCCATAGATTCAGCCGGTCAGCGTTTTTAGGTGGAATTCTATTTAACATCATGGTGTTACCTGGCCTCCTCTGTTTATTATCGCAGCTGTTTACAATACAGCAAAGACCCATGATTGTAAACCATGCTTTTAGTATCTAGTAATTGTTGACTCTATTACTCAAACTCTGAGCAAACTCCAGGCGAACTCTTTGCTCCATGACCGGGCTTCTCAGGTGCTGCGAGCAAATCACTCCGCCCAAGTAGCAGAAGGAGCACTGCTTCGCCTTTCTGAGAATATAGTTCCCAGTTACTATGCGGTTAGAATATGGCTGTGTCTCATGTGACCTTAATTGTTGTTATTTATTCACCCTGTGACTATACAAATCACAACATAGGAACATATTGGCATTATTTTGTCACTTATTGGGAGCAGTAGCTAGTTGGAACCAGTTACCTGCAGGATCTTTGCTAGGCTAAGCTAATACTGGGGGTGTCAGACAGAGTTACAGCACGTACGCAGATGAGAAGGGTATGTATCGACTTGTCTAACTCCGGGGGATACGGTGACTAAGCTAAAGTCCCAATAAGTCAGCGTGTTCCTTTAAGGTAGTTCTGATAAGATTGTTGTTCTATGGTTAACTCTGCAACTACTTACTTTCATTATTGATTAATCCTTCAATTTTTCTCTGTTTGAGTAACCATATACTATATTATGTGTCAGAAAATTGTCAATACAGCCCAGAACAATCTGGCAGAGCCCAACGGGACGTCTTTAAATTCCTTCTTTTGTACGGCCAACAGTTAAAAATCCAAATATACTAAATTTATAGCAATTCTTTGGCCATTTTGCATAAAAAATGACCCAAAAAAAGAGTAATGGATTACCACATTGTTGCCAATTTTCTGTTGATTGACTCAAAGATTATTCAACTCCTTGTTTCAGCACTATTCCACAGTGAATCATGCCATTTTCTGTTTTTGAAACACTGTCATGCCAAAAAAGCTACATGAAATATGTATAAATAAGTGAAGCATCAAATTGTTTTGAATTTAACTAAAGGATAAAAAATACTTCTTCCTACTCCTTCATTGAACATGAGAATTTCTTATTTGAATCACAATAATTTTGGAAGATTGTGCTGAGATTTATCTGTTATTTTAATTTGATCATATATAGATTTTGTCACATGTTCAAAATAAACTATTACAAACTAAGTTAAGAGTGCATATTATGTGAAAAGATGTTAAGTTTTACTTGAAGTTTGTTTTTGTAAAAAAAAAAAAAAAAAATTAATAAAACAGGTGGGATATATTTGTGCATTGTCCTTCTCAATGCATAAAGCCAGATACAGCTCCCAAACAAGAAAATCCTAATGGACTACTATCACCATCTATGATTACAATCTATGATTACAAGAACTAAGTCAGGCCTGCCCTGCTGATAAGAATGACAAATACCTTCATAATTAACTGCACATTTGGTTAAACTAACTTTAAGACACAGCTCATCTGGAACACCACGGGTTTGATCACAACAGAAGACTTGAACACACACTAACTTTTTTCTATTTAAAGACAACGCTTCTCTTTGCATATGGCGCATCGCCTCCCACTTGGGAAATGGAAATGCAAGTGTGAAAACAACTTTTGTAGGTCATCAAAAGTTAATAGGATAATTGCGTATTTCACGTTTGTGTTTGTATGTCTCCTACGCAGCTCTGTTCTCCTCTTGCACTTGATTTCTATATCACTCTCTTTTCTATCTGTCTGTCTGTCTGTCTGTGTGTGTGTGTGTGTGTGTGTGTTTCCATGAGTGGATGAGAGAAGCTGGGTGGCACAGAGCACAAAGACACATCAGAGGAGGCTCATTGCCAGCACCCCCCCCCCGCTTTCTTTCTCTCATCCAGCTCCTTCCTCTTTGTTGCAGCGCTGAGCCTGCACTCTTGCCGTAGCTCCTGCCGCCGCTGCCGAAGCCCGGTTGCTCTTTAAGGCCGCTTTGTCTTTTGGTCTTTTCCCCTTTCTTTCTTTTCCGCTGATGTCAACAGAGTGGCTTCACAGAGCTCCGTGCCTTTCTCACACACACCTCATTTACAAAACCACAAAAAAGGAAAAGAACGAACGACTAGAAGAAGAAACACCAAACAAGATGGGGACAGCTGTGGCTGGTGTTATTCCCTTCTTGGTGTCAGGAAGAACACATTTTCAAAGTTTCCCCCGTTCTCCCAACAACGCCAAGATTTAGGCGTGTAGTCGAGATGGATTTGTGCTTTAATGTACACCAATTAAATGTGGTTATATAGTTGCATTCAAGGGCCACGAGAGATAAAGTCACCATTACGAGAAAAGTATGCAGGTGTACGCTGACGAGCACTTAAAAGTTCTTTTATTCCTCAGGTTTTGGCTGACTGACTGCAAAGTGTGAGCTCTCCTGTTTATCAACTTAAAGGTAAAAAAGACTGCTCATATTTACTTTTATGTGTTTATGTTAGTGGTACACTTGCATTTTTGGCTGTGAGTTTATGCGTGAGACAAATAAAAGTGCATTTGTGTGCATGCCATTGTGTGTCTGTGTGGAAATGTTGGCGCATACAGGCCCATATTCCAGTGTGCTTGAATGTCCTGATAAAGTTTTATTTCAAACTTAAGTGATTTAATATCCCGCTTGAGTTTGGATCCAATATTTGCTGAATATTTACGTGAACGGTCGCTTAGATACAGTACAAGCCATCCATTTTTACAATAACCGAAGTTCATAAGACAGTTATGACACTATATGCTTTGTTTCGACCCACAGATCAGTGCACGTATACATTGTCATTGTCCTCTGTGGCTTCAGTGTGTTGTAACAATGCACAGAAAACAGGGCAGTACTGGCTGCATGTCGGTGATGGGTGTTATTGGGATTTTATCAACTGTGTTACTTCTTAACAATTACTTATATTTAACAATGATCCCAACGATACTTCCTAATATAGAGGCAATGCATCAACAATTATTATACAACAAGATGAGCATGTAGGCTTTCTTAGGGATACATTTCTAGGATTTTGCTTTGTGCACTGTTAAATTTGATTGACACACTCACACATTGATGGCGGGTGGATGCCATGTAATGTGCTGGCCTGCCCATTAGGAGCTACACAGGTCTTGAAGTCAGGAAGAGTCAGGGACTGATCCACCAACCATGCAATTGGAGAGCCACAGCCCCCAAACCAGCACATGAAGTAGAGAGGGAGGGATGTTGACCGGTGCAGTGAGTGCATGGGCATTAATTAAGGGTAATGAGATTTCTATTAAACACTATTTAACTTTATCCTGGCCAACTGTCCTCTCTGCCTTTGAACTTTTACTAAGGATTACAGGCTGAACACTTTATTTTCCCCAGTGTGCGTGTGTGTGTGTGCATGTTCTTCCTACCTTACAAGAGTCCAGTCGGTGCTGCGCGATGGTAGATACCTTTTCTACAACAGTTCGAAGTCGTGACTGTGTGGCATGTGAGATGAATGTAACCGCCTCCATAGGGACCTCTGTGACGCCAAACTTCTTAGCTGTCAAGGACACACGCACACACACACACACACACACACACACACACACAAATTTAGGACAAGATAAAACATTTGTGATCACTATATAATTGATATCAATTTGACACTGTACAACAGGTACAGTTAGTATGTTGATGATTTCTCATTCACCGCATTGACTCTGCTGCAATTAAAATGTTGATCCTCCAATTTATGTTAAGTTTAAGTTTATTTAATTTCAAAAAGGGACAGTGTATATTAATGAACATTTTGATGGATGTACATATACAGGATTATAGCCAAAGGTTAATTTCCATCCGTAGTCCCTGACAGGTTGATGGTCCCTATAAGTTAAGTTAAATTACAAAAACAAATCAGAGTTAGACATCACAATAAAAAAAATGCATAAATTACAGATCAACACAGAGGACAAAATACAGATTATCCCAGCTAATGACAAAAGGTTTGATTTTGCAGTAGCCATTTCACCATCTGGGAGTTTTACAATATAGCCTTTGTGCATTTAATTTACTAAAGGGATAAACAGGTTGATTGTTTTATTACCATCACTATGCTTGCTTCCACAATTTGCCATTTCAAGAAAAACAACAGCTAAGCAGGTAAAAAAAAAGTAATTGTTTCACTACAGCTACACAAACAACTCATGAAAACACACTAACAGAAGATCACAACTTCTCAACTCATACACACATACACAACTACTGTACTCACTCTCACACACAGACACACAGACACACACGCACACACACAGCACACACACACACACACACAGAAAACTGTTTGGATTAGTATGTGCAATTAACTCCCAAAAATAGGACTCCTCACACAGAAAAGTTAATTTGTTTCACAGTCTTAGTGCAAATTCGAGAGTGGCTTTACTAGCTAAGCGCCTTCAAGTGTGCAAACGACATTGACCATCTCTTTTCACAGGAGAAGGATCATTTAGTTTCCTTGGAGCAAAACTCATCTGAAGTCATAACAAAGGAGGGGAGGACAGACTTTGGTGGGGTTACTATCGGTTTCCAACTTCCTTTTAAATGATTCCATTACCATAATTTTCTCTCTGGCACCCTTTTAAGTAAACCACACCAATTATTTAAATCAGCTGAACAATACATATACTCCTCATCTGCTCAAGCTTTGAAATGGATGGAGGGAGCCCTGTTAGCCTTATAATTACAGTGGCAATACATGTTGCCATGTCACAAGGTCAAAGAAAAACACTAATAGGCTTCTACTTCCGAAAAAATAAGATCTTTCAGGGACATTAATATTTCAGGGAAAGTTTAAGAGACTTAGCTAGAGAGCCACATTTCTGTGAACAAAAACACATTCTTGAACGTGTACTGATACAAATCGCTATTATTCACAGAGAAAAAAAGGCCCATAACACAACTAGAAACAGACTAATGAACTGAACAGCTTTGATTTTTTTGTATAATTAATTTCTACAAGACAGAACAGATACCATGAATAACCTGCACCAAAGACTGAAACATCTCCATTTTTATCTATGCAAGCAACATGGCTCTGGAGATGGCAATGTCAATCGGTGGGTCCGTCTGTCCACCACTTTGGTCCAGACTGAACTATCTTACTGGATGGAATGTCATGAAATTTAGTGCAGGCAATGCAACTCATCCCGATAATGCATCCCAATGGATTTGGTAATCCTGTGGTTTTTGCTCTAGCTAAGATAGCAAGCATGCATGGTAAACATCATATCTGCCAAAACATTAGCATGTTAGCATTGTATTGTTTGAGTATGTTAGGATGCTGATGTTGGTATTTAGCTCAAAGCACCTCTGAGCCTAAGTAGAGTATCACAGAGCCACTAGTGTTGGATTTTGTAAGTTTGAGATCCGTCACTATCTACATCTTTGTACTTCCTCTTTAAAAGCACTACAAAGACATTGTCATCCAGACAGTGCATTTCGACTGTTTGGGTGCAGGTGTGGAACACACCTACTACTCAGAGACCCAATGTCCTAAAGACAATGTCATGCCCTCCGCATATGCATCCACTCCTTTGTAAAAGTGCAGTTGCAGAGCTCATTAAGACAAGATAAGACTTATTAGAGGGAATCTGCAATTATATCAAGTAGGAGTTATGTCGGTGGTTCGACCCCTGGCCTAGTCTACATGTTGTGTCTGTGGACAAAATCCTGAAATGCTCTTGATGCTTCACCATGTGTGTCAATGTTTATATATGACACATATGTTTATGTTCATAACATGCATACATGTATGCATAAAATGCATACATAGTGAATACATACATTCTTATGCTGTAGCTCATCACTTGAGACAACACGCAACATCACATTTCCAATGGAGAGACACAATCTGTATTGAGGCCTGGTAACTTGAATATTTATTTAGTTTAGAACTGAATGATATCCATAGCAACAAGGTCCCCCTGAAAAGTAGCTGGCAGTGAACATGGTCCTAAACAGGTCCTGAATGACCCAACTATACTGGTCTATATCTAAAACGCGTGAAAAAATGTGATTCTTTCTTTCGTCTGGCAAAACACAAACACACTGTAACCCAAGATTCTGAGATACCTGAAGTACTCTGGGGGCATCTGCTCCCTATCACCTGAATTGAGCGATTCATGTTTTCTGGGAGATAACCATGATCCCAGATTTGCATGTGATGAGTTGAAGTCCAGTAAAGCCATAAGGATCACTGCATTTTCAAATAGCAGACGCCATCGCACCAAGTTATATCCTCCTCACCAATCTTAAACATGATGCCAATAATCAGAGGGCAGCTTTTTCTCAGAATGTCCACAGAACAAATAGCTCGTTAAAGCAAGTGTAAAATGTTGGTGTAGTGTTCTCTGACCTGGGTTGAATTTCACATTGTGACTGTTGAAGCAGAGGTTTCATAATCTCTTTTTAAGGACCCTGACATAGCCCTGCCTGTGCAGTTGGGATTCTTCCTCCAGTACCCTTTTTAGAAATAGGGAGCAAGATTTTGCTGATGCAAGGGCAGTATTCCTGACATCCATGCAACAGACTTGTCTTGGCAGCTTAACAATATCCAGAAACTTTAGCATTCCTTAAGTTAAAAACTTTTTTTTTTTTTTTTCATACTCTAAATGTACTGTGATTTAATTTAAGGATGTTTTGGACAAATCGATTTATCTTGACTTGCCAACAAGAACTGTATTAAAAAAAGAGGCACAAAGCAGGAAACAAAAATGAAAAAAGTGCAGTAGGGACAGTAAAAGGGGGAAATGATTATAAGAAAATAAATTGTTTAGTCTATTGTGTTGTTTAGTACTTCTACTTAGTAATACTAATGCAATCTAACAGTTGATCTAGCATAAAAATGCCACACCATGGTGAAGAAAGACCAACTGTATTCATATATATATATATATAGATATATATATAACTGATGAAATTGCCATAGTAATTTGATTATTAAGTGGCAGTATCTGTTCCAATGATGATTTAATCTCAAGCAGCTAACATTTGTGTCATGCAAAGTGAGACTTAAGGGACTGCTGTAATGTGCTATATACTGTAGTTAAATAGCTGCTAAATATCAGCTGATTAGAAATTAGAAACCCAGAGACCAGACACCTTGCTTGATGGTTAAAAACCCGCTACTATTTCAGTAACTCATGCCTTATAATTAGAGGGCTGACATGCTGCCATAAGAGGAGAGAAGTGTTTTCCCCAGAAACAGGTCATGCTAGTTTCATGGTAAAACTGACATGATGTGAGCTCCGCATGAGGCACTTCCTTTGTTTTGAAAGTGAATCATGTTCAAGTTGCAGCAAATTATGCTTAAGAACACATAGCTTCCAATCAGAATGAACCATTGTTTGTGCCAATGCTATTATCTTTCTCCAGCCATTATATTGTGCTATGAGATCTAAATCATACTGAATTAATAATCCACACACACATGCTTATGTTTTCAGGTCTTAATTATATTATTTAAAGACCTTTTTAAGTAGATATGCAAAACTGTGTATTCCATGTCAAGTGTGTGCGTGCGTTCCTAGGTGCGTGTGCATGCGTGTGCACGCATGTGTGTGCATTGCATATCTGCTCTGTATCAATATCTTGTGTCTGTCCACATGTAGGTTTATGGGTTTACGTGAATGTGTGTGTGTGTGTGTGTGTGTACCTTAAAAGTATCAGTGGACTATCATTACTTTGAGAAGCTTTTTTAGAGATCTCCAGCTGTGCCTGTGTTCTGGTTCCTGAGTTGGGGGGGTGCAGTGCTGTTTTGCAGTTTCAGAAATCCAACTGCCCCCCCCCCACACCCCCACACCTTGTTGAAGGACCAGCCTGAAGAGCTATGAGGGGACGGGGAGAGAGGTTTGGGGAGAGGAGGGAGGCACAAGTGTTTGTTTGGGGGGGATAAACAAGAGAGGAGAGGAATCGAGACACAGAGAGACATAAAAAGGAAAATAAAGAGGGGGATATTGAAAGAGGCAGCCAACATATTTTTCCTGAAATCAGTATTAAAAAAAAAAAAAATTAAATAAAAGGGCAAAAGAATTGTGAATCAGGAAGAAAAAAAAGATGCTGGTAGTGGTACTCTTTTTGTGGGGGCAACCAGTGGGCAGGAGAGGTCACAGTGAAGTTTCAGCAGGATGTTCCACAGTAAATGAGAATCCCGAACAGAGTTGTGAAGCCAAGGCTTTCTGATTGAATAGAGCTGGCAGGCCGGGGGAGCCTCCCTCGGACTGCTGTCAGCTGAGAGCGTGGAGAGGCCAATCACTGACACAACAATGCTGCATAAGTGCCACTTCCCCAGCAGGGGGCGCCCTAGCGTCTTGCCCTGTATCATGCTGCGCGCCCCCCCTGAGGAAAGATTTATATTTTTAAATAACCTCTATGCCCCAAGGTGACGGGATAACAACCATGCCAAGAGTCCACATAACGAAACATGACCCGCAGGCGTCCGTGCTACACTAAAGATACTTTAATTGAGATAAAGCAAGATGAGGGCGCGAGACTCCCCGTCACGTGTGATTATACTGTGTGTGTTTTTGATGTTTGATGATGCACAGGAGCAAGATGCTAGGCTTGTTTTTTTTTTGTTTTTTTGAGTAATAACGCTCATAATACGTTTTCACAGGTTTCACTGTGCAGCGAGACCCTAAAGTATATTTCAAGCAATAAAATTGACTGCCAGTAGCAAAAAGAAGTAATGAAGACACTATCATTTTCGTGTGATGCTGCAAACAAACCAAGACCTCTCCGCCTGTATTGATTAGCACACGCAATACGGTGTGCCTTCAGAGTGTCAAGATCCACTAAAAAGAGAGAAAGAATCAAAATCTCACTGCCAAGTCTTATTCCTCTAAACTCTGTTCCTTTAGTCCAGAGGACAATCTGACAGCCAGCCTTCAAAAGACAAACCCATAAAGTATTTATGTATGTGCCTGGGGTCCAGTGAGTTCAGACAGCCACTGAAGAATTCATTAAAGGAGGTGAAAGAATTGTTAAGTGTATCAAATTTAAACCGAGGCCAAACAAGAAAAGGCTTATACTCAACCACTGAAGGAGACACAATCCAAATTTCAGCTTTAGTGATGACACTAGAAATACAGCAACAACATGTTCCTAAGACAAAAGACAACAGTTAGTGATTTCATCACTACTACAGCCTGGATTTTCATCTTTGGATTGTTGTTTAGAGTAGAAGGGTGGGGGGGAAATACATTTTTTCCACTTTATTTTGGAGAGGCTAGCATTCTCTAACTGCAGCTAAGAACATTTAAGAGTTAAATGTTTATGAGTCTCAACATTGCTACATTACTACTACTTATCCTACCTGTTTCCAGAATTCGTCGATGGAGAAGTCCCGGATGGAGAAAGGCCTCGTCTTTACATGAGCGGATGTGCGTTCCCACTAGCTCAGAGTTGGTGGCGAGTATTCTTGCGCTCTCCTCATTCAGGTTCACCCCGGCCATGGAGGCTACGTCATTGATGTCATCATCGTCCCTGCAGCATGAGAGATGACAGATTAGCAGAATGCATGCAATGGAAAACATTCAACTTCTAGTATACTGTAGAATCCCAAATAAATTATCTCTTCTTACAGAGTATAATGTGATCCATTGATGCTGAGATTGGCGTAAATTGATATATATAGTAAAACATATTTTATAAACCACAAAAGAAAAATAGGCATTGTATTCTGATGCATGTTGATGTCCTTTATCTAGATAGGATTACAGATTTCGAATTTTCATCTAGGTGCAAAAGACATTCCAAAATAGCAGCAGAGGTACAAGGTAGTTCAGGGTGAACTAAAGTTAGTGAAGTTAGTGAAGGTTGCACACTGATCAGGGTGCAGGGGAAAGGCCCATTTGGGAAGCTGTCTATAGGGATCTTGTCCTTGTCGCAGCATTAGTGACCCCTACTGGTTGGTCTGTCTATACTGCCTACACCCTCAACAGTTATATAATAGGATTGGATAATAAATAGGCTGTAGGCTGTAGTACAGGGGAAAATGGTCATAACAAAATGTAAGAAGAAGAAAAAATCCTAAAGAGAAAAGGCACAATGCGGCTCGATTCCACTATCAAAATATAATTCAGTTTGGGCATGGGTGAAAAATATCAGTATTCATGTCCCAACATTATCAAAATGTATTCCTGCTTTTATCCATGAATATTTCCTTAGATGACAATATGCATTTGTTTTGTTACAGAGGGCTATGCTTTGGTCATTATGGTACAGAAGTCCCATTGCGGAGTGCATTTGTGTCGGCCCTCTGTGTGTGAGGCATGGAGATGAAGAGCGTTTGGACAGAGTTTAGCTCGGTAAGGATGCTCCTGAGGATTAGCACGGAGCTGTGATGAATTTTGCCATATACTAATGTCAACAAACTATTTGCACAGCGCTCTGCCGCACTTTACTTAGTATTTTCTTGATGCACTGGCCATTTCTCACAGGCTAAATGCTGGCTTCACATTGTTTGCATGCTATTTCATATTAGCAGAGACATGGAAGAGGGTAAACATAGAGAATTTGTGTTTGGTTTGTTGCATTTGACAGTAAAAGAGATCCCTACGTCCTTTAAAGGCTGTAACTTTCATTGTGAGTTGTCACCAAGACATTCGGTATTTCCCTACAATTATTGTACTTGGCAAGTAATGATTGTGTTTCTGGCCTGAATTAGCTGAGCACTGACTTGTTGTGCTTAAAGGACTGGCCTAAAGGGAGCGGTGGATTTTCAGTGTGGCTTTGACGGATGGAACAAAGAACCTCAGAACACACACAGAGAGGCCTCTCGCCACTCACTGGCTCACCTCCACAGTCATTTACATTCATGCAACCGATGTTGGTTACGACAGAGCTTGTGCGTGTGCAACTGTGCTTTTGTGTATGCGGGGCGCCAGGTTCTTTCAGGCGCCTGAGCGTGGGCACACGCCATCAGCCAACTCCACCCCACAGAGGCCTTCCTGCTCCTTGGTGCGGCCACAGAGAGCCGATATGAAACTTGACACCACAGCAGGAGGTTGACAAAGACGATTAGAGCATCTCCCTGAACCTCACACACCTCTACCTTCTCTCCTCTCTTCCTCCTCTGCTCGAGCACACAGTCTAATTATGCCTTCACAGTGAGGATCTACATAACAACACAAACATGGTTACATATGATTATACCCTGCGCTGCACCTTAGCCTGTGCACCTTTCCTCATCACATCCTCATGGAAAACTAAAAAGACACTTAGAATTCCGCAGCGGGCAGGAGACAACACAACAGGGAAGATTATCTTGGTAAAAAAAGGTTGCGTGACTGTTATATCAATCTGTCAGATATGACCTGTTATTCACCTCAGGGGCTGTAGATTGAAATCTGATACATACCTAACCTAATAGCTTAGTCATTTAATTTTTTATTTTTTAAATGAAAACACCAATCTAACTTGATGACATCTTTAACATAATGGAAATAACACACTCCAAAAGTCTATTAACTGTATTAAGTATATTTTCCTGCAAACTGGCAACATTAGTCTATTTAGCGCACATCTTACGCTTATGTATCCCTATAAAAAAAGATAAATGTCTATTTATAATTTTGTGTCGTGGACTCTAGTGGTCTGTTCATATTCAAATAACGCTAATGAAATAGGGAATATGCTACATGAAGCCATAGGAGCAATGACTTTCTTTCCCCCAATTTATCTTAATCCCTGAGACGAAAGTGTTCCTCATTTTCACCAGTTGGAATAGTATGTTTAGTAGATGCATGATAATATACATCGGGTAACATACAAAAAATGTCAGCAGTATCACAGGGCAGGGGGATTACTACAATGGCAACCACTGCATAGCTACATGAAACATTACCTAGTATCCAAGAACATTAGTAATATTCTGAGTATATTATATGAGTATATTATAGTTCTTTTTCTTGGATGGTCTGATGTCTGGCTGTTTAGGATCAGCTGGGTTTAAATCAAATGCCAAATGGTCTGACATTAAAAGGAGGGAATGAGATATGAAATATTCCCGACTATACCTCTGCTCTGCGCTAATAAAGCAAAGATGTAATTAGCTTGCACAGAAGCTAAAGAGCAGCCTCTCAGTTATTGGTTTGGGTTGGCTTGGGGACATGGAGCCGGAGGTCACATGAATACATATGCATGTCGTTTCCATATCAAGCTTGTGTTTGAGAGAGGGCACGCCATAGGTGGTAAGACGATTGCATTGCCATTTAGAGGTTGTGTGTTTGAGTGTGTGGATAGATGGGGGTGCGTCCAGATCTCCTGCTCCCCCCATACCCGTGGATAAAGGTCCCTGTGCGCAGGCAGGGGGCCCGTGTTTGAACCATGTGACTTACACCCAGGGCAAGCAGGCTAGTTGCACCCACACTGAGAGACATGGACCACTGGAGAGATATTCTCCATTAAGCAGCCACGGGTTCACTGGGCAGCTGATGGGATGTGTGTTTATGATCCAACTGATGACAGCACTGGTGGCACAAGAGGGGACAATAAAACCAGCAAAAAATACAGCTAGATGTTTAAAAAGTAAAGTATTTAATTCAACGGACCACCCACACTCAAGCTGTAATTTGTCACAACTGCAACCTGGCTGGGTGTAATGTAGATGATATTTTGATGGTGTATGCCAAAATACCTTATTTTGATGTGGGCGTCAATACAAATATATTAGCATTCAAGATGTTCTGGTGCCAGCATTTTGTTCATGAATTTCTTTTGAAGAAGCGTTATAGTGGCACAGCACCCACTCTGAGCATAATCTAATATTGTGGCTGTTGTGTTTCCAAGTCTCTGCATCAACAATTGTTGGGAGTTCACTTTTAAGTTCTAATTGAGTAAAATATATTTATAAAGCAGTTTTAGCAAAATAGGCACAACACATAGCAATTTAAAGACCAACAAAAGATGTCACCACAAAGGCAGAATTAACTCACTTTGCTGGTAAATGATGGAAAAATGGCTGGTGGACTTTGAAATCCACTGGCAAGAGTGACTGGTAAAGAGAAACTTTTGGTCCTTATGTGTGTCTGTGTGTGTCTTTTCCTATACAACTATGCAAGTGTTTGTGTGTTTATGCGCATGCATGTGTGTCCACCATGTAGGACAGAGTTGGATTTGAGGGGCTGGGGCTGAGCTCCGAGGTTGGCAGAGGGCCTCGGCTGGCTCGCCTGTGATTACAGCGGATGTCGAGTGTTTACAGAGAGATGAGGAGGGGAGGAGGGAGCAGAGACAGCTGCTTTCACTCTGTACTGTAAACTACACACACACACACACACACACACACACAAACACACACACACACACACACACAGACACACACACACACACAAGCTGCACTGGAAACCCCACAAGCCCTGCAGTGTGTATGGGTGTGTTTGTGCTACAGCTGGCCCGCTGGGACCACTGGCTCAGAGTGACAGCCATATACACATCAGTCCCTGACTACAGCTGAATCCGGTGCAGGCTGTTGAGGCTGGTGGATGGTACCTGACCAGGCTGGCCGTCCTCAGTGGATTCATTGATCTTTCTTACGATCACTTTCACACTTTCTCACGTTTGCTCCTCTCTAATGCAAGCCTTTGTTGATTTGGAAGTAGTAAAATCATGTCCGAAACACTTAAATAAATCCGGCCTGACTTGACTACAGCATGCCAATGGCATGATGTGAGCCTTGGAAGATCAAATTTTCAGAAGAAACTCATAGGTAACTTTGAACAACTTCTAATGCAAGTATAACTTTCAATGGAGTAAAGACCCAATGGCGTCTAACGGATCGCTGTGTAACACTAAGCTCTATTCCAACATGTTTATATCCTCAGGTAAAAATAACGGCAAAAAACCGTAGCAAACAATAAACAGTGAATGAGACAGAGGTTTCAGACAACAGTAACCAACAGGTCCAGCTGAAACCTTAACAAGGAAATAGTTTAGCGCACACTGTTTGCGGCATAAAGTAAGAAGAAAGATGATAGCAATAAAATTATTTGCATAGCCGTTTCCAAGACGTTTGGGAATGCTGAGTGAAGAGGAGCGAGATAACACAAAACAAATGAGATGTGAAGATAATGTCAACAGACGTCCATCACTCATTAAAAATTAAAATCAATATCAACCTCGTATTTGACTGAAATTAAAAATGTGAGTCAAGGAAGTTCGGCGAGAGCGTGTTGAAGAAACAAACTACCTGCATGTGAAGACAAACACATAGACTGAAGCGAGAACGCTGTTTAGGGACCACCAGTCATTGTGTAGCTTGTTAAACACATACATGCATGTTGATTATCACCTGACCTGGATGAAAGGAAAATATGCTACAAAATGTCAATGACATGCTTCTTCCGTGACAGTGGTGCTGTGTGTTATTGGGCTCATGTTGAAACCAGTGCGTTTGTGTGTGGAGGGCCACTGTGATCACCGCGGGGGGAAAAAGGTCGACAGTAACAAGCGAGTCTGACAGCTTAATTACCAACGTAGCTAAAGATTTATTGGTTTATCAATCAGAGCCTTGGGCGCTGCCTCTCCCCTCAGGATATGGGAGCCATTACCATGAACCCGTTGGCCCAAATGGCCCAGACTCTTCTCTCCCCGGCTCGGTCACACCAGGGCAATCCTAAACCCCTGCTCCTGTCAATACACACATACACAACATTCTCTGATCTTCAGGATATACACACATATTCATGTGCACTCAAGCAAGGACACAAACAAAAACAAACATAGTGAAATAGAGGCATATAATCAAACACACACACACACACACACATGCTGCACACAGACAAACACAAATACACAAAGACTCACACACAACATGAACCACAAAGGCCAGCATGTGGGCGATGAACCTTTTATGTTTTTGAGACAAAAGCCCAGCTGAAGCAGAGACAAGACCAGAGAGAGAGAGAGAGAGAGAGAGAGAGAGAGAGAGAGAGCAAAGCTGCGGGCTAAACACCGTATGTTTGACTTAACCAATAGGTATTTTCAGAACCGCATCCAGAAATTCCAACCATCTGGACACAATTAGTGTATTTCTAAATTAAGACGTAGCTCATTTGTGATTCTGTCGATGAGTTGTGACACTGACACAAGGAGGGCGATCGTGAGGGTGATCTATTGGCTCGCAGTGTGTTGCTATGTGGTGGGCGCAGAGGGAAAGGACCACCAATCAACCAGCCAGCCAGTCAGCCAGCCAGGGCAGGCAGCCAGCCAGAAGGCCAGGCAGGCAACTGGGATAAACACTCATAGCCTTAGCTGAGAGTGTAGCCTGTAGACATGTGGAAGCATCTTAGTGAAATGCTGCCCCCATGTGACGACTGCCAGGAACAACAGCCGCTCTACAGTCGGTCTCATGGCGAGAAGAGTTGTACCTGAAAGAACCTCCTCCGGGGTCGTTGAGCTTGTTTTTCTGATTCCCAGAGTAGTGAACAGAAAAGCCCACGGGACTTTTGCCTGCTTGGATGATGCCTCCCTTCCCCATTGTGCCTGTTAAGAAAAGGGGATAAAAACAAAGAAGAAAACACTAAACAAAACAGGAAAGGAGTAATGTTATCATTGAAATGTCCCCTTCTATCTGCGTCAAATATCCTCCTCTTTAACGACTACCTTCAACTGTCTCTGTCATCCTCGCAGGGGTAGATGGAGGGGGAGGGAGAGGGGAGGGGGGGAGCACTACAGTCGCTCTCCCCAGGTTGGTGCGGAGAGCGTCGCTCTGTCAATATCACTGCGCTTCACCGGCTCTCCTTACACTCCTAAACCGCATCCTGCTCCGAGACACGTTTTCCAGAGAGGCACAAGGACTGCCAGAGTGAATTTAAACTTGATTTTAACAGGCATGTTCCTAGCCAAGAGGCACAGAAAAGTATTTTTAGAACTATCCCCGCATTCCAATTTATGGGCATAAAACAACCTACAGATCTTTCACTGCAGGCAATCTTGGGGAAGGGGGCAGATCAAATTTGTATGCACCTCCGATCGTACGCACACACACACACACACACACACACACAGCACAAGCAAAAACTGGTACAAACACGTACACGCATTACACACACCACCTGAGAGCACACAGCTCTCTTAGGGGAGCGTTACGCCCGGTTGCTGTTGGGGAGATATTTGTAGGATTCTGTGGGAAGAGTGTTTGTGAATCAGTGTGAGTAAGCAGCAGCGCAAATGTTTGAGAAGGCTTTATAACCAGACAAGAAAAAAAGCACCTGTTCTCTCTTTGGCTCCGGCCTGTTTACACATCTTACAGCCTACTGAGAGAACATTTAGAGTTTTATTAATGGCTATAATTTGTTTAACCTATTTTGCTGGATCTTTATTTAACCAGAAGGTCAGGCTGTTTGACAATTTTGAAATATCTGGCCGAGCACGCAGCCTTACTGGAAGATGTCAAAATTGCAGGCAAGAACCAGAAGCAAAGTTTGTGTCTGAGGACTTCTTGAAAGATGGAAAACTCTAACTCAAACCTACTAGAAGTCTTTGTTAAATCTTCTCTTTAAGTGAAATGCATTCCTGCACAATTTTAAAATAGCTTTTTTCTGAGAGAGACATGGACAAAAGAACACCTGCAATAAAAATGTCAAGATACTGTACATGTGATTGAATTCAGAAGATTGAATCAAAAGTGGCTGGAGAAGGCCTGTAGCTGTACTACCTTGCGCTCTGACAGACTGTGTGATCACCACGGGCATCCGGACCTGGCCACTGACAGCGCCTGCTGTCTTGATACCCTGAGGAAGAAAGACAAATAGAGATTTTATTGAAGTATTTCAAAGAATTAAACTATTTGTAAGGGAGAAAGGAGATTTAAAAGTATACAACTGCACGCCTGCTCTTCTGCAACTTCTGCACTTTTACACTACTCAAAAACTAAAAAAAAGCTAAACTTTTGCTCTCGTTGCAAACTTAGTTTCAAGAAACGATCCACAGTAAAGCTGGCTGACAGTTTTGTGTCCTGATTTCTATTCTGTAACATATTAAAATATCTTCAGTAGTGAAGCAGGATAGAGGACAGAATAGATACAAAGATGATGTCTTTAACAATGGCTATTCCTACACATGGAGAATGTGGAGCTCCATACATACTGTATGGTCAAGAAGAATGGATTTCTGTCACTGTACATGACCTACATTTGCTTGCATTTCCAGATAAGACAAATGCAATACAAAGTCAAGACCGCAGTGAAAAAAGTAGTTTAGACAAAGGAAAAGTAGTAGTGAAGAAGAAGAAGAAGAAGCAGGGGGGTGGGGGGCTGCTGTGCTGGGCTATTAGAGTCGCTTCCTTCCTTGGTAGCAGCCACAGGCCCAGCCTTGGGCTCAGCCATCCATTCCTACCAGTTTGCTTCTTGCTGCATATTTTTTAGCCTTGTTTTCCATTCCCTGACACATGCTATATTACTGTTCAAGCTACTGAAAAAAGACAGAGGCCATTTTTCCCAAAGATCCACTGCAGGGGCCTGCAAGAGTGGATGGGAAGAGAAAAAAATACATCCAGCACAGGCAGAGATAGCTAGCACCTCTGGCCAGACGGCGACACAGTTAAGAGGCAGAAAAAAAAGTCAGGTAAAGTTTGAGATTCATAGGTTAAAAGATAAGACACCCAAACCTAAATCACTGCTTGTCTTTTATTTCAAAATAGTTTTATTTCTACTTTTGAACATCAACTATTAAAATTGATAATAAATGTTAGATGTTACTTTAATTACTGTGAACAACTGACACTAGTGGATTTATGAGTGCTAGTATTAAAAAAATGTTTCTTCAATGAAATTACAGCTGTAAAAAGTATTAATACAAAATTCATATAAAAATGTCCATGTCAAGAACACACACATTTGACTTATGTAACTGTTGTATGTGAATGTTAGCACACAAACAGTGCACACACTGCAGCTTATTTATGGCTAATAATCATTGCTCAACATATATTCACCTCACACTGTATATAATTTCCCCCGAGGAAGTTTAAGGTCCAGCAAGTTTATTTGACTAGAGGTGTAATTTGGTTTTATAGTAAATTTAGAATTGACAATTTTATTAGATCTTCTACCCTAAATGTGTTAAAGAAACATAGTCATACTTAAAGATCTCTTGCAATAAAAAACAAGCCGTAATCACATGAAACCCATAGCATGTCATGCTATCTCCATTTAAAGCATATATAGCTTTGAAAATTAACATTTTTAAAATAACTATGCACAACTGTATACCCTTGTGCAGTTTAACTACAGAAGAAACTGTATACTACTCCATCTGTAGACTTTAAGTTAAAATTGCAACACTTTACAAGACATTTATTACGGTCACATTTGAGTATATCAAATCTGCCCACACTACTGTAAGAAATGTTACCCATACTTCTTTGGGAAGAGAGGATTTTTTTAGCCTAGCTGTCTGGTTTCAGAATGTTGTCTGTGCCAGGGGTGATCATTTACTAATGTTTTGTGTGATAGCTTATGTTGGTGTTTAGTGTGTGTGTGTGTGTGTGTGTGTGGGTGTGGGTGTGTGTGTGTGTGTGTGTGTGTGTGTGTGTGTGTGTGTGTGTGAGAACGAGATGAAGAGAGACCAGAGGCATGTTCTGGACATAGACTGCGGCCACCGCATTGCTTTAAAATTGACCCGGGGCTGACCTAGTTACCTCGCTTCACCCTTTAACGGTTAATGGGTAGAGGGAGTGGGGAAAGAGAGAAAAGGAGGGAGGGAGATGAGAGAACGATGCGGGGGTAGATACAGTGAAAGAAACAGTTGGAAAGAGATGGAAAGAGAGCAGAGGATGGAAATTAGATAAAGAGGAAAGGCAAGTAAGAGAAAAAAAATACTAGTGAGGAAAATGGTGAGAGAAAGAAGAGAGAAGGAAGAAGAGTGAGAGGGAAAAAAAGTAAAAGAGAAAGACAGAAGCCTCTAGCTCGCCCACCCCTCTGCCTGGACCAGACCAATCTGAGCCTGACCTCACTTGAACCATCCATAGACTGCCTGTGCTCTGTGTCAACACATCATTTTCAAAGTGAGTGTGCACAAACACAGTAAACTGCGATACTGCTGTGAGTTGAGTGAGGCTGTCAGTGTCCGGTGCTGGACCCTGCAGGGTACCTGGCCTTACTTCAGCTGTATCCCCACAATATCACTGGATGGACTGCTCACAAACTTGGGTACTACTTGTCTAGTTGCCACGAGAAAGGCTGACCAAATAGATGTTTAACTGGGATAGAGCACACAATTACCCTTGGTCCAGAGAGGTACATGTAATTAAATAAAAAAATAAATCTGGCTCTCTGGCACCACCTACAGTCTGTAGTGCAATTTGCAAAAACCCACCATTCCCTTTTCAGATCCTCCAATTGTCTAACTGCATGTCAATCACTGCTCAGGCACACGCATTTTCCCTTGTGGCGGGAGGGGCTTAGAAGACCGTTTGGGCTTTAGCAGAAAGGGTGGGGGGAGGGACTGAGAAGTTGTCAAATTCAAATTTGATTTGAATTTGATTTGGCTAAATCCTGGATCTTCACAATCAAGTGTCATATATCACCTTGCATAAATGTTCCTGCTCACATATTTCTAATTTCTAATTTGAGTGCTTCAAGTGCTTGACCACCATCGGCTCTGATCAACAACCAGTAGTACAGTTTGGTCACAGTGAGGAAAGTTTGCATATTCTTCCTGTATCTGCATTGAGATCTGTCCTTGATCTTGTTTAGATGCATATCTTGAAGTCATATATCCATGTGCTAATCCTAAAACATTTTTCTGGTAAACATAGTGTGATTCCTCTGTGAGCTGGGTGTGACTCTAATTCACTGGTGGTTGTGTAACTCACAGCCATGGCACTGTTGACACTCTCCAGCCTGACTATTCAGCCTTGTATAAGACCCACACACACACACACACACACACACACACACACACACACACCCCGCAGGGTTGCATCCATCACATTCTAGCCCTTCTTTATTGAACGTAAGAGTATTGTGGGTAAATATTTGTCACATCTATTACCTGATCTCTATAGCTCTTTTGCTCTCCTTCATCACACACCTTACATACACATTTCTTTACACATTTTAATAACGGCTCTTGTCTTGGACTGTAATATATATTTTCTTGCGATAACTGTAAGGCAAGTCTGGACCTCAATTCAACTTAAATATGAACTGTAAATGTAAACAATGTGATAACTGTGTCTGAACTGGAGTCTGTTCCACCTGGTCCACTCCATACATACCATGCCAGCTGCATGTCCGAGCGATCCAGCGGGCAGAGCACTGGCACCCGTAGTGATGCTGACACTGTTAGGGTGGCGTATGCGGACAGCTGGCCCAGCCACAATGGCAGGAGGGGGGCCGCCGGGTGCTGGTTTGACTCCCTGCTGCGGGAGCGGGGTTGGGGACTGCTGACTATTCAGCAAAGATAGCCTCAGGGCCGGGAGGCTCTTCTGTTGACAGGCAGAGAGAGGCCAAAGTTTATCGTCAAAGAGCAGAACAGACATGCAATAGAAAATACCATTCACAGCTGCAAAATCAAATACTGCTGTGGTCACTGGCTAACTTAACTAAATGTTATCAAAAACATGGCTACAGGCTAAAGAAACTGCTAATATGTGACAATACCTTTATTTTGTTATGTGGTTTATATGTTATACTTCTACAGTTAAACTGATTAATTTGATTTTGTAATAATGAACCTGTAGTATGTTTAATATTGTATATGCCATACATGAAACATGGCTGTTAGCCATTTCTGATAACCCACTGTCACTGCCGACCTGAGGAGCTGATGGTGCGCCGTAAAGACTATTTCAGGCAGATTTTTGACGTAAGCGACCTAACATTGCATGACAACATGTGTTTGTAACCGGGTTGGGCGGTCGACCGCCTTGATGTGACGCTCATCACGGTTGGCTGGAGAAACCTGCTGGCTACTGGCAGGGACAGCTGCGGGGGCCACTGTCACACACAGTCAGAAGTCAGGCCAGAGGGTGGTGTGTGTGTGTGTGTGTGTGTGTGTGTGTGTGTGTGTGTGTGTGTGTGTGTGTGTGTGTGTGTGTGTGTGCGTGCGTGCGTGCGTGCGTGCGTGTGTGTGTGTGCATCATTCTACTGTCAGGCCTGGCCATCACAGGAATTGGTGCCAGGGAAAGGACTACTTTAGGGGGTCAGTTTAGGAAAAATCATAGGAGCACCAGCTTAAGGAGCCACGTTAGAGGATGGTTTAAGGGGCAGGCTAGGGAGCAGTTCAGGAAAACTATTTTATTTTAGGGGTCAATTTAGAGGCTAAGGGGTCCGGTCAACTGTCAATGTAGGGCCTCAGCAAAGAGAACTACTAAAGAGACAGATGATGGCAAGCTTACGGTTAATTATTAAGGAACCAGTTTCAAGTCTAGTTTTGGGAGAAATTTAGAAATAAGGTTTGGAAAGTGTAAGGAAAGGCCATTTAAATCCACTAGTATAGAGAACCAGCTTGACGAGCAGTTTAGGGGTCAGCGTAAGGGATCAAGTTCAGGGAACCAGTCAGTGCTAAAGGCCGTTTTAAAATTTGATGGAGCAAGCTTAGAGAGGTTAAAAAAAAAGGTTTACAAGAAAGAACCATACCTTGAGAAAAGGCACCAGGTAAGGCTGTGGAGACGATTTGAGCTCAGTCTGCAGCCGGCTGGTGAACTCCTCCGGTTCAATCTTTGCATCCTGTTAAGTGAAGGGTTAAGTGTAAAGATCACTTTACAAGAAAACCCAGACATTAAGTTAAGCCCACCATGGTGACTGGAACACAACAAGATGGCATCCCATCACCAGAGCAGATGATCAACCACTCAACTTCCACCCTGGCCCCTCTGGGTGTAGCTCCTAAATGTGTAACTGTGTATATGATGAAAATTCATAATAGACACAGGAGGGTTTTGGAAAGAGTTTCATGCTGCCATCTACAGGGATATAATATTTAATACAACAATACATTAAATAGTCCACTTTTACTTACGCCCACATATATTTAAAACTGCAATAAAAGTCTTGAATTATTGAAGAAACACAGTCCGTCCAGTCAATCACATGTGTAAGAAAGGTCTTATGAAAGTCTGGATATGGAAGAGAAGCATCTATCAGGAAAGTGGCATTTCCAGTTTAACAGTAAAAAGTTATACTACCACAAAACTTATGATGTCCATAAGAACAGTGTTTGTTTATTGGTTTTTGAAGCTCACCAGCAGGTCCTGAACCAGAGATTTGACATTCTTGGAAGTCTCAGGTGACGGAGAATTGTGAGACGCCAGCTTGATAAGTGTGGCCAGGAAATTCTTACACTTCTTGACATTCTCTTGCATTTCCTGTAGAAGACAAGAAAACTATTATTTACCTTCTGTACAAAATACAAAGTAATTAAAAAAAAAAAAACTGGCAGCTTGAGCAAAACTGTTTCAGAGATCTTATCTCTAAAGAAATTATCTTCCTTTGTTATTATTCTAGTAAAAGTGACAACGTAGTATGATGTGTGTGATGTTAAAATAAAGGTGTTGGATCAAATCCTCAGCAGAGAGGGAGAGACATTGTGTTTGTGCTGAATTTCTTTTATTAATACTAAAACAGAGATACTACAGAATGAAATAACTTGGACTGATAAAGAAGCTGACAAGCATCAGTCACAAATCAGAGCATGGTGCACACCACCCAGTCATCTTTTCAGCCAAATGAGACATGGCACCTGTCCACTCAAACTGCCAGTGGCAACAAACTGTAGGCTCTCTGGCCTAAATGTCTTGAGATGTGAGAGAATGTGTGTGTGATTCTGTTGTGGGAACTACGTATGTAAGTGAGCCTGCATCTATGGCTGTATCTGTCCATGTGTCCCTGAATGTGCATATACACGCGTTCATAGTGGGTCTGTGCCTTGATGTCTGTGTCTGTATGTCCTTGGGTTGGTACGCACTTGTGTGAATGTATGACTGCAAACGTGTGTGGGCATGTGTGAGACTCTTGGTGCATGGCCAGCTGTGTGAGTCGTTGGGTCCGGGGCTGAGCTTGTGACACAGCTAGCCTGCTGGCAGCTGTGACAGTGCCTGCACCCTTGAGGGTGGAGAGTGGGCGGTCGGGGACAGGGCAGCAGAGAGAACGGACCTGGGACACGACAGGACCTCCGGGGTTCGCGGTGATGCCCGTCTGCGGAGGCTGCACTGGCTGGGAGGCAGCCTGGGCTGGGGCCTGGGGGGCCATAACCACAGGGGTCTGCTGCGGAGCCGTCACAGCCACGGCCGGTGCCACGGGGCCCTTCTGAAAGAGCAAGGAAGAGACAGAGAGATAAACAGGACGTGATGCCTTGCTTGCAGCAAGGCCACAGAGAACAGGAGGCAGGCGCCACAGCGCTCCTGTCACATCTGGTGTCCCGACTTCGGCGGACATAGCTTAACAGACAAGGAGGAGGAAGAGGAGGTGGTGACAGGCTAGAAGCTGGGACAGGGGGCCATGAAAGCTTTTCTTAATAGTCACATACCTGACAAGGGAAGCCTCATATCAAGATTTGCCACTGGTAATTCCACACATTAGCCACCTATTGTCCACTCCTCTTAATAATATGTGAGGGGATGAATGACAAGAAAATATCTCACAACCAAAACACAGATTTTGCTTAACAGATGAGGTGCCATCAGCAGTCTCTCACTCCAAAGCCCTCATCACCTCTTTCAAATCTCTCGGGGCCTGTTCACACTTGGCAATAAAATACATCGCATTTGATGCAATCGTAAGGGGACAGTTCTAAATACAGGTGTGAATGCACCCAAAATGCATAGAGGACACATTATGTTCACTCAAGCCACATATGGATGGGGGCAAGGCCACTTGTACTGTAAGTGATGTAGTTGTGGGGTGTAGTGTGAGCAAAAAAAATTGCACTGAAGGGCTGCTTAGTTAGTGTGTGTTTGATGAGAAAGCTTCCAAACACAGGGGAAAGGTATACCAAATCCTCTACTCTACTGAGCACAAATGTACAACATAGAACATGTTTTCTGTTTGGCCAAAGATCACAGTTTCTCCTCAGATAAAATCAAATATTAGCACAGAAATTCAATCCGCACTACATATCAACTGGGTTTGGATGCAATATGGATATACAAAATTAGGATAGAGAGAGTTCAACTTACAATATTATCTTCACCAGTGCCAGTGTACAGCAGAGGATCTCATGATCACTAGTCTAGGCAGCAAAACCCTGCAGCCATACTTGTTGCAGTTGGTGGAAATCAGTTTATTATTCACATTTTTTTCTGCAAATAAAAACTTGCCCTCCAAGATTATGTTCATGTTAATAATTCCATCTTAAAAACCAAATGATCACATCCCACAGTAACTTTAAACAAAAATGCTCAGGATAATTAGAAACCTCAACAATAATGAATGATGGTTGCGCCTTTATGTGCTATGGGTAAGATGTGACATTCACATGTTCCACAAAACAGGTCTCATTCATTTTAGCCCCATCCAGAATCTCCACACTGGTTCACGACCTACTGTAACCTGTAGACTACCGCTAAGCTACAACCCTCTTTCTCTCATCGAGTATGCTAAAGTAAAGAAAACTAAAGGCAGAAGAATGAAAAATAGGCGAGTAACAAGGGTTATCTCACTGGGCGGAGTGCAGGACAGGAGGAAGAAGAGGAGGAGGAAGAAGCAGAAGAGGAGGAAGTCTGGAGGGCAGGGCTGGAAGGAGTAGGAGAGGGAGACGGTACCATCTTGGCCGGGGTCAAAGCACACTGCCTGGTGGTCTGAGAGGTCACAGGAGACTGCAGGGAGGAAAGAGAGCAAGACAAAGAGGCAGAGAGAAGAAAAAGACAAAAACAGAGAACATAAAAATATCACAGAAAGTAGGTAAAGAAGGGGAACCAGGCATGATGAGTGAATACAATGCACTTCAAATAGTATAAAGAATTTAGAAAGAACGGCGAAGATGAGTCTGTGTCTGTTAGGAGGAAGTGAATGGAGGGCAGAGAAAAGACTTGGACAGCATGAGAAAAACACAGAACAGCAGAGGAAGAAAAGAGCAGTAGCGTGCCTTGCAGACAGATGAGAAAAGGTCATGACAGCAGGAAAGAATAAAGAAGGTGGCAGCATGTTGGTGGTGTTCAAGAGTGAAACAGAGGAGAGCATGTTTGGTTAGGTTGCAGTGGGTCATGGTGTCACACAGCGGGGGTCTCATGGCAGGCAGGCAGGGAGGGACGTATGTGTCCATGGAACCAACAACACCAATGACATTTACCTATACGGAACCACATGTAGGGATGATTTCAATAATAGGGAAAATGCTGAGGCCTTTGGCAAAAAATCCATGATTGTAGGTTACGACAAAGTCTTACGTTGCCGTGATGTAATTGCTTATAATTCAAGTTATTTAAGACCTCAGTATGTATGTGCTTTCACTATACAGACATTTTGTTGTGGACAGTTTCTAGAAGTTGGTGTTTCTTGGAACACATTATTTGTCCAATGAGAAATTAGCTTGTTTTACTTGAATTTGGGTAATGAAACCTGCAGGACCATACAAAATATGTCTGCAACTAAATAAACAACATAAGAAGTCTACTACAAAGACCTAATTCCACGTAGAAAAATGCCCCTGTATCTATTCCTTATGCTGTGTAGGATGAGAGACGTGACTTGGATGTTACAGCAAAGGTAAGCATGGTAAGATACGGCCAATTACAGTAAATTAACAGTATCAACTCTACAATTGTAGCTACGTTGTAAACAATATAACTAGAGTTGTTCTGATACCAGTATCGGTATCGCCTCCGATACTGCCTAAAATGCTGGTATCGGTAAGTACTGGAGTTAAAGACAGTATTTTCAATAAAAAAAATTATAATAGGTAGATGCTAAAATTTATCATAGCTCATGTTTGTTTATTCGCATATTTTAAGGCACAAGAGCAAATGGGATGGGTTGGCGGTGAATGTCAACTGCCATAAAACCACAAATAATGCCCGGTGGCTTATATCACACACACACACACACACACACACACACACACACACACACACACACACACACACACACACACACACACACACACACACACACACATATCACATGTACTTAGACACAGACAGCAAAGAGACACACACACACACACACACACACACACACACACACACATACATACAAGCACATGATAAACCACACTTGTCTTGCACACAAATCACAAATGAAAACACACAAACAGATACACAACTGTGTTGAGGACAGAGGGAAAGAGGCAAAGAGCGTAAAGAAGTAGAAATAGGATAAGAAAGAGGAGGAGGGAGTTTGCCCTTCACTAAAAGTTGTGTAGAATCCAAAAGAATGTTGTACTGAGGAGTTGGGGGAAGTGGGTGTATGAGGGATGAGGGGATGGGGGTGATGGTAAGAGCCACGGGGTGCATCCCACCGCTAGCTATGCCTCTCTCTTTCTCACTCTCTCTCCTTCTCACACACACACACACAGACAGACACACACATAAACACACTCAAGAACCAAAGTCTTGTTAACTTTTTAAAATAATCAGGCAGTTGGATGATGAATGATTTAACAGGTATGGAAGGAAGGAAGCTCAGGATGCCTTCCGTTTCTCCCCTCAGGGTCATGGGAAGAGTGACAGGCCGACAGAGGGGTTGAGCTCTGGGAATAAACACCATTCCCTTTCATTTCACTGCTACTGCTTTTCCTGTCGAGATGGCAACGCCGCGGCCCGCTAATTTGTCATCAGTGTGACTGTGTGAGGCTATGACAATCTGCAACTCTCTTTTGTGAGGGGTTCACATCAGGATGGATCCAGGTACAAGTGCAGATGCAGGAGGGGGGCCATTGTTGTGTAACTGAGGCGGACTTCTGTCTGTGAAGGCCAGTGGGCTACTGTGGAGTCTGGGGGATGATAGACTATGGACATTAAGAGATTAATTTTGGCTAAGATTGACTTTATTTAGGATGTATCAGCATTCAGTTCTTTATACTACAAAAGTATGAGGGGGGAATTTTCTATTAATAAGGAAAATGCAATCTCAGTTTTGAAAGGTAATACATGGTCTCTGACAGCTCAGTCTGTAGTGTAGCGATACTGCTGTAAAACTACCAATTATACAGCAGAGTGTAATACTGCTGCTGTATACTGGTATTAAACACCAGTATGGCATACCTGCAATAAATGCCTGCTTTTTTTAATTCAGAGATTATGTTTACAAAACTCATACCAAAATAGGACAAACACATGTCTTACTGTGTCTGAGTACAACATGTTAGAGGAGCACGAAACTATTTAATTCATAGGTGAAAGCAGAAGAAGAAACAAAGAGGAAAGTTGAGCCGTATTTGAGAAAGACAATGAAATGCTGCCCTCTAGTGTCAGTCTTTTGTCCTCGCAGTTGATATGATGAACAGGTGCCAAAGCTCTTAAGAGGCCAACTTTACAGCAGCCAGATCAGATCAAAGAACGTGTTGTAAGAAATGTGTTCTTAACTTTGGAGATACATTTAAGTACTAAACCTTGAAAGGAAAAACAGGCTTCTCTCTCAAGCAGTTATTACGGTTGCTTTTGTGGTCCAGATGACTATAACAATGACTACGTGATTATATTTAAAGCCACTTCTATTCCATTACTTATTATTGGAAAATGTATGTGTATTATTTTCCTGATTCCTGAGTGTCAATACATTGTTCTCAGTTGTCTGCCAACTAAACACTTAAAGTACAACACAGAAAAGATAGTAAGATACAGACGGACAGACAAATGAGGACAGTATTTAAGAGGACACACTAGCTGATTTCATGATAGCAGCCAATAGCACCAACAAAAATCCCTCCCCGTTTACTGTAGATAATGACATTTAAAACATGCATATGAGGGTATTTTGTGCACTTTTTCTCTAACTTTACCTGACCACAACAACTGGTCAATTGATTGATTGTATTAACGGAACCAATTAACTGTTTTCAAAATGTATTAAGCAAAAGTGCCAAATATTCACTGGTTCCAGCTCTGCAAACATCTTATGTGATAGTGAACTAAAGATCTGCATGAATAATGACTCAGTATTTGTGTCAGATAATACCAGCGGTTTGAATAAATTAATTTGAGAAAATTGATTTATTTAATTTGAGGAGGAGATTGGTCGGAGAATCGGTGCAGCAGGTGCGTTCAATTTCATTCAATTTATCAAACCATTGTGACAAAAAGACAGCTGAGCCATACGGCAAAGCTCTCGATCTACCGGTCCATCTTCGTTCCTACCCTCACCTATGGTCATAAAGGTTGGGTAATGATTAAAAGAACGAGATCCAGGGTACAAGCGGCCAAAATGGGTTTCCTAGGCGGGTGGCTGGCGTCTACCTTAGAATTAGGGTGAGAAGCTCAGTCATCCGTGGGGAGCTCGGAGTAGAGCCGCTGCTCCTTCTCGTCAAAAGGAGCCAGTTGAGGTGTTTTGGGCATCTGGTAAGGATGCCTCCTGGATGCCTCCCTAGGCAGATGTTCTAGGCACGTCCAGCTGGGAGGAGGCCTTGGGAAAGACCGAGGACTAAGTGGAGGGATTATATCTCCAACCTGGCCTGGGAACGCATCGGGATCCCCCAGTCGGAGCTAGTTGATGTGGCTCGGGAAAGGGAAGTTTGGGGTCCCCTGCTGGAGCTGCTGCCCCCGCAACCCGATACCGGCTAAGCGGACAAAGATGGATGGATGGATGGAATTTGAGAAAATTGCAATGGGCATTTTTTTTAATTAATTCTTGTTTGTGTTCTAAAACACAAGTATACAATTGCCCTGCTATAACATGCCAATGTGAACAAATCAATACCCCCTCTGATATGTCAGTGTCTTGCTCTAATCAGAAGACATATTTTTATGTGCTGTTTCAGCTGTTCTACTTGATTTACAGAGAAACTGTGAGAGACAAACTATTTAGTAATCTTATTAAAGTCAATTAAGTTCTAAAGGTGTGGACCCAGCAGCACAAGCTCAGGTTTCTACATGAATGATGTATCCACAGGTAATAATAAGCAAATTCCTATTAATGATTCAGTGGCAGTTAAAATTTTGATGAGGGGACCCCATGGAGTCATTAAGGAGCCTTGAGACATTAATTCACCTATTAATCTCTGTTTAATCTATACGTAAAATAATGATGATAATAATGAACAATATTCATTCGTTATAATTACACAGTTAAACATCTTAATTACATCCAAATTAGTGTGTAGAGCTAAACTGCTCACTTAATGAGGTGCTACCCACTCCATATCAAATGTATGAACCTACACATGATTAGATCAAAGTTTCTTCAATTTAAACCGGTCAAATTTGTTTTGACAAAAGTTACCAGGAAGGGCATTAAGATTGACAAAAATGTGGCCGGGTTGTTTCAGTGGTGGAACGGGCGCACATGTACTGAGAGGTTTATGCCTCGGCGCAGAGGTCTAGGGTTCGACTCTGACCTGTGACCATTTCCTGCATGTCTTCCCCCTGTCTCTCCCCTTTCTCACCTAGCCTCCTGTCAAAAATGAATGGCGGAAAAGCCCATAAAATAATCTAAAAAAATAAATAAACAAATTCTGCAGAGCTCCAAAGATTTAAACATGCAGGAAATATGTCTGTACAATGGCGCACTTTCAGTCATGGTTGCTCTCATACAAGGTGATCTGAGGTTGCATTGTGTGAAATAAAAATGAAAAGAACCCGGGAACTGGCGATTCCCATACTATAACTAGTACCGATTCTGGAGTTTATGCACCGATCCAATACCACATAATAAAGCCCTAAAGAAAATCTACGTTAAAGTAGTTTATTTATGTGTTTCACAAAGAGTTTAACCTGAGCCAGACCGACAACAAAGACAGAAATCATATCACATCCATACAAGGATAATAGTATACAGTTGTTAAAACACACTGGTATCGGATCAGTACTCTGTATCGACCGATATGCAAGTTCAGTTTTCAGAATCGGTATTGGGAAGCAAAAAATTGTATCGGGCCATCTCTACTAATTACTTTCTTGTTATTTTCAATTTTTAAAAGTCAGTAGTTTAAAAAAATAATAATAGTACGCGGAAATTAAGATAATCCTAAATTTCATTCATCAGAACACTGATGTGTTCTTACCCACGTGAAAATGACCAAGTTAAGATCTTTGCATAGAATGGTTTCATGAGCAAAGCACATTGTGTGTGACGTACATGTAGACAGACAAACCAGATGATACGTTATCGGTTCCGGGATTGGAACCAAAAATGAAACAGACCAGTAATGCCTTGTGTGCCCTGATAAATGCTAAAACCAGGTCATGTATAACTACTATGACAGCTGCTAAACCTGTCTCACCTCTCCTCTTCTTATTCACGTCTAGCTGTAAAGAAACAATATGGTGCAGTAATACTATGTGCTGTGGTCATACAAATGAAAGTCCATAGCAGGCAGCTACCATGTGAGTTCTGTAGCAGAGCCTCACCTGCGGAGTTGTTACTCTGAAAGATGCTCCTGTTGTGGGGGTGGCTGGTCGTGGAGAGATGTTGTTCTGGGCCTGAGCCTGAGCTTGAGCCTGAGCCTGAGCCAAAGCCTGCTGAGGAACCATCACTAGCTGGCCCAACTCCGTGCGTACCAACACCATCCCTGGAGAATCAGAGGGAACATTCATTAGAGAAAACACTACAACATCGCAGCCATTGAATGGTACTTAAACCACCTACTTGCCAAATGCATATTGGATATGGATGGCAGGTTTGTGGATTCTAGTGGCCACTTGCACAGACAACTAAGTATCATCCTGAGGGAGGTTTGCTTTCTAAAATTCTGGCAGATTTAATAACGGTTAAAAAATAGGTACTCTAAACAAGCAGCCAGTGGAAATGCAATGCAAATGTTTTAAGAGAACTATCCATCGGTTTAACTGACTACAATGAAGTGCTTCCTCTGTTGTACGTGGCCGCGGTCCAAATGTGATGCGTTCTAATGTCAAAAAATATATTTTCATATATCGGCAAAAATCCATCATGTATTATTGTTAATGTCATTGCACTACAACACTGCTTACAATACGACTTCCTCAAAATATCAGATATAAAATATATCAGAACGATGCACAAATGACAGTCAAAGCTTTAATTAAGTTAAAACTGTGATTATGAGCTAATTACACAGACTCATGCTTTCTAAAAGGTGAGTGAGTGAGTGAGTGAGTGAGTGAGTGAGTGAGTGAGTGAGTGAGTGAGTGAGTGAGTTAGTTTAATGCCTCACTTGTGAGGAAGCCCATGTCAGGTCTAGATAAAATATTTTATTACACATTTGTTTATCTTTGCAGAATGTCCATAAAGTGAAAAAGACATGAGGTCAATAGAAAGGTTAATTGCATATTCTGATAAGTCTCTTAATCTGACAGAGCCATTATTCCTGAGGTGACATGAATCTGAGCAGTATTTAAGACTAAACAGCTGGGGGGAATCAAAAACCCTCCTGACCACTGTCCTGGTCAAGAGATAATAAATAATAATTTATACTCTTTATTGATCCCCTATGGGGAAATTACAATTTACACTCTGTTGTAGGCCTGAAATATACACACATGCTCAGGTCCTATACATGCACTAATGAAGAGATGTCAGAGTGAGTGGGCTGCAACTGCTGAACAGGCGCCCTGAGCGGTTGAGGGGATTTAGTGCAGTTCCAGTGCCTTGCTCAAGAGCACCTTGGCAGTGCCCAGGAGGTGAATTAGCATCTCTCCAGCAACAAGTCCACATTCCATACTTTGATCCGTACTTGAACCAGCGACCATCCAGTTCCCAACCCAACCCCCTACAAACTGAGCTACTGCCACCCCAAATCCTTAATAGAATGACAGATAGAGGTTAGCTACCTGGCACATTGTCTTCTGCTGGTTTATGTGGGCAACCTTATATGTTTACAATGTATGTTAATCGGATGATTACATAGGGCCTTTGATCAACTTTATAACCTTGGAAAAATGTACATTCTCCCAGTATAAGCAAAGTTATTTACACTATTAAATATTCTATCCATGTTTCCAAACAACAAGACACTCCAAAGTGATTAAATTTTTTTTTAAAGCTTGCCAGTCTGAACTGCCCAAAACATCTTCTTTTCTTGGGCAGCAGTAATGTTATTCAATAATTAAAACCCACTGAAAAGTAGGGGCCATTGTACTATAAGCATGTTCTACATTTCAGAAAGTAATTACATCACACTGTTGTCTTGAATCATCTAATAGGATTCTGCACACTTTGAATAACTCTTGCAGTACTGTACTACTGTATGCTGGCCACAGTACACGTGCTACTGTCATTATGCACTATTGGTGAACATTTCAATCTGTTGATGTGTTTTTCACTGACATTAAGACATCCTTTACATTTTTAACCTGGCAAAGAAAATCCTTCTAATTAGTTTTCTGGAAAATTCTATGAGGAAAAACACAAATGTTGAAAAATGTTGGTGACACTCAGAGTAGCTGCCATTCACCAAACTATGTTGCAGATATAAAACCTTCAAATGCCTGATTATGGATGTGGCGTTTAGTTAACAGTATACAGTGTGTGAATACATTGCTGGTCACATTTCTAAAGGATTGGAATCATTGGAGAGAGTCCTGTCTTCTCATGACAGTTAACTGATAAAATAATTTGCCTTGAACTAGACGTGTGACAGCATAACCACATTACAGAGTTGTTTTCTGTGAGTTTACAAGTTTAATGGAATCAACAAAGCATGAGCAAAATTACTTAAATGTACAGATCCAATTCATCTGACACAGTTTCATGACTAACTTCATGCAAGTTGTGTCTTATTCTTTTTGTTCATTTCAGAAAAGTGAACTTTTTGTTGTGACATGGTGCCATTTAGGATGCTTGGTGTGAATGTAACCATTTGCACGGCTCAGTTGTCACATCATGGCTAGGTAAAGTGTTTGATTCCCCATGGGGCCACCCATGCTAAAACTCACAGTACAGCTACTATGCATTAAAGGATATATCAAAAGGCATGTTTTACCTTTAGGAACAGGCACCATTCTATGGCACATATAATATGTACTGTACAACTTGGAAAGCTTCCAACACAATCAGACAAACATTGGACACAAGAGAATGTGTGTCTCTCTCTCACACACACACACACACACACACACACACACACACACACACACACACACACACACACACACACACACACACACACACACACACACACACACACACACACACACACACACACACTTCTTATCCTTAAGTCAGACAATTACTCTATCCTACTGACAACCAAACTCATGAGCCCCAGGTAATATGAAGTTATTGTAACACATGTGTAAAGAGCATCTTCTTGTTGCTCTCCTCCCTTTCCTGCAAACCTTACCCGGTGGGATGGTAAACCCAGGGGGCAGCTGTATGGTCGTCTGCTGCTGAGGTGGTCTGACAATCAGCTGGGGGGCTACAATCCTTTGAGGTGCTGTAAGTCCAGGACGGGGCTGAGACTGTGCGGAGGTGGTCACAGCAGGTGTTGGGGAGGGGGCTGTGGGCCTGACCATGCTAATAGTGGTAGTCACTGATGTAGTTTGACCAGTTCCACATACAGAACTTGCTGTCACCCCTGTAACACTAGCAGCAGTTGTAGCAGTGCTCAAAGGCTGGGTTACTGTTGTGGTTGTTGTAGCTGCTGCTGTAGTTGTTGTTGGTGTGACAACAGAAGGCGCAGAGGGAACAGTGCTTATTACAGAGTTGACATTACCAGACTGGCTTGACATTACAATTTTGGACTGACAATCGTCTGTTTTGGAAGCCCCAGTTTCTGTGACCGTTTTGCTGTGGTCCCCCTGTGAAGTGGAGGAGGTGATGGGTCCGACGCGAGCCACCTGCTGGACCAAGGCCGAAACATTAGTCCCGTTGCCGTTTTGGGCTATACTCGCTACAATATGACTCGGAAGTCTATGCAAAGCAATGGTAGGAGTCCCCCGGTCCAGAGCAATAGCCGACTGCCCTACGGGGAGGTTAGCGTTTGATAGAGTGAAAGTCGAAGTGTTAATAGAGGATGTGCCCGGTGAAGTAGAGTTTGGTGTAACGTCAGTTACAGTAGTATCCACAGAGCTAACGTTAACGTTGTCAGCCACCGCTGTGTTGCTGTTCCTTCTAGTCGTTACAGCTGCGCCGTTCAAACTCTTTATCCGAGCCGAAGCGCTCCTCCTTGGTGTGGTTATGCGTTTTCTCGGTGGGTTAGCCTCTGTCGACGTCTCACCTGTCCCGGGGCTAACCTTAGACCCCCGGCTGGATGTGGTGCTGATGCTGGCTGGCGTTGGAGCCAAAGTTGACACACCAGATGCAGTCAGTGTGGTGATGGATGCTCCATGTGATTGTGAACCGCTGCTGGTGGCGTTCACACAAGCAGCCGAAGTGGTGGGAGGCTCGCCAAAAGAAAGGGTACAGCCCAGAGAAGGAGATGTGACAGTTTTATCCAGGCTAACGTCTTTAGACTTTATCTCCTGGCGCATTTCAGGTTTATAACGCCGTCCTTGTTGTTGTTGTTCTAGTGTTGTGGTGCCCACTGGAGCTGGCAGCGTTTTTCCTAAGTGATGGTTAGCGGGGGCCACTGAGCCAGCGCCTCCGTTTTCGTCTGTTTTACCTGCGGGGTTGCTTTGGTCAGCAAGCTGTGACTCCAACGAGCCCACTAGGTCGCTCACAGCTTTTTCATCCACCTCTGAAAAGAGCATATCTTCCAGGGGGTCGGAGGCGCCCGCCATCTCTGATCACAGATAGCTGTCTTATTTTCCTTTTTTTCCTTTTTCTTTTTACAGTGCGCCTGCGTGTTACTATGCATTGTGGGAATGAATCTGACGTCATTAGATGAGGGGGAGCATCCGGGGCATCCTAGTTGTATTTTTCAGGATTTTTCTTCAAGACTAATTTACTGAACTATTAATGACGAGCTGTTATAATCTTGTTACTTAACGAAGATATGTGACATCCGTGACATACTGTCTTGGCGTCAAAGTGTCAAGGTTTATAATTAAAATCGTGCAATTTTATAGTCAAACGCACATTATGCGGTATACATTTTCTGCATCTAAAATGTATTATCTATCGGTGTCTTTATAAACCGCATGTAAAAGTCTATGATATTGGGGGGGAGGACGGGAAAATGCCGTCCAGCAGTGCAATATTTGTAATATCGCGATATGATAGAACGACCGTTTTACAAAAGCTCTTTTAACCATCCTATGAAACATTAAGTGACTACTTTTCTTCTTTCAAAATAATCGTTAAAATTAAGAAAATTGCATTGATATTACTGATTCAAATCAATCTTGATCAATTATTTTTTTTAAATGGGAGTAGTGGGAGGAAACGGAGGTGACTATAGATGAATGAGGCACTGCCTTTCTCCCAGCATCCTTAGCGGCGGGCAAAGGAAAATGTAAACGGCCATGTCGTGGTAGAAAATCAGTTCTGAAACGAGCGAGACTTTACTTACGGCGCAACTCACCAATCCATGTTATGTAGTCTTTAAACTACGGCTTTGAAAGTAACACATCTGACCTCTCGTTTGACAGAAACGGTTCCCGTGGAAATAACTGCGTTATAAAAATCAGAGGACAAACATGAGTGGCGGAGGGACGCCGTACATTGGTAGCAAAATTAGCCTAATCTCCAAGGCCGAGATTCGCTATGAAGGAATTTTGTATACCATTGATACTGAAAACTCGACAGTAGCTCTTGCTAAAGGTAAGTCAAGTAGCCGAGAGGTTGACTTAAGTACTCAAATTGGGTTATAACATAGCTTAAAACTGTTAAGCGTTGGAAAACGGTAATTCATTTTAGCGCAGTTAGCTAGCTATGTAGCAAACTACTAGCTAGCTAGCTAAGCGGCGCTGTAGCTAGTTAAACCACTGCGTCCTTTGTTTACCTTGTGTTTTGGACTACCGTTAAATTTGTGGCCCTTATTGCTGAGTACAGAGTGCGACACCGTATAATAGAGAGTAAACTACCAAACATGTATTATTAGTTTTTTTTTTATTGCAGGTTATTTGCTAAATTACATTTATTTATTTAGTTTTATTTTACTAAATGGTGCAGCCTTCATTCTTTCCCTTTCTAAAACGGTTAGTGTGCATATTTATTTTGTTATTGTATTTTACTTTTAATTATATCTATTCTGTATTTATGTTCTTGACTGTAGAAGTATTTTATCATTTATTCCCTTTTTAATCATGTTTTATTGTATGCACCAAATTCACCAAGCCAATATCTTTGCAAGTGAAAACTTACTTTTGTGTTGTTGAGTGTGTTCAGTGAACTCAGATTATGACCTCACATTTTAATACACTAACGTTATAACGCTAGACGTATAGCCTAACCCTGCAAACCTGACAAATTAGCTGTCAATTTTAGTAAATAGTTGATTCTTAAAAACTCACTTTGGTGTGGTTATTACGTTGTATTGTTGTATGCCTATTTCATATGTGGCCAATAAAAACTGATTAATATTTTTAATAACTTTGACTCATTTACATTTCTTTTCCTTTTTTTGTAATGTGAACATTTATGAATGAGAGAGGTTATACGTTTCGTTATAAAATTGTGCATCACTATGGTATTAAAGTATACTGTATCGCTCCTGTGATAGACAATACATTTTAAACGTGGGTATATTGCCCAGTGCAAGGATCTACACAGAAAGCTACTACTAAGCTTCAATTTCAAAATGTAATTGTATAAAGTCATATTAATTATCCTGTGAATTTTCCCAACAGTTCGCTCCTTTGGCACGGAAGACCGACCTACTGAAAGACCTGTTCCACCTCGAGAGGAAGTGTTTGAGTACATCATCTTCAGAGGAAGTGATATTAAAGACCTTACAGTTTGTGAGCCACCCAAAGCCACCAGCTCTCTGCCTCAGGACCCTGCTATAGTTCAAGTAACTTAATTCATATTGCATTCTTGTACTATAAAATGGTATTTGTCACATATTCTGTATACTTTCAAAGTCATAGGAAACCTTTAAGGACATTTTTCAGGTAATTTCTTTGGGGTTCGTGCGTTGTGCATGCTAGCTTGCTATCAAAATTTACTAATACACTTGGGTAGGAGAGAGTCATCGTTTGATGTACAATGACATCTCAAAATGTCTGCTGTGAAAAAGGTGTTTTTTAGTTTGGCAAATGTAAATAGATGGACTTTATTAATACCAAATTGGTAAATTACTCTGTTACAAGCAGAAGGTAGCAAGTTACCAAGGACATATACACACATACTCACTCACAACTCACTCACACACAAACCAAAAATACATGAAACTTACTAGAAATAATGAAGATAAAAAATAAATGAGATTAAATAAAATAGATAGCAAAGATAACAAAATAAATGCCAGAACTACTAAAAAATATACTTAGATGAATGTACAAGTCTAGATTAACATTTACAGTATACAGTATTTCCACCGAAAAGTTCGCAATACTATGCTGTTTTGATTTTTTTTCTTTTCTTTCACCCCTTGTTTTTCCTGCATCCACTGTGTGATTGTGTGTGCGTGCATCAGTCGCGGGGGAAACTGAGCAGCAGCCGTCATGAGGGTTGCAGATCTACCCAGCCTGCCGCGCATGGCTCATACACTGCAACTTGCCGTTGCCAATGGAGTTTTATCACAACGCAGCATCGCTGATATAACAGCCTGTGGAAGACGCATTGTCGGTCATTTCAAACATCCCTAGCTTGCCTACTCTCAACTTCAAAATATTCTGAAGCAACTTGGCCAGCTTATTAAGAGGCTACAACAGGATGTACCTACCAGGTGAAACAGTACCGTTAATATGAAAAACTTTGAAAGCCACGTTGTTGTAAGCGGTCCAGAACAGATTCAGTGACATTCAATCGAAACGCCTGTATACCATCGCAACAGTGCTCGATCCGAGTTGAGAACTTAATTCGCACATTTCTCTCTCTCTATGTCTCCAATTGTGTTGCTGTCAGAGAATGAAACTAGATTTAAATGTTAATTGAATATACTGAATTATCTAAGCTCTAAGTTGTTTAAGATGTTTCTAACAGGATGTAGAATGTTGAAAGTTTCCTGTCAAAAGTAAACAGTTGACAATTCACAGTACATTATCTTCTGTTAATTTTAATACATATAAATTGTTGTTAAGACTATTAAAATGTTACATATGACAGGATAAATAGAAGGCTTCAAATAGACCCTTACTTTAGTGAAAAAACGTTACACGTACATTGATGTTAAAATGTCTACATGTTGGCAGGACATTCTGAAATGTTTTGCACGGCCTTTCGCCATACGTTTTGGTGGTAAATGTGAGCTGTTTGAGTCACACACGTCTCGTCTTTATATCAGAAACAAGGAAATTAATTTGACCCATTCTTACTCCCGCTTGGTCAGTAGCTGTACATGGGACTGCTGGGATTGTCACAAGTAATGAAAATGTGATCGGGCCCGTAAGCAACTGCGTACCCTGCTTTCCGATAGTTGCGCCTCTGAATTCTCATTGGCTACCTGCCAATGTGACGGGTAGATTGACACTGTTACCCGCCAATTGCAAAATTCACCCGCATTTGGCAGGTGGTTTGGTGTTAATTTCAGGCCTTGTTAATGCGTAGTATATATTACAAAATATTTTTTTGTAAAATTACATTATTAATAAAACTTTATTAGACGTGCAAAAACAGACAGATGGGCAACATGGACAAACACACTACTTCAGTTATAGTTACCGGTAGTACTGTGATTTTTTTTTTTTTCTTCTTATTAGAAAGATCGCCGCAGTTTAAAAATAAGTTGTCAAAGATTTTATTCAGATTTGACATGTATTTATACATGAGAACTCAAAACCACTATTTCAGTTTTAGACTTTTGTCAAAATGCTGTTATGAAACACAATCAAATCATCCCCTGCTGCTCAGGATCAGAAAAGACCCTTTTCATGGCAGACATTTTGACTTGTCACAGGCTACGTTTACACGTGGCCGGCTATTTTCATAAACGGACATTTCAGCCTCTCCGTTTTCAAAAATAACATTGTGCACGGGTGTCAGTTTTCAGAAAAGTGTTTTGGTTACACGTACTTGTGTATATAAGCTCCCAATGCCGTCAAGAGCATGCCAAACCTGTAGGTGACAGTGCAACGAGAAGCGCAAGCCCATGTTAGCTAATCAGAATCCCGAAAATAGCAACAATCGCAACAAACCACTTCCTCTCTCTTCTCTTCCTCGGCTGCCTAAACCTTCGTTTTGTCTCAGTTTACGTGTGTGTGTGTGAAAATTTCCAAAATCTCCACTCTGGCTAGAGTTTTTAGAAAGACTCGTTTTCAGAGGCAAATTCTCCGTTTGCATGTAAACGAACGGCATAAACAAAAGGAAATGTCTCCGTTTTTCAACATAGCCATGTAGGTGTAACAGGCCCAGAGTCCCAGAAAACCAGTGTGCAAAGGCTTTATGACTGGCTCACCAAATATAATTCAGACATCATTGATTTCATTACACCTGTGCTTTTAATGTGATGACAAAACAACTTAAACATATAAATCTTAAGCAAAATAAGAAATGGTTTAGGAACATAGCCAATCAAATTTTAGCTTCTAAATTGCATTCAAAGTGAAATTGACTTTGCACTAATAACAATTGAACTAGCAACATAGTTCCATAGCTAATGCTAGATGTTGTTGGTCCAAAAAAAAGGCAGACTCTGAGGACTTTGACACTTGCTTATTCAGAGAAGTTGGCTTTTTGCTGAGGCCAAAGTAGTACCCTAATGTGGTTAAAATAACAACACATCCATCTTCAGTTTATTTGTACATCATTGTGTGATGGTGCTGTTTTTTTGCTGTTGGTGTTATGGTTTTTCAATTGACTATTTGTTTTTGTAGTCGTCACTTGGATCCACCAATTCTGCAGCAGGACCATCGTTCCAGTCGGCTGGCTCCTATGCTCCACTCGGCAAGGCCCCTGTCCCACCATACAGCCAATTTGGTGTTACACCCCTTGCAGCTCAGCAGTTTGGATCTGCCGGAGCAGGAGGTAAAGCGTTGTTAAAAATAAGTGTCTATTCACTGTATGGATTCACAGGATGTACCACAAACAGAGGCTGGAAAATGGATCATGTTCCCACATGACGATAGGATTTACTTTTGTAACAAAATCTGACACAAACTGGGATATCTGGGATAATTGCCTATTTCAAGTGATAAGGCAGGCACAATTCGATTTTTCCAGAATGTGGCAGCAATGAAACATTCCAGATGCTGGCTGTTCAGGATTTAAATGAGACCGGATGCTGTAGCGTCCCTTTAGCTCAATAGCTAAGGTCAGGAACGCCGCTGTTTTTACCATGTTTTTTTGTGAAAATCATGATGTTGCAGTCCATGATCCATTCATGTGTAAAAGTCCACAGCCGCAGGTCAGCCATTTTTCCACTAGAGACTATAAATTGGTGAGGAAAATTCTCTGTAGGATTAGCCAAAGGAGTTAGCTTTAGCCTAGGTCTTAGGCCTCCGTCGTCTCTTGTTTTTCTCTACAGTTTCCAGTCTCAATCTTTAAATTATTGTGTTATGCCTATATTGGTCTAAATTCACTAGCTCTAACTCTGCTTAAAGGACTTTGAGAACCAGTGACCATAGTGGATTAATGTCAAGGTTAGAAGCTTTGGATTTGTCTTTCATATTTACGGCCATGATTTGTCTAAACGTTTTTAATGACCACTCAAGCAGTTGAACAATTTTCAAACAAGCAAAGCATCCGTTTCTCAGGCCATTTTGGAGCAACACTTGATTCCTGCCTATTTGAACAGAGCACAGCCGCCGCATGTTACCTTTTGAGTTTCCTACTGTGCACCCGAACCCCATGATGTGTGTACATATGGCGTTTTCGTCTTTGTTGTCAAACTATTTGATTGCTTTACAAATACAATGACACATTAGACATTACATACGTTGGCATATTAGTAAATAATAGATGTCAGTGTTGTTCATTTCCAATATAGTGGAAGAACCTTCTTGGTCAGAGTTACAGTAATTATTTCCAGGCATTTTGCCACATGTACATCATGTTGAAGGTCATGTTGTATGACTCAACATTATGTGTATCCGCAAACTGTCATTGCCTCTGTCAGCGGCTGCAAGATAAACTATGCTGCCCCTGCTTGTAAGAAAATCATATAGTTTGAATCTCACTCCGCTGCTTTCTGCAGGGCGCACCAGCCCCCAGCTGGACTCTTTAACCAAACGTCCAACCCTGGAGCAGGCAGTGAAGGCCCCACCATCGGCTGCCCCAGCACCGCCTGCACCTGTGGGACAGAGGAGTCAAACGGGGGCGGCAGCTCCCAGACCCACCAGCAGCAGCGCTGGAAGCCAGAAACCTCCAGACCTCCTGGAGCAGAGAAAAGGTGAAAATACATGGACTTGTCATGGTTAATTTCCACAACTATAAAAGTTTGCTAATCTATGTAATGTCTGAAGTATTTGGCATATTTTACCAAGTTGCCATTGTGTGCTAATGCATGTAGATAATAACCCACTGTATAGCACCTATCTAAACATGGTTACAAAGTGCTTCACAAAATACATGACAGAGCGGCATTTATTAGAGCCTCACCACTTTACATTGAGTTAAATTGATGGTAAATGGTCTTTTTGCTGTTCAGCTCCTGAGGTTCAGAAGGTGTCCCAGCCAGATCATGAAAAAGCTGCTCTAGAAAACCGAGACCCCAACAAGCGTCAAGCTGGTATGTAGTTACAACACATAATTTACATGCACTAAAAATTTGTAGTAATTTTAACTTGTGGACAGAACAAGGTTTACTGTAATTACAGTTTTCCCCTGATAATGTGTCTGATTGTTGGCATGGTGATCGGTTATTTTGGGGAAAGAAAATCATCATTTAATTTAGTAAATCTTGTTTTATTTTTTTACTAATCACCTAGTATTTCATTTGTAGTTGATCCGTTCCAAATCTACAGTGCAATCCAAACATATTTGGGTTTCTGTGGTCTAACACATTGGATTGAATGTGACTCAACAAAGAGGTTAAAGTGCTGACAGTCAGATTTAAAGGCGGTTGGAGGTGTGCAGAGCATTACCAGGAAAGCCATGAGGAGTCTGATTTCTACATCCCAGACTACAATTCACAACCAAATATTATTACATCTTGGTGACTGTTTTTTTTTTTAGTTTAAATTTTGGCACATATAGGCGGTGATGTATTGGAATGGCTGCAGTTCCGACACTATTTGAGGTGGATGTAACATCCTCAAATTAAAGCACTTAAATCTCTAAGGCATGGTTTCATTTTGAATTCATTGTGCGGTAGTTTAAAGCTAGCGTAACACTGTCCCAATATTTTTTTGCTGCAGTGTAGGCCTAGATGTTGCATGTTGGAGCATTGCTAGATTTCAGTTTTCCCCTGTTCATTTCTCAGCTGGGGCTCAGATCATCCGCCGTGGCCGTGGAAGAGGAAACCGCAGCAGAGGTACAGTAAACGTACGTAGGGATGGCGCCATGAAGTTTGAAGAGGACTTTGACTTTGAGACTGCCAACGCCCAGTTCAACAAAGATGAGATCGATAAAGAGCTCCAGAACAAGCTCAAACTGAAAGGTACGGCTTCATAACACTCGATTCCTATAGGGCAACAATGGGAAACCTGCCAGGACATGTCAGTCATCAGCTTTTACATTGGATTAGATTGACATTTTCTCATGACATGACACTTACACCAGCTACAAATTGAAAACCATGCACTACATTTACATTTCACAAGTGCTGGCCATTTTTCATCAGTTTCACCTATAACACAGAAGCACTGTTTGAGACAGCACACGTCCAAAATGTGGGAGTAAATCATCACTTCTAGAAAGCTCAATACTAAGGGTGCAATTGCGCGAGACAGTTGGATGGACCATTTCTTCCAGTGAAAACCCGAGAAACCTGTGTTGCAACCAGAAGAAAATCTATGGCAGAAGTATTTTAGCATCTTTGATGTAATTGCCTATAGCCATACTGCAATATCCCAGCATACTTTTTAGGTATTTTCTCACCCCGGATATTTACCTCGTTGTTAGGTCACTCAGTATGTAAGTGCTTAATATTTTCCAACATGTTTTCCAACCACAGATGACAAGACTGAAAAGGCGCTGAATGGAGAAGAAGCTACTGAGTCAGAACATGCAGCCAATGAGGGGACCACCGAGGAGGAGGAGGCTGTGATAAACACCTACTATGACAAGTCCAAGTCCTTCTTTGATAACCTGTCCGCTGATGACTTAAGGTACCTCAATATGTCCACACTTAAAATTGTTGTGCAATTGTATTCAATTCATTGTTTTGGTTTTTATATGAACCTAAAACTATTCTGATATTGGGAATTCTGATGCCAACTGCTAATGCTTAAGGCTGTTCTCAGACTTATTACAGCACTGCTTACACAAAGCAAGGGTCTATAATGATGAAAACGATTTAAATACGAACCAGGTTGTCCAGTTTGAGGGATCATCAGGTTTTACAACTCTGGAAAGTCACCTAGAAAGTTGTTATTCTGCCTCGATGGCTGCAAGTTAAACGGAGGACTGCGGTGCAACAAAGCTAAGTGAGGATCAACAGTTTGCCAGAGTGCGCTTTTTTTTCCCTCCGTTAGAGCTCTATTGAATTAAATTCTGTTACTGTTGGTCTGAACGGTATCTGTGTGAAATATTCTCTAAACTCACTATATCGTTTTTATACAATGATCATTACACATGTATTTAAAAATGGGAATTGTACTCCATTAATACACTGAAATACATTTGTTTTTGTCTTTTAGTAAAGGGGGTGAAAGAGGATTTTCAAGGTAAGACACAAATCTTTCTTACATGTGTTGAGGGAGGCACCTTAGGTGAATATGACCAAAACATTCATGTAATTGTAGAACCTACATACGTAGTATCACAAAATAAAAATTTGATAATAAAAGTGAAGTGACCAGTGTCCACTGGAATTTAAAAACTCAGTGCGAGTAAAGATGGCAGAAGGAGGGCAGCGTTCGGTGAGCGAAAAAAGGCAGATCCAACACCGTTGTCTGGGAAAAGTTAACGTTAGCTAACCCCGCGGTGCCTCTGCCTCCCGCTCTAGTAGACGTAGTCCCCCGACACAATGTATTCACTTACGGTTTCAAACTTTTTCAACTGGGTGCATAGGCCTACCGCTCAAAACCAACATGAGAAAACATAGTAATATTCTCTCAGTATTTATTTATTTATTTTTATTAGCCAGTGGTGCCTCCCCTTTACATCAATATTATTTGTAGAGGTGTTTGTTACCCAAAAAGATGGATCCTGATAGGTCTTTGTGTGTCAGGGAGCGAAGGACAACCTGGGCGGAAGAGAGACGAATGAACGCTGAGACATTCGGCATTCCTCTGAGGCACAACCGAGGAAGAGGAGGCTTCCGTGGCCGAGGCTTCATGGGGCCCCGTGGAGGCCGAGGGCGACCACTGAGCAGAGGTTCCTTCGGGCCACCCCGGGGTCCTCCACCTGGTTTCAGAGGCGGATTCAGAGGTGGCAGAGGAGGCCGGGAATTCTCTGATTTTGAATACAGGGTAAATCTATCATCTTTAGAGCTCAGATAACACAAAAAGTGCAGGATGTATAAAAAAAAGAAAAATTTACGTCTGTTCTAAACTTGATTTGTTTTTTTGTTTTTCCAGAAGGACAACAAGGTGGCTGCATAGTACTGCAGCGATGGATCCTCAAATAATTTTAGCCCCTCATCATGAAATTATTCCTGTTGAAGAAATCGTTGGTCTCAATATTTGACAAAAAGAATGAAGACATCCTTTCAGTCACCAGCACCGACTGCTTTACATCAGGGGGTGAGAGTGCAGCTTCCTTTTCTCCACTTTGAGAATTAGGCTTTTTTGTTGTTTTGCCCCGGACATTTATTATTTTTTTTTGACAAGCAGTCATCAGATGGACTAGAACATTTGTAAATACCTTGCTTTGGAGTAAGTCTGTATTTTTGCATCAGTCGAGTTTATTTCTTAGTGAAATTGTCTTTTGATATTGAAAGCTGTATGCAGAAAAGCCCACTGAATCTGTGAGTGGATCACAGTCCATGTGATCAATAGCTTTACTTTTAATTTTATTTCAGTTTTTGATCTTATGACGTATGTCGGCACCAAAATTCACAGCTTTGCCTGTTGCACCGTATTTTTCTCTGCTCAAACTTGCTTACCTTGGTTGCCATGTGTTCAGTAGTTTTTACCCAGTTTGCAGGAAACCTTTTTTATTGGACATCCATTTATTCTCAATGAAGTAGTGAGCTCAAACCCAGCTGAAAGAAGCTAAATCCGAACTGAATATTGTAATGAATGAATGTATATCTATCTAATCTTCAACTTGGTGCCCCCTCCAGCAAATTGTGGCTCACTCACTTGTGTTATTTAGAAATGTGCATTCAGTATTTAGAGTCGCGTAGATCATAGTCATTTGACCCCTTAATCCTTCCACATGGGATTAATTAATTATACGTTTCTGCTTTAGGTTTGTGGCTGGAACTGTGTGCTTATTAATGGCGGCAGCCTAAAGCCCCAATCAAACTGAGCACATTACAGGTTGCAAAACACAAGGCGCACCGCACTGCCTTTTTCGTTGAAGACAACGTGATGCTACATGCGTCTTTGTGTCAATCTTGCTAGGCAAACAGCGAATCACCTGTCCTCAGCCAGCCATTATTTTTGCTTTTGAAGTGAAATGACGTCAGGCACTTGTTTAGCTCTGAAGTGAATTTTTTTCAACTTAAGGCATTCAGGGCACTCAAAAAATGTAAATGTGAGGCTCAAAAAGCTACCCTCAGGTGCTAAAATGCGCTCTGTCTGATCAGGGGCTGATGCAGGCAATCAATACGAACTAGCCACATTTGATTGATTAATGGGGTTACGGCATTAGCTTTAGAAACATTGACTATAGATTGTTTTTGATTGCGTCTGTTTTTTATATAGTTGACTAAACAAGGAGCATTCCCATGATTTGTGTCTGTGAAAGAGGAACATTATTACTACATCATTACTAAGTTCATAGGAAAGGAAAGCCTTGAGTGTATTCAGTTAAAACCTGCAGTCAGAATGGCCTTGAACAAGCTAGATTTGGAAAAATGTTGTTTTATTATTATTAAAGCTCTGCTATTTTGCCAAAAAAGAAAAGTGAGCATTTGGTTGAGGAAAAAAAAAATTTGTCAGCATCTAAGAACATGGTTTCTCATTTTAGTACTTCAAATCTACCTTTCTATGTCCAAAACATACTGAGCCATCCGTTAATGCGTGTTCTTTTGTTATCAGCATCGTTTGACTTGTTACAGTTGGGTCATCAGCATTGTTTTTCCACTGTTAGCTGCAAAAGTGTGCTTGCAGTGCTTGTTTGCAGTGGATTGTTTACTGAAAATGGGAAATCTTGTTTATGATTGAATGATTATACTGTCTCAAAATGTATGTTCAAACATGTCTGATAGATAGCCCTCTGGCTTGTTTGCAGCTTTTTTTGTTGCATTGTTGTCAATGGTATTGTTCTCTGGGTTGAATTATTATTATTCTTTTCTTTTTTTTTACCAACTTGTGAACAAAGGGACTTGACCTGGATTTGGTGCCAGTTTGTTTAACGGGAGGATATTCCTTTCTTTTTGGCTCTGATTTTTTTCGTACTTTAGGGAGCGCCTTCAGAGTGTTGAATTTTTATAGCTCTCCCTTTAACTTAAGTCGACAAAAGTATTGATAGCACTACAAGTAGAGCTCCTTCTCAGTAGCTGTGGCTGTTTAGAACAAAACAACCCAGTTGAAAATGTGCTGTTTAACTGGATATCGCACGGGTTGCTGATCACTGCATGATAGCCGTAGGAACCATCACTTGAGGTGGGCTTTTTGCAATAACCAGCAAGACAGAATTTGAGACAAAAAGTATTTCAAACTGACATGTTTTCATATGTTTGTTACTCCTTCCACTCAATGGAATTGTAAACCAGGAATTGTTTTCATGAGAATATCAGCAAAATTAAGTTTTTATGTAAAATAAAGAGTTGTACAATATCCATGTCTCTTTTTTACTTTTAATCCACATGCTCCTGAATTTTTTTTTTTTAGGACTTCTTCTGCAATGCATATCTCTGAGCCTTGCTTTTATTTGTGGTTATTAGTTGTTGAAATTGCCTGTTTTTGAATACAAATTGTGCGTTCATACAGTGGCCTTCAACAGACAAGACAGCTTTAAATGTAACAAAAGACATGCAACACCCTACAGTAAAATTTTACTCAAGGTACACTTACCAACATAAACCCTTAGTGTCATCATTCTCAGACCAATTAAAAACAAGTGGTAATTAGGCTTATTTACTAAATGTTATTTTATTTACTATATTTTTGTGATCATTTTTATATTCAGAAAAAATTGGAAAATTATTTTTGTTTTTGGGTTATACAATACTAATTGGCTGAATTTACATTTTCACAAATTACTGTAAAGTTGCTATGACGTTTTCTCTTAGGGATATTGAGAGAATTGTTCCCAGATCTTAGGAGGAGTCACAGCTGGTCCTGGGTCAGTTTTGGCCTGGGGGTGGCACATGAGGACAGTTCATTGAGTGTTGAATATGCAAAATGTTATCCTCTGAGGACATATGTGCTGGTTAATGTAAGTATTTCTAGAGTAAATGCACAAGGACTCATCCATTGCAGACAATGAACAGAGTAAAGATGGGACAGAGTAGGGTAAATACTTCACATTATATAAGAAAAAAATAAATAAATACATCCATCAAGTCACATTTTCAGCTTGTTAACATTTGATTAAACGTTACGGTACCAGTGCTTTAAATGACTTCATGGTGCTTTCTACTTTCAAAAGGAAATATTGTACTTTATACTATTATTTAACATGCAGATTTAGTTACTTGGATTTTTAAGTGGTATTTTAGGTCTTGATAAGACTGCTTTAGACATGAACGACATGCAGCAAAGGGCCGCATGTTGGAGCCCAACCGCTGCGTCGAGGACTAAGCCTCTGTTGATGGCTAAACTAATGGATTAAATAATACACAATTCAAATATTTAATTTGCTGCCGTCCAAAATAGTTCAAAAGTAGTTCCAGCTCAACCAACTACAACAGTAAAATCTTGTTTTGATGAGTGCCTAATAAGCTAGCCATATAATAGAACAGTTTTTATCCTTTAGCGTTTTTCTGAGAGGACTACCATTTTCAACTTCTATTTGTAACCATATTTTTACTGTGTGGTCTTTGTCGTTTTGTAATTTTGTAACGAGGCCTCCCCTTCCATTGATTGCATTGAATCATAGACTTAATATTGTAGCGGCTGCTCTATATATATATATATATATATATATATATATATATATATATATATATATATATATATATATATATATATATATATATATATATATATATATATATATATATATATATATATATATATATATATATATATATATATATATATACAGTCTATAGTTAGTACCCGATCTGTGCGCATGCGCAAGATGATAATATAATACTATGTATATATCTGTATATAAAACTCTTTATATACAGATTTTTCCAGATGTCAATGGGAAAAAAAAAAAGAGGAAATATTTACTTCCGGAACCCAAGGTCTTTTGGAAGAGGGGAGGGGACAGTTGATTCGACGCAGAGGGGGTGTCAATACGAGGTAGAGGGGAAAGAAGCTGCATTACCATTTTTGGCCGCAGCAATTCACAATGAGTCACAGATCTCATACTTCTCCTGGAGCCTCATCATTTAACGGTTATTTGCCCACCCAGTTGGGATAACAACTTCGTCTTCCAGATTATTTAGCCTATATTATATTAATTAACTGAAATAGCAGTTGAATGGGGTGCCATAATCCTTCCTTTATCATTGTATTAATGCACAATGCCCAAAATAGTGAGTAGGCTTCATGCAGCAGGTTGCGAGTTGCAGCGCGCCACAATATATGGAGCCAACCAGACCATTAAATCATGCTTATGGCCACAGCCATTTCAATCAAACGAAACTAAACAGACATCTCCGGGATTTGACTATCGCCACAAACTAATTATTTAACGTTTGTTAAAAAAAAAAAAAAAAAACAGGCACTTGACTGCAGGCTCAAAGTAGCATGGGGAGGAAGATGCCCTTTTCCCCACAGAAGCCTGTTTTTTTTTTTTTTTTTATCTCCTGAAAAGTAATAACTTAGGCAAATTAGGCTAACGTTAGGTTTACCCTAATTTTAAACTGTTTAGCCATGAAGTGTAATCTTTAAATCAGGTATATGCTGATGGTGAGGTGGGCTGTAAGCTAAATCACATTTCCTCTAGCCACAGTTGCCACTGTACTGTTTAGTTGTTTGGTCTGCTGTAAATACGAGCCCATCATATTTTGTTACTTTTAATGTGGCTTTTCCTCGCGTGGAATCGAACCCTGATTAGTAAACATGTCAACTTAATTTTGGCACAAATGGAACCCAATATATAGGCTGCATACCATTTTCAGACACAGCAAGGGGTCAATGGGCAGCTTTCAACATGTTGGCTGCTGACAAGGGAGACAGTAACGCCCTTATGTATAGAAACAGCATTTACCATGTGTAAATTAATCTATTTTAGAGGGACAGATGTTGGGGAATTTGATGATGTTTGTCATCAAATCATTTCAATAAGGTTTCTTGAACTAGGCCTACTCCTGAAAGGATTTTACTAATTTAGCCTACATGCAGGAGTTAATAGGTTTAACATTAGGCGTACGAACATAAGATAAGATAAGCCTTTATTGTCTCCTATAGGAGAGATTTATCGTGCATAGGCCTACACACACAATAACATAGTTAACTTACACAGAACATAATCATACATCTCATCCAATGCTTCAGTGAATAACCACACACAATACACCCCCCTACCTTCCCTCACATTCACAGAAGATGTGAATACACATGAAGTGAGACGTCGGGTCTACAGAGCATGACCTACAGTATATGCTTTTTTGCATTCAACGATTACGATATTATTATTAGGCTGCGAAAAAAAACCACATACAGGCTAAAATAGGTTACAGATCCAATGGCCGTGTCAAAGTTTGACAATAATATATAGTTGACATCAAACAGACGATTGAGCATTAGGCCAATTAGCCTGTTATCGGCATTATGCCAAAGACCATTAAAAACGCCTTTGCATTTAACAATCAAAAAATGTAGGTTGATTTCCAGTCTGGATTACAGTCTCAGTGCTGACAGGTGTAGGCATACTACATGCAGCAACAACGGCTTTGGGGTCTAAGCTCGCAAGATATTGACATAGACAGCGTTGTCAAATTCTAAGGCTCTTTACCATCTCCATAGCTACATCCATTACATCCCAACTGTAACCACGAACCACCAATATTTTTAAGGAATTGAGCTGTATTTAGGTACAGTATTTAAAAGCCTCCGATGTCGGAAACATGCCGGGTTAACTTTTTAATTCAGGATTGTTAGACTGCATGGGGCCTGTTGCACAAAAGCAGACTAAAGATATTCAGGATAAGTGAAAAAGCGCAGCTTGACTTAGTGTGATCACACCGCGGTTTAATCGGTTGCACGTTTGCCGAGCCAGGATGAACAGGTGAATCTATGTCAAGCCAAGTGTAGATAGCTGGGATAAGTGCACGTTAACGGCTTTCTTAAATAGACCACGGTATCAATCACAGATTTACTGATGCAGAAATGTAGAAGACGCATGCGACATACGTTTCCCCAATGAGCAGCAGCTTCCGATGGAAAGTAACGAGGAGGTGAAGTTTATGCAAAAAGCAAAATACAGCCCTTTAAAACAAAGAGAAAAAAGCCCAACAGATTATAGCGGACCAACTGAATGTGTAAGGATGTAAAAATATCTACTTAGCCTACTAGTCACTCCACATTTTTACAAAGTTGTAGGCTACACTGTATTTTAATTGCTTTAAATATGCTACTTTCATGTATTGGTTTTATTGCTGTATCTGTTTTTATGCGATAAATGTGCTGGTTTTTACCATAAAGTGTCTTTTGAGTAGCCTACCATGTAAAGCACAATGTAAATAAAATGTATTATTATTTAGCCTTGCCTTGAAAATGAGCAGAGGGAATTAACTTTGAGGGAAATGTACCCTAAGGACTCTAGGCTTAATTTCAAACCCTTATTTACAATGCAAGAACATGTTTTGCACCCATTTGAACAAATCTCTATGAGCTATGTCTAATTCTTTGTACATTTAATGTTCATACAGAACAATCAGAAAGGGACAAAAACTAGAAGGAAAAAAAAAAGTAAGTGAATTCAATACACTCTGTGAGCACATATGTAAAACTATATTCATTTTTTTTTTTATTGTTCTGACAAGTGACAGCACCAAAATAAAAAGATTAAGAAGCATTGTAGTGTTCCCGGTGTGATGAATGTAAACTACACTATATATATATATATGGGCCACGTTATTGGTCCAGGGATGTGAGACTAATTGAGAAGGTTATGAAACCAATGTAAGCTATAATAAAAAATAAAAAAAACATTAGGCTCACATATTAAGGACTAACACAAACTATCCTTTATTAAAGAAGAACAAGCAACAATAAATTGAAATCATGAATGTATTGGTCTCTGACCAGTCTTCCATTAATATCATCTGGGAATATCGCTGCATTGTCCCACTTAATCTCTGGAACGTCCTTTATAAACCTGAAGATGGATGGACCACGGACGCCACGCTGCTCATCTCTACTTTTAGAGTGGACACTGATGCGACGCACACGTCTGCCGGCAGGCAGCGGCCGCACGCCAGGCAGCGTCGACACCAGGCAGCGTATGGAACGCACCAGGCAGCGTATGGAACGCACCAGGCCGCGTCGACACCAGGCAGCGTATGGAACTATGGAACGCACCAGGCAGCGTATGGAACGCACCAGGCCGCGTATGGAACGCACCAGGCCGCGTATGGAACGCACAAGGCCGCGTCGACACCAGGCAGCGTATGGAACGCACCAGGCCGCGTATGGAACGCACCAGGCCGCGTATGGAACGCACCAGGCCGCGTCGACACACTACAGTCCCACCGGGAAAAGTCCCGACTCTCCCGATTGCCACTCCGCGTCTGTGTGCCAGTACAACCATTTCTAACCATCTAAACGACTGCTAACAACTGCTTTAAATCAAACTCGTGACAATAATAGTGTCAAGTAATGCATGTTAATAAAAAATAAAGCAGAACACATTTATAAAACAACGGAATAACTGTTAACGTTTATGTCGGAACAGAGCGGCAGCTGATTTAACACATGAGACTCCAGGATTAATCTTAGCCTGGCTGTTAGCCTGCTCTGGACCAATCTAGCCACAAAGAATAAATCTCCATGGTTACTTGGTTTATTTAATTCAACCTGGTTTCGTGCAACCTAGTCAAAGCTAAATTCATCCAGGATAACTTGAATATCCGGGCTTAATCCCTTATCCTGTTTTATCCTAGCTCTCCGGAAGATGGCGGTAGTGCAACAAGATGACACGGTCGTCGATCAATACAATCAAAGAAGAAGACAAAGTAAGAAGTAGCTAGTAGTAGTAGTAATAGAAAACGCGTTCTGTTGTAGCGAAACACATAAACAAGTGGCAAACCAACTGCGACACAAAATGTCGATTGTCTTTGTGCCAAAGAAACTCAGAGGAAAGGCAAAAATTAACCAGGAAACAATACAGTGGGTAAGACACAAGTAAAGGATATTAAACGAAGCGGCTAATTAACGGCAGCTGTTAGCTTAGCTGGCTAGCTATATCACCGTACATTCACATAGAAATGGTGTGAGCTTTAGCAATTAGCTAGCTAGCTAGCCGCTAGCTAACTTGTTTACAGTTCACCAACGTTAGTTTACTTCACTCTTTGTTTACACTTGGGCTCCATTCATGCTAAATACCAACTGGATTTTAGTTCTGTACTTACAACTAGAAATAGTTGGTGTTGCACACAGTGGCTTTGTTGTTTCCAGTAGTCGCTAACGTCTACTTAAATCGACACATTACCTGCTGTATTAGTCAGGTCGGTTCATCTTTTGTTTTGTCTCTCCCTCCCAGCTGCTAGATGAAAACGACCAGTTAATAAGATGCATCACTGAGTACATGCAGAAAGGACGAGCAGTGGAATGTGTACAGTAAGTTAAAACAACCCTTAGTGTCCTGTCACCAACTTAGCTAGCGTGTATGCATAATAGTGGTAAGCACAGTAATGCAACATTTGTCTGCATACCGTCGAGTGGTGTGACTCGTGCTGATGCGTCTCCTTGTTGGGTACTTTCAGCGGATGTTTTTTTCCTTTTTCAACAGATACCAACAGATCCTGCACCGCAACATCGTATATTTGGCAACCATAGCTGATGCCAGCCCAGACAACACGCTTCCCTCCTCAAATGTAAAGACAAATTGCACAATTACGAGTAATTACTGCAGTAATACTATAATCGGTAGCGTTCCCGACTCGTTGCTTATTCCTAATACTCAGTTATTGTTTCTGTTTACAGTCTACATCTAATGAAACCTCAACACCAACTGTGAATGGGCATGGAGGGACGTGATCATGGCAGCTTCTGTCAGTGGAGCTGGGATGGGGCGTCAAATATTTAAACTAATAGTTTTCAGTAATATTACCCATACTAGGACCATTGGTACTTCAGTTCAGTAATGCTGTATTGAAGGTTTTTGGGAACAAAAATTCTGTGAATGTCATTTTTGTATGAGTTGTACATTAAAATTTTATTTTTTAAAGATTTGCTCTTGGGTTTCTGAAATCACTCTGTTCAGAGACCAGATTGTATAAGGTCACAGGGTGCTCAAATATATCAAATGTTTCCAGCAGGGCCCAAGGACAGTGAAGAAAAGAGAAAAGTGAGCAGCTTTTTAAGCAGATGAACTACAAAGACAGCATTTTGAATTGCTAGTCATTTTTATTCATTTTTTGCATTGCTGGTACACTTGGAAAGTTTCAGTTGCCAGCTCAAGAGAACAATAAGCAACATAAGCCAAGCAGTCCCCCTTCATATCTTCTATCAGGGCAACATGTTTTTTTAAATTTTTATTTTATTTTGTAGAAGCCACTAGTAAACCATTTGACACAGCTGAGAAGCTAACAGTTACAGTCCAAGGTCTGTAATGATGTCTTTAAAAAAGGCTGCAACAGTTAGGAAGATAACACAGACAAAAAGCAACAAACCCTATATCTTGATTGTGCAAAGCACATTAACTATAAAAAGATATATATTTATATGTATATACAGCAAACAATTCTCTGTAAACATGTTAAGTATGTTAGTTTTCTGAAAACATGGTGTCATTTCATAAATACAGGCAACATTGGCATCCGCAAACATCACAAAAAGATAACATTCTGGGCTTTTTAAATACAGCCCATTGCCATAGAAACCGAAGAAACAAGGGCTCGAAAACACCCTAAAACACAATGTTTTAGTGTTTAGCATGGCATATTTGGTAACTTTTATAGATAGATGGTATAGTTCAACTCTGTAGGAAAGAAATGTGCTTTTTCACATATTGGGAGGTGGAAAATAATGTTTTATGTAATATGTCTACAAGAATACTAACATACAGTAATGGTATAACATGTAAGAAAATACAAAAATAAGATTAATACTGTCAATAATTGTACAAGAAAAATATTGTATTATTAAACGGAACTAAAGTTAGGTTTATGGGAGTTAGTGTCAATCTGGAGCAAACAACTGCCAATTAGAGTGGAGGAAATGACTGCGCTTCTGGGTGTGAAGATGTTCCCTAATGCTCTCATCCAATAGGGTGTGCAACTTCACTGTTTATCAATAATCTCAGACCGCCTCTTATCTCTTCAGCACCATTCATCTTCTGAACAACGCTTTGGTTGAGAATAATATTCTGCAAGTGCTATCAATACCAACATGGCACATAGTTACTGCTATAATTCTTAACTCTGGTCAGTTGTTTGAAAAAGTAGTGTATTTCTCTCAAATTACACCTCTGCAGTGACTTACTATATTTATGCTGAGCCTGCTCAAAGCCTCTTAATAAAAAGAACTAAATATTTATATATCAACTTCAGTATTTTACAAGCTATGAAACAGTAGATGGTAGCTGTATTCTGAGTCATCTTGCGTGAGATTGGGCAGTTACAGCTATGTAGACACAGTATATTTATTATGGGCCAAATGAGAGCATTTCAAGCCCTTGCCCTCTTGAAATCCCCTCATTTACACACACATTCAGCTGCAGAAGCAAGTGGGTGAGGGCCGTGCACGTCTCCAGCTCTTGTCTGAGGAGACGTCAGCTCGACAGACAGAGAAACGACCACAAGACTAACTGCTGCCTGCATGACACATGCACCGGTCGTTAAAAAACTTCAAAATATGTCTCTTTTTCAAATGGGGATGTTTGACATGGAAAAATATAGTTACAAAAATGTTGAGCCAGTGTGTATACTTAATTTTGCCTCTGAGGCTTTGAAATCTTCCAATTCAGTGGGTGTGGACTGTAATGGCTGCAGCTCGGCCCACTCAGTGGCTCATCTCACAAAGCTACAGGCTCTCGGTGGCACTTCACCGTGCACTCACTCGACATTAGACTGATCAGTACTGGTGAAGGTAGGAGGGCCTGTGCTCATGTTTGAGGGGGAAGGATTTAAAGCCCTTGGTCATGGGTTTGTGTTGCTGCTGTTGCTGTTGTTGCTGCTGCTGCTGTTGTTGCTGCTGCTGGGTGAAGGGAAAACCAGAGGAGATGCCGGTGGAAGGGGAGCAGTCGCTGGCCGTGGACCACACAGGAGACTGCAGCATCTGCATGGAGTCACTCCACTGGGAGGAAGGGGGTATGTTCATCTGGTACAAGGAAGAACTGGGATTGGGCATGGTGTTTGTGTGGGTGGAGTGCTGCCATGGCGCTTTGGGAGGCCAGGTTTTAGTTTTGCTGTCCTGTGGAACACAGTGGACTCATTAGCAAAGCTGACAAAGTCAATAACCAATCAAAAACAAGATTATCCCTTAAAATTATGACAAACGTTAAATGTACAACTAATTTCAATGCTTTCTTGATGGCAAAAAAGCTAATGCCATTTAAAAAAATGTCTTCACACGAGTAGTTTGCAAAGTGTCAACGCTGGTTAAAAGATATGCTCCATCCATGCCCAGTGTCCTACTTTACCTGGTTATCCTCGCACATGTGATGAAGTGGTGGTGAGGGCAGGGTGCACACCTCCGGCTCACCACAGCTGTGTTTTCTGAGAATAGAGAAATTTAGATCTGAGCCACATCCGCAATAATGTGTAGAAAAACGGGACAATCTATCAGTGCAGCATTCAGTGGTCAAGCTGGCTGACTGAAGATGACGAGAAAAATCCGAGCCAGTGGATGAGTTTGGGACTTACCTCCTTTGTTTAACTGCCGCTACAAGGTCCGGCCCGGAAAACATGGAGAACAGACTATCACCATTGGCTGAAGACGTCTCGTCGCTGGAGCTGGCCGAGTCGCCCTGATTGGCTGACCAGCTGCTGTTTACGGCCTCCCTGAGGACACAACCAAAGGAGGTGTCAGCACTGTTCCTGTTGTACTATCAACAATGTGGTATTTTAAGGAATCACAGGTTCAAATTTATTTCATGATGTCTAAACACCTTGACACAATGAAGAAAATCTCTAATTTATGAAATTATAAGAGTTTACTTGTCTTCTTGATGCTTAGATGTCTTTTAACCCTACAAATCATCTACGTCTTGGTTACATGTACTATACTGTTCAGTTAGTGGCATTTGATGACTAGATACATATATCGCAACATAGAGCAGCTTCTACAGGATCTCTTGCTATTTCATGGCAATTGCTGTATTAAAGTGGTTAAAAAAATAATCCTTTTCATAATCCTTTTATTACAAACAATATTGCTCAGGGTTTACAAGTGAGATGGCTCTGCAGTAATGGCTCCCTGTTTACCTCTTCCTTCTTTCTCAGATTAGTCTTTAAGCAGGATGGTATTGTCTCACACTTGTGGGCTGAATTAAATGTCAACATTTATGATTAACGTGGTAAATGCCTCACATAGCAGCAGAGCAGCCCAGCCTGTGTGCTTGGACATGCTCACGTTTACGGTAAGCGTGTTGTCTCGCTTCTGGTGCTCCAATCTCACGGACGCTATTTTTCTGCTCCAGCAAAAACTTACTCAACACTGCTTTATTGCTTAAATCTGGTGGCCAAGTGTCTGATTGTAATTAAACACTAGTTATACATAAGCACTTATAGTTTCATTAACATACAGCAACTCCCTCGCTGATCTCAATTGTTAGAATGCTGTTAGCTACTCCAGTTTAGCCATTAGCAATGGCTAAATCCTATCCCTCTCTTACTCTCTCTTGCTATGTGTGTCAAATGTTTAGCTATTTCACTGCCTCCTTTAGTGATGTATGTATTTATGTAATAAATGTAATATATTTGCTCAAACAGTACCAACTATACCTTGGCCCCATTATCTCACATGCCATGTAGCTTGTAACTGGCACACTTTTTCCCCTATATTCAATAACACAGCACTCCTGATTTGTGGGAGTCCGATAACAGCCCCACAATGGGAACAAAAGGGGATTTTTTTTGTCTAAAAGACATTTTTAAGCAAAGTTGGCTTGATGTATGGTCTAACATTCCAGAAGTATCTCGCAATCCAGACCATCAGCAGATTCACTACAATTTCATTTATAGGTCATATCTCACCCCCGTGAAAATACACCACATGAAAATAATTAACAGCCCTTTATGCACTTTCTGCCCAATTAAAGCACAAGGCACATATCTACACATGTTCTGGGGGTGCGCTCCCGTTGGTCAGTTCTGGAACAGTATTGCATCCAAATTCTCCGCCTTGTTTAATGTTACTGTGCCTGATACTGTTAAGATCTTTATTCTGAATTATCCATCAGCCTTTCAGCTCTCTGGAACTCAGAAACGTGCTGCGTTTGCTGGACTTACAGATGCTAAGAGAATGATTGCGACTCGCTGGAAAACGCCACACGACCTGTCTATCTGCATGTTAACCCTTTCCTACCTGGATGTGATCTATTTGGAGCTGTCCACAGCGTGGATAAATGGTGCCCCAGGGAAGACTCTGGACACGTGGCTTTGCATCGCTGACTCTATAAGGTCCCTCTCTAACTTGCACAGGTGTTTGGTCCCTTGTCTTCTGCCTGTCTGTGTGTGTGTGTGTGTGTGTCTGTTTCTGCGTGTGTCATTTTGTGTCCTGCCCTGCCGTATTTCCTCTGTTTAATTATTTATAAAAATGTTTAATTAATGTTTTAATTTTAATTATTATTGTTGGCCCTTGGACGCATTCTTGTTTCAGTGTATTTGTAATTGTCACTGTTTATTTCAATATGTTAAAAAAATTGATCCCAAAAATATATAAATATATATATAAAAATATATAAATAAATACAGGTAGTATATTCGCTGCTCTGGAGGCGAGGCTTAGTGAGTTTGAGGCACAGCTCCGCACCATGGAATCAAAATCATATGCTTCCGTAGCTGGTGCGGGCCAACATACTGCAGCTTCTGTTAGCAGCCCTCCGGCATATTAATTCTATCCATCTTATCTTATTCTTCTCTCTTGCTTGTATTCATGCACATGTTAAAATGTCAGTTTGACTACTAAAGTAAAAAAAAAGAAATATGTATAGCAGTGGGTCAGTGAGGAAAGGAAAATGTCATGTACAGATACATACCCCTCACTGTAGTACTCTGGGTGGGACCAGGTCCTGTGCTGCTCTTCAGGCATTGGCCAGTTGCTGCGCGTGTTGCTAGGGCGACGGATGTGCTGCACCTGCCGTTTCTGTTGCATGGCCTGACTGACGCCAGCAACGTAACGTGCAAACTCCGGGTCAGAGCCAACTGTTCATGAAACGGGAGGATAAAAACAACTATGAGTTTCTGACACCCTCAGCTCTTCTCTTTCACTTGCTGGAGCTCAATCCAGTTAGCTAGACTGTCTACCATAGCAGAAAAATCACAATAGCCGTAAGTCAACTCTGCACAATAGGCTTTGACTCTAATGAAAAGAGTCTGCTGCACTGTAAAAATAGAAACCAACACATGACAAATCCAGCATAAATCGTTAACTTGCAGGCGAAAAACAGCTGCTCACACTATCTGTTACTCAGAGCAGAGTCCAACATTGTCTGAAATCTGCTTGAATGATCACAAGATAGTATAATAGTATCAAATACATTAGTTTACTATACACTGAATGGCAGCCCAACATGACATCTGTACTGCATAGTAATTGCTTTTAACATACCTCTTACGAGATATCTGCCATACTGAATGCACTGAATAAAGCCTAATAATAAACAGTTTTCTTCTATGCAGTTTGGCCTTGCCTAACTTGTCACCATCCTGATCTTTTCTTTGCTATTGCTCTCTTAACGTCACTTTAGAGTGCTTTGGCTGAAGACAAAAATAAGCAGGGACATCACTTATCTCCACTGCATTACTTTAATGCAATGCTTTTTGCCTTTGTGTAGGATAATAATCCTTGTATAGTAGTCCTTTGTGTTGGATAGTAACTGATGCCTACAACAATCAAATTTGTTTTATGACACTTAAGGTAACACACCCAAACCCTGTTTTGAGCATTAGGCTTCTGGTATAACGAATAATTTTAGTCCCCAGCAAATCATTTCTCAGATTTTGGGGTAGAAAAAGTTCACCTCATGGGCAAATAAAAGTGGAGGTGCATCTCACCTGCTGGGTCGAAAGGCAGCGTGTCTCCCAGGACTCCAAACACTCCTTCACTCTGGTCCCTGTTGGGCCAAGTGTTGTTGCGGGGCCCCTGCGGCTTCTGACCCAACATTTCTGACATGACACTGTCCATGTAGGTGCTGACCAGGCCCAGACTGTACAGATCCGAGCTCAGATCTGGCAGTCCAGGAGAGCCCCACTGCCCGATTGGACCCAGGGGGGACAGTCCTGCTGGGGGGCCTTGCGGTTGAGGCTGTTGCCCGGAGGTGCCGAGCCACTTGCTTGCCACTCTTTGCTGTGAAAGCACCTGAGGTGGGGTCTGCTGAGGAGGTGGTGGCTGCTGCTGACTGATGGGCTGCAAGAGGTGCTGGTAGTACTGCAGGGCCTGTGGGGAGGGCTGCTGAGGAGGGGGCTGCTGCTGTTGCTGTGGAGGAGGTGGCTGTGATTGTGATTGCTGCTTCTGCACTGATGGTGGAGGCTGGGGCAGGGTCTGAGCTTGGGGCTGTAGGGCACTGTGAGAGATAGATTGGGAGGTTGGCGGAGGTCCACTCGGGGGCTTCAGGTCAGCGGGGTTTGCAGATGCCACGGAGTTCCTCCTCTTGACCAGGGGCGAAGCCTGCTGGGATTTTCCCATGTTGAATCCTGAGAGAAAGTCAATGACATCCTGCATCTCTTGGTCAGTCGGCAGGTTCATCCCCTGGTCCTCGGACACTAAGCCATTGGGCAGCTGGCTTTGTTGAGTAGAGTCAGGGGTGCATGACAGGCTGCTCATCTGCAAGATGCTCTGTAGCCTCCCGTCGCTGTGGCCCAAGCTCTTGGCCTTATCCTCAGAGCTACTGGTTGTTAGCATGCTGCGAGATGGGGTGCTAGGGATGGAGTAACTGCCCCCACTATTTGAGCTGGAGGAGACCTTCTTGGTGAACTTGGAAGTCAGCTTGGATATTGTTTTGGGCAATCCACTGGAGGTCTTGGAGCTGGTGCCAAGAGGCAGGTCTGCCTGGCCGCTATAGTCTGGGCTCTCCCGCTGGAGCTGCATCTGAATAGTGGGCAAGGCTTGCTCTCTTTTGGAGGGAATAGAAAGACAATTACTAAATTATTTAGTTCTAAAAAGAACTTAATACAGTCATCTGAAGTCACTTGAATTAGGGTGACCAACCAGGACAACCAGGCTGAAATAGGAAATGTATAGTAAATATGGACACTTTTGTGTCGAAATTAATCATACCAACTGGGCAAAAGCACCACGGTTCCTTTTAGCCAACTCAAACAGGTAAAAGGTGAAATCACCTAGCTACACAACAAAGCTACATGTTAGAAAATTAATTAATTAAGTAATTATTATCATTGTTTAACATTCACTCACTTTCTCTCCTTCCACCTGTTGATGTCAAACACTGCTGTGTAGAGCACGTCTACTAGACCAAGTGTCTTCTCCGGATCCAAGCTCCGCTGGAGCAAGGACATAGTGGCTGGGTCCTCCTTCAGACACCTGAACATGTACACACGCACAACATGACGAGACAGGAACTACAAATCCACAGAATGTCTTGCATACAAAAGCCCAGGTGCATTGAATGCATTTGACATTCATAAACAAGAAAAGAAGAGCCAAAACAACCTGACAGGCTTAAACACTAGACAGTCATGTTGACTGGTAATAAATAAATAAATAATTAGGTTATAAATGTTCAAATAAGATACTTTTAGGTGTTATTTGCCTTTTATGAGCTATGTTGAATTATATTCCATACCATACTTTTCAGATATGAATGTAGCCTATGAAATTATTACGTTTTACTATGCCATGATATGAATTATTGAAACACCTGGACTACTCAAGTGTATAATTAAACTTGTTAAATTGTACATGTTGGTGCCATTTTGTTTTTCTAAAAGATCCTAACACAATACATGCATTAATATTGCAGTTAGGCATTTATCATGAGAGATTATAGAGTTTGGAATCTGGCGGTCAAAATCCCCGCTCACGGCAGTTCTAGTAGTTATAGAATCCTGGCACTTCTAGTGTTAATAAAAACACCGTGGCCCACTGGCTTTCCCCACCTTGGAAACACATCTCCTTGCCTGGGTGCCAATTTAAACTTCTTCCATTGTCTTAACAGTAAATGACTAGAATGAGCTTTACAAAGAGAAATGCGTTCACATTTATCAAATAACACTGACTTGCTCTGGTGAAAGATCAGCCAGGATCTGCCAACATAACTGCTCCAAGATAGTTACTAGGTATAACGTAGCTCATTACCATGAATGTATACAACTGTATAAATATTAAGGATGGATCAAATCCAGATTTTTGGAGTTTGGCCAAACACAGAATCCACTGGCTACGATGCTGCCAAATCCAAATCCCGAACCCTGCTCCCATCCTCAGTCCATTAACACAGTAAACAGATTAATGAAGTGAACACGTCTGTTTAACACAAGATTTTAGCTGTGACTGTCCTTCCTTTGCCATACCTAAAGTTGCTGCATTTTGGCTGCTGTCTGTAGATTCCTTCCTGACAGATCTTCTTCTTTAAAAAACAAAGTATCTTGATGAGCTTACCATGTAGAGGGAACCTGGACCACCACTTTGGAACCCTCAAGAGTGATTTGGGGAGCATAGGCCTCCTTGTTCTCAATCTGAGCTGTATCAACAACCACCTGTTGGGACACACAAACACACCCAAATCAGCATCTCCTGACAGAACAGCTTTATTCTCAGCCATTGTAAATAGTAATAGGGGGGGAAAATCAATTTCTCCCAGTATAATACAATTTAACAAAACTGACAGTTTTAAAATAAAACAGACTGATTTTACCCTCTACAGTAAGGTTCAAGGTAAGATTCAGTCGCAGGCACAGTCAGCCAGTGACAAGAAACAGGCTACCCTTCCTGTCTGCTGCTAGTCAAATTTATTTGGAAGTTCTTTGAAAGTGGCCAACTCCGCTGGGTCACAAAGAGGGAGGGAAGGTGGGAGGAGTCTATTTCCTGCATTGCAGGAAGTTACCCTATTGTTATTAAAAAGCAGGTGTATCCTTGGAAACCCCGGGCTGCCCAAATGAGAGAGACATGCATACACGCAAATAGTCTGTCAGCTATGTCGAAACCCATAAGACAAGGTTATTGAGGACAAGGAGGAGGAGGAAATGCAGCAAAACAGACAAGGTCAACTTCTTCGATGGACTTGGAAAGCCGTGACTAGTAGAAAAAAGGGAGTAGCTAGTGAATCGTATTGCCAGGAACAACAGACAAACATGTATGGTGATTCTTACGGTCATTATTGTGTGAGTGTAAAAGGAAAATAGGGAGGAAAAAGGCTGTGTGTGGGGAGGCATGACAATGAGTATATGAGAATGTACACTCACCTATAGGATTATTAGGAACACCATAATTATACTGTGTTTGACCCCCTTTTGCCTTCAGAACTGCCTTAATTCTATGTGACATTGATTCAACAAGGTGCTGAAAGCATTCTTTAGAAATGTTGGCCCATATTGAGAGGATAGCATCTTGCAGTTGATGGAGATTTGTGGGATGCACATCCAGGTCACAAAGGTCCCGTTCCACCACATCCCAAAGATGCTCTATTGAGTTGAGATCTGGTGACTGTGGGGGCCATTTTAGTACAGTGAACTCATTGTCATGTTCAAGAAACCAATTTGAAATGATTCAAGCTTTGTGACATGGTGCATTATCCTGCTGGAAGTAGCCATCAGAGGATGGGTACATGGTGGCCATAAAGGGATGGACATGGTCAGAAACAATGCTCAGGTAGGCCGTGGCATTTAAACGATGGCCAATCGGCACTAAGGGGCCTAAAGTGTGCCAAGAAAACATCCCCCACACCATTACACCACCACCACCACCACCAGCCTGCACAGTGGTAACAATGTATGATGGATCCATGTTCTTATTCTGTTTACGCTAAATTCTGACTCTACCATCTGAATGTTTCAACAGAAATAGAGACTCATCAGACCAGGCAACATTTTTCCAGTCTTCAACTGTCCAATTTTGGTGAGCTCTTGCAAATTGTAGCCTCTTTTTCCTATTTGTAGTGGAGATGAGTGGTACCCGGTGGGGTCTTCTGCTGTTGTAGCCCATCCGCCTCAAGGTTGTGCGTGTTGTGGCTTCACAAATGCTTTGCTGCATACCTCCGTTGTAACGAGTGGTTATTTAAGATTAGATTATTTAAGATTAGATTAGATCAATCAAAGTTGCTCTTCTATCAGCGTGAATCAGTCGGCCCATTCTCCTCTGACCTCTAGCATCAACAAGGCATTTTGCCCACAGGACTGCAGCATACCGGATGTTTTTCCCTTTTCATACCATTCTTTGTAAACCCTAGAAATGGTTGTGCGTGAAAATCCCAGTAACTGAGCAGATTGTGAAATACTCAGACCGGCCCATCTGGCACCAACAACCATGCCACGCTCAAAATTGCTTAAATCACCTTTCTTTCCTATTCTGACATTTAGTTTGGAGTTCAGGAGATTGTCTTGACCAAGACCACACCTCTAAATGCATTGAAGCAACTGCCATGTGATTGGTTGATTAGATAATTGCATTAATGAGAAATTGAACAGGTGTTCCCAATAATCCTTTAGGTGAGTCTATATGCAAGTGTTTTAAAAAGTGTGGGGAAGACAATATGGCTACATCCACTTTAAAAACGCATAACTTTTGCTACATTTACGCCTCATGTCCACACTACTCCAGTGTTTCCGAGCCCCTAAATTGACTTTTGGAATTGGTGCTGAGCCCTTTCATTTTGAAAACTCCTAATTACAGCTGTTTCTGACCCTGTTAATGCTCGCAGCTGTTGTACAGATACATTTTGCATTTCATAATGCGGAATGTGATTACAGGCGTGCTAGTATAGACAAAGATTAGTTGTGAAACTGTGCTAAAACACTTGCGAGGACGGAGATTGTTTTTGTTTGTTTGTGTGTTCTGTTGTGAAAAATTAAAACAAAGTAGTGATGATTTAGCCTGTGAGTGTGTGAGACTTTGAGTGTGCTATGTGGTTTATTTTTGGTTGAGTGGCTATAGGATCAAATAAGGAGTTAATGCAAAGCACTCATCCATCATCCAGGGATTGTTTTACAGTTAGCAAGGGGCTGGCATGGCTGAATGGGAACACTCCTTGGGTTGACACACAAAACACGGCAGACCACACAGAGGAAATAAACACACCGGTGTTACTGTTGGGAGAGTCCTGCCACTGACCCTCCCTCCCTGTGACTCTCCTTTTCAACAGGAGGGGGTATTCTGTTTGCAAACTCGCCCAGGCGAGCCCATCCTTCATCCAGATGCTGGAGGAATGTTTCTTCCCTTTTGTGTCTCTCTGGTGTTTGTTTACACCTTTCGGGTGCTTCAAAGCAAGCAGACAGATCTCCTCATCTCCATTACAAATCTGACAAACAATGAGATGCAAGTTGCCAAACCCACAGATGCACAAAAGGAGAGGATTCAGTAACTCAAGCAGAAGTGGCAGTGAAGTATAACAGGCCTGTTCACGTCAGCATGTCACTTCTTTCTGCTGCTCTGTAGTATCAACTACACTGTGGTGATGATGTTAACAAGAGCAAGGGTTAATCCCCTGTTTGTCCAACTCTGACAAATTAGCAGTAATAATCAGGAAATACAGCTTTACTGCAACCCCAATCTTTAACGTCTCTACTCACCAGACCAGCCTGCGCAAACAGCAGCTGGACAGCTGTCTTGCAGGCTCCTCTCCAACTGGATGGGCACACTTGGTTGAGGACCTCGGTGACGGGAGAGTCGTCCCTGGGGGTCACTCCGTTCTGGCCTAATGCCTCCTTAATGAGCTGCAGCATCGTGTGCTGACAAGACAAAACAAAGTGGGTCATCAACAAAGCAGTCTGCCATCACTGTCTGTTGATGTTACACCACAGATGCCACTAAAAAAGCAAAACAATTTTTTACCAGTACTGTCCTCTGCTGAGGTTATTGTCCAAAACATAGTAAGATTTTGTTTAAACTACTGAGCAGAAAAATGTTGGTGACTTTGAAAGAGACACTTAACAGAATCCTGAAATACTAAAATGATTGACACTTAGGGTTACTTTACCTTTTTGGGAGAACAAGATGGGTAACCAATATAAGCAGTATGAAGCTGGCCAGTCGAGCCAAGGAACATACCGTTTTCAGTTTAAGGTTTTCAGCCGCTGACTCGTTAAAGGACACTCCTTTGAGGAAATGCGAGCCGATCTGTACAGGGATGGTGGGCAGCTCGCACTGGATGGGCTGTGAGGTGGTCTGCATCCTGCCTGCCTGCTGAGCCTCCGCCTCACTGCAGCAGCTCTGCACAAACACACACAAGCATGTAATCATACACACAACAGTGCAAAACAAAAAAAACATTGACACATGGAGACACAGCAATGAAAGGATAATTGTTGCCCTTTTATCATTAATATTAAACAAGATTTAAAAAAAAAAAAAAAAAAAAAAAGATATCCAACAAGGTGACTGATGAGCTTTGGAGTTTTGTGGATTTTTTGAGAAAGTACCCACCTGTAAGGCCGCCTCTACAGCTTTGGGGTTAAGATGAAAGCCAGCCTTCAGTGCGTACTCACTATGGCCAAGGCTTTCCAGTGCTGCTTTGTAGGCCTGGAGATGGAGAGAAAACATGACCAGCACTCAGTCCCACATTGATTTCATCACCACAAACAGTTGGTTCTGATGGTTCACTTCCCTGGTACTACAATTTTGTTAATGACACCATCTAGTTTCACCCTGTTTATTAAATCAAAAAGTACAATTCCCTAGTACTAGTACTTTCCCTGCATAAGTGGATGCCCATTAGCTCCCTGCCCTTGGTCTTTGGGGGGGATATTGTACCTGTAAAGCATTGTCAATCTTCATGTTGAGCTCTTTCAGTTGGTGCTCAGGGATGGTGGTGTTGTTGGAGCAGAAGAGCTGCTGAACCTGGATGCCTGCCAGGCAGCCGTCCCGGCCCCTCTCTCTCAGCCTCGCCATGGCCTGAGGGCACAGCAGAGCACTGGGTCAGAGTGACAGCAGAAACATCTACACAAGTGGATTTTACTCCAAATATAGAACAAAATTGAATAAAATGGTATTTTAAAAAAGGATAGGAATTTCTTAGAATACAATGGCAAAATCTTGCAAAATAAAAAGTTGTGTCTAAATAGATGATGAGCACTGGGAAGTACAAATTTTTAGTTGATAAAAAGCATGAGTACAGCTTCTAAAAAAAAGAGAGTGCAGGCCTCCTCTCTCTACCTAAACACCCACCCAGCACATTCTACCAGGGTCCATTCAGGCCTAGTCCCCTCCAGGGCTTACAATCTGCATGCCAGGGTTTAACAGATCAATCAAACTACTATTCTCCTCTCTGCCTTACTTTATACAACAGAGCTCAAAATGGGCCAAAGGGACCAATTAGCCTGGGGATTAGTTAGGTCCTCTTACGAAACTGGCTCCCTTACATGGCTTGGGCTGTGGAGGTGTATAGAACATAACATTACAGATTCACAGACAAACTGCAGCCCAGAAAAGAGGAAATAGGAAATTATGGCTGGCAACCATAAACGGCTGGCATTTCTCAGGAATGTTTAACAAGTCAGCTTTTCACCTCACAGAGACAAACCCTATATTTTAAAGACCCAGACCAGGAAGAGTCCTGGGGCGCACTGTGGCTGCATACCTGAGCTGCACCTTTCCATGAGCGGGAGGCTTCCTCCAGCTCTGTGAGGGGTCTGAGGTCAGAGCCTTGGGAGCGGGTGTTGGTGCAACGCTCCTGGGCCTGGGCAAGAGCCTCTGCCAGGCAAGACTGAGCCACGGGCTGGACCTTCTGCAAAGCCTGTGATAGAAACTGGAAATGGACCTGCATCACCGTGAGGAAGCATCGACCCAGCACCTGGAAGCAGAGGACAGTGATAACTGTTACAACATACGTTCTGAGAAACATCCAACATTGACATGCTGGAATACCTAAGTCAGAAGGATTCCCAGACAAAACAGTATAAATGCCTGCAGGCTAAGAAACTAAAATGTATGTCCACATACCTTAGCGGTTAGTTAACACTCTGAACAACAAGTTACCCTAAGCTCTGGTATTTGGTACATTTTCAGGCCTCTTCTACAAAAATGATTTAACAAATAAGAGTAAAAAAATAAATAAATAAATAAAATAAAATACAAAACTTAAGATCTCTAAAACCAACTTGACCTTGTTATGGTTCCTTTTTCCACAACTTAAGAACAGAAACCATTACAATTGCCAGGAAAATGCAGCTGTTGTAGTATATGCCTACTACAATTATAAGAAATTATCTTTTATATGAAAGGCTTTATTGCCAGGTAAACTAAGTGGATTAAGCATGACAGTTCCCCTGGAATGAGATGCAGTATGTTAATACTTTTTACACAATTCTTTTAATAAAATAATGTCACACCATTAAAACATGAACTATATCAGCAGATTGTCTTCAGGCTCCTTTTATTGAAATATATTAATCATTAAAACACATTTTAAAAAAAGAAAGAAGTGAGGACACCTGAAAAAATGCCATGCTCCAAACAAAAGTCAAATTATAAAACAATCTGGTTTATCCAACAGCCTAAAATATAATCAACTCCTCTTCAGACAACATTTGTCCACTTGTTTTCCCTACTCCTTGCAACAGTAAATACCATAATAGGAAAGCTGAGAGCCAAGGCCGTGCCATGAAGCAGAAATCAGAGAACACAACATCTTTCAAAATAAAATATTTTGCCAAGGCTGACTTCAGACAACTTAACATGCCCATGTGTTTGCATTTGTGGGAAACTGTGTGCTGTAAACATATATCAAACATCTGAGAATTAGAACAACGTGTATTTGCAAACAAGACAGCCACATTTGAACCTACAAGCATCTATCTCCATTTTTCGGTGGTTCTGTTGATTCCTTAACTTACTTTAAATTGAGTTTGCTAATACAATCAAGGCAAAACGGATACATTCAACATAACCAAATATTTCAGGTCGGCATACATCGCTCCACACCTACTGGGTTGTTTTACACAAGTGTGTGTGTGTGTGTGCGTGTGTTAGGTGGGAGAATAGTCCAGGCTTAGAGGCAGTTTGTTGTTCCGTTAGCAAAATAAGAGAAACAGGACACCGCAGGGTCCACCAAGGTCACAGGGTTTTCTTTTTCAGGTACTTGCTGAAAATATCTCAAGGGGGAGGCTGAGTTTTAAAGACAGAAATATGCTGCTGCCTTTTAATGGCAAACTGGAACAACAGGACACAGCTACTTTCATTCTGCAACATGGAAACCAAAACTAAACTGTGCCTAAAAAAGGCATGAAACCTGCACATGTTGGAAAGTTAACCATTTTCATAACAGCTATAAAATATAATGTGATGGTAAATCCTTTGTCCTTTATACAATATTTGAGCCACGGCTTTGCTAGCTGCTTTATTGTTTCGTCATTCCATGCAGTGGACTTACTGTAAAAAGTTTAAACTGTTAAACAAAACATGCCTAATTTGAGTCTGCCAGGGACCTTTGTTGTATGTCATTCCTCTCTCTCCTTTTATTTTATAAATATTTTATAAAAATAATTGAAAGATATGAATATCCCCATTATCCCTGATATCCAAAATAAATTGTTGGGTTTTACTTAGTGTAGGTATTGAGCTTTTCTTTATTCAAATTGTCATCATATGAGCACAACAATGCATGAGTGGTCCCAAAATACAAACAATTGGACTCAGAAGTGTTTACAGATCATCCTCTGGGAACCATGAATGTATGTAAATGTCACTGCAAGCCATAAGTTGAGGTATTTAAATCACCAGGACCTATCCCCTGCATGTCTGTACAAAATAGTAGTTGTTAACATATTTCCACTATTAATAACTTACCAAAGAAATGGTAGACGGACAGACTGACGGACAGAATAACAAGCCAACGGACCAACATTGCCATCACTTGCTGCAAGCATGGCCAATAAAAACAACAGATCTGTAAAATGCAAGTCTATGTCCTTAAACTCAGACCCTTGTATAAAATAGGACGATATATTGCCGATCCCACTGCATGGCCTGAGCTGACACTGGGAGGCTTAATGAACACAGGCCCAGATCCAGTGTGCACAAGATGGGAAATTCCTGCTCCTGCTGTTGACGTTGAGCAACTAACCAATACTCAATCAGTCAACAGGGATTTTGTGTGTATGCAAAGTAGACAAATAAATAATAGATAACAGAAGACACATATAGCCTGATAATGAAGCTTGGACACAATACATATGGCCAAATAACGTAAACTGATATCATCTGTAGTAAGAAGATCACAAAATAGCATGAAAACATGCTGACAATGAGATCAAAAGCAACTCAAAGTGTTTCCAAGTCATCAACAATAACCAAGTGAGGAAAAAAAAATGAGGCCATGGCTACAGCCCAAGATAATGGATAACACATGTGATTAGCTGTGCAGTATCCCACACAGTCATGGAAAATATGAGAAGAGAGCAGCAGAGCCGACGTTGGGCCCCTTTCAGGCAAATCATGCATCAAATCAATATCTATACTTTTATTTCCTGAGAACACCTTCATTAAAAAGGTGCATAGAATCTAGGAGAGAGGCGTTTCTGAGATCTATACCTCTTTAAGTGAAAGGGAGTGTGAGGCTGTGATAATAACCAGATGGTCATATTGCTCCATTGTCTGATCTGTGGAAAAAAACAAAAACAAGGAGCCTTTCTTTGTTGGTAGAAGTCAATGGGAAATCTTTCTTTCTTTTTCTGGGTCTTCCCTTTGACACAATCATTCTAGGGGAACAGGAAGGTCACAAAGGCTTGAACTCTAAATGTCTTAAAACTGGTCACTTACATCCAGTATGTTGGTACTGTACAAGCAAACTTTACTATGGCACTCTAAAGTAATTTGAGATATAATCTCATCAGCTTTTTTTTTTTAATTGTTTAAAGAACATGATTGGGCTAAAACAGATGTTTTCAAAAAGGTGCCCTGTGTATTTGTCTTGTAAACGCACACAAGTTATGGTTACATTCATTATTTCTCAACAAAACAGATTGTGTATATCCTTGAGGTCTAACAAACACATTTCTTTCCTTGTTTTTTTGTGATTCAATTCCTGCATTGTTTACATCCATGTTTGCCAGCTTACAGTCTTCTTTATGTGCCTTTGCGTGCATGTCACTGCCACCAACTATTTATTTTACCTACTTTTGTTTTGAAACATGTCAGACCTTTAAATACGTCTGACCTTCAAATAGCATGAAACCATCGCTAGGAATGTGTATCACATTGCTCCATAGCACCATTAGTTGACAAAAACTCCAGGGGGTACTTTTAAACCGGTTTTGGTCTGAACTGAAAACAGTAGGCGCGCCCAGAAATGTTGTTCCACCAACCTGTGAACAGCAGTTTAAATCCAACTTGTGTTCAAAATATGAACCTGTTTTTTCCTCACTAACTCTTTTCACAATACAAAAGTCAAAAAATTTTAGATGTGTCACTGCATACAGATTAACTTACTTTTAATTTTTAACCAAATTTAAACTTACAAAGCATGGCAAACGGGCTCTAAATGTAACATTTTAATGCATATTTGGCAGTGGAGTCACTCTAAGCAGCCAGAGTGCTGATTTAGAAAAAAAAAAAAAGGTTTGTTTTGCAGACTGCACTGGGGTGGGGGGGGGGGACATGAGGTTAGCAACACAGGGGGAAAAGCTTCACATACCACAACTCCCTTAACTCAGAAATGCATTTGGTTCTTTTTGAAGACCCCATAATACATCCAGCTGCCAGACAGCATTCCTCGACTCGTACAGACAAAAGTCTCTACTACATCACATCGTAAAGGACAGGCTGAATTAGCAGCATTTATTACAAGCTAGGTATAAACAAGTTTATACTGTGCATGTACAGAACTTCTACACATATGTATCCATGAGCAATGCAAACAAACCTAGCCCATAGATAACTGAATCCTACAGCCTGTAATAATACGTGTACGTGAACAGTATTTGGATCACATGATCTTCAGCTTTTTTCCCCCCACTTTCTATTGTTTATACATTTCAGATGTCCAGCACTTATTTTCAAGTCACTGTGTTCTGTACTATGAATACAAAGATATTTGGGGATTAAAAAACACACACACTACAGTGCCATTTAACCCCACTATTTTTGTTCACTTGTATCTGGCACATTGTACTTTACCAACATGACATTTTTTTGCACGTGCAGTGTTTCAGAGGTTAAAACAACTAACACACTGGAATAATACAATTGTGCAATAATGTATTAATAAGTTTCCTCTGCTTTAACAAATGTACCCTTTATGCCTGGGGCCAGACAGCAAGTGTGAGTGCCAAGCCGTGCAGTCTAAACTTTCACAGACTTGGGCTTCCTCTAATATTCATCTGAGCATATCCAAGACCACAGAGAGTCAAAGTTACTGACTGCGGCGCAAAAGTGTTTCCTGTTTTGGGCTCAGCCACATCCACTGAGGTCCTCAGCCCCCCTGCTGAATGCTAAGGGATTACTGAAACACTGATAACCGCCATTATTTTTGCTTTATATTGGACTGCTTTACCTATACCGAAGCACCTGTGGAACATTGCTACAGATTTGTCACAGGTGCCAAAGAATCAGATATAATGGGGAATTCTTCTCGTCTGAAATGCATTTCTAATTCTGAGGAGTCTGAATGCAAGCAAGTGAACAAACTTGAGGCAAGATGGGGGTTAAGATTAGGGCTGCACGATTATTTTTGATCAATATTGAGATCATGATTAATCACAATTATTTGTTGATTTTAACCAAAATTTGTATTGTCACATTGATTATTACTGCACTATGATATTCTGGCCATGGGTCACATCTCTCGCCCAGGTCCAGCAGGCTCCGTCTCACACGCTATTACTCTACGAACTGACAAACTTTACAGAAGAAATGGGTCATGTAACGCAAGATTAAACCACATTGATATAAACAACACTGCTTTGTTTGTGGAGAGGTAGCGGATGCGAGGACATTAGGTCCACCGGTGCGACCTAGAGGAAAACTGTTACTCGCACCCTAGAGCCCTGTGAGCTAACAGTCACAAACTAGCACTGGTCACTGTTGTCTGAAAAACAACACAAATGGGACAAAATGTTGCGTTTACTGGTAAACCTTGTGACCGGCGTACGACCAACTGCTATCTGTTGTGGAATTTTCCTCACATTACTCTGTCCTCTGTGACTGTCTACATCTAGAAACTAAGCTGCGCGATGCAGGGAACAACTGACTGGCACATGATCAGACAGTGGTTTACAGAGCGGTAGATTGGCTTTGCAAAAAAAATAAAATAAATGAATTTAAAATATCGCTTGATCACGCAAATTTGATGGTGGGAAGCCAAAATCGTGATTGTGATTAAAATTTGATTAATTGTGCAGCCCTAGTTAAGATATTAGGCAAGAGGAGGAGAAGCTTTCCCATGTTAAGTGTAATTGGCCTTGGTTTAGCCAATATTTACATGTAATTTGTTAAAAATAAAAATCGGGGTTTGTTTTATGACCTTCAGTAGTTTATAAACTGACCATAGAGTGCCAGTCTGGTTATAAAACTATTTTTTGTTGACTTCACATTTTGCACTATCCACATGCAACAAATATCAATATTTGTCTAATTTTTGGGTACTCCTCTTTCAAATGTTTGTTATTACTGAATTAAACTCCCAGAAACTACTGAACTCAAGTCACAATGTGATTATACGTACTTAATTTTAAGTCTCTATATGCTGCCACAAGAAAACAGTTAAGGACGTTGCCTCCTAATCTGTGGGATGCAGGACTGTCATCCACACAGGGAGTTCCACAGGCTGCAACTGTGTATTAAACGGGGGATAAATAAGCAGATGTAGTAATCTTAAGGAAGGATGGGGTTTACGCTGGGGGCTGCTTGGGTGTGGCGTACAGCTGAAAATACAGCTACTTGATTCTGATGGAACCACATGAGACTTTTAGGGCAGCATACTTACAGCCAAATTGCCAATTGGAATTACTCTGATAAATACTGTAATTTAGATTTTCCATTCAAATTATAAATTCATGATTATGACTTCTCAAAGCAAGAAAAGTCAAGCCCAGATCTTTTGCAGGTGCCAATTTCAAACCGATGCTGTAACCTGAAATGAACCAATAGATCTGACCATTAACCTCCTGACCTGGGTTTAAAGTGGATCTGACACAGCCTGGATTTAGTAGAAAACAGTAAGGGGGAATATGATAACTATTTGACTACACTGCTATTAGGGACTTCTAGTTCTCTCAGCCATATGGTCTGCTCTTCTTGATAATGTTCCGGTTCAACTCTGATGAGCCAATATATTTATACAAAATGTGAGCAGATGCAGACCCAGTTCTTGTGTAAGCAGTGACAACAACTAAACTAGTCTGGAATGAATGGTCAGACACGTGCGTGCGTGCGTGCATCACTGTGACTTTTGGGTAAAAAGTAAAACACTCAATTTAGCAGGCATGACAGGACAAATAAAGACAACAGTGTAAAGGAGAGAGACATTTAAAAAAGTAACATGAAACAGAGAAATTTATTCTCATAACACAGCTGAGCCTTTTGGATATTTAGTGAATCACCTCACCTAAAAAACATGTTTCACATCAGCAAATTCAGTGCTGTGGAAAGATGGTTTGGTATTCACAGTGACAAAAGATGACTTTTCTTCTCACATCCTCAGTGTTTTTCACACCTCACCCTCAGATCCTGACACAAGCTTAACACTGGGTGGGGGAATCTTATTTGAGCCAGGAAATACTGATTCATGGAGCTAGCCTTTGGACAGAGTGCCACTAAGCATCTTAGCACTGCTTCTCAAAGACAAGTCATGAATAAATGAATATAATAAAAGTAGGTGGTGCTTAACTATGGCGCTTTAGGTTGTGAGCTCAACTAATTCATTCCAGGATAGCAAACAGTAGATCAGATAGAGACATTTTAATTACAGTAAGTCAACATAATGTGACAATAAGTGGAGATGGTGTGTGTTTCTGTGTGATCACCTACCTCAACATCCTGCAGGCTGAAGTCGTTCTGGTCTTTGAAGTTGGCGGCCCCGGCACTCAGCTCCATCAACATCTTGGCGATTTCAGGCTTTATTGCTGCAGTCAGCCTGCTGGCCGCCTCCATAACGTGTTCCTGCACGTCCTTCAGTTGCATAGCTGCTTTGGAATAGTGAGAGTTCCTGAACACACTGCTGAACAGGTCTGTGAGGAAGGCGCTGGCCCGGCAGAACACATTGAGGGCATCCAAATATTTGGAGATGCCTTGCTGGATGTCTGCAACTGCGGTGGTGGTGCCGGAAGGAGGAGGATGGCAGCTGCCAGGCATGCCAACCCCGGTGCCCATGGGCGAAGAGGCAGAGCAAGAGGAGGCCAGGGAGGCGCTCAAGGACCGGCTCAGCTCAGGCATCTGGTACTGCTGGTGCTGTTGCACTTTCTGCTTGGACCCGCCGAGCAAAAAGCGACGCTTGTAGTCCATTTTACTTTCCTGCGCACTACAACAATACATAAGTGGTGCAACAGCACCGGAAGGATCTGTTTTTAGTTGGTTTTCTTCACACAAAGTGCTCTTGTCCTCTTTACAAAAAAACAAACCCTATCCACAGTCCTGGAACTGTTCAAGTTACATAAAAAGACAGCTCAAGGATCCCACCTGCCAGAGGCTCATCTCAGTATGCCTTGTAGAGAGGCAGGACAGAATTGGGAGAGGTCGGAGGGCAATCAAAAAGACTGGCAAGCTGAGCGAAATGCTTGCATGCAGCCCTGCTGCAGATACGTCAGGCCCAGCTTATGAAACAGCACAGACACACCTTCAGATTCTCTGTTTCCAGCTCCAAACTAAATTATCATAATAGGGGAGGAAAAGTCAAAAACACTCCTTAATTAACTTAAAGTGACACTACAGCCAAGTTTTAAAGTGCATTAATTTTCCTTCAAAATGGCAAAAAAAAAATTCCTTCTTCATCCAGTATATATAGAGTATATACACATATGTATTTACATATATATATAAACCTATACCAGCCTGCACTAATAAAATAGAAAATCTTTTTAAAAGCTGAAAGCAAAAATGAATCCAAGGAAAATCAGACACTGGTCAACAGCACAGAGGAAAAATGACTAATAAAAAAATAACACAACAAGTAAGTAAATGCTGGAATCAGAGGATGTGGTTTCTTGTACACTAGCTGGTAGAGGAGCTGTAGAAGGTGAAGGGCAGACAGATCCAGTCCGTCTCAAATCCTCTTCACAAAGCAGAACTCTGCAGGCAGTGAGCGAATGGCCAGCTGATAACTCCGTCTGTCTGTCTGAAGTCTCCAGCAGCTGCCTGGATTCTCCCCTGTATGCTGGCTGAGGTAGATATTACTCACTGCGAAAACAAGTGTGCTCCCAGGTCTCGCTGCTCTCCGCGGATGCAGATTAGAGCGACAAAAGCACAAATGTATCTGTAAGGCCTCTAGGTCATTTCCTATGGGAGGAAAGGGCAGAGACACAGAAGAGAAGGTTAACAGCATGTCAAAGAGGAAGGATGAGCTGAGCTTCAACCGGTTTACTGTTACACCCTCAAAACATGGCCAATTATGAGGCAAACTTTACTTGACTTGTAGCATTTCCTCATTGGCAAATATTAATACTGTACGTAAGGACTTTGTTAAGTTTTAATGACATGCCTTGAAAAATAGTAGCTTTAGCAATAACGCTGGCTATTACTCTGAAAAGCTGAAATGATAAATTCATAATTTCTCAGTTGTGCAGTTGAGCACACCCGCTTCACCGTTACAAAAGTGTAAGCTACCGAATAATTTAGTTTTGTTCAGTTTTAAATAGATCAATACAGTGCTAATATCAAACCCGAGTATCAACTGTGACATCCATAATATCTGTGGGGTGTATCAACTGTTGTAGTGACATAACTTATTTTTCTGCTCTATTTGAAAGAAGATGACATTTAGCCCATTTCTCTAAACTTGGTAATAATATATTACTGTTTGGTAAAGAGCTGTGGTTTAAAGTTGAACATTTCTAGACGATTACTAACACCATACCTCACAGAGCGTCTCTGAAAGAATCTTTGGCAGCGTCTGGTTTAGCAGAACACAGCTGCAGAGAGAGATTCCTGCAAGAAGCCATTGTTGGAAGACACTGCAGGGTCTGTTGAGGGACCCATAGTAGGAGTTACAATACTCTCATTCAATACCCAAGCATTATATGAACTGTCCGTCTCCTTTTGGCCTTTCCACTTGATTATGAATTTCATATTTTTACATTGTCAAGATCAAGGGGAATTTGGTCTCACATCTCTTACTCTCTTAAGTAATCTTAGTCAAAGACAGCCCAAGGTCAACTGGTGACTGAATTTTAGAAAGGCATGATTCAGACTGAACACAGTTAATGACATCTCTGATCTGCAGTCATTTAAAATGCTTCATGCAAACTTCGAAATAGCCTGTGTCAATAAAGCTGACAGAAACTTGAAATAAAAACTACCTTAAATTGGTTTTAGGAAGTAATCTGTCTTCTTTCCTTTCCATGTATCAAAAGAAATGGGTCTGTAATAACCTGTATGTATCTGAGGTAAAAATATTTTTTGGAGTGGAAACTGGATTCAATATTGTGATTTTGTGTTATGTTGGCTAGTAGGTGTAGCTTTCAAAGAAAACAATCATAGCGGCATTGAAGTTGATACAGACACTCCTGATGAAATTACACTCAATGGCACAAAACATCAATCACCAAACATCAACAGGATACTCTAATCTGTTAAATACACAGCAGGGCTATCATTGTGTGGAACTTTCATGCTCGTATCTTGTAGCACCATGCCGAAAGCTTCTGTATTTTGGGATGAGTTGGGGAAAAGAACTTGGAAGGAGGATTACTGTCCCCAACTAGATAACACCGTCTAGCCTGCTGTCATTGTATGCTAAGTGTCTGTGTCTGCGTAGTGGCCTTACATGCGTAGCTTCCGTTATCCATCCACGCCAACATTCTCCTGACCTTCAAACTTCGCTTCCTTTCCCAAACAGAGGAACGCCCGGCATAAATTGGCCCCCCCTCATTTGTCCCTGGCCGTAAAGTAAAGAGACAAAGCCAAGGGAAACTAGTGACCTCCCCATGAAGGGACAGCAGAGATATGCTTTCCATTTTTTTTAACCATTATATTACAGACAGGTAGGGCTGGGTAACGTTCAAAGATCTTGATACCGGTACCATTGCCATGACTTTGATACCGGTTCCTAAACAATACCCCCCCCAATACAAATTTTATAAAATCAAATAAGTGCATTAGGTTGGTGGGAAGAAGACTGAACTAGTCAGCAAGCCACCATAGGGAACAAAACTGGCCAATTTTCATTTTTGTTGTGGTGGCACTATTGTCACATGCAGTGCAGAATAAAATGGAGGACCACAGCTGGAAATAATTTTCAACTAATTGTGTGGACAGTGGTGAGACCACTTTAGGAAGGTGGTTTGAAAGACCAAAGTTAAATATTTAATCTTTGAGAAAAAACATTTGTTTTTTTTGGCAGTTTAATTAGCTGTGGTATTCCAATCCCACAGTTTCATCACAGTACATCTGTTGACTCAAATCTTTTTTCATTCCGATAGTGAAAACATGATAAAAATCACATTGATTTTTTTGTATATCAAAATGTAAAAACGTTATACTATGAAATTTTGCACAAAGAAAATATGCTGTATGATATTGGTATGTAGTATGGTACTGAGACTTGGCATTTGTGACTTCAACGAGTTCTATGGATTTTGACTTTTCTGAGAGTGAAAACCTCATCTTGGTTTGATGTAGTTTATGGCTTCACACACACCTATGAATGAATAAAAAAAAAGGTAGGAACTGATCAAGTACAACAAGTTTTCTAAACAACAGAGAGATATTTTAGGAGAAACTGTGGGCTACTTGCTTTGGTACATGGTTGTTCCAGGCAGATATAAATTATCTATGTTACGTTAGAGAGTGTTAGTGGTCTACATTTCCTTCCAGGCTTTAACATTCCGTAAACAGCGGTTTTCCCAAGGGGAGTAGACATGGCATCAATATTAATGAGGCTTGCAGACTTCTCGGGGTAGCTCTATTGGCTGTCAGCCTCCTGTTGCAGGGCACACTGTATTAGAGTTGCACCCAAACAAACGCATGTGATAGCAGAGTCCCTCCGGATGCACTGGAGTTGTGCCAGCCCACTTTTAAAGCCTTTCTCCAGCAGGGGCTGCTTGGGGCTATTGTTAGCTCTACTTCCCCACTCACCGTACTTGTCAGCTGCTCAGCTTCAACAGGAAGGGGGTTAAGGTTTCCTGGAGCAAGCACCCTGTCGCCAGTAAGAAAAAACGTCAAACCAAGTATGCCACTGGGTAGGGGTATGTAGTAAATCATAGTACCAAGTATGATTTACCTGTCTGTGCAAAGTACCTCTGGGTAAAAAACTGCAGCTATCAATAGAAAACTAGGGGGCTTTTTTTTTTTTTTTTTTTTTTTAAATTGCTAGCATTCTAGCAACAGGCTTCAAAATGTTTTCACAATGTTCAATCTTGCATACTTTTCCGCAACAACCCACCTTGCTTTCATAATGGCAAACATTTACACCTGGGATGGTGCCCAGTACATCTGCACCCTTCTAGTACTAGCCACTGAGCAGCTCCACTCGAGCATACAAGAGCCATTGCTCAAAGGCACACCATTTATTGAGATGCATTTGCCTTTTATATCTTATTCACTTACAGATTTCCCAACAGATTTGGCCAACTAAACCCTCTGGTCACAAGCACTCATTATACCAATAGCATTTACTTTTGGATCTGCTGCCATATTTGTGTGACTGTCACAGTTTGTGTTTCTGTCGCTAGGTAGTTACAGGTAGTAGCTGTGGATGGGGCAGCTGTTAAGCATGCTGACAGCTCCTTATCCATTTGCCACTGCAAACAAATGCGGGCCCTCTGATGCTCCAGCCACAGGCCCGACATTAGCTCTCTCATGAAGTCTATTTCAGCCTCCATGGGCAAAACAGCTGCCCTACGGTCCACACCTCACTGTTTTTAGACACTCCAAAAGGTTCAGCTCAAAGAAAAAGAAAAGAAAAAAAAATGTTCTCCCTACATCTGTTGCCAATGAAGCAAAGGAATGCATTTCCCCAGAACCCTCCTAATGTGGGTTCAAACAAGCACAGAAAAGCACATCAGGACAACCAACCATACATTGCAAAACATCTCCTCAAAGTATTACGTCATTGTGTACAATAAAAATACAAAAGAACTTAAAGAGCAAGACTGTTTATTTGATAGGAGACCTTCACTGAAGACATTCCATAGAGCAGATAAGCTACAGTTAAGTCTGCAAATCAGCAGACAGGTTGAGGAGGTCAGTCTAAATGACAGGACAAGTGCCGTGAGCAACTGTGTGACAGGAGCCGAGCCAGGCTCCTCATGCCCACAGAACACAAGGAGAGTATTGTGGCAGACCCTGGTCTCCTCATACCAGCACACAGAAAGAAAAAAAAAACACTCATATGCAGCTGCATGACTTTGTGAGAGGAAGAGAAAAATAAAAGGCCTTGGCTATGATTTAAAATTAAGTGCAGGAATAGATATTCTGCCATCAATATAGAGTTACTCCTGGAATTATTCGTAAGCAGCTGCAGGTTATGGTGGTTTGACGGTAATGTTTGGTTTAATGTTTTGGCTAATCCTGTGTTGGTCCCATTTTTGATCGGAGGGATTGGAACTAAAAATACACATATTACTTTGATAAACAGTTATAAAAAGCTGTGCATAGACACTTTTCTGTGAAATTATAGCAAATTCTGCTAAATTGGAATTTCTACCAGATTCTACACTTTCCAAAGCAGTAGTGAAACTTGTCCTACAGCTGGTGCAAACTACTGTTGAAGTAGTTAGGACAAAGCCTAATACTCATATCAGTCAAGAGACTGATGCAGTTAGTGAACAGGCTGGATAATATTAGGCTAACCTGTACTGCCATAACAGACATTGTAAGTAGCTTACGGCTTCAATAAAAATAGCAGACTCGCTAATCTAACAAAGGACATGGGGGCCCACAGGTCTTTGTCGCATATGCAAACACATTTCAACATGTGCCTTAATCAAATAGTAATATGTTCCAACAGCCTAAGAAAGAAGGAAAAAAAAATTTATAATTAATTTAAGTGTCACCAACGGAATTAAGACAATAATGAAATTCTAAATGGGCACATCAACGCCAATACATAAGAAGTCACATCTGATATGCTCTAATCAGAGCCTTTTCACAACGCATACATTCCTTACAGTCAGTATTCAATTGATAGCAAATGAAATGATCTCCAATACCCTTTTCAGAAAAGCAGCATACAATCAAGTGTGTTTAGTGTGCCCAACCGGTGAGTTTTAACAAGTGAGAACCGTGATGAAAGGCTCCAACGTCAGTTCCATTCATGAAAGGCTGGTGGCAACATGTGGGGATGAAAATGCTTCCCTCAGCCTATATTGAGCAGGCTATATACTGAGGTTGCAAGTTGTGCTGCATGCCAGCCACCAGAGTGCTGTATTTTTAGCCAGGACAAGAGTAAGAATTTATTCTTCCAATTTAGGCACAATGAGACAGGATACGGATGTGAAAATTCAGGCTTGGTCACGCAAAACTGTATCTGTATTTCAACACCGAGAGCATGTGTAGAATAGGTTGAAAGGTATGAGTACAACAGGATATAGTAATGTGATGGCGTGACGAACCATACTTTAATCATTGTACTGTGGTTCAAGCCACCGCTGTAGTGCCCTTAAACAACATGACAAATCACTATCAGCTCCATAATTCACTGTTTAGCTGGCGCCTGACTTCCAACCTTCAAAACAAAAACACAAACAAACCTTTAAAAAAAAAAACATAACATTTTGTCCATGATTTCCTAAATGAACGGCCGCATGCAACTTGGCTTTTCTGCCGGGATTAATGAAGACAAGTATCACATTACATGAGAGCCTTGAGTATTGTTTTATTGGATCATCTCTTATGCACGAGCATTCATGCATCTCACTGGGAACATTTGACTGAGGGGCAAATAGCTGAACACAAGCTAAGTCTAAACTGGTTTCCCAGGAGACAAGGGTGATATTTCCCATGCTGCAAGCCCTGTCCCCTTATCTGCAAACTCGCTAGTTGCTTCCCTCTGGATAACAACTGGCATCTTCTGAATTTCTTCCAAGTAAATAGCCTGTTTGGTTCAAAGTGTACAAAATAAGCAGTGCTAACCAAACAGTAGATGAAACAGCAGTGGACTACATGCCGAGCTGAAACATCTCTGCTACAGAAGAAGCAGACCTCCGCCTCCCTGCCACACACCAGTGCAAATAGTGTTGTTAGTTTTGTGCATCCAAATGAAAATCCTGTCACACAGTACAAACTCAAACAAGCCTGTTTCTCTCTGATGCATCTGCCAACTAACCTGTTGTAGGTGGATATTATCTAACGCAGTGAGGCTGCATCAAAACCATGTTTTTAACTGTTAGGCCAGAGGTGGACAACATGGCTAACTGACACAGAAGATGCTTTTTTTTTGGGTCAGTCTCTGTAATGATGTCTAATTTGATGTACATGTTGTACAACAAAAATATACTACAATGCAGCTTTTATGTAATACGTCTGTCCAATCTTCTTCACCATTTTTATTAGGGCTGCACGATAAGGGTAAAGCATCTAATAGCGATTATTTTGACTGATGTTGTGATTGTGATATGCTTCACAATATTTGGAGGGAATGATCATTTTTGTCTTATTATTCTCATTTTCATTGAAAAATATTAAATTGAAAAGGATTAGTATGATTAGATAGTGTGATATGTGCGAGGATTTAGTCTGTTGGATATGGACATCTCTGCATCATCACAAAACATAATTCAGAATGGTTTGACACATATTTTGCCTTTAAAAAATATTGCGCACCCCCCCACTGTGATTTCAATATTGCACTAGTGCATATTGTGATTTCGATAAAATTGCGATTATTTTATCATGAATTTTAGTAAAATAATATGTTTACTTAGACTTAAGAAGCTCTATGGCAGGGTGGCCCAAAATGTTAGTTAACAACCCTTTCAATAACAAAGAATCACAGCCATAAAAAACTGCCACTTCAAAGCATCAATGCATTACATTTAAGTATTGAGCATTTATAATATGATAATATACACTTTGAGTTGTTTATCATTACAATGAGACAGAACTGCTTAAAATTAACAGAACACTTGATTTAATTTACACGATTCAGTTACTACCAAGCTTTATGTTTGAGCCTTGCCATGGAAGATGGTGCGTTACTAAAGTGTAGTTTAGTTTATCGGGATTCCCATCAGCTAGCGCCCTGACGTCAGCCAGCCTTGGGATCTGTACCAAAATGTTGAGATAACATTGAGATGTATACTCTGATGTATGTATAACCAATCCATAAATAACTAGAATATTTCTGAAAGGTGGGGCCTAATGGAAGCTAAAAACTGAAGATAACACTTAAGATTCCTTCTTGGAACACCTGTTGTTCCTTTGATATTATGTTGGCCACAGACACACACTTAAAAAAAAAAAAAAAAAAAAACTCAAGGAATCTGTCTGGTCTAATCTGAGAGAAGAACACAAATAAAAAAAAATTAAAAACAACCTCAATACACAATATGTTAGAATTCCAAGGTTCTACCAAGGTTCTAATAATACCATGACCTGGGTAAACTCACCCCTCGCTCTGTAACACTCATCTGTATAATCTGAAACTGTGCAGCAAGAGAAATATTAGAAAGCTTCTTTGTTGAAGAAAATAGCATTCAGGTCTGTGGAGACAGGCCAGGCTTGTACTCCACCCGAGGCAAGCGCAAACAGTCATCTTGTGACTGTTTGTCAACTTCCTAACATGTGCATCCGGATTCAATGTTAGACTAAGTAAAAGTGTCACTTTTGGTCATATCACATGTTGAAAAATACTGACAATAAAAAAAGCAGTTAATTCACTGGGCTTACCATCCAGGCACACAGTTGAGTAAGCTATTGAAGAGAATGACTTTACACAGACAGGAATTTTGCAGAGCAGAGCACGTATTTATATAGTGACACAGCTGTGGCAGGTGTCAACACGTATGTAGGTTCATGGTTGGTTAATGGAAGCTGTACAAGTAGGGCTGGGTGACATGGAGAAAATCAAATATCACCATATTTGTATACAAATACCTTGATATCGATACTGCAATGACATTGTAGTGTTGACTATTGGTGCTTTCAAAAAATATTTACACAATAAGATTTTTGATTAAAAAAAAACAAAATCACCAGTAATGTGGATATAATGACTAAGCAGGGAAAAGTCAAATAATACAACAGCTAGAACAGTGTGGTAAGTTCAGAAAATGACAACTTTACTGTAATGCAGCCTATAAAACCAGGAAAAGACAACACTTATGCCATTTATATCCAAAATCTAAGACGATATCAAGTCTCATATCACGTCAATACAAGATTGATATTTTGCCCAGCACCATGTACAAGCTTACAAAACTCAACAGAAAGGCAATTACCTTAACATGACAGCATTTTTCCAAATCTAAAATAACACTTTAAGATTTTAATGTCCGTCAGTCTATACTGGGCCCCTGTTCAACATCAGCAGCCATACCGATCTTATGACTAAAAACAACACAAAACGTTCTATGATTCAAAGTTGAAAAGGTCAAAACTTTTCTGTCATATTTCTCAACAATGTTGACAACTTTATTTATTATAAAGGCAGCAAAAACAAAACATCACTTCAACCATATTAGAAAAAAAAAACTAAAACTGGATAAATTTGACCTGCCAATTCTGTTGATGAATAACATCCCTTAAACAAATAGAATGATACACTGACAATGAAAGATGACTTTCAGATTCTACCAGGGAACAGACTGGCTGGTTATGACAAACCTTGCAGACCTGGATAATTTTTCCTTCAAACATCCAATCCACAGACAGACACCCTCAATCACTGATTGTGATCAGGGGCAATCTTCTTGTTCTTCACATGATCTAATGCTATGGGCAACTGAAGGGTTAATTCTACTTTAATTTCTACACTCCAACGACCAAAACAGGAAACACTGTCCACATGATTTCAAAACACAGATCCCTGGATAGACTGTAGATTCCGACACTCCTCGACAGAAGTGGGGCAATGTTACATATTAACGCCATTCCAGATATCTCATATGTACTGTAGAGCCTATATGAAGCCACGTTAAAAACCCCACTGTGGTTGTGTAATAAGGTACTGCTCTTGTATTCGCATAGTAGGATTATTTACTATCAGTTTACAGAAATTGAAAAACAAAATTGTTCCTAGGCATTCTGTTGTTTGATCCAAGAACATTCAATCATCACCGTGTATTTAGAGGGCTTTTCTGTGAAATGCACCTCTCTAGTAGTTACTGCTGCTCTCTATACGGTATCAAAACACAGCACGGCTGCACTCGGGCGATTGGGTATTAATACATCAGCGAAACATGGTTCGATACTTAATTTTGCAACTTCAATGAGGCAGAACACGAGTTGGTTTGTTTTGTACTTGCTAATGGATTATTATAAAACCCCGATCACTATTTGGCAGGAAGGTGTAACAGAATCCCCGCAAGCGCAGTTAGAAGCTCTATGGGATGACATGGCCCAAGTCATGGGAACACTATGTCGCAGCTATTAATACGGCCTTTTAACGCCCTAAATGCAGGGTCGCCGGAAAGGCTTCCTCGGCATCAACACACCAAACGTTAGAAAAGCGAATGACGATACAGCGTACAGACGGTAGGTACCCGGTACCATAGGTCGGCTGCACTCCCGACTTTGACACTCGCCCACTGGCCACACAGAACCAGACACTTTCCATGAATTCCATTAATATTGTCAGTCTAACATCAACCACAGACATCAATTACACTGCCATACGAGCTGCAAATCACGTATTTGTCGGTCGATTGTCTTAACGTTAACCCACATTCCTTTTTGTGCGGTGAGCGATTCACGTTTACGTTACCCACTGCAGCGCATAACTAACAACCAAGAACGCCCAAGTCCGTTAACAGACATGCAGTCAAACCTGGTTGCTGTTAACGCTAAAGCGCATTAACTTACTAGTCTGTCTTAGCTAACTGCAGTTGTCACGGCTATCCGTTGTCAAAACGTGGATCAAATATGGAGCATCGCACATAGATACAAACCAGTGGCAATGAAAACAGAAATAGCCGATACCGCCAATCTCTCCTCCTTCGCTAGCATAGGCGGTGGATGCGCTTCATCAGCAGAGATCAAATTGAGTTTGTATACCATATATGCGTATAGATGCAAAAATATGCCACATGTGTTTGCAGCCCTCTCTAAAAACATCTGTCTGACTGTTTATGGGGGGCTACGATTTTAATTATGGAGAGAAAATGCAGATATGCACGTCAGAGTGAGGTGCGTCCGATAATGGACGCATCCGAGTTTCATCGGTTCTAAGCAGGCTAGCTACATAGCTAAGCGAGCTAACGTTAGCTATCCAGCTAGCTCTCTGCGACACGATTGTAAGCGTTCATGGAAAACACCAGTAAATGTAAGCGGCCCAGTGATACTTCAATATAAGCCAACAGCCGTATGCACCGCCGTAACCCACAGGAAACCAAATAGCTTCAGTAAAACACTAGAAAAATGTTAGTAGACGTTAAGTTAATCACCACATCGCTCACCATCTCTAGGCATCCACCCTCTTGACAGCGAATCCCCTGTCTGTGTCACAGCCGTTAAGACCACATCAATAAAAACAAAGACTTCCGGTAAAACCTTCACAATAAAACCATTGCAGACAAAACAACTGGTCCACTTTTGGTAGGATTTTAAACCTGGTTTTAAATAACTCATATTTGCATTTTCATTTGTGTAATTTCCAAATAGTATTTTCTATCTTGTTCCAATTTAATATGCCATAGAAAAAAACTATTTTCCAGGTGATGTCTGGGTGTCTGTCCCTTTAATTTGATTTAAGACTAAAAAAAGATGTGAGTTTAAAAAAAAAACATCGTGAAAGAATTGTATTAGGAAAAATATAGTAGGACAACATGCTTATTCAATTGGAAGCTGAACCAAAAGTATATCAAACCTGTGGTGTACGTTGGCGGAAAAGCAGTTGTAAGCATAACAAATAAGATGATAAATCAAAACTAGCCTATAGAATCATGCAAGTGTAAGAATTTCTCTGTAAATCGTTTTAGTCTTCATCAAGGATACTGGTTTTCTCATCTGAGCCATTTAGTCAGTAATTAACATAATAACAACAATTAAAGAAATATAAGTGATTAGTGTCAGAAAGGTATATTGGGGTACTAAGTCATAATGATCATAACACTCACCAACCTATCATCGTGATTTATTTCAGGGTATTTCGTAAGTTACTGTCACCCACTTCACCTTTATTTTGAAATTTAAATGCCATTCCCGAAATTAAAATAGTTTTAAGCCCCGCAACACACAGGCACATCTAAACAATAGCGGTGTGAGAATTATTCACGGTTTCCCCCCCCGGGAAAAAAAAGCTTCTCTACAAAACTCTAAGACTCTAAAATGGAAAGTGGGTCAATATAATTGAGTCATTAGAAGTCTACTACTTTTCATATTTATGTAATTTACTATGTAAAATGCCTCTGACAGTAGGGCCTAGGTAATCTAATAATAGGCCTATCCAAATGACAGTAGGCTATACTGGGTTTTACTAGTCATGCTGGTGATGTGAAATTGTAAGTTAATTCTACTCGTGTACTCCTTTATCTTTTTATCTTTATCTTTTCGGATCCCCAATAGCTGCTATGACAATGTAGCAGCTACTATTCAGGTCTCCACATAAAACAATCACAACATATAAAAATCCTATTCATCTTTACTTACATTTAAAAGAAGACATATACAATAATATCATTGTGTAGGCTATATGTAACTCCCTGCTTCCTTCATTCCATTCAGATAATCTTTCTGATATCCATCGTTTTGATATACCACTCTGACAATGCCTGAAAAGAATAATTTGTTCTAACTATACTAAGCTTTTCCCGCCCTCTATTGTTTGATAAAGAATATTACATCCAGCACTACATACCTTTTTAAAAACGGTCACTTGGGGGCGTGGAGGTCCACAAATTGATGCTGGAGTTGTTTTTATCTGGGGTTCATGGGGTTTGTATAGTGTAAAAATACATGTATTTAATAAGTAATAATTTGTTACTTTTTGTTAACTTTTGTACTTTGTTAATTAGGATCTTAGAGACTTTTATACAAATTAATGTATCTATATATCATACAATATTTAGCAACCATGATACACTGTTTGTAATGTCAATGATGATGCATTGTGCAATGACTATTTATAATATTGACAGCTACTGTGTATTTCAAAAGGATTGAAGTGCAGAAGGAGAATGAACCACAATACTGTCTGTACCATGTGAACTACATGCCACTGAGTGGCTGTACTGATGACGCTTCCCTATCAGCATGCACTGTAACCCTGCAGGACAGTGTGGAGGTGTGACATGCACGGGTCCTGAATATAGTGTGTCTCTTGTAGGAGGGGCAAGTGTGGTTCTGGTCTGAATGCCCTTCAAAAAGCTTTTCCCCTGACCTGCTCGGCCCCACTCAGCCAGGCTAGTTGAGCATAGCGGAGAACAGGAAGCCCCTCGGGACACCATGGGACTCACACAGGACCCCAACTTCAAAAAGCTGCAGGACTGGTACACAGCCCACGCCCTGAACCTCAACATGAGGCATATGTTTGAGGCTGACAAGGAGAGATTCAACAAGCTCAGGTATGCATCCTATTAACACTTTTTTTGTTATGTTAAAAAGCAGTTTGCACAGCATCACTGAACAGGCAGTAGATATATGAGATATATGTAGATATTTTGTTTGCTGGGTAAATTAGCTGTAATATGAGTGTAACTTTGCTGCGTCTATAATCTGTTGCCAGTCAAATTCAGTTTGATAATGCTCTGATGCATTCCTTCTATGCAACTGTGCAGCGTCATTACATAATACTGAAAACTACATGTTAAACCACCACTTGACCACACAATCATACTATGTTTGTTTGGATATTGTTTTCAGTCAAAATGTGACAGTCATTGTGATTTTCTGTACTTTCAGACATTCATTATTGTCTAAATATACAGGTTTTGTTTTATTTTACTCTGGCATTTTGACTATTAATTTTACAATTTAAGCAAGAAGACTAAACAATGACCCCCATGTACAGCATGCCTGTATGCCATGATCATGCAATATGTATCTGCTTATCTTACCTGGACAATGTTAAAGTGTAAGCCTTGAGTATTAATCTGAATTCTGAATCAAAATGTCACAATATTTCTTGTTGTGGTCACTGTTGTCTTTCTGTGTTTGGACAGCCTAAGAATGAAAACTGAGGATGGAGACATTCTTCTGGATTACTCCAAGAATCTTATTACTGATGAAGTCATGAAGATGTTGGTTGATCTGGTAAATTCATTTCCATCCTTATACGACTTACTTATTGTTTCCTAATAATATAATTGGATTATGAGCTGATATGGGCAGCTGTAAGGGGACAATCCCATCAGTCCTTGCAACAAGCTGCAAGTGGGGTTCCATTTATCTGATATAAGCTTCTTCTTAAGACAAAATATCTATCTTTTTATGTACACATGTTGAATGTATTGATTGGAGGGATTGATCATTAATTTGAATCATAGCCACAATATACCATCCAACATTTGAGGTGGCAGTAGCTCAGTTTCGTAGGGAGTTGGGGTTGGGAACTGGAGGGTTGCTGAGTCAAGTACGGAGTGTGGATTGGTAGCTGGAGAGATGCCACTTCACCTCCTGGCCACTGCCAGGTGCTCTTGAGCAAGGCACCGTACCCACTCGGGGCACTGGTCCAACACTGGCAGCACACTCACTCTGACATCTCTCGATTTGGGCATGTATGTGTGTGTGTGTTACCAACAAAACAGAATGTAAATTGTAATCCCCCACTGGGGATCAATAAACAGTATAAATTATAACATGTATTTTATTTTTCAGGCCAAGTCGAGAGGCATTGAAGCTGCCAGAGAGAAGATGTTCACTGGAGAGAAGATCAACTTCACTGAGGTGCTCTTTGTCAACCACTTGTCAGTTCTAACTTGACTTAAGGCAGGGTTTACCTCTTGACATTTATCCTGGTGGGGTGAAACAGCCTGACACAGAATTAACATCATGAGACGCTTGCACATCTGTTTTTGGCTTGTTTAAAGATGTACATTAAATACAGTGAATGCAACAGCGTTTACTACTTGATCACCAACAATATAAGCATCCAAGAGTACTGTATGTCTTTTCCTTCCTGGTGCTGTGGATATGAAGGGCCGCGCTGTGCTCCATGTGGCTCTGAGGAACCGCTCCAACACTCCCATCATGGTTAATGGCAAGGATGTGATGCCAGAAGTCAACAAAGTTCTTGAGAAGATGAAGGGCTTCTGTCATGTGAGTTAAAAAATAAATAAAATAAACAGAAATATGCAAAATCCCAAGCCTTTAGTGTACTGGAGTTTACACATTTCACAGTATATGCTTAGCTATCCGGCTCAAGAAGGTTTAATTTAGCTATCACAATGTTTACGATGATTGCGTTTGTCTGTTGCAGAAAGTTCGCAGCGGTGAGTGGAAGGGTTTCACAGGAAAGGCCATCACAGATGTTGTCAATGTCGGCATTGGAGGATCTGACCTTGTGAGTGTAATTTCTGGAAAGATTTCAATGCTTTTTATTGCAAACTTTCAATGAGCCATTACAGCTTTTACTGCTCTATCCTTTAACAGCCACACACATTCCCTCCGGTGAGGTGAGCCACAGTCTTATCTTATCTAGTCTTAACTTTGAACTTGAATTGATTTGACTGGCAGGGCCCCCTGATGGTGACAGAGGCCCTGAAACCTTACTCAAAGGGTGGACCGCGTGTGTGGTTTGTGTCAAATATTGATGGAACGCACATCGCCAAAACCCTGGCACAGCTGAATGCTGAGACAACTCTCTTCATCATCGCATCCAAGGTAGCTGGTTTACACAGAGTATAGCTTTTTTAAAATGCACCAGATTAACATCTTACATCTAAAGAAATAAATGCCTTTGAATTCATATTCATGTTTGCATGATTAGTTTCTACTAAATCTTTCATGGACGGACCAGTTGTAAATCAAGCTTCCACTCAGGCAGATGAATCTGCTTAAGCTCACTCCAGGAACAGCAACAGCTATAAGATTACTGTTACAGTTATTCCATAAAAACTCAATCAATAATCCATTCAAGTAAATTGCTTTTATTTCACATTTAGTCAAATTAAATATCCAACAGCATGGCCAAGCACAGACAATGAGATTCTTTATTTTTCTAGTGTCTGTTGTCATTTTGTACAGAATTTCTCTAGTTTCTCTTTTGCAGGTAGATCTATACCATACGTTTAGTTGCATCTAATTTAATCTAATCTAATCTAATTCTCCATTTATAGACGTTCACCACCCAAGAGACCATAACCAATGCTGAGTCGGCCAAAGAATGGTTCCTTGAGCATGCCAAAGATGTAAGTATGCAGCCGCCTCAGATAGCAGCAGCAGCAGCAGCATTATGTTAGGTGGCCGATTGAAAACCTTCAATTGTATCCTCTCTACGTTTCAACAGAAAGCTGCGGTTGCTAAGCACTTTGTGGCCCTTTCCACAAATGGAGTAAGTCACAAAACACAATTTTACAGCTTAAACCTTCTCTCTCTGTCCAGACATCTGATCCTAACTGTCCTGCTTTTCTCTGTCTCACCCTTTAGCCCAAAGTGAAGGACTTCGGCATCGACACAGAGAACATGTTTGAGTTCTGGGATGTGAGTGCTCTTTTAGCCTTAAAGCAGCCTATGTACAGCAGGTCCTTTCTTCATCCACAGACTTTGATGGGGGCCGTAGGCAGCGGGTATAAATAGGCTAGGCTTTTGACCTGTGAAGTAGGTGGGACGGATGCTCTGGCCCACAGCTGCTGGGTAATCAGAAGCCTCTCTCATCAGACTCAGTTATTATTGGTAACGACCTTCTCTCTTGCAGAGGTTACTGTAAAGGCTGGGTTGCATCAAAGGTCAGCGAGCTGCATTTAGTTACAGCTATAATATGCCCATTATGTCATAGAAATAATGACTGCCAGTGTTTTACACTCATTACATGTAGAAAGTATACAGTATTTTCTGTCCCAAGAGAAAAAAAATGTTGACCAACAGGACAGGACAAAAAAATCAAAGGCATTTTTGTCCTGATTGTACAGGTAGTACAACACACAAATGTGTGGCTTATGGTTAATTGCATGAATGTTTCTGTTGGCGGTTACCAGCACCTTCTGTTGTGTGCAAAGATAATTTGTCTTTGATTAAAAACCTACATTTTGCAAATCATTTTTAGCATTTTCTTTTTTCTTTTAGTGGGTTGGCGGTCGTTTCTCCTTGTGGTCTGCAATTGGAATGGCTATTGCCCTGCACATTGGTATGTACAGTGAAAACACTTCTTTGTATTTTTTTTTTTTTTACAGCAACATCAAATTAAATTATTCAGCGCCACTTTATTTTGAATATTTGACTTTCTGACTTTGGCGCATCCCAGTTGTATTATCAAAAAACAAGTCTGTGGCAGACAGCAATGCACACGTCTTCAATCAGTAACAATCGGTTCAGTTTAATCAATAGTTCATTCAGTAGTAAACCTTTCTGTCACATCTCCTCTCCTCTTCAGGCTATGACAACTATGAAAAGCTTCTTTCAGGAGCTCACTGGATGGTAGGTACTTCTCCAACACCTTCTGTCCTCCACCTCTCTAGTGTAAAAGAACTGTTTATGTGAGTTTTCCCGGGGAAAAGTTACAGAACACACGGATGTAAATTAGCTTCCCTCCCTCTCCTGCAGGACAACCACTTCCGCACTGCTCCTCTGGACAAGAACGCTCCGGTCCTGCTGGCTCTGCTGGGCATCTGGTACATCAACTTCTTCCACGCTGAGACCCACGCAATGCTGCCCTACGACCAGTACATGCACCGCTTCACTGCCTACTTCCAACAGGTCTGCCCCCACAGTGCTGCAGGCCTCACAGGCCTTTGTAAGATCATCCAAGAGAAGATTACAAGTAGTATTTTATATTTTTTTATAAGTTATTCAAAAGTATGATCATGGTATGCAGACTGAGAGAGCAACACTATGGTTGTGTTAATAGTCCACACCAATCAGGGAGAACAGTTTTGATAAGGATTTGTTATCTAGGGTGACATGGAGTCAAATGGAAAGTACATCACTAACCATGGAGCACGTGTAAACTACCACACTGGGCCAATAGTGTGGGGAGAACCAGGAACTAATGGACAGCATGCCTTCTACCAGCTCATCCATCAAGGTAAAATCACCACAGATCATCATTCAATTACAGCAACGTATAACAGAGTTTCTAAATTTTACCAACAAGTATTCTATCAACTTTAACTTTTACTGGTAGCATTGCTGGCTGGTTAGCCCCATGCCATGAGTCTGTTGGTCACTTGTATGTATAAAAAGATTATAATAAACATGTGTATATAAATGTGCCACTAACACAGTCCAACTATGTCCAATTCAGGAACACGCATGGTTCCTTCTGACTTCCTGATCCCAGCTCAGTCACAGCATCCCATCAGGGACAACCTGCACCACAAGGTACCACTTGTGTGAGAGGATTTGTTTGTCTCAAGCAGTGTGTCCCTCACCTTCTTTAATTTAGCACACCTCTATAAAAGATTTTTGTTTCCTTTTTTGCTGGTAAGTTTGTGTGATTGAGTATTGGTTGAACCCTAGATGCTGTAAACGATTTATTATGCCAGTGTATTTATTCACAGTATGAAGTCAAGATATATTTTTTCACATTTCTAAAATTGTGTCACAGACTACACAAGATCATCTTGTGACCTCTAAGAAATTTTGATCCCCAAATTGTGAAATAGTGATCTGAGATACCGCTGCACTGGTGTGAAGTTAGTGTGTGTGTGTGTGTATTAATTGCCTGGAAAACCTGAGGAATATATATTTTTGGCTAGATTATGCTGGAAGGTCAAAGAATCTACCACCAGAAGGCATCTGAAGTGACGTAACTTATGTGAGCCCCAAGAGGGTTGTTTGGACTCTAACCCCTTTGCTGTAAAACACTGTAAAAAATAAGATGATTAAAAAAAAAAGGTTTTTCAACCTAAATTACATCTTATAGCAGCCAATCAGCTACAGATCTGAAATACAATGTGTCAACATATTAGAGTACAACATGGAGACTACTGGGTTGCAAAACTGACTTCTACACTCACTGTAAAACATACACTGTGCTACACTTTAGCTGAAGGTGTGTTTGATGTGGCTGTAGATCTTGCTGGCTAACTTCCTGGCCCAGACAGAAGCTCTGATGAAGGGTAAGACCACAGAGGAGGCCAAGAAAGAGCTGGAGGCCAGCGGCCTGAGCGGAGAAGCTCTGGAGAAAATCCTGCCACACAAAGTAAGTTAAATCAAGACGAAACTGACTGACTATAGAGAATGAGCTCTCATAAAAATGACACCAAAATTAAAAATGAATTTGAATGGGGGGGGGGTCATATCCTGTTACTTGTACAAAATGAATCACGTTTGACATAAGGAAGCCCAAACCACAGATTAGGACTAGAGTAAGAAAGCATAGGAGGTAGTGCCCCCCAGTGACCATGACTAACCAGAGCTATCAAAAAACTTATGAAGAACATTTGTGATAATGGAATGTATTATGACATTATTCTATTTGTTTAACACAGGTATTCCAAGGAAACAGGCCAACCAACTCAATCATCTTCAAAAAACTTAGCCCATACACACTTGGAGCACTTATAGGTGAGAGCAAACTATGTTTCTGGTGACTTACAGCCACTGATGACACTAAAATGAAGCTGTTGAATAAAATGGTGCAGTACTGTTATTGTTGGTGGTTGTACAGGTAGTTTTATTTGTTTATTTGGATATATTTTAACTCGTGGCTAGACTCCCAACGGTCCAAATTAAAGTCACAATAAAAAACATTTTCAGAAATACTGTACGGCACATGCTTACACATTATATATACACACGATTATTGATACTTGCACTCACCCTCAGTTTGCGTAGTAACATTTCACACAGTGTGCAGTAATATATAGTCTGTTGACAGTCAGAAAAGTGTTACTGTTTATTTTATTACGTTTTATAATATTATAATATGTACAGCTCCTTTGTGTTACCTCTGAAATCCTGTTGAATTTATAACAAACAACCACGTGCTCCCTCTGCAGTCATTTTTGCTGTTGTGATCATTATTATTCTATCTTATCTTACAGCGATGTATGAGCACAAGATCTTCATCCAGGGTGTCATGTGGGAGATCAACAGTTTTGACCAGTGGGGGTGAGACAGCCTTTACAATACCCATACTTATACATTATACACTACACCACAAAAACTACTTGAGCAGCTCTAATTGTGTAACCCCAGTCATAAAAAGAAAGAGTCTTGGGTTTGAATATTTCAGTAAACATCATTATCATCATCATCATCAAATATATTAAACCTTTCAAAGAAGTGCAGCTCCCACCTTCCTGAGAAATAACTTTCAAAATATTCATTAACACAATATTAGGATTTTTTCTATTAATTATATATTCAGTATATTTTGTAATGTCATTCAGCGCTTTGAAATCTGGGATTATAGAGTTGAACTTGTTAAAATAAATGTGTCTTGTGTCATTGAATGCTTTGCATTGTGGGGTAAAGTGCATCTCTGTTTCAACCTCACCTGTCGAATAGTGACCACATGTTCTGTTGTTTTTTGTCGTCTCTCTTGCGTTTTTGTCTTCGCATTATCAGAGTCGAGCTGGGCAAACAGCTCGCCAAGAAGATCGAGGCAGATCTCAAGGACAGCGCAGAGGTCCACTCCCATGACTCCTCCACCAATGGACTCATCAACTTCCTCAAGACTAACTTTGCCTAAAGCCCCACACTTTATTCCACACCATTATCCATCTAATTAGCTCATAAGCTGCATGGACAGGAGGCTCGTAGAGGCAGCTAGTCACTCCCACGCAGTTGAGCTGAAGCACTCTATGTTTTTACTTTCATTATGAAAAATGTGACTGTCTACAGTGCTATCTTTTCTATGTTTGTTCGTTCACCACTGTGAGGGGAAAAAGCTTTTTGTATTAGAGTTGTGGAAGGCAGAGTGTGTGCTCTCACTGTCTCTAAACTGTCATATAACAGTTTCTGGAATAAATATCTTTACACAATACCAGTTTCAGTGTCAGTCATAATAGTAAAACAAAAATAAACAGCCGTTCATTGTGCTCCTGGGTACAAATTACTGTAATAACGTGCATGAAAGTACGGCTAAAACATATCCTGAGCTTGTGTATGCAACACATCACTAGATGGCATCAGAGTACCAGATTATATTACTGGGAGCAAATCAGCCACCTAGTGATTTACCATTTATTCAGTAGAACAAAGGGTCAAAGGTCAGTCCATCTGCACTGCTCCTCCCCACAAATCCCCAGACGCCACAGCATCCATTTAGAGAGAAAAACAAACAAACAGCTGGACTAAACAGCATCTGGAGCATCTGGACTAAAGACCAGTCCTCACTGGCACTACATTTAAACATCATTAAACTTCCTTTGTTTCTGTAAAGCCTACACAAAATTTGCCTGGAGAATTTCTCCTATAAACATCAAATCACAGCTAATTAATTTTTGAGAGACAAATAAACAAGATAAAGTCTATTTCACTATGTTTTTGTTCTCCTCATACAGTATTCACTGCTGGGTACAATTACAGAGTGTGTATGAGGACAAACAGAAAGTAAAAAAATAAAAAATCCAAGACCTCAGACACTGCTGGGTTTTCAACGCTGTTGCCAGGCAACAATACTTTTCTTCAAATACAACTTGTCCTTTCATTTTTTTTTTATCTCCGGCTATGAAACAGGATACAGAAGAAAGTGAGTTTGACTGAAGATAGAAAAACCCTCCTCATTGTCATTTTTAGGATGTTGCATATTATTAGCAAAATTCTCTTTAGTTTCTAATGTCCAAAAAACAGGCGTTGATTAAGGCGTTGTCTTTGATTACTTTAGAGAATTTTTTGCAAATGGTGTCAAATTTTCTTTTAAAGATTTCTTTTGGGCTTTTCTGCCTTTAATGGACAGGACAGCTAGGTGAGAAAGGGGGAAGACACGCAGGAAATCATCACAGGTTGGACTCAAACCCTGGATCTCTGAGTCGAGGTATAAGCCTCAAAGTATACGTGCGCCTGCTCTACCCACTGAGACACCCCAGTCACATGGTGTCGAATTTTTGAATGAAACTCATCTGTAGAGGACTGTCAGTGGAGTCATGGATCCACAGTTTCAGATCCAAAATATTGATATTATCTGTGACCCACTGCTGTGTCATGAGTCTTTTCCCATCTATTCCAGCCAGGTGCAATAGGTTGAAATAAACAATCAGCAAGTCATCATGAGGAAATAAGTCATTAGGCCCAGTCTTAGTTCATTGGAGAACAGAATCAAATAGCAGCACGAAAGCATTAAAAAAGGTTCTGTGTGCGTTCCTGAGATGTTTGTTGAACAATGGCACTGCATAACCTCACATTCCACTTCATGCTTTATTGGTTGGCCCTGTCAGTCATTTTTTTTCTCTCTGGCCTGTTAAAGAGCTGTCCCCCGCCCTCCCCCTGGCACGATCAGGGTGCCAACCTGCCCCAGTGCGGTGGTTGCCATGGAAATGTAACCCTCCTGCCACTTTCAAATGTGCAGTCCCAAGTTCATGGTGGTGTCAGATGGTAGGAGCAAAGTTTGAGATTCTTTTGAAATGACTAACTAGTATACCGCCAAGCGTGAATGCTACAGCTCGTTGACACATCTTCCGAGAGGCATGTTCTCTACACATATGTATCATTTGTATTCATCGTGCCACAGTGCTGGAAGCAGTTTGAGGGTCAGCATCCTTGCATGTAAACAAGCTCGTAAACTTGGCCTCAGAGGAGAAAAGCAGCCTGCAGGTCCGCTGCCAGTTTCAATTCTCCCTAGTTTTAATTCTCGCTTGAACTTCACTGGAATGCTTTTAATGTGCATGACCATCCTCCCCTCCCCGGAACCTTCAGGGAACATATTCTCTTGGGCAAAAAAATCATCCCTGCAAACACATGACAAACCCACCCCACCCAACACAGAACACACTCATACCACATTTCCTAATATCAAACCCAGTGAAAGGTCCTTCTCTAGATCCCAGTCTGTAGTCTGAGGCTGCCATTGACAGCAGTGACACAGAAGCCCTGCAGGCTGTAAAAAGAAATAGCCATCGAGTCAAGCCCAGCTTCATTTTTCCCACGACTACTGGAGTTATATAAAGATTAATTTAAGTACGTGGGCAGAGCTTGTCATGCATAGCAGCATAGGAAGCCAGAAGCAGTCCCATGAGGCTGTTGATCCCTTGTTGCTCAGGCTCCATGTCCCATCCTAAATAAGTTTCTTTAGATCCCCATTAACTTTAGCCATCTTTAAATGTGTTGCTGTTGGGGTCCACATGGAAAACACAACACCCTGAACCCCCTTGCTCCTACAAATACAAGAACAATAGCTCATGGTTCCATATTATTACACATCTATGTGACCAATCTGGTGAAGGGTAGTGCAGCTCCCACCTTCCTGAGAAACAACTTTCAAAATACTCTTAAGTGAGAAAAACACAATATATAAAAGTTTTGGTATTAAATATCACATAAAAAGATGTGCATGCTCCATATCTAAATCCTTTCTTTGAGATGCCTCTGACCTCACAGTACTGTCTCTGGCAAACTAACAGACAGCTGGGCTAGTTTGTCCTCCTGGGATGCCTCTAGGTCAGTTATCTGTGTAGGCTTTTTGAAGACCGTGCATGTAGTGTAAGATTTCTGTATTCGCTGCCTTTCCTGAACAGAAATACAGATATACTAACCGACATCTGGCTCTCATTCAGCAACACAATGTGAAAGATAAAAAAAAAAAAAAAGAAATACTCCCACGCTGATTTCAGCCTCTGTTGGTCTGCTGGTGATACAGTACATCATAATGATCACAGTGACATGCACAGTTGGTATCTCACAATTTTTTAGGCTAGTGGTTGAAATTACATATTTGGTGCCATTCATGCCCAGCTGCAGGCTGTGAGTAGGATCAATTCTTTTAACCTCCACAGTGGTTTATGGTTGTTTCATGGATGTGACTCAGCACATCATTAATAGAAGGGCAATAGAGAAGTGTATTCAGTCTTATTCAGAAAACCCTTAACTCTGCATTGTTTCTTTTGACAAAAAAATGGATAATTGGTACACCTGAATGGTTTGTTATGGGTGAAAAACAAAGTTTTGATTGAGCATTGAGCAACCCTACAGTAGCAACTAAACCACACACAGCTACACTTTAATCATGAAGGTAATTGCACCTTTTTGTACAACAAAAACAAGACTGGTTCAAATTAAAGTAGCACAGACGGAGACATCCTGACTTTTAGATTCCAATAATGGGGTCAAGTTCCAAAAACGATACATCCTAAATTTCCCATGATGCAACTCAATATCATAATTCAATAGATCCTCCATTGCTAGTAAATATCTTTCAATCTCCACATCTCCAGATGGTAATGCAGACTCTGACAAAAAAAAATGTATAAGTCTCAAGTCCAAGCCAAGATAAGCCTGATGACATCAGGAACTAATAGGAATCACTGCATATTGGAAAAAAAAAGTTGTATGAAGCCTTTTCTGGCTGCAGGTGGATAAATTGTCTTAAGTGAAGACGGTAGTTGGGGCTGAAGTTTCTGAGGGTGTGGAGTAAGAAAGAAGTGACCTTACCAGATATTTGTAGCCCGCTCCTCATGCTCGAGGCCAGCGACTCAAGGCTACATTAGCTCAATCTCCAACCAGAACTGTCTGAAGTCAAGTTGCATTGTGGGTATTGCAGGCACCAGGTTGTGACAAGAAAGGAGAATGTATGGAATAAAAAAGACGATATCTTTTGTTCTGTTGCACCGATTTGTTTTTTCAGATGTCCATTGTATTGAGAAGACAGTTTCACATTGGCACATAAAACCAGAATCATCTCTATTAGCTGGATTATGGTGAACATATAATAATAATAATAATAATAATAATAATAATAATAATAATAATAATAATAATAATAATAATATTTGTGAAAGTGACTGGGATGCGATGTTTTCTGTGTATGAAGATTGATTCTCTGCAAGTGGGAGTTCTAAATATTCTAACTTTTAATACAAATTGATGTGTAGTGAATGAATAATCAGACAAGGGTAGCAGACAGGAGGCTGACATTTTTGTTACAGGAAGGGGACAAAGTGTCAGTAACCAAAGATTCTGAGTGTATGAGGTAATCCTGTGGCGAGCATATTTTCACTCATTTCCTGGCAGTGGAGGGACCCGTGTGCTCCACAGGGAAGGTGTTCTTTTGTGCGGTGTAACAGAGCTCACCTCACAGCGGATCCCCTGGGGCTCCGCTACCTCTGCATGCACACACACACACACACACACACACACACACACACGCACGCACACACACACACACACACACACACACTGCTCCCTGAGTCCCAGGGTGGAACTCTCACACACATAAAGGGTGCTTTGTGCCCCAACTCATGGAGCTGACAACCAACACCAGAGAGCTCCTCACACTGAACACCACTGTTTAGCTAACAGCAGAGCTCAATCAGAGGGCAGACCGCTTTTATGTTCACCCACACAAAATCTACATCTCCAACTATCTGTGTCTATCTGTAATCATCAAGGGCTTATAAATACAGCTGTGCCTACTGTAATTAAAATGTGAGACTCAAAAGGCTGTGCATGTTTTGAATTTTCTTTGTAAAGTTTCATCCTCAGTACAGGTGCAGGATCTGTGAAGTTACCCATTCCTCAGTTCTCCTTTTCCTTTTTTTTTCGGGGAAGATATACAGTCATCCATGAGCCTGTCTCTCAGCCGTGAGCCTGTATTTCCTGAAACTGAAAAGAGAGGATGACTTGATTTCTAACCTGTTGGGGATTGAGCCAGCCAGCAGTAATTTAGAAATAAAAAATGAGCCTTCTGCTTCTACTGAAACCCACAGGATCTCCAGAGAGGTTACAGCAGCATTGCCTGTGTCATGTTGCTGTATCTTTACAACCAACCTTACCCAGGGCCATCATTAATAACTTTTGAAGCATAACAGTAAACCATAAGAGTGCCGGGCTGGAGGGAGAGTCCACCACATGATGAGGTTGCGTGCATGGATGTAACTATAGCATTTTACTGACTGTGGACATCACGGGCCCTGAGCACATATTGAATGCAGCTAATGATGCTTTGTGGGAGGTAGTAGAGACTAAGAACAGCGCTAATAAGAGAGTAAATATTGGACTTGCATTTCTCTGGTGGATGAAAACTTGTCTCCAAATGAATGATAGTGCTCTTTTTATCTACTGGATGTATAAATAACATTGTAGCCATAGCAACTGTATAGAGAGGCATAGTACTTCCCTTTCCTGTGGACTCTGTGGTACCTAATTTCTGGAAAAATATGTATGTAAGTGAGTGGGAAGAGACAAATCATTTTTTGATCTTGTTTGAATTGAGCAATTCATTGTCAATTTCAAAGATAATTTTGCAAGTCACAGTTTGTCCTAGGTTTGTCACAGTACCACTTAGTTTTGTGTGAAACAGCTCAGTGAACTACACATCTCGTCTCGCACAATATTCCTTACCTCGCTTTCTGCTCAGCTCACTAACTATAAGCCACACATGTAACGTTGTCTTACCTCAGACAGTGTGAGCTGAATGATGAGGATGATGAGCTTGCCTAGCTACATAAAAAAAAGGTATTTAATCTGCAATCAAGAAAGTCTCAGTTATTTATAGTACGGCTAAATACATAAAGAATGTGAAAACATTGATAAAGCTTCTCTATCAACCCTAAACATTATGTAGTTGCATTTTCTAAGGATGTAATCTATTTAGTTTAAGGGTTCGAAGGAAGATTCACACTTCCATTATTTGATATTAGGAGGAAAAGTCCTGTAATCAACCTACTTTATGCCCCAATTAGCCCCAATAATGTTCAACACAGCACCACAGGGGTTCAACAACTTACTCAAGTTGTAACACCTAAAAAGCAGTTTAAATGGGACAACTTTAATACTATGAATCAGAGACATTAGAAGTTGGGGTGCAGGGAGTAAGACGGCTTCCCTTTACTGCACCAAATGTTATATAGAGTGAAGCTGATCAGGCATAGTAGCCACTGAAGTACAGCCTCACCAGAACACACACAGAGATTGGGCGAGGAGGGCAGTGGGAGCGAGAGTGCCTTCTCCAGATGGAGATTCCAGAAATGGGGGAAAATGTCCAGGCCATTTTCCATGGTTTTCATAATGGGATTCTACCTTTTGCTTGCTTATTGGGGTTAGTTCACAAAAGGCGGAGCGAGGAGAGAGATGAAGAAGAGATAAGAGCAGGCGAGGCGAGACAATCTGCGTGGCGTCACATCTTTGTGATGTGTCCAGCAGACCCTGCCGGAGAAATAACAGGTCCTGTGGATGGATGATTGTCAAAGCACCCTACTGTAAGGACTTTCTTTATCGTCTTTGAGCCGTGAAGGTGCATAGTAAGATTTGTTTTTGTTTTCTGTTGAAAAAGAGACATCCAGGTCAGGATGGTCATCTCAGGGGGTCGCAGGGTCACAGCCTTGTTGGTACTCAAGTAACCTCACATGGCAAAGCCAGTCCAATCAGCATTACTGTGTTGGACAGCGCTTGCCACGGTGGGACACCACGAAAAAGTGAAAGTGAAAAAAAGTGACCACCTCACAGAAAATAGTTCCAACATCCCTGCCATGTTAAGTTTTATTTGCAAAAACTCGAAAGGTTTCTCTAAAAATATTCTATTTCTGCATCTCAAAATCTCGTTTGGTCAGCAGAGTATTACATTTTTATCTTTCTTTTTTTTTAAAGATTTTTAGTCGCATTTTAGGCCTTTATTAGCTAGGACAGCTTTAGACATGAAAGGGGAGAGAGGACTTAGCCTCCGTATATGGGTGCACGTGCAGGCGCCTGTGAGCTATCCAAGCGCCCAGTATCAAATGATTTCTGATGTAAATTGAAAGACAATATTTGTCTTTTACATGCAAAGTAACATAATTGGTGATTAACTTGGGCCTTGTCCTTTTACTTGTGTAACTACAAAGCTTGATAAATTCAGAGAGCACCCCCACAGTATCTGTGTGGTATTTCCAGGAATGTTTAGTAAAAGGGTCAGTAACAAGGGAACTGACTCGCTCAGGGACTGTGTTTCCGCTGGCGGCTCTCTATCTTAGCATATTATCATGTTTAAATGAATGTTTGTCGTACCCTGTTCGTCATTGTTGCTAGTTTGTCTCTTTTCCTTTGTTGTTTTTAAACTTATTTGGACAAAGGCTTTCTGAGTTTAATGTTTTTTCCTGGCTTCAGATTATCTGACCCTCAGATGTGCCGGGCTGCATCCCCGGAGGGAGAGTCCACCCCGTCACATGCTACAAGCTTGCGTGCTTGGGTGTAATTACACATTATAACATCTGTTTACCCCACCGGTCCAAGCAGATATTTAATGCAGTTTATGATGCTTTGTGGGATTTTCTTTCGTTCCCATTGGGAGCCTAAGTTTTAATTGTAGTGTTTTATTTAACAGTTTTATTTATTTTTATATAATGTGGGTGTTGTGGTGCATTTTGTGATGTTAACTGCTATATACATCAACTCAACTTGACTGGAGTAAAATACAATTTGTAGAGCAGCAGAGGCAGTTAAAAACAGCCAGAGTGACCCAATCATAATCCAGTAATAGTAGTAGTAGTAGTAGTAGTGACGTGTCAGCAAAAGACATTAAAGCTTTAGTGCGTAACTTTTTGATATTATTGAAATTGCCGTTACATTCAGCCATTGCCAAATGAGTTGCTACAGAGCTAATTAAGACTATCGGCTCCACACAGCTTTCTCAGTATGGTTATGTTCAGAGAATTGTAGTGTCAGACAGAAACTCGAGTGAAAAGAGTCCACCATGTTTTTTTGTCCTTGGGTACTAGCAACTGCGTGGGGGGGCTGAAACTACACACTATAGCTTTAAGAGCTATGGATAAATAGCAGAGTGCAGTTCAATTAATTATGATGGGATATGACCTGGGCGTGGGTTCGACTCTGACCTGCAGCCCTTTGCTGCATGTCATCCCCACTCTCTCTCCCCTTTCATGTCTTCAGCTGTCCTATAAAAATAAAGGCCTCAAATGGCCTAAAAATAATCTTAAAAAAAACAAAAATCTCCATCTACAGCCCAAACATTTTGAAACCAGCCGGGCTGTGGAAAACTACTTACTGTAGTTACTACGTGTGGTCAACTCTGAACCATTCTTGACTCGTCTCCGCTAAACTTTGACATTTTATGATTGCTTTAGCTCAATTTCGATGTGTAAAACTCTTAATACAGAAAACTCTGTGCTGCATTCAGTGCAGTTGCAATGCTTACAGTGCACAGATCACTGAATCAATACAACACTTTGAATTACTTCACCACCAATGTCGTTCATTTTAAATGTAACAGTGGCAGTATAAAATAAATGCAACCCTTTCCTTTGATTATTGTTAAGATGTTTCAATCCATGAAGTGTCTGTTGCAGTGCTGTACATTTTGGTTTAATGATAGTTTCCAATTGTAGGATGGAAATAGAATTGTAGAATAGATAATTGCTAATATAAAATACTGTAATAGAGCCCAGAACTTATAACACCACAGAGTGCCAGAGCCTTCCAAAATAAAAAAGGGTGTATGAGAAAGTCATGCTAGCAGTGTTTTGAAACTGGGTGTAATTTTGTGGTGGCAGATTTTATACTATTTAAAACAAAAGTAGAACTCTTAATTTACCAAACCTGACAGAAAAACCTACCAACAGCAAAATAAAAGAGGGAGAAAAAAAACAGACGTTTTTTGCAGTTAGCTACAAAACCACTTTATTGAAAAAGCAGATTATGTCATCTACAGTTAAATGATACGTCCCGATTTTTTAATACATTAAATAACTTTAGACTTTTTTCATGTTTAGATAAATAGATCTAGTTTCCTTTTTTTTATGAACCATCTAGGTAATCAAAAACATTTAGCAATACAAAAGATGTGTGACTGATGTGCTTGTTGGAACTACCAGTAGGAGAAGCAGAAGTCTTCTCTTTCCAAGTGATTCTTGACAGAAAAATAAAATAAACAAACTAGCCTCTTTATGTACAGGGATACCTAGCTGTGTGCTATGCAACAGAAACTGAAGTGTTACTTTTAAACGGGTGAAATAAGACATCTTTAAAAGGGGATACACTTGTGAAATTTTTCTCAGGGGTTAATATTGTGCAGACAGGTAAAAAAAAAAAAAAAAAGCCTAATTCTTCAAGTATAGCACACATTACTTGACCAGAACCCTTATAAAAATGGAGGTTAATCAAATGAAATGGGGAATGTCTCACATATGCGGTCCTTTTCTTTTCTGCTTTACTAAAATGCAACACTTATTACATTCGAATGAATCTCATTAATTCAAAGCACTTTCTGCCTGTGGTGTCCCCTGCCTTCTGTCAGTTTTTGACACATTCAGTAGTATTTATTCAGACCTGCATGTACAGCAATACAGTATGAATAAGAGCCAGTGTTTGTAGATACTAGTTGGTGATGTTTTATTCTAGTTTCAATACCAGATGGCTGGAATTTGCTAGTCAGAGGATGATATGTCAGCTACTGGAACACGGGTAATCCCCACTGATCATTTGCTAGACAGACACCAAGAATTAGACACAATCATCTGGAAACAAACGCAGTCATCACTAACAGAGAGAGAGCAGGTCATTGTGTCTGATGCTGCGCTGCCCTGCAAATACAGTCAAGTGCATGTGCCATGGCCCTGCCATCACACACACACACACACACACACACACACACACACACACACACACACACACACACACACACACACACACACACACACACACACACACACACACACACACACACACACACACACACACACACACACACACACACACACACACACACACACACACACAGAAAGGGGAACACGTGGGGGACTCCCTAAAATCGCAGGTGAGACCAGCAGCTCCAGGTTTTCAGGGACGTCCTCCCATAACACAACAACAGACTGCATGGTAACTCAGAGCGGGACACAGGCATGCAGACAAGCGGAGGACCCTTGTAGTAACGTACTGTGTTCTCAGTGCTCAAATGACAAAAAACAGTGTCTGGAAAACATACCAGGAAACAGTGTCCTAAACCAACCTGGAGGAAAAGATGTATTTGCAAATAAATCATTCAATTTGTTTTATCGCTCTTTGAGTACCAGAGGGGCCAGATGTCAGAAAATTACCTTGAAATGACCTAAGACCTTTGACATTAAGATCCTCTTTGGGTGTTCAGAAAAGCATTGCTGTTACCAGATGACATACGTTTTATCTACAAGTGCGTGTGAACACTGTTTTAGCATGGTAAATTATATTTATCCTATAAGCATAAATAAGGAACGAAGTTTATGATGGGTGACATGATTTTCCAAATCTGTATCTGTCTTATGAGATGTCTGGTGACCAAAACATGCTGTTTATCTTTCTTAAAACTAGCACTATGATCTTTAACATACAGATGTTTAGCCTCAATCAGAGTTTTTAAATGCCTTTTCATAGTTAAATACCATAGAGCTTAATAATATACTTATATACTTAATTTTGGGCAACATCACAGTTAATATCTCTGTTTCTCAGTCATGAGCTAGCATTTGATATCTATGATGACAGCTGACTGTAAGTGTTCCACCACAGGGCCTAAATGTCAGTATTTGGAGACCAATTACTAGCTAAATTCTCAGACTTAATCTTATTCCTGGAGCTCTGTGTAATAACTTGGCACCCTCAACAGGTCAGAATTCTCTATTCTGAAAACTCTAAAGATAAGGTACATAAATGCATTGTAACATCTTGTGGAAATTACGTAAAACAAAAATACAAGCCATTACATAGAACTTCAATTACTGCTCCATTTAAGCTTGTATGATTAAAAACACAGAATGTGCTGCCATGAATTGTAAAACAAATATACAGCATGATCAAGATCCATCCAGTTAAATAGTCTAAATTATTTTTCAATTCACTTGTACTTTTTAGTAACTTGGATTTAAAATAAATACACTGACTGAGGTTCAACCAAAGACTGTTTGACTGTTATTGTGTGTTACAGTCAGTAGTGGGAGGGGATATGTGTTCTAAAAGGAACACATTTGTTGCTAAAACTAAACATTTGGTACTTAAAGTGGCAAAAAATAATTGAAGGAATTCATGGCAAATACTATTTGAGCCAGGTCTGCTCTTACAAAGCCAGTGGATTTGTGACCTACACAGACATGAAGAGACTCTGCGTCTGGGAGGAGAAATGATACAACAGACCCTGAAATCTTCAGAGCCTTCAGACTGCATGACAGACAGCATGTTTCACCTCTCAATCTATTGCGAGCGCAGCAACAAGAAAAAAATGAGAATCTACATGATCTATGATCTTATGTGGAAAACATTTGCAAAATATATATTCATATATAAAAGACATTCTATGTGCATCTAAAATTTTCTTTTTCTGTCATAATATGATCATTAATTAAGACACTGCTTGTGAATCTCTGGAGGTCTCGTCTAAGACTTCTAAGTGGAATGTCAGTTGGTCCTCTGGGCTTGTGGTGCTACGGTGCATCTGTTATTTCGTGGTGGTGCGGGGTGACGACGAGCGATTAGTTTATATTTTTCCTCACAGCCCTGTGTCATGATGCTGGATGTTCTTTGCATAGCCTTTAGCAGGACTCCATTTCAGTGTTAGAAGCTGCACGGAGAGAGCCCGCTCTGAAGGCACAGCATGGCCACCCTGGGGTCTGTCCCTTCAGGCCAGCACTGGAATGTAGTGGCTCGTTCCCTGGCCTCTCTGACGCCGACATCAGCGGCGTTCTTAGCACTAGTGAAGTCACGGCAGTCAACCGCTTCAGTCACAGCGCAAGAAAAAAAAATTACAAAAATGGAAAGGTGGAAACTGAAGCAAGGAGAGAGGCGAGTTTGCGTCCTGTTCTCCGATCCAGAAACCCTCTCTTTGATGAATGTGCAGGGGTCAGGCTGTATGACGTCAACGGGGGCCTCTGGGTGAGCCGGCGTGTTGGCTTTCAGGGTAAGGCACCCAGGGAGAAGGGGGAGAAACAGACCACAGATGGAGGCGGGGGGGACCCTTTTTTCCCAGTCCTGTCATGTGACAGCAGGGTGTTGTGGTGGGAGCTGCACTGAGTGTATTAGTCCACGGCCTGGCCATCCAGTTGAGGACAGGGGCAGTAGCCGCTTCCCTGGAACTGCTGGAGGGGGTGCAGACCTTCTTTTCCCGCTGCTAGTGTCTCCGATCACCTAGGAGGCAGGGCTTTGTTGCTGCCCACCCTCCTCCCCGTCACAGCTCGGTGACATGGAGGGGGTAGTTGGGGGGCAGGTGAGCAGGGACCTGCGGCTGGAGCCGGTGGATGTGGCAGCCGTGGCAGAGCAGGTGGCCTTCCAGTGGGTAACAGCGGTGGCCTTCTTCGTCGTTTAGCTGGAGACCACAGTCCTGAGAGAATGGCATAAAAAAGGAAACATTAAGACACACCACAAAGACAATCAATAACTAAGTGTTTGTGTGTGTGTGTGTGTGTGTGTGTGTGTGTGCTTTATTAATGCAAAATGCAGTTTTACATTTTGGTAAAAATGAGCTTATGTTCGATGAGACGATTGATCCCACTGTCCCGACATGAAAGTGGTATCAATCTTCTCGTCTAACATATTTCCCAAAACATTAAACTATTCTTTTAAGCACACATTGGCTGAATTTCCAAATTGATTGTCATCATAGAAGAAAACTGTAATCCGTGAGGGTGAGTTGTTGGGTTTTGGTAGCGAGTGAGGGTTCAATGTGGTGCAGGACGCTGTGTCAAAAAAAAAAAAACTTGATATTTGTTCAATATTTAATGAATTTACAATCTCCAGGATGATTCAGCTCTGGACTTTACCCTTCCTCTGTCAACAAGTCCCCCCGCCCCCTCCACAACTAAATCATTACCCACTGCACTGATCTGACCGATTTCTATCAAGCGGAATGTCAGCCATTCAGAGAAATTAGTCTTATCTCGCTTGAGGACAGTAGAAATGGCTCTCAATTCAGTATTTACAATTCAGAAGAAAAGTTAAAAATCACTGCAGAGTGGCATGAAATGGTTATTTGTTTAACAAGACATTTCTGTCACAACTGATCTGTAAACCACCACCGGATGGAGTTGAGTGGCAGGGTGACTGACTTCACAAGTCTGGTTTAAGCAACAAGTCCCCAGCTGAGTTCAGAGCTCAACACTGGAATGTGCTTTGTCAATGAGTCACAATTTTGAGCTGTAACATTAGGTTGGTATCCGTCTGTTTTTTTCTTCTCCTGTGTGTGTGCGTATTTTCTGTGTCACAACAGCCTGAAAATGTTGAATCACACACAGTGATGCTGAATTCACATGCATGGTAGACTGCTCTTATTGATTCCGTGTGTGCGTGCGTGCGTGCGTGCGTGCGTGCGTGCGTGCGTGTGTGCGGCAGAGTGCAGGCAGGAGCAGCATCTCACCTCACAGTGGTAACACTCCACATGGTAGTCCTTGTCCATAGAAACGACCCGGATGGTTTCCTCAGAGCCCTGGTGGGACAAACACACAGTCAGACCTTCACATTACATCAGCCTGGTGTCTCATTAAAGTGATGGTCCAATAACCAGCAGATCTCAGGTTAGATTCCTGCAGCTGCCACGTGTCCTGAAGCAATACACACACACACACACACACACACACACACACACACACACACACACACACACCCCCACCCAAACACAAACCTTGCTATACTCTCACTGTACGAGAACGATACACCAAAGCTACTCTACACATACACAAACAAAAAGGAGCTTCATTTAAAAATATATCTCACCCTTTGAATCTTTAAAATCTTGTCTGTAAAAGTGTGAAGTTCATTAAATCTAGTATTTAACGTTTCTTAGCCCAATTAAACCTAACACCAGCATGTGTCTAAATGGCATTTGCTTGGTTTAGTAGTTTCTTTCTTGGAGATGACAAACCTAACAGACATGTAAGATATGTTGGAACTAATGTGAATTTAGATATATTTTTCTTACCTGGGCTGGGAGGATGGGCTGGTTGCAGGAGGCACATTTGGGAGCAAAAACCCTGTCATTAAAGAGAGAACAGACATTACAAACTTGAAATGTCACCAGCCTCTGGGTAGTGTCAATCAGTTGTCAGTTGAGTGCCATACATTTAGTGACAAACTGCTATTTCCATGTTACAAATTTTCCATTTCATGCTGAACAGCTGGTTTGCAAATCCCAGGCCATATTCTGCACTAATCATATTTTATCAGTGTGCAGAGCAGAAAGCCGTTCTCCTTACGTGTGGTAGTCTTTGACACAGTAGATGTTGTTCTCAACGTCCACAGTGAAAGGCACGCCATCTAGACCCTCTTTACACACCACGCAGCGGAAACAGCCAGGATGGTAAGACTTGCCTAGTGCCTGGAGGATCTACACACACACACACACACACACACACACACACACACACACACACACACACACACACACACACACACACACACACACACACACACACACACACACACACACACACACACACACACACACACACACACACACACACACACAGTAAGACTTGGGAGTAAGGCCATGGAGTTCATGCAGTAAATAACACACAATGGGCTGCCATCAAAGAGGTTTCTTAAAGTCCAGATTAAAAACATAAAGACTCTGTGAGGGTGATGTGAGATCATGTGTTTACTGCACTGACAATGTAGTAAAACTAAATAAAAACTCTTACCATCTCCATGATGAGGTGACCACACACAAAACACTTATCAGCTGTCTGCTGGAAACCAGAGTACTGAAAGACAAGACACAGGACTTAATATCTTCAGCAGTGAATTTTTGAGACATTTCTGCTGGCCATGCAATCAGTGGAACGTGTGCAGCATCACGCCTGATGCATGAATTTGTTTTAGTCTGAGACTCATCTATAGTGGGTGCTGCTGTGCTCTTATCTGAACACGAAAAGGATTTCTTTCAGAATCCTTTGTCTCAGCTGAACTGTGGCACATTCAAATCTATCTTTTAGTGGTTATTCTGTTAGGCCCTCCGTCATGTTCATACAGTTAAAATAAATCCATGCACATTTGGGAATTACCATGTGTTTTTTTGGCCAGTGAGCATCTCCACTGGACCAACTGGGCGTGAAGCGCCTTCTGTGTGTTACAGGAAACAAAACACCCTGCGTCACATCAATCGCTCCTTTGCCTTAAACCCAGAGTGCAGCAAGATAATGAAGGTGACCATCTGTAGCTCACAATCCCCTCAGGGCCGTGACCTGATGACTCGGGGGTGGGGGGGGGAGGCGTCATGGCTACCAGGTAGAGGTGGTGATGGGCAGGCTGCCCCCTGCCCTGACATCTTCACTCCAGATCTACCATCTGCCACCACCTCCCCCCCGACCCCAGAGACACCCCAGGGCTGGCAGGCCAGACTAGTCGAGTCTTAGCTGTATTAGGGAGGCGGAAGAAGATTAGTCTCATCCCGTCAACTGACCTCCAGCATCAGTTAATCACTGAGGGGCAGTGATTGTAAAGTGCAAAACAGGAATTTTAGTATTTCCCCACAGATCAACAGGTTTATCTCTAAAGGGGAAGCTATGGATAAACAGGAAGTATTGACAGCAGATGAGGCCATGCCTTTTGAGGTTGTTTGGCTCATAGAGCTGATTTCAACATTTATGTTACAAGTTTTTGAAAGCCCCTTATTCCATGTTTGGAAATTAATCTCTGCAACATTTTTATGTCCTTGGTCTTAAAACAGATTGTACTGATCAGAAAAAAAAATTCTTTCATTTGCACAAACAGCATCTTGTTGTGTTCATCTAAATTATATGTATCATTAGAATATTTCCGACAGAACATGAAGGCATCGTAAGAGCAGGCCCTGTGCCTGCCTTGTTAACCTGAAGCAGATGGATTGGGAGCCTGAGAGCTACAGCTGTCATTCTCCCGCTTTTAATTGTGTGTGCTGAGGTGCATCTCGTGGGGTAATTGAGCTCCTTGGGGAAATTTGGGGGAAATTAGTGTGAATTGGAGGGGTGGTGCTAAACAACTAATTATAGCTGCCATGTCCATTTCCTCTGCAGAATTCTCCTCTGATTGTAGCCTGAGATCCTAATCCCCCGCTCGCTGCTCCGCCTGGCCCTCTGTCAACCCACCATGAGCCAATGATACGGTGCTCCTGGCTGATCATCACAGAACAAAATCAATAATCAAGAACACTTACCAGGAAATCTTCCTCACAGTAGACTTTTCCATTGACGTTGTAGAACGCTTTCCCTCGCAGCCTCCGTCCTTCAAAGAAAGACAACAATTGAAATCTACATATTGAAGAAGAATTAAGCCAATGTGCTGCTTTAGATACATCTAAAGTATGTGGACCATGTGCACCACCTTTATTAAGTTTTGGTTTGTGGCTGTTTTTCATAGTTTTGGATAGGTTAGTTCCAATTCTTAGTTCCAATAAAGACAACACGTAAGCATTATACAATGGTATATAATAATATATTAGACAACTGTGTGCAACAGTTTGGAGACTGCAATGTCCTGTTTCAACATGAGAATGTACAAAGCCAGGTCTGAAAAGAAATTCTTTTCTCAGTTTGGTTAGGAGCAACTTCACTAGCCTGACCTCAACCCCATCCAGCGCCTTCGGGATGTCCTAGAACCTGTCTAAAGCTTTGGATGTCCCACCTCACCAAATCCTGGTCACACCAGCATTTAAAATCACAATCAGTGCAAATGCTTTTTTTTTGTTAATTTAATACAGGGACAGTGCATATTAATGGACATTTCTGTCAATATGCCAGAGTTAGCCAAAAAATTATTTTTCATCTGCAGTCCATAGACAGATCGCAACGAGTCACCCTAAAAAGTGAAATTACATATTTATATAACATAACAATTATACATTGGGTAAAAGTACTAGAGAGCTGGAGAGACAAAAAAGAGCTCTGTAGCTAGCAACTTAGCAGTGAGCTCACCAGCTACACGAGTTCACCAAGTATTCCTGCAAGTACAGTCCCTAAGTCTCCAAGCTTCTAGACTAAAATATTGCACAGAGACGTGCAGATTAATTTTCCTGTACCACTTCCTGGTGTGACCAGACATTAAAATGCTCTTGTGGATGATTTGGAGCAAATGCTTGTTGCAACGTTCCAAAATGTTGTGGAAAGCCTTCCCAGGAGGGTGGAGGCTGTTCTAGCAGCATATTAAAGGCACACTCAACCTATAGATAAATAAGTGTTTGCGCATATCTATTGTACATATATGTATATTGATGCACATAATGCAGAACCAAATTTGACAAGCGTGTGTTCCGCCCGGACACCTTTAGCTGTCTGCTATTAGCAACAGGTGCTGAGGTTAGCACAACAAGCAGATTGGCGTGCAAGTCAGCCACACTATGGCAGTGCAAAGCTACAACAGCAACGGTGAGAGAGTTGTGCATAAGATGAGGACGGTGTTTCGGAGTTGCTCGACCATTGTAGATTATGTGAGCGGAAACACATCCAACATGCTAACATACACATAAACAAACGGAGCCAAACTCCTTATTATGCCCCACTGCTTTCAAGCAGCCTTTAGATAGAGCGGTTCAAGTAAAAATAAACTTTGTTTCCATTATTAATTTATTAATAGGTTTAATACACACACACTCAAGTGTAAAACAAAAGGGCCTAGCCTCATTAAAAAAGAAAAAGAATGGGAACATAGTATTTATAGTCGTCAATAGCACGGTATTGCAATATGACGGTTATCACGGCAGCCCAATCGGACAAAGTCAAACGTAAAACATTTTGGGCACAATTTCTGTTAACTTTTGACACCCTTAGTCAAAATACACACTGTATGCCTCCTCGCTAATCTCTCTACTTTACAACCACGACAGCAGGTCAGTGTCGAGCAGATTGCCTGCTGGACGGATGCAACATCCTGCCTGTGCGTCCGTTTCATTACTTCGACTATTGATCCCAACAGGATTCCATTGACAACCCATACACGATCAATACTGGAGGCTGCTTTACAAACCTCCCCCCAAAAATCTCTTCTCTTCCCTTCCATTGTGCACCGTTCACAGACATACCAACAAAAGCAGCCTGGAGGGAGGACGTCCCTAACTTTAAAACATGCATGAACACTAGAGCTAAAACTAGTACTCAACAAGCATATTGAAATGTATCAATATATGAGTATCTATTTAAACGATTGGTCATTCACACAAGACCAAACCTTTGTTGCTACTATTGTCTTTATTCATTGTTCCACATTATCAAAATAACACAGAGATCTTCTTGCCTGCTGGTTAGACTGATTACGCAACTTTAAGACATCAAATATCATGAAAGCAATCAACAGTTCCAGTCGCAAACACATCCACAGAAACATGTCCACACCACAGCGAGCACAGGTTCAGCATACTGAGCTTCCAGCTCCAAGTGTGAAGGCTGAATTACTCTGGGTGAGTCTTCATTCAGCAGAATCCAAGTCTGAATTCAATCTAAAAAGGAAATTCTGCTGCAGGCTGGCTTCTGCAGCCCCCTGCCATGCACCCCTCACAGCTCGACCATTCAAATTCATTTAACAGCAGCGGTGTCTCTCTGGCAGCACGATGACTTCACCCAAGCCTGGCAGACGAAGCACACGGATCTCATAAATCTACTGGATTAGTCAGATTTAATTGTAGTCCCAAACCACCATTGATTTTATGGGTGTCCCAGCATGGGAAAAGACATGCCCCCCACTTCCCCACCCTCTCTTTTTAACACTGAAATTTATGCAATCGCTGTATTTCACACACAAACACAGTGTCACAATGCTAGGAGATGGCAATACATTAACACCCACATAAATGGCTGGGGCAGCCGAGGAATGCTGTCCACACAATAGGTTAGACTTTTAAGACTTTGAGACTGTGGAGCAATTAGCATTTTGGTAACGTGGAGCAAAAAGAAAAGCAGGATTGAGGAAGAACTCCATGTGAAGCAATTCTTAAGAGAGAGTCTTCAAATCCAAGACTTTGGAGAGGCTAAACTTGCAGGAACAGTGAGATTATAGGGAACAGTGCAGCAGCAGGGGCTGCGAGGTGTTGCTGTGTGCTCGTCTGTGGCCTCTGCTCTTGGGTTTGGGGTCTGGAAGGTGAACACAAAGGACCCAGCGCTGATGACTGTGTGGTGCGCTGCTAGGGGAGCGGGCCGACTGAGCAAACGGGGACATTCTTTCTGCCTGAGGTCACTAGCTGGTGCCATTCAACCCCCCACACCTCTCCAACACCCGCTCTCTGCCCGCTTCCCTCACTGAGGAAAAGGAGGGGGGAGGGCTCCATGTCTGCCCCTCTCTCCTCTGGCCTTTTGTCACCAGACAGCTCTGCAGAGAGCCCGAACATCCCCACAGCACTACAGGTGATAGAAGCAGCAGCTGCGTTTACAAGTTACTACTAAATTTAAGACCTAAAACACCTTTTAGATGGATTTTTTTGTAGTGTGATATAACATACGTTATCGTAGGACAAATTTACAGATAGAGTAGGTCTAGACAACACTATAATTTACAGAGAACCAACAATTCCCCCAAGAGCAAGCATTTGGTGCAATCTGAATGTATTACAAACTTAACTGCACAAATGTAAAGTTAATAAGATCAGAGCCTCATATCACTCTCAAAATAGACATTTTGAATTATAATAACTGGTTAGAGAACACAGAAAATGTCTTTCTATGAGAATATATGGTATAAAAATGGCCATGCTGGAAACAAACACTGTTCCACTGTGAACAGCTAATGAAACTTCAATGAGCTTAAGAAAAACAATATAAAAAAGTAATTTACCCTAACAACCACAAAATGATAAATAATTACATAATGATGACTGACTCTATGCTCTCAGTGTTACTGTCGAGGCTTTACGACCCTGACCTCTGCACTCCTTAAAGCTGGTTGCTTGTAACTTTTGCTCCTTTTTGAATAATGGCGTTGCTGTGGAAATTACCATTGGTATGATAAAAGAGAACTTGTGTGTCACCGTTGCAATGGTATTATTTGGCAAAATTGTCCCTGTGGTATAGCAGATGGGTTAAGCCTGTTCACACATAAGGAACTGGAAAGCACTTGTTTCTACGAATAAATTAGCAACATTTAGTGTAGCCACAAAAGCCTGTACGTTTAATTTTTTAATTTGATCCCCTTTAAGCCTGGATCAGACTCTCATGTCTCTATCTGTTGGTAAGCAGGCGTAATGCCTGGACCAAAGGGCTCCTCCTGGCATCACTTCATATAGATACATATATACACACACCAGAAGTGTAACATCAACTGTACAACCTTGTCTGACTGCCTACTTTCCACCACTCTCTTGTCAGAAGATCATAAAAGAAAGGCTGATAAGATAGCAATATTTAAATACAAGAATATGTTGCCCATTGCCGCTGTTTTGTGAGAAGATATTAATGATAAAGACAGAACTAGAGCCAGGACATGAAAATTCAAGTCAAACCACAATCTCAGGATACATAGTGTAGTTATATGTAACTACATAATATGTATGTGTAGTTATTTTGTTTTTTAAGTGACAGCCTAAATGAGAATGATTAAGGTTAAATTTCTCCCGAACAGGTGCAACTAAATTAATTAGATCAGGGTCACACAGATTTTAATCAAGCAGTTTGCATTTACCCACACAGTCTTAAGACGAGATCTAAACAAGGAAATAAGTGTTTGAACCTTTGAAACATCTAAATTTGCAGATGCTGCTATAAAATGGGTCATATCAGGTCAAAGTATTTGTCAATTTCCTATTGGTCATATGGCTGTTGGTGTGTTGGTGTTATATGGTGTGTTTCAACATGGGATAACTGTTCCTCTTTGTGAAGGCAGTGTTTGACATAGCATGGGTTTTTTTTATTTTCAAGAAATTATGTTGGCACGCTCAGATTATAAGTGACAAACCTATGCTCTAAAAAAATTAGCTAAACAAAGAGCGATGAATCAGGCAGGCTCATTGAATCTCCGTAACTTAACATAGTACACAACATATGCTCAACTACCTTTTTGCCACTGCCTGATTGACCAGACAAGTGGCTTACAGTAGGAGCTGTGCAATCATGTTGATTGGTCTGAAAATAAAGTTGTTCTGTATACTCCAATTGTTCCTGGAGTTTTGATCTCTACAATCAGGTTGAGTAGTCAGAATGTTCAACTGCTTCTGAGTGTCCAATCACAGCCCGGACCGGCTTGCATTCACACTAAAACACGGCCACTCCAATCCAGACAAAATACATTGCTGAGTGGAAATTTTTGAATTTTTTTTAGTGGACCTTTTCCTACAATTGTGACATGCAAACCAACAGACAAACACAACAGGTTATTTGCGTTTCATCACTAGAATACTTTTAATTCCATAGCTGTGTCATTTCGTCACAGAGCTCTGGCCAGGTTAAAAGACATAAATCTGGTGGGACGCCCAGTTAGCTCAGTTGGTAGAGCAGGCATCCATATATAGAGGTTTACTCCTCAGCGCAGCAGACCTGGGTTCAACTCCAACCTGTGTCCCTTTGCTGCATGTCATTCCCCTCTGTCTCCCCTTTCATATCTTCATCTGTCCTGTCAAATAAAGGCCTAAAATGCCCAAAAATACATTTTTAAAAATAAATAAAAATCTGGTGGTTGGCTCAAAACAGGAGCTTCAAACTGATTTTTTTTATACCATATCATGGCAAACAAGATTTTGAGTATTGTTTGGTGAAAACCCCGCCATGGAAGGTACAGCACAGGTAGCAGTGAGCATATACCGTAAATGACGCAGTTCTCCACTAGAATCAGTAGAAACCAGTATTTGCTGCCACGCCTCTTGAGTCAGCAAATGTAATGCTGAAACCAAAACACTCATTCCAGCACTGTCTTATATCATGCTCTGATTATAAGATATTTATGCAGATTTACCCAGAATTTGCCACTAATTAACCACAATGCTGGTGTACAGCTGTAGCGGAAAGGCTGGTGGTAGTGTGGCAAGAAATGCAGAGGCATAACATGTCTTCAATTGTACAGAAAAAGAATAGATGTCGAGAAGAGGGATGAGAATGTGCTTGTGTGAGATAGAGAAAACTTTCTCTCTGTGGCTCAACTAGAAAAAACAATGTTAATAATTTCCTCTAGTCTGTGATGCACCGTTATTTTCTCATATTGTGCTATGAGGGCTTTTGGGATTTGGAAACAGATCAGTTTGAAAACCCTTCTAGCACCATTACATTTATCCATATCATGTTGAAAGAGACGGTGTACTGGCAGTTTGGTAAAGCAGCTAATGGGACAGAATGAGATTTCCAAAAAACAAACTATTATTGAGGTATAAAAAGCTATACAGTGATATGTACAATAACATCTGCTGTCAACATTTCATGCAAACACATAGACCTGCAGCGCTGTGGCTGACTTCAGCCCACACATCTCTGGTAACAAACAAAAAGACTGAATTATTTTGGCCTCTTGTTAAAGAGGTAAGAAATACATGTATTATTTTATATTTTATTGATTCTAGAGTAAATCCTTTAAGTGTAATCAATGGTGATAAAAATATTTAACTGCAGTTTAAAATCCACGGCGATATTATGACACAGATCCTTGGTGCAACATGTGTCATGGCATCCAGTCTGCCTGTTATTCATTAAAAGAGGAGGAGGAACTCAACTGTTCAGCTACAAGTCCATCCAAACCACAAAGGTTAAATTGGGGCTGCCAAAAATACAATACTCCTGGAGGCTTGTTAGCTGGCGGCTCACTGACCACCTGCTAATGAGAACACTTATTTACTTACTTATCTAACAAGCTACTGACTTGTACTGTATAACTATTTTTTATATATAGACTGATATACCTAATATCAATATATATTACAGCTATACAAAATATTTAATTTTTTTTCTTAAAGATAATGTGGTTTATATGACAGCTTCCACAGTCAGAGTTTGCCTAATTAGTATCATAATCCAAGTACTTCTAATAACATGTGCATGTAAACTTACTGTATAACTCCAGGGACAAAACACAATGAACTAAACTTTCTCCATTTTTCTGCTTTGATTTTTTTCTGCCTGGCAGGTGCAACTAGTGTGACGGTGAGTGATTAGAAAAATTCAAGCCCCTGAGCTCTAGTACAGAGATGAGTCATCAGCCTTGCGGCTGACAGTCTGCTCATCCAGCCTGAAGCAGCGTGTTTATCTTTTTTAAATTTTATCTGGAGAAGGCATGTTTGTTTTAAAAACCCTGCACAACACTCACATGAAAATGTACGTTCACTTGAGTTGAAGTGTATTTCTGTGGGAAAATATATTCAGTGGCAAATTGAGGAAAGTGCAACTTGTCCTGCTACAATTAAAGTGGCAGAGGGACATATATACCTTGTTTAAAGGCACATTAATAGCAGCTGTGTGAGGAGGAAGTGCTGCTCTTCAACATTACATAATGCATAAAAATGCTTCTCTGTAGATTTACTTAACTTGTAGATAACCATGGCTACTCTAGTGTACAATAATTCATTTTCAAAAAAAATATCCTAGCTGAATTGACCCTAGAACCCAAAAACATGTCCATTTGTGTACGTGTGCCTGCACATGTGAGCATGTACAGTTTTATGTGAGCCCATGCCAGGCCTGCCCCCTCTGATAAGCAGGTCTGGTACACTTTGTGACTGTCTGATTGAGGTCCTCCAGGGAAGGCCGGCTGAAGTGGAGGGGGGTAGTTTGCATTCTTGGCCATTTCATGAAAAAAGGGTGCAACCATGGGAGTAAGCCAAGAGGAGGGCTCAATTATGCATGGTTAAACAAAGCCCAGGGCTACCAGCGAGCAATGTGTCAGCAAACTCGGCCTCACAGTGGAGCTCCAAACTCTAGGAAAACTCAGGGGAAAAAAAGAGAGAAAGCAACGAAAAAAACAAACAGGGACATAAGAACGTAGCTCCTGATCAATCAGTGGATTGTGTTATGACAAGTGCAGGCACTTTGAAACTGAACTTCTCAGAGGCCTTCAAAACACTGCTTTAAACAAAACATTCCCATTCACATGCGGTCAAATGATACATCACAGAGTTTACGTTACCAATAAACCATCTCGAGAGTCAGGATGGTCTGGGAAGCTATCAACAACGAACTACGCTAAAATCGCAGAAAAATACTTGTTAAGTCATCCCGGACATCATTTCTCCAATAAATGCAACAATAATTCTCTGAGGAGCTGTCTGTGGTTTTTGTCTAGCAGCAATAACGTCACATATAGCTACTTTATGATGCAGTTACCCCTTCTCTAGAAGTAATCTAGTCATTCTCGGAGAGTATTTTTAGTCTTCCGAGGAAAGAAATCTGGTTGTCTGGCTTGTTTGAAAGACCTAATTTCATCATTGAATGCAGTTTTCCTGAGTATAACTAGCTAATGACTCCTACATAAACCCTAAAACATAATCAGGACTATTAAAACAGCACTTAACCAGGTCAGAGGCTACTTTTCCACAACTAAAACCCACAACTTTAGCAACTGGACACTCAGCATCTGGCCCCTCTTTCTTCAGACACACAATAAATCGGAAAGTATGTGGCTTTGGTTACATGTAAATTATAGCCAGTTCTTCCAGAGCCGGAGGGGGTGGGTTGGAAGATCAGAATCCATGTATAGTACACATATGAATGGAAGCAACCTGGCTAAAAAGCTCTCTCCCAACATCTTCCTCTTGTTTCCCCGGGAAACAGGAGAGGAGGGCTGGAGTCGGGTAACAGAGGCGTCCAAAACACACACACACACACACAAACACACACACACGCACACACGCACACATGCACACACGCACACACTCTACACTGAGAGCTCAAGAGCAGATTTAATTAATGTCCAAATAATGTCAGAGTTTTATTTATTTGTGGCATTATAAACTTGTCCCTGCTGCAGAGAGAACTGAGCTGCCCTGTTATTCCACTGAGCAGACTTCAGGCCATAACACCACCTCTGACAGCAAGATGGTGATGCTAATGATGATTTTCCAGCCGAGACAGCAGCAGCTGAAGCTTATCCTGTAAGCAGCAGCATGAGCACGACTGATGCTGCCTGAGATGTGGGATGTATCTAAAGCATAAATACATTATGAGGAAGGGTGTTGCGGGTTGCTGAGAATGGCTATGCATTGAGGTAGGTTGGCGTCCACATTTGCAGACCAGATAATTAACCAGTTTTTACTATGATTTCACTGAATTGACTGTTTGACTTACCACAGGAGCAGCAGGTGAAGCAGTTTGTGTGATACAGGTTCCCCATGGCCTGGCAGGCTTGGCTGGCTCCATACACACCTTTCCCACATTTGACACAGATACCTGTTAGAGACAAATGGTCAGTTAGCCGATGTTATGTATCCCAAGCAAAATACTTTGTATGTTTTAAGGCCTTCTGCACGCTGCCCGCGTGGCATGAGTGTGGCGTGCCGTTTTCTATGTATTTGCATTCATTTGGAAATGTACTGCACTCAAGCAGTAGTATACTTCATGTTAAACATAAATATATACTGATTTGATAACAGCAAAGACAACATCGGCAGTACTGACGGCAATTAACTACATTTATATCCGCATTTATGTCAAAACCTAGAGACTTTCAAACATCAAAATGTCATTTATTAAATGTATTTGTGTCAAAATGTCATATTTCATTTTTGTATTCTATTTTGCCTGGAAATGCTTTGAACACACTCGCGTGTCACGTTTCTGAGGTGCGTCAGGCTGGCAGTGTGCAAGCTCTAATCTGTTAACATGGGAGCCAAAATAAAAACAACATGCCACGCGACTGACACACTCATGCCATGCAGGCAGTGTGCACGACCCTAAGAGCATCCTACATCCAGAATCAATCAAAAATCAAAATGTGATTAATTGAAAAGAAATTTGGCTTCATGAGATTTAAACACTATTAGAATTCCACATCGTTCTTTGGCCGCAAAGCTCTGTGTCAACACTGATTTTCCGTTTCTTAATGCCTAAATAGTTTGAGATGGAGTGGTTGTCGAACTAGCTTTACAATTCAATGAAGATATTTTCTGCTACCACTGTGCACCATTAGAATCAAACAATGTTTGGACACGCTGCCAGCCATGTTGGGAGCTTTGCTGGAAAGCTGATAAAAAAAAGCAACTGCCAAACCCTCTGTGCTGAATTCCTGTAATTATACAACAGTCAAAAAAAGAAAGATTAACCTGCTACAAATGTCATCAGTACTGCATTTTATCCTATGTTCCCTCTGCTGCTTTTGATAGCTTTTTAATACCAACATCACAAAGCAATGGTGACATGTCAAAGCATGTGAAGCTCTGAAACCACACTCTGCCAAACACAAAACATTAAACAGACACGTACAAATCCACAGCTGTGTCGTCAACATTTTTGTTTGTGATTATTAATTCACAAGTAATATTTCTCAAAATGATTTATATTCCAGTTGCACAAGTCTAACCTAAACTTCTGTCCATGTATTACATCATACTGTCTGAAGGCATACTGCTTCAGAAGAGCTGATGATTATGTTAAAATACGCAGACAGGAAATGCAGAGGATGTAAGGGGATTGTCACGAATGGCAAGCCAGAAACAAGGTGAGCCAACAACTTTGTGCTTTTCCTTGTTACCAGGAAACTGATTTGAGATTTGAGCTTGATGTGCTGCTACCGTACACAATCGTACCAGAGTTACACCCCTGAATTGACTTTGAAGGGTACTCTGGTGATTGTTGAGTCAATTTTTATTGAACTATGGTATAAAACATTTGCATAAATGTTCATTTATGTAAATGTTTGATACCATAGTTGTAAAACTAGACTGTTTTAGATTTTTTACAGATGAGGATGGGGCTGTTTATCCCACTCTTCTACTATATTTTGGGTTGGTCAGAGGATTTGAGAAATTCTGAAGTCATGAGTCCAAACTCCCTCAGCGCATCCAAGCCAGAAAAGATTATCAAAAAGTTTAGAAAAAAAATTTATTAAAAAGGTGCATAGTTTCTGTTGCCCCCATGAGGAATTCTTGAGAAATTCTAAGTAATGACAACAAAATTGTCGGCATGTCCCCATGATACAAGCCTATGTGATCACGCAGTCGCCCCCACCCCCCCTCCACACAGTTGCTAGTAACCAAGGAGACAAGGATCATTATAAAAACATGATGACTCTTCAGTAGACTTAATTATCTTCACTTCAGCGCAGGAAAGTCACTGGATGACACAATGTTCTGAACACAGCCATAATGAGAAATAGTTGTGTGGAGCTGATAGTCTTAATTAGCTTTGTAACAACTCATTTGGCAATGGCTTGAATGTAACGGCCGTTTATTAATATCAAAAAGTTACGCACTACAGCTTTAATAGCTATTATTTATTATGAATTTATCATTCAAAAGCTCAGCTAATCAAAAACCTGAGGATGCAGGGCTGTGTGGGTGTTTGATCAGATCTGATTTACAGTGCTGGCAACATACGCAAACAGCCCCACCAACTGTAATCAGATTATGATTCAAATGTGTGATTGGTGCACAGAAGTAAGTGGCATCACCTTTTCCAAATGAGCCCCACCCATTTCAAACCAGTGAGAGGATGACAGACAAAAACATAAAAATACAGAAATCTTTCTGCCACAAATGTTCAAACTTTGGCAAAAACTCTGGCATTCCTGTGGGACTCCAATGCTCATTGTAATGAAAAAAATTGTAAGAAACGTCCAGTCTGACTACTGACAAACCCTGGGGGGGATATGCCCCGCTAGCCAGGTACAGGGCTGCTCGATTATGGAAAAAACCCTAATCACGATTATGTTGGTCAATACTGAAATCCCGATTATTTTACACAATTACTCATTGTCTTTTGAAAAGATGTTAACTTAAAAACAATGAAACAAAACACCTTGAAATGTCCCTTAATACTTTTATATTTTTGCAGAACACAAGACAAAATAAGGGTTTAGCTACTTGCAAAAAGTAATGTGCAAAATAATCCAGGTCCCCCCCCCACCCCCCCGATTAATTGCTTATTGTTATCATAAGGAGCCAAAATCGTAATCACAATTACAATTTTAATTAATTGCACAGCCCTAACAAGTACTACCCATAAGCCTGAACAAACCAACTACAGAGTATTATGACCTAAGGTGAAGAAATTAGATTTGGGGGCGCACACAAGACGGCCTCCACTGGGGTCACATTCCTCAGGGAGTGCAGGGTCAAAGCCTGGGTGGGGTGAGTCCAGGGTCACAGTGCATAAAGGACACAAGATCCCAACAGGGAGCTGCCCACCAACACCCCCTCCTCCCACAGAAAGAACTATCACATTTGCACATCTTTGAAATAAATACATATTTCACGAAGGATTTTGAGCAAGGACACACAGGACACTGACGTAATCTTAGACTTCCCTGGCTATCTGAAGCAATACTTTCCCTTTCATAACAGTTCCAGTACAGTCTGTGACATTGTAGGAAACAGATAAAAAAAGGACAAGCGCACAAGAAAAGCACCCAAAGGTTACATGTCTTCCCTATAAACCTAAAGTGCTGGCACAACTAAATTAATTGGAATCAAAGTCAAATATTGGCATTTCCTGGTGTAACCTGAACTTACAACTTCACTCATGCACTCACCAAAAGGACACACAGCAAGCACAACAATTTCTCCAAAATAATTGTCTGTGATGTTAAACTGAGTGGAATAAAACACAGGTACCAGTATGTGCTAGAACCTTTCTACTTTTACCTCAATGGATTCCCTATTTAAGACGTGAAAACTACTAAGTGAAATCTCAGAGCAAAGTTAAAGTGTGGTCATCCTGATGCACACATCATTTATCAAACCACTGCCAAAGATGGTTGAAGTAGAATCATTCGCAGAAAGCCAGCTCACCGTAGTCAAAAAGGAATAATATGTTGCATATCATTTCTACTTTCTATAATTCTCTAACATGTGCTCCCAGTAAATGATTACAAACGCTGCATTTTGGTCAGATAGCATTTACCAGATGTTAATTACGCACGCCTTTCTTAAAGCCTTTTATATATTTTATATACTTTTTTAAATTTCTTTTTGACTTCTGGAGCACAACCAGTTTCCAGTTTAACTTCTAAATGTTATGCATTGTATGAAACACAGCTCTATGATAGCAATACATTTATTTCCTGTACTCACTCTAGACAACTTAAAATGTTGAAAATACAGCCCATTAATAATTAGCTTGTTAATTGCTACAGCCAATTATACAGTAAAGTATTTTTTTATTTCTGATATTTCTATTGCTCATTAGTGTGATTATATTCATCTTTTACTATGATGATCACTTTTCTGCCTAGTATGGATCAACAGAAGTACATTTCCAGGATAAAGCCTGACATCCGGCACAATGTCAAGGTTTTTTCACAATCCCTTCCATACGGGAAACAACAAATTTTGAGCTAGCAAGCTACACGCTGAAAATGACAACAAATTTTATGATGTGTAATATGGACCTGTGTCTGCAATAAAGCTTTATAAACTTATTTGAACCATGCAATAATGCACACCTGTTTGGTTCTTTCGGTGAATGAAGACTTACAAAAAATATGTTTACGGAGTTTACTATCTAACTGGGAAGTTTTGAGATCGATTGGTGGGGGTCGCTATGGATGAAGTATGCATTACAATACACTGGTAAGATTAAATAACGTTAACGGACATCCAGCCAATTTAAATCGCTCAAGTTACTGTAGTGTGTGAACAGCTAACTGCATTTAATATTCTATATCCTTCCTGAGACTATTTTGCAGAGCCACAGGCGCTTCGTCCGGAACTTTGCGGCGCCCAAGACTATTTTGATTGGTTTAAAGAAATGCAAATTACCCGGGAGTTTTTGTCCTCCCTGGAATGTATCTGTGGTGTAGCCAGAACTTACTTCACAGCGCTGTGGAGATAGGTCTGGCAATGCGAGACTACTCTCTGCCACTGTAGGTATTAAATTCTCAACTCTATGGTTGCATGTGATTGGCTTGTAATTATGAAGGCTACCGTTTTGGTGTAAGTGTGCAGAATTACCCGAGTAAGTGTTACATCTAGTGAGGAAATATAACCCAAAAGAGAAGCAGGTTGTCATCCATTCTCCTTCCTCTGTGTTCATTCCAGTTCTCTGTTACTGCATCAGGACAGCATACTTCCTTCTCTGCCTATCTGCAATGCCAACAATGGATGGCATGGACCAGCTAGATGTGGCAATACTCAACCAGTTATGAATGTTACTGGTAGTCTTTCTGTGACTAATGCTAACTCAGATTACAGTGTGTGTGATGTCAGTGTTAGTCACTACTATGTTTCTCTAGTGTACGTATTGTCATCCTGCCGCCTGTCGCACTTGAACACCAACACTACAATGTATTCTTGAAACAAAGGTTACTTTCATAGCACCAGGTACAACTGACTACACAGCCGTCTGAATGCCAAGAAACTAAGTCACTGAGTCTCTGTATTACACAGCTGACAGCAAGTGGACTCACAAAATGACAAACATTTGACACAGTGGAGTTTATATTCAGTAAACAACAACCAAAGAAACAGGTTTGTGTTTGTAGTTTGCATCTACTCTTATGCACAACTATCTAGCTTCATGATAAGAGAAGTTATAAGCAGCTATCTTTTTTTATTTGTTTCCCATATAATTAATCTATTGCAATGTAATTACAGACATGTCTCTTTGGCTTTGATTCTCCACCCAAACTAAAAACAAGTATGATTTATTTATAAAGCAACTTTGATTTACATTCTTTACTTTATTCACTCTGATTGCAACTATACTGCAGTTTCTTAAAGGCTATGTGTGTGTGTGTTGGCAAGACTGTCGAGATTTCATTTGTGGACAAGGAAAGGTTTTTCAGTAAGCGCGTTCGCTCCATGTTGGCTGAGTCCCGCAGAGGCCCGGGTTCGTATCCGACCTGCGGCCCTTTGCTGCGTGTCATCCCCCATTTCTTTCCCCCTTTTCTGTCTATCCACTTTCACAAATAAAAGGGAAAAGCCCCCAAAAAAATAATCTTTTAAAAATAAAAAACGTTTTTCAAACGAGAACATCGGTCATAAAAACCAATATGTGATTTCCACAAACATGCTACAGATCCTGACAGTTATGAGTGAGGATGTGGTTATCATTTTACAGGACAGTAGGGAAAAATGTGAAGCGCTCTTGTTATTCATGAAAAACCGGATGCTGAATCCCTCATGTGCCCATTTCGTAACACGTTCATGTGGCATGGACAGGATGTTGTGCATTCACTGGGGTTAAAAATAAAACAGCATCACATAATGCATGTGTGTCCCTGCACCTTTGAGCTAAACACTAGGCTCGTCAGAGCCAGGTCTGCGCAGAATCGATCACCGGCGATCACCGCTCGTTGCATCCCGGTTAGATTTGTGTCCGACTTGATCCCGACTTGCTCTTACGTCATGCATACGTAGGCAACGATAATCTCACGAGAGCAAGGCGTCCGCAGTTCTGAGACGCAGGCGGCGCAGTTGCTTTTCACCGACTGCAAGACCCAGGCGGACCCAGAGCATGCTGGGAAATGCCGGCCTCTCAGCTAATTTAACGGCTGATTGCTTCACAATCAACTCAACATGATGACGTCTTGTATAAAATTTCTATTGATTTTGAATCAAAGGGATTTTAATTACCATTTGTCTGATTTAAAGGCTCTATCTGTACAGAACACATGTTGTGTGGCTGATAGTTACGTTTTGAAGTCAGAGAGACTAAATCTGTACGGACCATCTACAGTTTGTTGTTAACATCAGCAACAGATCGCACGTAGAGCATTTTGAGAGTTACTCTGTCATAATTAAAAGAACTAGAGACAAGCTCATATGGGGGTCAAGCAGATATGGGGGTCTGATAACATTTTATTTAATCGGAATCGCACCACAGTGTTTTTGTCACTTCCTGTTCAGTCTGAAGGCGGCTGAAATCGGCTGGAAACTGTCCGACTTTACCTCAGCCTTTTGTCACCGCCCCCTGCTGCTGCCGCCTGCTCTCGTCCACTTTACAGGCGAGGCGCAGTTCATCCCAAACGAGCCTACTGTTAAGATCAAGCAGCAGCAGCACGCTGCTCAATGTGGGCGTGTTATGCTTGTGAGAAAGCTTTTTAACATAAACTCAGACGGATGAGTCTTAGGATGGAATTAAGTATGTGTATAAGACAAACATTTTGTTATTTCTGAACAACGAAAGTTAGGAAAGTGTAATGTGGACAATCAAGCATTTGATGAAGTGCTTTACAGAACACACTTGACTTTAAAATCTACCATTGCTGAAAATAACGCAGAACGTGCTACGGGTTATAAGGAGGTCTGCACAGCCTGATTCATGAAACTTTAAAGACCACTCGGTGGGACTTTGACGTCTTACAGCACAATATCAAACCAATCTCTGAAGATATAAGCAAGTTGAAAAGTGTCAATCGAGCAAATGAAATGCAACATTAATAGAGGGATCAAATGCAGAATTATTTCTAGTTTATGCAACCAAATGCTACCAAATACTTGAAACCCTCTGCACATCTGATAAGAAGTAACTGCACACAGAGCAGGTTCATGTATCTTTCCGGTACAAAATAATCATGGCCCTGTCTGATAAATCACAGTACGCTCAGTATGCACTGTATACTGAGAGCAAACACTCGCTCACAGGTGCAGATCTTGAAAAGAATAAAGAAATGAACTTCCCATCATGCTGTGAGAGTGTGGCATCACATATTTATAGTTTGGTGAAATCTGAAGCTGGTGTTTGATTTGATTTGCTAACACACAGTACCTGTTTACTGTAATCATACTGATACTGCAATGTGAAAGAATGCATTGTTGTTCTTCCAAATTTGCAATAAGGAACAGTGGTTAAAAAAGGGAAGCAGAGAACATGTATAGCATCAAAGCCTGGCAATTCAGCCTTATTTCAGCAGAGAGCTCTTCACTTGTAATTTGAGAGCATTTGACACATCAGAGAATAGTGTATGCTTAAAACTTAAGTGAGAATGAAACAATATACATCTAATCGTATGTCAGCTGCAATTTGTGCATGTACAATATATACAGAGGGCAGGACAGTGTGCTGTAGTCCACAAATCAGCATGTGTGTGTCAGGCATGTGCATGACTATTGCCATTGTAATTCTGGGCAGGTGATCAGACTTGAGCCCCACCAACTACGTCTGGCCCGCCAGCCAAGATCGTGTGCCAAGTGTCTGGTGTTGCCCGACTCCCCACTGGCTGGTTAATGAAGGGCTTTGCGGGGGAGTCAGGGCGGGGTGGAGAGGAGGGGCGGTAAGGGGTGGGCCTCCCTCTGCTGCTTCAATTGCAAGCCTGTTTCGGGCCAGCTGTTGATTCACAGCTCCTTCTCCACCACAACAAACACAGGCCACACAAGGGTCGGCCGGCAGAGCCCCCCCCAAAAAAAAAAAAACCCTGGCAGTCAATTTCTCCACTGTCTCTACGGAAACAGAGCTACAGAGCTGTCTCTATTGGGCTTTGAGTGAGTAGCATCTGACTGCATTCTTCTCTCTCCCTCCTCCTTTTTCTCTTCTTTCTCCATTATCTCTACTGCTCTTTCCCCTCACTGTCTTCCTCCTGTCTACCATCCTCCTGCTCTCACCTTCTTCTCTGGAACAAATCAACAGCTGTCTCAGCCTCACTCTGAGCAAGTGCACTGGCTATAAAACAAGCCACTGTTCTCTGGCTGCAGCCATTTGTCTGGCTGCTTATTCAAAAGGCAGACAGCAACTTCCTCAGCAGGCTTTCTGTGGCTGTGTTACTGCTGGCAAGCCAATTATATTGGGTCTCACAGTCCCTGGTCACAACAATGTGCCACAATGTTCAAGTCTTGAAATTGGGCGAAAACCAAACACTGACCACAATTTATCCTTCAGAGTCCAGGTGATTACTGCATTTCCAACAAATCCAGACCACAGTGATCTAAATGACCGAAGGGTGTCTGCTGTGGCAGAACAGAAGGTTGCATTCAACGAGGTGCAGCGTTGTGCAAATGTTAGCTCTGCCAAGATAGAAACATGCCCTGCAATGCCACTCATCTGCCACAGAGGGACCTGTTAGTGGTATTTTAGCATTTGCAGGTTGCAAATAGACCGTGTAGAGATAACAAACCTATAAATAACCTCTTCCTGCACTGACAAAACACCAGCAAACACTATTTTAACTATTTCGGTGAATTCCAATTTCAGTAAGCACTCGTCTTTGTTGTAATACAGATGAAGTTAAATATAATATTTCATTCTACTGCCATGGAATTTTTTTTCTTCTTCTATTCAGTGGAATAAAACAAATTAATGAGGTACAACTTTGCTTGTCAGCTGAAAACCTTAACTTTGGGCCAATTTGGGGGTTTTAAACTTTGCTCTATCAGGTTTTTCTTTGAAGGCAACACTGCAGGGATCTAACATATGAGTGCTGAGGTGTGCAAGGACAGTGTTAAGGAGTCATGGTCAGAGCATCACAGGCATCTGAGGAGAGACTTTAAAGCTGAGGAAAACACATTGGTTTGAGGGATCTGGAGCTGAGCTGCTGTGACCAAATGAGTTATTTTACATCAAATCAAGCACCCATAAATTCACGAGAAAAGCAATACATAATCTCAATTCAAATGACATCCATTGTCCTAAATCACCTATTAGTTGATGCAAGACCTTAGTCCATATGTAGGCTACAATACATAAAAACATGATCCATGTACCTTTGATTCTATTTACTCTAGGGCCACAGAGCCAAGCCTGCAACCTATATAAATACAGTATTGAAAAGGGGATCATTAGCGTTGGGTCAAAGTGAGCTAGGCAAAACTAAAACAGACTATAGGTGTGTGCTTTCTTATGTTCTTATGTTGTTTTCAATCTTATTCACTTGCCAATTTAAAAAAAACTACCTTCTGTGAAGAACATTACCTACCAAAGTATTCCTTTTTCATGTGCATCTCTAACTCCTTTTCCAGCTCCAAGGTGAGCGCCTCCAGCCGCCTCTCCGCCTGACTTGGTCCATTCTCTCGGCTGGGGATCACCTGGTAAGGTAGCTTAAACCTCTGACTCGAGGAAGCTGTTTTTGAGGACATCCCATAACTAAATGATGATGGTGACCCCGCGGTCATCTCCACAGCCCCTCCCGTCTGGTTTGACTGCTGCTGGGGTTCTGGCACCGCCGAGAGCCCCTGGAGATGGATGCGATTTTGGATCCCATTGGAGTCTCCGAACTCCTGCAGCAGCGACGTATCCTCGTGTAGACTGCTACCCAGCATTGATGACCTGGGCGAAGGCAGCTGCAGATCGGGGTAGGTGCTCATAGACCCCCTGGAGCTGCGGGAACTTCTGGAGCTGTGACTGGAGATGCTGGACCGGGGACTGACCACGCAGTTTGCGGTGGTCCCAGGTCTTGCGCTCCCGTCCTGGCTGCAGATGCTCGAACGAGGACTCGCCAGCGGCGCTGCGTGTAAGATCGCTCCATCAAAATCATGGTTGACCACAGGCCCGTACCTTGAGTCAGAGTAACTGGATCTCGGGCTGGTAGTGAAAGAGTACTGGCTCGCCGTGCTCGACCTGGGGCTGGCGTGCCTCTGATCGTAGCCCATGCTGATGCCGCTGGTGCGGTTGCTGCTGGGCTTGCTGCAGCAGTCACAGCTGTTGAGGCTGGCCCGGGGACTGGAGTGTTTACTCGTGTCGCTTGCGGTGCTTGCATAGCTGGATCTGGGACTGAGGACACTGTTGCCCTCACAGTGAACTAAACTAGACCTCGGGCTCGTGTACCTGTCCTGACCCGGTACCACCAAACTGGTGCGCGGGCTGCTAATGCTTGACCTCGGGCTGGCATGCTTGCTCTGCTCTTGAGAGGACAAGGAAGATGCTAAACTGGACCGGGGACTAGTGGCGTTATATCTCCCGTCGTGGCTGCTGGTTATGCAGACACTGTTGCACCTGTTGCCAGGCAGTGCCACCGGCTTGTTGAGAGGCACGCCGTCGAAGGCAGAGCCGGTGCTGTACCTGTGGCCCTGCACCTCCAGAGAGTATCTCCTGTGCCTCTCCGAAGCGCCCGTGTAGCACGGCAAGGCCACTTCGGATTTGGTGCAACAGCTCTCCTCAGTATAAACTGCGTCTCTTTGAGGGGCACAAAAATCCACAGGAACGGCCCGGCTACAATTCACAGGGCGCACTGGAGCCGCGTTGTACACTTTATTCCCAGACGTGAAATTCTCCACTGTGTGATGCTGCTGGTGAAGCACAGAGGTACCATTCATTGGCTTACTTTTATGCTCCGATACTGTCGGAGCCGAAAAGTCTAAATCGGGATTAATCACCAAATCTCTCCTCGCACTGTACATCCCGTCTTTATACGCATCATACAAGGAGAGGTCCTCCATCAATGTACTGGCCCGGAGTCCCAAATCTTCCTGGTAATGCTCCATGTTGTGCTCCCGAGGCGAGAAACAAGTTCAGTGTGCTCCGCTCCGCGAGCCAAACTAGCGAGCACCGCGGAGCACTAATTGCATTTCACATGGAAATCAAAACAAAACGCCGCGGTACAGCCGTCGCTCGTTTACAGAAAACCACAAACGTACTGAGAAACCTCCTCCGTGTGCCGCATCGTCTTCTACTGCGTTGCCCCCTTTGCCGAAAAAACAAACTCTTTCTCACAGTTTCAGCCGACAGGGATACGTTTGTCAACTTCAGTTTTTGTTAAGTTGAAAGGTCTTTACAGTCAATGGCGCGCTGCGCGGAGGAATTTCCTCCTGTCGGGTTTCCCTCTAGTTTCGCCTACGGCCACTATGCCACAAATCAAAGTAGGCTGGATAATCGGATACGCCATAAATATCCATTGTATATAAGTCTGAACTCACCAAGCGTACTAGAATCGAAATAAAACACCGTTTTACACAGGGGACTCGTTTGCGTGAAAGGAATGCGGGGATGAAGACGGGATGCGCTGCGCCTCTCTGGAATGTGGTTAATGCTGCAGAGAAACAATGATTGCGACCAACTCAGCAAGGGGCTGCCGGCTCTGAAAAGAGAATAGTTTAGAGAGAAGGGGACGTCTGCATTCATCCCAGGCGGACTAAAATACCACACAAAGCACGCCTCACCTGGTCCGACTCCTTTTACACCACAAAGAAGCTGCAGTAAATTGGTAATATGGAGGGCTAAGTTATTTAAAACTACCTTTTTTTTAGTCTGATATAAATACAAAGATATTCTATAGGGTCGCCCAAAATCCAGTGTAGCCTATATGATCCATTTTAGGATGATGTCCAATTACCATGGGTAGCCTAGGTTGAAATAGGATAAATTATGTTGGCAACAAAACGAGTTAAAAAGACACCTTAAGTATAAAAGACATGATTAAATAAAAAAGGTTTGTATTTGGGTGCATACTTTTCAATTTTAGATAGAAATAAACTGAATGCAAAGTGTAGGAGTCATTTAAAAAAAGTAAAACCAAATTAAAAGCTGTGGAAAGAAATAGCTGACTATGACGACCACAATTGGAGGCCATGGTTAACTTAATATTTGGTGTATTATTACTGTAGTTTGTGACACAGTACATTGATAGGTGATGCAGGCCAGAGGAGATGAGCCGTATAAACCAGGCTACTAAATCTTTATCTCCAGGGTCCTTAAATATGAAATCCATTTACCTGTCTGAATTAAATTAAACCTGTTAATCCAGGTTTAAAACCAAACAAAACACATTTGCCATTTCATGATTTATTATTACAGTTTTCAAAACATTCCTTAGTATTTTGTCAGTTTCACAAAAACAGCATTTAAACATGTCTGTATTAGATTATTTATTTCCCCAGAGATGTTCCTTCAAAACCTGTTTGTCAAACACTGTTATGAAAAAGAGGTAGCATTTGAAATATAGTCTGACAGTGACAACAACCACAGACATTAGGTACAGAGAATATACTATTAATTTCACATGTAATGGGTATAAAAAGGTGTTTATGTAGGACGTGCCAGTACTGAATGATTTTGTGAATCCATGGACCCGGCAGAAGTCATATTAAGACATTTAAAAAAAAACTAGTTCCAAACCAGTTTTGATACAGGGCGTATAGCATTTTGCTTTAGTTTATCCACTGCCAACAGATGGAAGAAAAGAGAGAACCACCACAACAAAGGCAGAAACTAACAGGATATCTAGTAATAATCGACTGAGGATGGAGCAGTGAGTTTTTTTCCCATGGCCTCGGCTTTTGAACCATTGTACAACCTCATCCAGGTTGTGCTCCTGGGGCTCATAACCGAGTTCAGCCTTAGCTTTTGCCATGCTGAAGTAATGCGTCACGCCAGTCTTATACACCTCTGTACGTGTCAGCAGTGGCTGGAAGTTATAGAAGGGCCCGATGAGGTAGTGAATCATTTCTGTGAGAAAGGCAACAAAGTAGATGAGAGAGATAGGAAGGCGTAGTTTGGGGAAAGGATAGCCCAAGCCCTCTACCAGAGGTCTAAAGAATTCAAAATTGTTGACAGGCCTGCCATCTGAGATAAAGTAGGCCTGGCCAGCAGAGCAGGGCTGCTTCTCTGAGGTCAGAGCCTTGGCTGCAAGCACATGTGCTGACACCAGGTTGTCCACATGGACAAACTCCACCAGGCTGCTGGGTTCACCATAAACAAACCTGAAGATCCCCTTCTCTATGTAGCTAACTACCCTGGGCAGGTGCCTCTGCTCCCCAGGTCCGTAGATTCCTGCTGGACGCAATGCACAGCTTCTCAGCACCCCCGAACCGTCTTTTAGTGCTGTGCCGTTAGCTTTTAGCACTGCCATCTCCGCTATGGATTTGGTTCTGGAGTAGTGGTCGGGGTGAAGATGGAGAGGTAGATAAGGGAGGCTCTCATCCCCATTCTTTATCACTTGGCCTCCGAACACCACGTTGAAGGTGCTGGTGTAAACCAGCCTGGACACTCCGTGCTCAACGCAAGCCTTCAGGACGTTCCTGGTGCCTTGGACATTCACCTCCTCAATCAGATGCCGGTTCAGCTGCTCCCTGCCAGACATGCCGTAAGAGGCGATGTGGAATACACAGTCCACACCAGCGATAGCCTTCTCAACTTGTGCATACTCACGTATATCTCCTTGAACAAACACAATGTCATCAGGCACTTCTTGCTTTGGAGCGGCGGTGTCAAACAGAATGATCTTGGCTCCGGTTTTATGCAGGGAGCATGCCAGGCTACAGGGGGAAACAAGTTGTTAAATAGGAATTCATTTCTGCATTAAACTTATTACAATACCTCCAGTTCAACTTAATAAGATGGTCTATGACAAAAACACAATTATTGTATAAAAAGCCACTTCTAAAGAGGTGTTTCAGAATGGCCTAAAAAACATCTGTCAAAATGTCACATTCTTGCTGCAAAACAAATCTACCTAAGGGTACAAATAAAGTACCCTGAACTTGCATGTATTTTTGCTTTGAAATCTACCACAGGTTTGTGGCAGTCACAGAGCCAATCTAACAGAGATAACTGGTGCATTACCGCCACCTTGTTGTGGTAAAGCAGTGTGACAGCAAAGAGCAACTCTGAAACAGTTTCTGTTTGAGGGTTTACTGACTGTGAATGTGTAACGTTACTTCTGAGTTGGCCTAGGCTAAAATTTTATGAGATTGTTCTTACCGATAACCAAAATAGCCACATCCCCCAGTTATCAAAAACGTGTCTGTACTTGCATTTTCCATTGCAGGAGAACGAAATCTGTGAGGTTATAAAAGAGAGCATTAGACATAATGAAGTTAAAACTACAGTGTAAAAATTAACTAATACATAATTATAGTCACAAACCAAAAAATAGGCTAAATTGACGTTACCTAACCTGCCGTCTGTATCGGCTTCACAGTTCTTGTAGCCTTAGTAAGCTAACCAGACTATAGACTATACCTTTGTAATAAGCTGAATGCTTTCACATTCATACACCTCACTTCTCCGTAAGGGATAACCGGAATGCCGTGCCTAACTATGCTACAAAGTAGCGTCAGTATTTTTTGGCACGTAGTTAAGATACATCCACAGCCTGCCTACTCTAAACTATTTAAGTTCACGTATTCACTGTCGGTACCAACCTCAACAAAAACCGTGTAGTAGACGAGGGAAATAGCCCTTGAATATCACTCACTCAAAATGTTGCTACAGCAAGAGATCACGGTGAGCACCGGCGTTGTGCACTGCACTTCCTTGTTCGGTGCCGTACGTGCATTTTGTTACGTAAATTACGAACAACTGCGTCAAGTGGACGTCGGAACGGCAGAGTACCACAGGAAGTTATGCGATATATAAGGCCTATGGCAGATGATTTTAAATAAAAAAAAATCATCCACATGTATTAAAATATATTATTAAATAGTTGAGATGTAAATGTAGTTTACAGAGAATTATCTAAACAATATTAGCACGTGTACACATTTTAAAATAAAAAGACAAAAGAAATAACACAATCATTAAAAGGGCACAAAAAGACATACATTTTACAATTTCAGGGAAAAAAGCTCTAGTTTCCACAATTGTAATACTCTTTTTGTTATCCAATATTCTAAGTGACTTCAGTAGAGATTTAAAGTGTATGAGAAAAGGTACAACATTTGGAAATTATTTAGAAAATGTCTACTTGTGAATATAAAATGTGGCCAATAGAATAATTTTCTTTATTAGATACTCAAGAGAACCATTAACCTACCTGAATTATTGTAGAAACAGATAATATCTTTAAGGTTAGAAAACGTTGGTGGGTTCAAAAAAGTAAGACTCCAAATCTGTCCAAAATCTTTTGGATATTTCACAATCAAAAAAGAGGTGAGATATTGTTTCAACCAATGACGCTTTCATGTTGATAGTTTTAATCAAATAAAGGGTGCATATAAGGTCCAACCACACCAGAGATGAGAAACCTTTTTTTTTTTTTTTTTAAATAAGAATAAACAAACGAGGCACATTTACGTAGAGAACAAAATCTACATTCTTATCTTCAACAAAGACACCAAACTTTATAGTCTCCACTATCAGAAGTGACATCTCAATACTGGTCTGTAGCCAGCTCTGCAGATCTCGTCAGACTCACACAGAAAGTGTTTGAATAACTAACAGAACAAAGTCACATCTGAGCAAAGTTCATAAACGCTTTGCGCAATGACGCATGTCTTTTGGAAAACAAAAAGGGCAAAAAAATCGCTCCAAGTTTACAAACTCAACTGATTCTGACCTGCAAACGAACTGCAGGTATGAAAACGCCCTACAACTCTGATAGTGTAAGTACAAATTCATATAAATAGGTATGGTATGGGCATGGGCAAAATTAGCACAATTTATCAGACAAATGCTGGTAAAATATGCAAGTGACAGGTAGGTTTGCTTCACTCACCAGCCAATAAAACAATGGTAATCGTGTGGCTGGTAAAATGTGTACATTCACTGGCCATTTGGCTGGTAAATGAAAAAGTTAATTTTGAGCCATGGGTGTAGGAAATGTGTGGGATTGTGTTATTTTATTATCTGTCTGTTCTGGATGTGCCATAGCGAAGCAACTGTGGAGTAACGCATACAGCCTGACTAACACAAGGCCCATGCAAATCATCAACTTACCCAAACCTTTGCCCAAATACTGTCAGGTTTTACTGGCTCAACTGTTCACCAAGAACAACGAACATGAGTTGCAAGAATTCGTGGCTCCATTGACATACGGCCTCCTCACAAGAGTCCATTTTGACTGCTTGCATAATCCTATATGAATGATGAGGTTAAACACATTTGCTGCATATTTATGTCGCCAAACTTAAGTCTCAAACTTTGTGTGGAATTTGACATTTCCATTGTTTAACAATTAATAATTGAATTAATATATAATAATTGAAAACAAGCATACAATGTCAAAGTACTTAATTAGGACTAATTATTTTTCAGTATAAAGAAAAAAAATCATAGCCACCATTACTGATTTTATTCGTTTTTGGCATAGCTGCATGTGTCTACATTGCAGCATTACTGCAGAATTATCTGCCAACATATCAAAAACGTTTAAAGTGACCTTAAAAAAAAAATGCTTTTCTGTACTTGTGGTCTTTTGCCGTTTTATTTTATAGCGTGATAAGTTCTTTAGTAGAGGACTACAATGGTTGTGACCAAAATAAGCCTTCTGACTTTGTGTTTTTGACTTTGTGTTTTTATCCTCAAACATTCTATTCCTTATTATCCTTTATCTTAAAAAATTTACTCAATTGATATGCACTGAGTTTTATATATCAAATGTTAAATACAACACCAGACATATACAAAATATAGTTCTCATGCCGGATTAAAAGCCAAGGAATAAAAATGTGTTTTTAGTTGTGATTTAAAAACCGGAAGGCTGAGGGCCAGTCTGACATGAAGAGGAAATTCATTCCACAGTCTCTGGGCTGCAACTGAGAAAGCTGGATCACCTCTACTCTTGAGTTGCAATTTAGGGACAACAAGAAGAGACTGGTTTGCAGACCTTAATGACCTTGAAGGAGCATATGGCTTCAACAGCTCAGTGATGTAGACTGGAGCTAGTCCATGAAGGGCTTTAAAAACAAACAATAAAATCAATCCTAAAATGAACTGGGAGCCAGTGAAGAGAGGCAAGAACAGGGGTGATGTGATCTCGCTTACGAGTCCCAGTAAAGAGACAAGCGGCAGCCTTTTGAACCAGTTGTAGTCGAGAGAGGGAGGCCTGGCTAACACCTACATACAGAGCATTACAATAGTCAAGGCGTGTTGTAATAAAAGCATGTATAACCCTCTTAAAGTCTGTGAAGGATAAAAAGGCTTTAAGCTTGGTTGAAAGAAACTTGCTTTCGCAACAGAATTGATCTGCTTCTCCATTTTAAAATCACAATCCATTTTTACACCCAGGTTTGTTACAACAGACTTAACATAAGGTTGAAAATCCCCAGGTCTATTGGGTGCCACTGGGTCTAAAACCATGACCTCAGTTTTACTCTTGTTAAAGTTTAAAAAATGTAAGGCCATCCAGGCTTTAATATCATACTACAACTACCATCATTTCTCTTGATGGGCAGGTAGATTTGTGAATCATCTGCATAAAGATGGAAGGTGATGGTGTGTCTTTTTAAGATACATCCAAGGGGAAGCAGATAGAGTGAAAAAAGAATTGGCCCGAGAATCGAACCCTGGGGATCTCCACATGTGAGGGACACAGAAGGTGAAATAGAGCCACCAAAACTGACTCTAAAATCTCTGACAAGTATGACCTAAACCACACTAAGGCAGTGCCCTTAATTGCTCGAGGCCTGTGGTCAATTGTGTCAAATGCTGCTGTGAGATCTAAAAGAATAAGAATTACATAATCTCCAGAGTCAGTTGAGATTAAAAGATCATTAAAAACTCTTAAAAATGCGGATTCAGTGCTATGAAATGTCTTAAAACCAGATTGGAACACCTCAAGAACACCATGTGTATGTAAAAACGACTGCAACTGTAAAAGAACTGCCTTCTCTAAAATCTTCGAGACAAAAGGGAGTTTAGAGATAGATATACATCAGTTTTATCAATGCCAGAGTTGATTAAGATAAACTAAAAGTGAATAATTATTAGAACCTATTGAAAGTCTTGTAAGCATAATAAGACAATAAAATTGACTTAGCAAACTGGGTTTAACTGTGTAGATTGATCCTATAATTCATGTTATGTCCTATATTGTGCAGATGAATTTGGATGAATACTTCAAAAGAATTGGTCTCCATGGCCCATATGATAAACCGGATCTTGCAACACTGAAGTTGATCCACAAACAGCATGTCAAAAACCTCAGCATTCACTGTGGTGAGACGGCCATCATGGATCTTGAGGTAATTTTCAACAAGATAGTGCTGTTGGTGCCTTGAGAACAACTTCCTGTTTGGCTGGGTGCTGAGAGAAATGGGTTACGACACTACGATGTTAGGCTCGACAGTTTTTAACAGTACCAGCAATGATTTTCCCCCAACTGAATCTCATCTCATCAACATGGTCGTCATTGATGGAAAGGCTTATGTAGCAGATGTAAGCTTTGGGGTGTCTTGCCAAGTGTGGGAACCCCTAGAGCTCATCTCTGGAAAGGACCAACCTCAGGCAGCAGGTATCTTTCGTCTCATAGACAAGGGGGACATCTGGGTGTTGGAGAAAACTGGTAGAAAGCCAGAGTGTCTTAATCCAGACTTTGCTAAATCAAATCTTGTCAGCAGTATTGAAACAAAGCCGATCTTCTGCTTCACCTTGGTGCCCTGTGAGGCTCATAATTTTTTTGAGAAAAACCACACACTCCAGACAGATCCTACTTCACTGTTCACCAATAAATCCATCTGCTCTTTGCAAACACCAACAGGATTTAGAGCCCTAATTGGCTGGACCTACAAGATCACCTGAGCAAGATGTTGATGTCTATGACATGAAAACATAACAGATGATGAGATAGAGCAAATTCTGAGGGACAAGTTTGATATTAAGCTCCAGAGCAAACTGCAGCCTGTAAACAACAAAGCAACACACTTTGAAATCCTATACGTTACATAATGATCGCACAACCTGTGTTGATTTCATGACCATGGTCAGCAGCTTGCTTGAGAATAATCTAATTGAAACGCTAGATTGAGTGGGCTTATCAAGATAGCTTCAGACTGGTTTTCTTTGTCTCTCACTGACAGAAGTTTACCTGTCTCTATTAGAGGCTTTGTGTGAGACCATAGACAGTTAATTTATATATATATATATATATATATATATATATATATATATATATATATATATATATATATATATATATATATATATATATATATACAGTCTATGTGAGACTCATTGTCCTGTGGTGTCCCACAGAGCTCAGCTCTTTATATCTGATGCCCTTGCCACAAAGCATAAACAGATATAATATTGCATACAAATTATTTGTGAATGATATACAGCTCCATTTTTCATTTACACCCAGTGAGGCTTATATGTTATCTAGGCTTCTTAAGTGTCTAAACACTTTTAGGGAATGTTTAGCAGAACTTTTCTAACAGCTCAATGCTGATAAGACAGTTTAGGCTGGTTTAGGCTTCAGAAAAGATTGTCCCCATGATGTATGAATTTTTTAAATAATTAATTTAAAAGTTACGACAGTCTTGTTTTGTGCTCTATGCAGTCCTGTACATATGTACTTGCAACCATATTCTTAACTGAAACTTTAAAAAAATCGCTAGCACAGCAGTTGGTCCACCATGGGGCTGAAAATGAGCAGACATTTCTTAAATCATGTGTTCATGTTGTACCCATTCATTATTGCATTGGTACTGTATTATTGTAATCATTTGTAATTAATTCCTGTTCATGCACTTGTATATTGTTGTTGGTTATGATAGGGACACTGATGATTTGTGAGGGGGGGGGCTGGATATCAGAACAGCTGTAGTTAATTTGTTTGTTTGTGGTCTTTTTTTTTGTTTTATACATTTGAATGCCTTTTTATGTGTGTGACATGTAAGTTATGGTTCTAATAGTTGATAATGGTTCTGTAATATAATATATTTAATGTAATGTTTTTGCCTATTATGTTTAATTTATTGGGCAATAAAGACAGAATTTTGTTAACAAAATGTTTCTCTGAACATCTATGACATTCAAAACAGTGATAACTGAAACAGATATACAACACACCGTGTGTGTGTGTGTGTGTGTGCACATATGTATTTCAAACAGACCTAAGTATTACACAGATACCATCTGCCTCTGCACCACCAAAGTGAACATAAAATAACTATAAAATATATAAATGCATATGACACTGTTGTCAAAACCCACACAATCAACAGAGACGCCATCTTGGAAGTTTGTGATCAATACTGTATGGTGATGTCACCAAGTGGTGTCCCATTTCATAGGGGTATGTTTTCACCCCTACCCCTTACCCCTTGGTTTCTAGGGCCAATGGGTAAGGGGTAAGTGGTAGGGGTAAGATGGAGAAATGGGATTCAGCCATTGTTTGAACCAATGACGCTTTCATGTTGATAGTTTTAATCGGATAAAGGGTGCATATAAGGTCCACCCACACAGGGGGTCAGCACATTTTTTATTAATTTCTTAATAAGAATAAATAAACGAGGTACATTTAAGTAGAGAACAAAATCTACATTCTTATCTTCAAAGACACCAAACTTTATAGTCTCCACTGTCAGAGGTGACATCTCAATACTGGTCTGTAGCCAGCTCTGCAGATCTTGTCAGACTCACACAGAAAGTGTTTGAATAACTAACAGAACAAAGTCACATCTGAGCAAAGTTCATAAACGCTTTGTGCAATGATGCATGTATTTTGGAAAACAAAAGGGGCAGAAATCGCTCCAAGTTTACAAACTCAACTGATTCGAACCTGCAAACGAACTACAGGTGTGAAAACGCCCTACAACTCTGATAGCGTAAGTACACATTCATATAAATAGGAGAGGTATGGGCATGGGCAAAATTTGCAAAATTAGCACAATTTATCAGACAAATGCTGGTAAAATATCCAAGTGACTGGTAGGTTTGCTTCACTCACCAGCCAATAAAACAATGGTAATCTTGTGGCTGGTAAAATGTGTACATTCACTGGCCATTTGGCTGGTGAACGAAAAAGTTAATTTTGAGCCATGGGTGTAGGAAATGTGTGGGATTGTGTTCTTTTATTATCTGTCTGTTCTGGATGTGCCATGGCGAAGCAACTGTGGAGTAACGCATACAGCCTGACTAACACAAGGCCCATGCAAATCATCAACTTACCCAAACCTTTGCCCAAATACTGTCAGGTTTTACTGGCTCAACTGTTCACCAAGAACAAAGAACATGAGTTGCAAGAATTCGTGGCTCCATTGACAGACGGCCTCCTCACAAGAGTCCATTTTGACTGCTTGCATAATACTATATGAAAGATGAGGTTAAACACATTTGCTGCATATTTATGTCGCCAAACTTAAGTCTCAAACTTTATATGTGTGGAATTTGACATTTCCATTGTTTAACAATTAATAATTGAATTAATATATAATAATTTAAAACAAGCATACAATGTCAAATTACTTAATTAGGACTAATTCTTTTTCACTTCAAAGAAAAAAAAATCATAGCCACCATTACTGATTTTATTCGTTTTTGGCATAGCTGCATTTGTCTACATTACATCGTTTAAAGTAACCTTAAAAAAAAAAATGCTGTCAAGTATCCTGTAGCATTTTAAATTTCTGTACTTGTGGTCTTTTGCTGTTTTATTTTATGGCGTGATAAGTTTTTTACTAGAGGACCACAATGGTTGGGACCACAATAAGCCTTCTGACTTTGTGTTTTTGACTTTAATGTGTTTTTATTCTCCTTCAAACATTCTATTCTTCCTTATTATCTTTTATCTTAAAAATGTACTCAATTGATATGCACTGAGTTTTATATACACACCAGTTTAATCAATGCCAGAGTTGATCAAGATAAACTAAAAGTGAATAATCATTAAAACCTATTAAAAGCCTTGTAAGCATAATAAGACAATAAAATTGACTTAGCAAAACTAGGTTTAACTGAGTTATTGGTCTTATTCATGTTATGTCCTATATTGTGCAGATGAATTTGGATGAATACTTCAAAAGAATTGGTCTCCATGGCCCATATGATAAACCGGATCTTGCAACACTGAAGTTGCTCCACAAACAGCATGTCATGTCTGTTCCTTTCGAAAACCTCAGCATTCACTGTGGTGAGACGGCCATCATGGACCTTGAGGTCATTTTCAACAAGATAGTGCGGAGCAGACGTGGAGGTTGGTGCCTTGAGAACAACTTCCTGTTTGGCTGGGTGCTGAGAGAAATGGGTTACGACACTACAATGTTGAGCTCCAGAGTTTTTGATAGTACCAGCAATGATTTTCGCCCCACTGAAACTCATCTCATCAACATGGTCGTCATTGATGGAAAGGCTTATATCGCAGATGTAAGCTTTGGGGTGTCTTGCCAAGTGTGGGAACCCCTAGAGCTCATCTCTGGAAAGGACCAACCTCAGGCAGCAGGTGTCTTTCGTCTCATAGACAAGGGGGACATCTGGGTGTTGGAGAAAACTGGTAGAAAGCCGGAGTGTCTTAATCCAGACTTTGCTAAATCAAATCTTGTCAGCAGTAATAAAACAAAGCCGATCTTCTGCTTCACCTTGGTGCCCCGTGAGGCTCATCATTTTTTTGAGAAAAACCACACACTCCAGACAGATCCTACTTCACTGTTCACCAATAAATCCATCTGCTCTTTGCAAACACCAACAGGATTTAGAGCCCTAATTGGCTGGACCTACAGCGAGATCACCTACAAACCTGAGCAAGATGTTGATGTCTATGACATGAGAAACATAACAGATGATGAGATAGAGCAAATTCTGAGGGACAAGTTTGATATTAAGCTCCAGAGCAAACTGCAGCCTGTAAACAACAAAGCAGGGTACACACTTTGAAATCCTATACGTTACATAATGATCTCACAACCTGTGTTGATTTCATGACCATGGTCAGCAGCTTGTCTGAGAATAATCTAATTGAAACGCTAACTATACTTTACACGATTGAGTGGGCTTATCAAGCATAGCTTCATACTGGTTTTCTTTGTCTCTCACTGACAGAAGTTTACCTGTCTCTATTAGAGGCTTTGTGTGAGACCATAGACAGTTAATATATATATATATATATATATATATATATATATATATATATACAGTCTATGTGTGAGACTCCTCTTCATTGTCCTGTGGTGTCCCACAGAGCTCAGTTTGAGGCCCCTGATAGTCTCTTTATATCTGATGCCCTTGCCACAAAGCATAAACAGATATAATATTGCATACAAATTATTTGTGAATGATATACAGCTCCATTTTTCATTTACACCCAGTGAGGCTTATATGTTATCTAGGCTTCTTAAGTGTCTAAACACTTTTAGGGAATGTTTAGCAGAACTTTTCTAACAGCTCAATGCTGATAAGACAGTTCTGGTTTACGCTTCAGAAAAGATTGTCCCCACGATGTATGAATTTTTTAAATAATTAATTTAAAAGTTACGACAGTCTTGTTTTGTGCTCTAAGCAGTCCTGTACATATGTACTTGCAACCATATTCTTAACTGAAACTTAAAAAAAATCGCTAGCTTGCTATGCTAACGCTAAACGCTAACGTTAACGTTGATTTACACAACAGTCCTGCATTTCTCTGCCTTGAATGGACTGTATACATTGCATAGACTGTATATATTAATATTAACGGTCTATGATACATCGCTACGTGCTTTACATATATCGCCCTGTATCACACAGGGACGCCAGAGGACACAGCAGCTGGTCCACCTTGGGGCTGAAAACGAGCAGACATTTCTTAAATCATGTGTTCATGTTGTAAACGTTCATTATTGCATTGGTACTGTATTATTGTAATCATTTGTAATTAAGTCCTGTTCATGCACTTGTATATGGTTGTTGGTTATGATAGGGACACTGATGATTTGTGAGGGGGGGGGGCTGGATATCAGAACAGCTGTAGTTAATATGTTTGTTTGTGGTCTTGTGTCTTTTTTTTTTGTTTTATACATTTGAATGCCTTTTTATGTGTGCGACATGTAAGTTATGGTTCTAATAGTTAATAATGGTTCTGTAATATAATATATTTAATCTAATGTTTTTGCCTATTATGTTTAATTTATTGGGCAATGAAGACAGAATTTTGTTAACAAAATGTTTTTCTGAACATCTATGACATTCAAAACAGTGATAACTGAAACAGATATACAACACACCGTGTGTGTGTGTGTGTGTGTGTGTGTGTGCACATATGTATTTCAAACAGACCTAAGTATTACACAGATAACATCTGCCTCTGCACCACCAAAGTGAACATAAAATAACTATAAAATATATAAATGCATATGACACTGTTGTCAAAACCCACACAATCAACAGAGACGCCATCTTGGAAGTTTGTGATCAATACTGTATGGTGATGTCACCAAGTGGTGTCCCATTTCATAGGGGTATGTTTTCACCCCTACCCCTTACCCCTTGGTTTCTAGGGCCAAGGGGTAGGGGTAAGGGGTAAGTGGTAGGGGTAAGATGGAGAAATGGGATTCAGCCATTGTTTGAACCAATGACGCTTTCATGTTGATAGTTTTAATCGGATAAAGGGTGCATATAAGGTCCACCCACACCGGAGGTCAGCACATTTTTTATTAATTTCTTAATAAGAATAAACAAACGAGGTACATTTAAGTAGAGAACAAAATCTACATTCTTATCTTCAAAGACACCAAACTTTATAGTCTCCACTGTCAGAGGCGACATTTCAATACTGGTCTGTAGCCAGCTCTGCAGATCTCTTCAGACTCACACAGAAAGTGTTTGAGTAACTAACAGAACAAAGTCACATCTGAGCAAAGGTCATAAACGCTTTGCGCAATGACGCATGTCTTTTGGAAAACAAAAGGGGCGGAAATCGCTCCAAGTTTACAAACTCAACTGATTCTGACCTGCAAACGAACTACAGGTGTGAAAACGCCCTACAGCTCTGATAGCGTAAGTACACATTCATATAAATAGGAGAGGTATGGGCATGGGCAAAATTTGCAAAATTAGCACAATTTATCAGACAAATGCTGGTAAAATATGCAAGTGACTGGTAGGTTTGCTTCACTCACCAGCCAATAAAACAATGGTAATCTTGTGGCTGGTAAAATGTGTACATTCACTGGGCATTTGGCTGGTGAACGAAAAAGTTAATTTTGAGCCATGGGTGTAGGAAATGTGTGGGATTGTGTTCTTTTAATATCTGTCTGTTCTGGATGTGCCATAGTGAAGCAACTGTGGAGTAACGCATACAGCCTGACTAACACAAGGCCCATGCAAATCATCAACTTACCCAAACCTTTGCCCAAATACTGTCAGGTTTTACTGGCTCAACTGTTCACCAAGAACAACGAACATGAGTTGTAAGAATTCGTGGCTCCATTGATATACGGCCTCCTCACAAGAGTCCATTTTGACTGCTTGCATAATCCTATATGAATGATGAGGTTAAACACATTTGCTGCATATTTATGTCGCCAAACTTAAGTCTCAAACTTTATATGTGTGGAATTTGACATTTCCATTGTTTAACAATTAATAATTGAATTAATATAAAATAATTTAAAACAAGCATACAATGTCAAATTACTTAATTAGGACTAATTCTTTTTCACTTCAAATAAAAAAAAATCATAGCCACCATTACTGATTTTATTCGTTTTTGGCATAGCTGCATGTGTCTACATTACATCGTTTAAAGTAACCTTAAAAAAAAAAAATGCTGTCAAGTATCCTGTAGCATTTTAAATTTCTGTACTTGTGGTCTTTTGCTGTTTTATTTTATGGCGTGATAAGTTCTTTACTAGAGGACTACAATGGTTGGGACCACAATAAGCCTTGTGACTTTGTGTTTTTGACTTTAATGTGTTTTTATCCTCCTTCAAACATTCTATTCTTCCTTATTATCCTCTATCTTAAAAATGTACTCAATTGATATGCACTGAGTTTTATATACACACCAGTTTAATCAATGCCAGAGTTGATCAAGATAAACTAAAAGTGCTTAATCATTAAAACCTATTAAAAGCCTTGTAAGCATAATAAGACAATAAAATTGACTCAGCAAAACTAGGTTTAACTGAGTGGATTGGTCCTATTCATGTTATGTCCTATATTGTGCAGATGAATTTGGATGAATACTTCAAAAGAATTGGTCTCCATGGCCCATATGATAAACCGGATCTTGCAACACTGAAGTTGCTCCACAAACAGCATGTCATGTCTGTTCCTTTCGAAAACCTCAGCATTCACTGTGGTGAGAGGGTCATCATGGACCTTGAGGTCACTTTCAACAAGATCGTGAGGAGCAGACGTGGAGGTTGGTGCCTTGAGAACAACTTCCTGTTTGGCTGGGTGCTGAGAGAAATGGGTTACGACACTACAATGTTGAGCTGCAGAGTTTTTGATAGTACCAGCAATGATTTTCGCCCCAATGAAAATCATCTCATCAACATGGTCGTCATTGATGGAAAGGCTTATATAGCAGATGTAAGCTTTGGGGTGTCTTGCCAAGTGTGGGAACCCCTAGAGCTCATCTCTGGAAAGGACCAACCTCAGGCAGCAGGTGTCTTTCGTCTCATAGACAAGGGGGACATCTGGGTGTTGGAGAAAACTGGTAGAAAGCCAGAGTGTCTTAATCCAGACTTTGCTAAATCAAATCTTGTCAGCAGTAATAAAACAAAGCCGATCTTCTGCTTCACCTTGGTGCCCCGTGAGGCTCATCATTTTTTTGAGAGAAACCACGCACTCCAGACAGAGCCTACTTCACTGTTCACCAATAAATCCATCTGCTCTTTGCAAACACCAACAGGATTTAGAGCCCTAATTGGCTGGACCTACAGCGAGATCACCTACAAACCTGAGCAAGATGTTGATGTCTATGACATGAGAAACATAACAGATGATGAGATAGAGCAAATTCTGAGAGACAAGTTTGATATTAAGCTCCAGAGCAAACTGCAGCCTATAAACAACAAAGCAGGGTACACACTTTGAAATCCTATACGTTACATAATGATCTCACAACCTGTGTTGATTTCATGACCATGGTCAGCAGCTTGTCTGAGAATAATCTAATTGAAACGCTAACTATACTTTACACGATTGAGTGGGCTTATCAAGCATAGCTTCAGACTGGTTTTCTTTGTCTCTCACTGACAGAAGTTTAACTGTCTCTATTAGAGGCTTTGTGTATATTAATATATATACAGTCTATGTGTGAGACTCCTCTTCACTGTCCTGTGGTGTCCCACAGAGCTCAGTTTGAGGCCCCTGATAGTCTCTTTATATCTGATGCCCTTGGCACAAATCATAAACAGATATAACATTGCATACAAATTATATGTGAATGATTTACAGCTCCATTTTTCATTTACACCCAGTGAGGCTTATATGTTATCTAGGATTCTTAAGTGTCTAAACACTTCCATGGAATGGTTAGCATTGAGCTGATGCTCAATGCTGATAAGACAGTTCTGGTTTAGGCTTCACAAAAGATTGTCCCCATGATGTATGAATGTATTGGGCCTCTTTCCTCTGCTGTCTACACTAACCTTGTAATTTATGGAACCATTGTAAATCCTGCACTTGCTACTATTGCACTTCTGGTTAGACCTAAACTGCATTTCGTTGCCTTGTATCTGTACCTGTGTAATGACAATAAAGTTGAATCTAATCTAATTTAGGTGTGATATTTGATCAATCTTTGTTGTTTGACACCCTTGATCAGCAACTGTTTTTTCCACATATATACTTTATGTAAAAGCAATACAAGGAGCAGCTATGCTGTTCTTAAGAAAAGTATTACAAACCAAAGAAAAGTTATTTTAAAAATATACGTCGACCATTATTGTACTGTACTTTGTTCATAACGTTCTTATACCAATATTCTGCTGAACTTCGAATCTTGTTATAAAGTTATATGATATGACTATTATGCTTTGATGTCCCTAACTTAGTCTTATCTGTACTCAATGATACATTATCACCACACTTACATATTCTGCTATAAATGTTTTCTTCTGAAACACGGCTAAGCCTGTTATTTTGTAACAAGGCTGGAGAAGAACCCTGACTATCACAAGACAGTGAGGCGGAGCACCACGTGTATAGATAGTGTCACCTTTTATTAGTCATATGTAGGTCAACACGGGGTCAATGGTACAATGAACTGTATTTGATGAGAGAACGGGTCAGCTCAGCAATAAAAGCACTAGTCTAGTATTAAAACTAAACTAATACTAAAAGAGTATTAAAAGATAAAAAGGACAAGAATAATTCCAGTAAAATGGAAGATAAAATGGCATGAAATAAAAACCCTGCTTACCCTTTCAAACTCAGCATCACAACCCAGCTCATAGGCTGCAACAAAGATGGGAGCCCAGACGATTAAAATTAAATAGTATGTATGAATATATTTACATAATCCATAATAAAAAATATCAGAAGAAATGTGATATTAATACATCGGTCATGTATGTGTGTGTGGCTATGTCAAAACAAGCAAAACCAAAAAGGCAGCTGCAGTGAGGAAAGAGAGACAATTTTGTGGAAAGGTGGTGAACATTTATGTCCAAACACACCATGCCCAGGTGTGGGGAAAATGCTAGATCAGATCCGCTGGACGTGTTGAGGTCAAATGACGTTTGTCGTGACCCGCCTTATTCTGCCTCTGATTGGCTCACCCAGCTCTATAATTCTTACCCTCACCCTAACCAATCCCCAAGCCTCATGCCTAAAGCTAACCAAGCTGACAGGTCTAGCAGATCCAATAGGTCTACCCAGGTGTTGCTCATGAAGTTAACAATGAACCTCTACCTTGACCTGAGCCTGCAAGCAGCCAGCAAAACAGGTACACCTAGTGGGGCGGAGGGGTTGTTACACTCCTCCACATAAAAAAACAGTTTTCTCACCTTTGGTCCCTACTGGCAGACCACAGCTGGTCATAACTCTAAAGCCAAACATTCAATACCATTTTCAGTCATATCTGACTAAATTATGTGCCACAATGACCGGTTCTGTAGAGAAAATAAATATTTTATTCTTTGGCTTTATGGTTTTCGATCATCTCATCCCACTACCTCCACCAGAGCCACCAGACACCAAAGACTGCAAAATATGTAATAATGCCACATTATCTGCCAGTGCTTACAGAATAAAAACTTGAAAATATCTATCTCTCACAATTCACTGACTGAATGGATCGACATCTTCTTTAAAACACCCCTTTCTCTAAGTGCTTTGGTCTGTTCAGGAGAAACATCAATCATCATTCACTTTTGAAACAGGGTAGGCCTTCACATTTGTTTCATCCACTAGGCCAAAAATAGAAAAGATTAACAAATAGCTAAAAAACTTTGACGTCACAGTTTAAACACTAATGGGGGATAATGGGGGAACTGTTAACGGGTTAAAAGTTTTGAATTGATTGATTGAACGTATTGTTTGAAGATTAAATGTATACTCATGTGTATATAACACCCAGACTTTAGTCTATTTTCACTCAATCCTGAAAATATTTGCTATAAAGAGCACTAAATGGGAATTTATTCTACCATGAAAATAATCCCCAACAAATGCCAATGCTCAAGTTTTTATTTTTTTAATTACTTAACCATTCAACAGTGTAACTTAAACAACTATTTCATTTGTTTCTATTTCTGTATTTATTGTTTATTCTTATATGTTTGTGTGCAAGCACAAATCACCAGGGCAAGTTCCATGAAGGGTAATCACTGTGATAATAAACTCCATTCCATCCATAAACTACCTCTGATTGTTCAGCTCTGCTACAATAGTTACAGTGTGTGTGCCATAACAGTGCTGGGAGTGTATATGCACGTTAACAATATCTTTACACTGAGCTTTCTTATGGTTTGAGTGATATAAAATTTGTCTGTAGTATATATGTTCAAAGGCCCTCTGATTCTTTCAGGGGTTTCCACCCTTGGCTTAGTAACGTCCACTGTGACAGCTCCACACATCATACATAGGCTAACAGAGGTTAGATGGGTGACATATCACATACGACATCACAAAATAAGAAAAATTTGGTTTGTTATATATTAATCCCTACTGAAGAGTAGCTACATATAATCAATTATTGTTATTATGACTGACCCAGAGCCACTGACCGTCAGGGGAGAGAACTGGGGTCCCTGGGCCTGTGATCTGAGCTACTGGCCCTACTGGACCACCAGAGGATGATGGACACAGGCGGGAACTCACTCTTTGTACCGCCCTTTATTTGGTTTACACCCAATCACATTCAAGCTGAGCATCCAGCCATTGCGGATTGGCCTGTGCGGCCTGTCGTTCAGCTGTGGGGAAGCAGTGGGACAACCAACAGCATTGCAAGCTGGTGTGACCAGGCTCAGATATGAACTCCTTGGAACAGGCCGAAGGTAACCAAGACAGAAATGAAATAACCACATTGTAATTAACTGCTCATTTGTTTTAGCCTCACAGCTACAGTCACCAACATATTTCAAAACAAACGTCTTAAAAGGAGATAACATAGTTAGATGCAACGTTGAGTTAGCTGGCTAGTCTGTTTACGACACTTAGTTAGCTAGGAAAAAATGCTAGCTAGCTATTAGCTCACGTTAAATTTCGTTATTAACTATGTCTGTTAGTTTGTGTTGACATGATATATAGATAGCTAGGTTTTACCGTGTTTGGCAGCAGCCAGTGTGACATAATCGGTGAAATTGTCGCAATACTGTTTGAGTATTTAACCGGCTTATTCAGTCACGTTATGATCCTGTCTTCGCTTCAGTTTAACGTTAGCTAGCTACATATATGCAGTAACCACTAACTTAGCTAGATACAAACCTAGGAGTTGAGGCTGACATTAGTTGCGTTCAGTAATGGGCGATTAAAGCCTCAAGAAACTTTGGGGCTTTCTGATGGGGGAAAAAAAAGAAGCTTTGGGGCTGCAAATCTCTTGCAGCCCTTCAAAACATCCTGTGATTTGAATCTTTGTAGTCTCATAGGTGGAATAAAAGTTCAACAATGTATGGAAACTTCAGAGGAGTGAAACAAGCTTCGGTATCATCCACCCATCTCTAGCTAGTTATGCTAATCTTCTGTATAAGTCATCACTTCACTATAAGCTGATGGTGCTATGTCATTGGGCCTATTTATGTTTCAGACCTGAAGGCCTTTGAAAGAAGATTGACAGAGTATGTCTCCTGTTTGCAACCTGCAACAGGCAGGTGGAGAAGTAAGTAACCGTTAATGGTTGTTGTCAAAACCATGGCAGAGAAGCTGTAGTGATACCTTTTTTGCCCAACCCTATGTATTTCTGTTCATTGACTTTAACCGTTGATAACTATAAAACAAAAGAATCATTTGAAGTCATCACTCACTCAGTAAATATAGATGTTGGTGCAGACGTAATCACAGGTTAAAGAAGACCTGTTATCACCAACATTGACCAAAGAAACTTAGAATATATTTATTTGGTAAAACATGGTTCATGTTGTTACACTGGGTGTCATTTTCCTGTCTTGTTTCAGTGATTCTGATAGTTGTGTCTGTTTGTACGGCTACTGGAGCTTGGAACTGGTTAATAGACCCGGACACACAGAAGGTATGTATGACTGGAAAAACATGTCTAGTTGTGTCGTTTCTGGCTTAAAGGGAAAATCCATCACAAAGAGAATATACTTTGTGCTATTCTTGACCTCTACAATGACAATATAGCCAACAGTAATACACATAATTGTCATCCTAACACAGGAACTACAGCATTGAGACATAAAGGATATAAGTTGACAGTTTTTTTCAATATGTCAATTGATGCAGACTCTGTAAACTAATAGATTATTTAGTAAATGGGATATTAGAATTTGAATATGAAGGCCTACGGCTGTGAATGCACGTCAGCACAACTAATCCAGGGTTCAGGGACTAAATTATAAATAAACTCAATTTCAGACTAAAGGGAAAGCTGAGCCAGTGTGTAGTGAAAGTATTCAAGCGTTTTGAGTGGATCTATTATTCTTACACCTTCATAAAATCTGGGTGTGGAAAATGAAAGAGCAGCTCTTGTCCCTCCCTCAGTACCACCACTGAGGTTCCCTTGTGAAGGCCGTTAATCCCAGTGGAGCTGCTTAGTGGCCAGCAGATCAGACTGTGGTTGTACTGGGCAGCTCCGGGTATGAATGTGTGTGTGAAGGTGACAGGTTGTCGTTGCCAATGAGAATTTGTTCCCAATCGACTTACCTGGATAAATAAAGGTTAAATACAAATACAAAAGCACCAATTTGGTCAAACCTTGCCGTTAAAGTTTGCTGGTTCATTGAACAGCAACACCTTATGATGTGTAGCCTGTGTAACCATTGTCTTTTTCGCTAAATGCCAGATGTTGTGGGTAGATGTCGCAGGTGAAAACACTCAGAATGAGCCGGAGATGAAGTTGTAAAGATGGGATTTTTATTTATTTCCCTATTAAGGCACACTGGCAAAACAAACTATTAACTAAACCAAAATTAAAGAGAAAAACAATACTTTCCCAAAAATTAGTTGAATTATACCAAAAATACAGCTGTATACAAGTTGACTTTTTTTGACTAGTCACAATGAGCGTTCAACAGACGTACATCCTCCGACCTCTAGCTCTGCCCAAACAACTGACTGCTTCCACCGTGGAATTTTTGATGGGTAGAAGCACACTATAGGGGCGAGTAACCCCACAATCAGCCACATCAAGGGCAGATCGTTCATGCAGTCAGTCCATATGCAGTTTAATGTTGACGTTTTTGCTTGTTTTGTTTAATTTGAATTATTAATTAATGAATTGATGATTTAATATAAATCTTAGATGTGATTGGTTACCCTGCTGCGCTTTTCTGAGCCCAGTAATTTTATTTTAGCTTTGCCCTCCACACTGCCTGCTTATTGCTTGCCTGCCAGCCATTTCATTATGCGCCTCACGACCGATTTGCTGCCCATCATTGAAATGAGCGTACAGTCTGTTTCTCCCAAGTTGAAAATGTCTCTTTCTGTCTCAAAGGTGGCCTAAAGAAACACGAGGACATAGAAGCTGTACTTAAAGCCAGATCTCTGGAGCGTTATGTTAGTCCTTCGCACATTAGAATGATAGGATTTGGGTTGAAAAAATGTGAAGTGACCCTTTTAAAGACAGACGTGCTCAGACTTGCAAACTTAACTACTTACTACTACTAATTTGGGACACTAAACTGCACGTATACCGATAAGTTCTGTAAATGTTTCGTTATTGATTTAATAATTTCTGTTTTGCTTTTGTTCTGCAGGTCTCTTTCTTTTCATCACTGTGGAATCATCCCTTCTTCACCATCAGCTGCATCACTCTTATAGCTCTTTTCTTTGCTGGGATACACAAACGAGTTGTGGCACCATCAATGTATCCTTTTGTCTGTTTCAATTAACATGTTTTATCAGATTTATAATTACAGCATCGGCACTGACCTCACACATCCAGTTTCAACCACTGACAGGAAAGGGTAGTAATTTGGATCCCGGTTTAAAATCTTTGACCTTTGCCCCTTCAGTATCGCTGCCCGCTGTCGGACAGTTTTAGCAGAATACAACATGTCCTGTGACGATGTGAGTTTACAAATCTCTTTGATGATGTGACCTGTTGTCTGCTCCGACAACTTGTATTTTAGAAAAATTGGTAACACTTGTGTTATTTTTGTCTTTTCACAGACGGGGAAACTTATTCTCAAGCCACGACCGAACATCCAGTAACCACAAGCTTGAGTGGGGCGGTCAACCGTACCTGGTCTTTGTTTATATAGCCTCTAATCACTTGGTGTCTTGAGTCCTTTGGGTGGTCTGAACAGCACCAAGGGGAACAGCACTGAGACAGACATTGTCATCATAATGGAAATGCATTTTGAAGAAAGAAGAAATTACCTGATAGGGCCTTTTAACAGTTCTGATATCAGGATTGAAGACAAGATTTCAGTTGTGTTTATTTCTAATGTTGAGCATGTATTTTAACTAACTGTTTATATTTTTAAAGTTATTTACCAAATAAATACTTCAGGTGTGAAACTGTCTCATATATTTTTCTATTATTACACATAAACTCTCTGTCTATTATTGGTTTTATATTACAAACCTCTCGGTTTACGTTCCACGTTTTCCGTGACTTTGCGACAGCTTCTTTGCTTTCTGTTAGCAACGAGCACTTTACGGCAGGGAACAGTCTTCCACATGGCCTCCTACCAGGCTGGAGCAAGAATGTTTGTTTGAGGTTCGGTCGCTAAGCCTGAGTGTAGAAGGGGGGGAAAAATACTTTACATGCGTAGTTAGCACTTTAATAGAGACAGAAATGGGTAAAAGTAAAACTACTAAATTTAAACGTCCGCAGTTCAACGCAGTTGGTTTGCCGGTGAATGCTTTGAAGGAGCTGGACGCCGTGGAAGAAGAGCACGGTGATGATAGTTGTCCAGCTGCGGAGTTACTGGAGAAAGTATGATCATTATTATATCACCCAAATTACTCTCTGTATAGCTGTTTTCGTGTTATATCCTTGCATAGTCGATAGGCATGTAAACATTGCAATGACACATTAAACGGGGAGATATTATCCTTTTATTGGTTTAGTTGATCTCGAGTTTAGGTCACTAATTAGAATTACCCTGACTGTGTGATTTCACCCCGAATACTCTTATTGAGGCTAAGTCATTATTGCTAATATTCAATTTTTCAGTCTCAATGAACTTGTATGCTTATATAATGCCAGATTTGCTATCTTATGAGTACTCTACAGGAGGTCTGAAACAGGTGAGTTTATATAGTTCGTGTCATGTTTTGATTACAGTTGCAGAGTCCCAGTGCAGATGTGCGAGAGTTTGCATGTGCCAGCATTTCTCGGGTGGTGCAGCAGAGTCAGACCATCCCAGGCTTCCTCCAGAGGGATGCTGTGAGGCGCCTCGGGCCCATGTTGCTGGACAGCAGCCTGGCTGTCAGGGAGACTGCCACAGGAGCACTCAGGTGAGTCAAAACTGCAGTAGTGTGGTTTGGAGTGAACCAACAAAACCAAATCTGGTAGTTTGGGAAACGGGGCCCACAACAACTTGTGGCAACTACACAAAGCTCCTGCAAGGGACCTTAATCTGAGAGAGTGGCAGACCAATTGCTTTGGGAAAGGGAGAACATAAGAAATGGAGGCAACTGGAGCAGGTGGAGAAAGGCTGAGTTTGGGATCCTGACGTAGGTGAAGCACAGTGTGTTGATCTGTCTGTATACAAAGACCCTCTGATAGGAGAACTAGGGTAAAACAGGATAACTTGACACATGGGCGTCTTCAGTGTGTCAAGTCTTAATGTTTTACCCTTGAAACATGCAAACTTTTAAGTCTTTTCGTCACCACATTATTACTACTTTTTCATCTGCATTATTTTATAGTTGGTGTTAGGGTGACCAGATGAGAATGGGTAAAACTAGAGTATGGAAACTGGTTTTTCCCTACCCAGTCCGCCAAGTACCTGCAGAGACGTTTTTGCTTTTTTAATTTACCTGTTCATGGGGTCCCAGGACACCTGCCTGAACCTCCATTACAACAACGAATGACTTAAAAATAGCAATGTGCATTATCAATATTTGTGCCTAGCCACCTACGTAAGGCCTTCATTACGTTTCAGCCAACAGGAACTGGCTGCAGGACAACTCAATCACCATGAACAGCTTTTAATGTTCTATCAGACTATAACTATTTGAGAGTCTACTCATTTTGGGGGAATTAGGGCGAGATTTGGGACAGCTGCTTGGATTGGATTGTCCAACCATCTAATGATCTATGTGTTTTTCTCACAGCCATCATATTTAGTTTACATGTTGTATATGGTGTGTGTTTATCTTGGCATACACATACTATATGTGCCGTTTTCTTTTTTTACTTTAACTTAAAACCTCAAGGGACACTAAATATGGTAACAGAAATAGCCGGTAGCAGCTTAAGAATATCAATAATATACTTAAGCGCAGTAACACAGTGGAGGAAGAAAACCAAACAGAAGATAATACCAGCAGTTTTCCACAGGAAAAAGCAAACCAAAAAACAAGCAAACAAACAGGCAATGTGCAAAAAGTACTGAATGAATGTAAAGTGGCATTATATAAAAGGTATTGTAAAGTGAGGTGGCCATAGTACGAAAAATGTTGCAATGTAAGTGACGTGAAATTAAATTGAATAATATGTAATTAAATAATATAGCAAAAGTAAGTAACTATAATATAAATGATATTGAATGTAACCATAGTATAAATAATATTGAAAAAGTAAGTACTCGTAATGGAAAGAAATAAATGCAGATAATAAAAACATACATAGAGCCATGGTGCGTGGTGGGTAATTGAAACAGCAACAGAAACTACAACATTATTAGGTGGTGCAGGTGTTGTAGAGCCTGACAGCGGCCGGGATGAACGACCTGCGGTACCTCTCCTTCTTACACCGTGGGTGTATCATATTCTGCTGCTGAAGGAGCTGCTCAGTGACCCCACAGTGTCATGTAGGGGGTGAGAGGTGATGTCCATGATGGATGTCAGCATAGCTAACATCCTTCTCTCCCCCACTTTCTCTATGGAGTCCAGAGGACAGTCCAGGACAGAGCTCGCTCTCCTGATCAGTCCATTGAGTCTATTGCTCCTGTCCCTGTCCGAGCTGCCCCCTCTCCAGCAGACCACAGCATAAAGGATGGCAGAGTCATAAAAAGTCTCCTGGACCTGAGTCTCCTCAACAGATGGAGGCGACTCTGGCCCTTCTTGTAAAGTGAAGAAAAGGTTTAGTGAAATCCAGAGCACATTATTTCAGTTTTTTTTCTCTCCATACTTTAATAAAGATCACATTCAGTGTGGTATCGTACAGCTTTATGGGTGTGTGGTACACAAGTATTTTCATGTTCATGTTCTACAGGGGGCGCCATGCTACAACAAAGGTCTCTAGGAAGATAAAAGCTGCTGTTTTTGTCATTGGATGACTCAAGTTATTACTGTCTGATGGCATATTGTTTACAATTATACACTTTATGCTTTTTTATTTATTTATGTGTGAATCTGATCACATTCACATGTTACATTTCTTTCACCTACTAAATTACCCTACACACTACTTATCGTCAACACCCTCTTCACAGTCAACACTTGTTTTTGTATCAGTGTACGACCTTAACACCCATCCTGATTATCCAGGAACTCCTTAATCAGGAGCACTAGCTCCCTATCTCCATACCCGAACATGTAATCTGTGTATCATTGTGGGATAGCATGCATGACAATCATAAGAACGATATGTTTAGATTAAGACTCAAAGCTCACAGATATAAGCTTAATACAACTGCACAGAGATAGTGTGTGTGCGCGCTTTTTTATGTTTGTGTTTTTTTAATGTTGACTGTTGGAGCAGAGGATGCGAGAATTTCCTAATATCAATATAAGATAGTCATTCTCAGGCAGTGGTGGGATGTATCTAAGGACATTTACTCAAGTACTGTACTTAAGAACAAATGTGAGGTATTTGTACTTTACTTGTTACTTTAGTGTTTTTTGAGGTATTTGTACTTGTTACTTTAGTGTTTTCTTTTCATGCCACTCTCTACTTCTGCTCTACTACATATAGAGAGAAATCTTGTTCTTTTTACTCCCCTGCATTAATCTGACAGCTTTAGTTACTACTTACTTTACAGATTAAGATTTTTGCACACAAAACATGTAGTTTGTAAAATACGATGTATTGTAATAAATTAAACTACCCAACAATATGTAGGTCTATAGCACAGCTGTTGAAATGATCAGCCGATTAAAAACTTAGTTTGTTAAAGGAACTGTTTTGATTGTTTCCACCTTCCCAAATAATGAATACTTTAAGTACATTTACACACTTGAATAATATCTTCAGTGCAGGGCTTTTACTTGTAAAAGAGTATTTTTACCGTGTGGTATTAGTACTTTTACTTAAGTAATGGATCTGAATGCTTTTTCCAGCACTGCTCTAAGGACACCCCTGGGCTATCCCTCTCCTACACTCCCACACAAGCGCGCACACAAACAGCATCTACGACAGCCAATCTGCACCGACTAAACTCTCTCTTTGTGTGTGTCCGTGTGTGTGTGTCCGTCCGTCCCTGACAGGAATCTGAGTGCATGTGGAGGTCAGGAGGTTTGCGAGGACATGGTAAAACACGACGTCATGACTCCATTGACAGCGCTGCTTAGAGAGGTGAGACTCCGGCGCCGCTTTTAGCTCACCGCATCACTTCAGTTCCTCCTCATCAGCTGCTGTTACAGCATGCTACCATAGCCTCAGCAATTAGGTGTCCTTCCAGAGCAAAGACATTCACAGTGAGAGACGGTCTCTGCACCTACACTCAAACACATTGACTTCTGGCATCAGATTCAAGCCCACTGTAGACCAGTGGGTGAGATCAATAGGTGTCTTGAGCCATAAACGGTAATGAACTGAAGTCATTTTATATATGTGACCACCCCCCACACTTTTTCATTATATCGAGTTAACACTGTGAACATCTTAAAGGTGCCCTGCCACACAAAACCGTTTTTACTTGCATTTTTTGAAATAGGTTAGGTCCATATGTGTTTTAGTTATGTTGTGAATGTGAAAATGAACTGCTACCTCCTCTGTCAGCTCTAGTCACTGAAAAGAAATAAGCTGAGAAATCAGGCCAGTTACAAAAGCTGGTCAGTCTGACGTCATGTTGCCTGAGCTCATTACTATTCATGAGCTTGCCCAGTTTCGCTGGGTAAAGGATGCTGATAGCCAGGCTCTCATTATCTAGCTGTTAGCCAATCAGAGTCAAGCAGATAATTTTTTTGGGGGCTTTTCCCTTTATTAAAGTGACAGTGGATAGACACGAAAGAGGGAGAGCGATGGGGCATGACACACTGCAAAGGGCCGCAGGTCAAGCCAGAGGCCACCCCTAGCACTTTGAATATTATTGAGAACTGGCACAAAATGAGCTGAGCCTTCCTGCAGGCCACACTAGAAGGGCTTGGAACACGATAACCAAAAGATTTTTTTCCACAAAAGAGTCCATAGTAGAACTTCAGACATTACATAGTATTTCATTATTCAATAATGGAATACTTGTGTCAGGGCACCTTTTTTAAGGTTCGAAAGTTCCTACCTGTTCACTCGTGATTTGTTGTCACCCCGCAACACAGCGTTGATTTCTTTTCAGAGCTGTGCTGGTTTTGAGAGCGATGCTGTGCCTATGAAAGACCAGAAGAATGCAGTAGAGGATGTTGCCAATGAGGCGGTGAACCTATTGTGGAATCTATGGTAAGCCAAGAGGTTGCGCCAGCTGGTTGACAGCAGTGTGTTTTTGACCTTGTTGTTTTTCACGAGATGTTTTACTGAGCAAACGCAGTGTTTTCTGTGACGCCCTACAACTCATTCCATCGTTGCATGCAGTTTCCTGCAGTTTGTCAAGCAATTCTATTATGTATACATTCTTGTCTTTCTATAGTCATAGTTAATTTATCATTTTTTAATAATATGCACTGGTCACTTTTGCAGTACCACCAATGCACACACTCTACCTTAGCACCCTATCATGGTCATTGCATCACATTGTCAGTCCATACCAGACCTATGTAATCACTTTACTAATTGTTCATTTTTAAATTTCTGTGAGTGATTTTTATGTATGTGAAATATATTTGTGTATGTGTTTGTTGTGCTATGGTTGTCTAAGCTATTAGATGCCTAAAATTTCCCTCGGGATGAATAAAGTATCTATCCATGTCCGTCCGTCCTTCCTTCCTTCGTAGCTGCCCTGACTCACGAGTCGACTACTCTTTACTTGCTAGTATCTCATGAGGCTAGTTGGTGTCTACTGCCTAAGTAAAGATTCATCCCACTTAGATTTTCTTTGCCAGTCCAGAAAATTGCACTCTTAGTTCATTTTATTATCACAAGCCCACTTTTTGACACTGTTGCTGCCATTACCTGTCATTAATCACGCAAAAATAATGCTTGATGTGTGGTTGTGTACATTTGTTAATTGTCTTACATCTGTCCGTCATATTGTGTTGTCCTTTCAGTGAAAGCAGCAGCCAGTCGCTGTCTGTGTTCAACAAATCGGGTCTTCTGGATATGGTTGTCCAGTGTCTGGAGAGACACCCACACAACATGGAACTGGCCATTTCTGCTGGTAGGTCTATCTCTCTATCTCTCTATCTCTCTACCTATCTACCTACCTCTCCCCACTCTGGCCAAGATATATTATTCATGACGAACCTCAGTATTTGTCCAAATATCATGACAGGACATACAGAGTTCCATTCCTGCTGGTACAGGTCCTGTTGCCATAAAAGTGAATGTACCTCCAAGCAGCACTGACATTTAGATCCCCACTAACATTACAAGTTCCCTGTGGATTTCTGGACCTGTAATAGTGCTTTGGAGCTGTGTTTTTATTTTTATTTATTTTTTTGGTGTCTTGCATGGGCAAGAGGACGCATTTGCACATACGGGTGGGTGGTGCAAGCCACTATTCCTGCCAATGATTCGACAGGTGGCGTTAAGAGAGAGAGAGAGGATAAGAGCAAGCAAGAGAGGGAGACAGCCCATTAAACCGTTTTTCTGTCCCCCTCTGTGATCACATACACTGTGTTTAAATGCAGCTGAATTCACAATATAGTTTTACCATTTTGCCTGACCTCTAACTGTGAGAAAAAAACAAGTTGTGTCTCCTCTTTGTGCTTGGCCAGCCCACTGTTTGCACACTGTGACTGAGGATAACCCAGAGCTGCTATGTAGCATGAACACCGCTGTGCTTCGAGTCGTGGAGAACGTGCTGCTGACATCTCAGCCAGGCATGACACACACACTCCTCAGGACATTGGCTGCAGGTACAATTTGTCTTTTTAAAAATTCAAAACTAACTTAAGTGACAATGAAACGTCCTCTGTGGACAGAAGTTGCTTATACGTTTAATGAACAAAAGGAGGAACTGCAGTTGATAAATACTGTGACTGCTGTATCACTCAGGCACCCTGTGGAACATGAAGGGCAGTTTGCCTGCTGCCTGTCAGGCCCAGACCCTCGACGCTGTGGTGGCCACCTTGTCACAGTGCCTGGATCTGGACGCAGGTACACTGATACCTGAACTCCGACAGGCAGAAGAGGGTCGTCACAGACAAACACCAGCAGCGGCAGACATAGAAGACCAAGCTGCAGCAGAGCTTGTGGCAGAGATGGACGAGGAGGTGGAAGAACCTCAACGCAAGAGGAATGGAAAAGCTGTGATGGTTGATAACGACTTCTCTGACCTTTTGCCTGTAAGTGGTGTCTCATATTAGTACTCTATATGTTGCTATTCCTCTTTTATGCATACATCCATCCGTGAGTCCTTCTGGCCATACAAGTTGACCTTTAAAACACAGTAAATAGCACTCGTCAGAGAGAGATAATGAACTGTGTGTCACTGTCAGCTGCATGCTTCTAAATGCTAGAGCATTTGACTGGGCTGATATATTGTCTATTAACTTATTTCACATATATCAATATCGGTGCATATATTGGCTGATAAGTAACAAGAAATTGCAATACAGAAATGCCAAAGATGTGTTTGAGGGCTCTTAGAAAGTGACGTTTATTTTTCAACTGTAAAATGTCCTGCTCAGTGGTCCAAAATCATTAATTACACAGGTTTTCATGTATGTTTATGTAATACTGTATGTATATGTAAAAACTGTTTGTCCAATAGATCATGATCGTCTTTTTAAAGCTTGTATAAGCTTTTCCCTTGCTACAGGATATTGTAGGATATATTGGATAGAATGCATGATGAGTAGGAATCAAGATGAGGTGTACATGAAGCTGTGACGCAGCCATGACAACAACTTAGGAGGCCTGCTATTGGCTGATTCAGTGCTCGAGGGTGGGCGTTTTGGATAGACATGGCTGTAGGCTGTGATTTTACATTTGGTACTTTTTGCTATCTTTTAAGTCAAGTTAAGGACCATTCTGAACTGAAGACCATCTCGTAGAAGTTATATACATATAGTCCAGATATAGGACAAAATTTGGCCACTTTAAAATTCAAATGAAATACTGTGTCTCCCCAGTTTACATGTAACAGCTATCTAACTTTTATTAAAAACATCATTGCTGAAAATGGATTGCCAAGGCTCTTGTAGGTGAGAAGTTTACCCTCAGTTATAAATGCTGGGAGGTTTAGGATGTGACATGCACGGCAGTCTGTGTTTATGGCGACAAACTGGTCTAGTTTTGTGTTGTCTGAGGAGCATGTTAATGCCAGTTGAAGATGTGGCGTACGAGTCACCCTGGAGTGCGAGCCAGACTGACAGAGCAGACAAACTGTCGGATTCGAGGAGAGAGATTTGGGACACCCGGCAAGGATCAGCTGGGGACCAGCTTTTGGCTCCCACCACACTGACAGTTCCCAGACCTGACCTTATCGAGACAGCGCTGTCCCTCACGTCTCAGTCACAAACAGAGCCCTTAGGATTGCGGGGGACGTTTATGGTGACGTTCCAAAATACCCTGTAATATTGTAGGTTACGCAATGGGGTTATCTCGATCCATGCTTTGGTTTAGCTAGTCTGGCAGTGTAATTATACAGTCATGGAAAGCATTTCTCTGTCACAACACTGCTAAACAAAGCCGAACACACACAGACCTAATAAATCTAATTTTCCCTTCAAAAGTGCAGGTTTCACTTGCATCACAGTTCAAAAAGTGCACATGGACAGTAGAAATACTTCTCCTCTTTGTGAAGAGCAGCTGAACTCTGGATGACTGGGTGAAAACAGTGCTAACAGTCATCGTTTTGGTAGGATGTTGACTCACATTGGCTGCTTGTTTTTGTCCAGAGGGACAAGGAGGAGCTGAGGGAGGCAACGGCCTTACTGACAGCCCAGCAAACGTCCTTAGAGATCATCGTCAACATGTGCTGCTCAGACGGTGGGTGGTGTGGGCATAGACGGCAGTGCTGACCCCAGGCACTTTTTATCAACGTGATTTCCTGTCACACTGTGATGGCAAACCAGAAAGGCTATTTTAACAAGAAATAAGTCAAATGAGTTCATTGGAGTGTCTAGAAATAGGATGTGTCTTGTTTCCCTGATCCATTCTGTGTGTATGTGTCTGTTAAGACCCTTCTGACGACGAGTGGGAGGAGGAGTCGAGCAGTGATGAAAGCGACCTGGGTCCGGATGGCCTTTGTGATGGAGTGTCCAATCTTATGTCTCCACTGTGTTTGTCAGCTGAGGTTCACGGGGCCTTAATCAACCACAGCATCCCTGAGAAGGCAAATACCTTTACTTTATCAAAAACACCTCATATTGGCGTCGGTCAACAGCTATAAGAAAGGAGTTCATCACAGTGTCAGAATGTTTAGACAAGCATGTGAATGTAATTTAACTAATTAAAACCTTCTACCCCAGGCTGAACGGATCAAATTACATACCTGTTTAATAGAGATCTCTCTCTTTTGTGAATCCACACTAAATGGTATAAAGACGATCGTAGGTACATCTCTTTTTTTTCTTTTGAATTAAGGTCCTCAAAAAGACACAGTTCCCTAGAAAGGAAGCCATGGATGTGTGCCATCAGAATCCCTCCTGGAGAGGCCTGATAAAAAAGTAATCCTCACACTTCTCATCTTTTCTTCAACTTAACTGTCAGTTTACAATGTGTTTTATGGTATCTTGGTCAAATATTATATGGATTTTGTTGGGTGTGGGTTTTATTTTCTTTCACACTGATTGAACCTTGAAGAAGTCTCACTTCTCTATGACAAAAGTCATCTTTGTTCTTTCATCCTTTAGGATACAGCGTGTGCAGTCCCGGGCGCTGACGTGCCTCCATAGCATCCTCTCCACTATGGATGCCGAATCTCTGGGAGGGGCGGCAGCCCTGCAGGGAGCAGCACAGCACCTGTCCACGCTGGTTTTTGGTGCAGCAGGTCCCCCATTTATGTCATATTGTAATACAGCACATAAGACATATTTTTCACTAAGACACATATGGATATAGGCAAAATACTAACTCCAGTAACTTTGGAAACCAAATTGTGGTGAAGAGTGAAAACCACTGTATAATCATGTGGACAAATGAATGGGTATTCCTAGAATGATCAGTTGCAGCAGTATAGAGATGCAATGTTCAAGCATGTATCTGTTTAGGAAGTAGAATTTACTTTCTTACGTTTCAGAGATACCCAAAGATGAGGAGTTCCTTGAGGCCGTCATCAGCGCCATGCGGTCTCTTTTACAGATAATTGCCTCCAAAAATATCTCCCAGGTACAGAATACATGTCAGCTTTAGCCTTTCCTTTGGTCATTTTTAACATCTGCATCGACAGGTCATTTAAATGGGTTACTCTGGAAATTGAATATTCTTCCGTAAAGTTGTGGGTCTCACAAGCGACAGAATAAATAAAAAGAATGATCACAATGTTTGCAGCAGATTTTAGTCCCAAGTATGGGTCTAGTTGAAGAATGATGGTTCCTACAATTCCCATAATGCAACTCAAAAGCATCTTTAGTTAGACTTTATCCTGCCTGGTAAATGTCCACACCTTTCAAACACCACACCTCTAGTTTGTGATGCAGGATGTCCGTTAAAGATTTGAAGTCCAAGCTTAGAGGACCCTGGCGACATCATCAGGGGTTACTTTCTTTTTAGACTTTGGAAAGCACACGTCTGTTTTTACAGGCCGTGCAATGGAGGGCTGCTTTAAGCTACGTCCATGTTTGTTAACCGTGTCGACTAAATGAATACAGCGCTGAATAAATACATAGAAGAGAAATCTTCTGCCAGTTCACACTAAACACTGTTGACCGTTTGGTTGTTTTTGTTTTCGTTAGTGTATGACCCCCCAGCAGTTGATGAGCCTGAGCGAAGCAGCCACCCGCTGCGATGTTGTCAGTGTAAGGGTCAACGCCGTTGCCATTCTGGGCATCACTGGCAGCACATTGGCCAAAGAGAAGGGCACTGCTGAAACCCTTCAGGTACAATCTTTCTCTCTTTTCTACTCTTAGAATATTTGTTCTTCCTCTGAGTAACTTTGCTCCCACAGATGATTGGAAACGCCTTACTTCAAGTTGCCACAAGGGATGCTGACCTGGTTGTGAACGGAGAAGCCCTGGATGCCTTGTTTGATGTTTTTGCAGATGGAGACGAGGCAGAGACAGCTGCCAAAAACATCCAGTTACTACCTGCACTGAAGGCACTTCAACCCGTCTTTAAGGCCAAGGTACCAGAGACTTATTTCTTTTTACTGAACACTGTTGTTGACTGCTTAACATTTTATTTATTTAAAAAAAAAACATTTTTAATATGAATTATTTTCTTTTTCTATTAGATTCGTAAAGAAGGAAAAGGCAAGTACAGCCCCCAGCAGCTGTGTGTGCTTGACAACATCAAAGTCAACCTGAGAAGATTTATTGGTTATCTGGAGAAGGTGGTGAAAAAATAATGACTTGACATTGCAGACGGTTGAAGCTGTATGGTTTGGACATGCTAGCAGGAGCATAGAACAAAACAGCGTGGTTGTGAAACAATCAAGTATTTATTACGTTGGTAGTAAACCATTTGTTTTTGCTTGGTTTCAATGTTAATATTCTCTAAATAATTATGAACTATTTTAGTTGGTGATGTGAACGTTTTATTTGTTGTGAAGAAAGATGGAGTGAAATCTGATATTAGTCATTAGTTACTGCAAGTTGCAGTAAAGTTAGGTTTTTAATTTTGGATACATATTCCCCAAAATGCTTGTCAGACATGAATTTGTCCAATTGCCATGTAACATTTTTCAGAAATCACGTGTGGTGACACCAAGTTTTGACATGTGTGCCCTTAATTTTGTCCCATGTTGCAATGGGCCAAACATTGACATTAGCAGTACTGCTAGAAGGGGTGGGAGGCAGAAGGCAGAGCTATTCTACATTACAGGTCCTTTATACTGTTTGAAGGATTGTAGTATTAGCTAAGTAATGAAAAAGAGAAGATGTTGTATTTCTATTATGGGTGTTGTGTTATAGAAAATCATAATTTTGTTAAGGATGACTTTTACATGCTTAAAGAGAAAAAAAGACTACATATTTCAGTCACTAAGCTGAACGAGTTTGGTATGATCACTGCCAAGGTTGTGATAACATTAAAATCTATTGAGACATACTATAGCCTTAAGAAATACACACATTTTCTCTACCTCTGAGCTTCCTCCAACTCACATTTCTTAGCATTAATTGCCCACTGCCAGACAGCACTCTTATGCATGGAGTGGGGACTTTTCAAGTGCAACTTAGTGCTAAAAACATTCTTCTCAGTAACGTTGCAAAGTAATTTCCCACAGTGAAATTAGATTGGGTGCTGCTAACACCAATGACTTGTAATGGTCGATCAGCATCCACAATTGCTGTTCTCCGGTTCTACACAAGTGGACCGCTAACCCTAACCTGAACCAGTTTATCATGCTTTGAGTTGTTGAGAAAGTAAACTCATTGGCCCTAATTAATGCAGTAAATGGTACAGATTAAATGAATTCCATTTACCTAAATGTCCGAATTAACTTTCTGATAGATAGTTCTTATATTGTAAGAGTCGGGCACAGTTTCTCTTATTTCCTACAACTTTTTGAGGAAATGTTAATGGCATTTATCATTGATTTAAAAAAAAAAAAAAAATACTTCAAAGATACATTTTAGGGAGATTATGTCATTGGGCTGTGAATGAATGCCTTTTTTTGAAATAAATCTTGATTTCTTATACTATTAAGTGTTTTCCTTTGCCTCAAATGAACAATCTCTGGACTGGACTAGTATATCTAGTTTCAAATCTACCAAATGTCTTAGTAAGTAAAAAGTTAACGAATCTATGACAGCTACTGAACCATAGTTATGTGTGATGCTAAATATCACTACTACAAATAAGGAAGGGTATTTTTAAATAAAATAAGCAGCAAGACAACAGTTACATTTGACCCCCACTGTACAGTCTCTTAAAAGGCATGGGTATATATTTGGAATTAGTGCAGTAGGTTGACAGACAAATAACTTCCAATAACTAGTTCAAGCAGAAATGCTCACAATGCCGGTCCTGGTTCCAGCTTCACAAATGTAACTTCCGTTTTACATCATAAATAAAATATCTTTAGATTTCAGACGCTTTGTCAACATTTTGTAATGAATAATTAATCGAATACCCCCTCCCAAAAAAATAAATAAATGGATATACACATATTAATTGATAATTAAAGTAATTGTTAGTTATAGCCCTATTCTAATTGTTTATTGCCTCGTTACCGGTAATCGTTTTAACCTAGTAACGTTAATATATAGGCTACCGTGCATTGACAGTATGGAAGTTTTGTGTCAAATTGACACTAAAAAGGTGGGTAAAACCTGGACTATGTTGAATACATTGGTATGTAAACCGTAATCCGGTTATTAGTACAGTCAAAAACCTGTGCATATAAAGTGTAGCATTTGGCTAAAATAAATAAATAAAACGGATTTACAATGTAGCACCTTGTCCATTTCACTTTGATGACACATTATGTAACAAAAAAAAAACAATTTTCTGTTGCGTAACCATAAATTCAAATTCTCCGCCCCTTTTCATTCGCTCCGCGCATGCGCAACAGCACCGTACGCTCCGCCATTGAGGGACCCAAGATCAGGGGGAAAGGGTCAGAGAGCCACTCCGACAAGCAGCTGCTGCACGTTTTTCCAGCCTTCAACCTCAACTTTGACTTAAGCTACAATTTTTAACGCTTGACGCACATTCTTGTCTTATATCCTGTGGATGATTTCGGTTGACACCTGTGTGTCGTCACTACTAAGCAACGGTTTTTTATACTAGATTGTGGAAGTAACGGGCAGCGAAGAACCTCAGCTAGCGACAGCTATAACGAGGCTATAGCAGGCTAGCTAACGTTAGCTAGCGACCTGGCTAGCTGCACACGAGCTGAGCATTGCTCGGTGGTGGGGCGGGGGGCCGGTTTGCCTACAGTGTCGTTTGATGGATCCGAGAATCGCCTGGTTTCAACCAGAACAACGTGGACCTGCTAACAACCTGTGGATGCAGATTTGGGAGACGACACAAGGGCTCGGGTATTTACATGTAAATAACAGCTACACCACTGGATCTCAGAATACGTCTAGCTTGAAAGTGATCGTCAACGGCGCGTCGGGAGCTGTTCTTGCCAGCAGGAACGGGGCACTTTACTCAAACACCGGCAGCAGTGAAGCTAAGACTCAGGGGATGTCGACCTCAATGGGGGACGGGAAAATAACGGCACAGCGGGACTTCATACCACTGGAAACCAATAGTAATCACAACAACCGAGCCGGTGGCAGGGGCGGTGTTGGTGAAGGTGGACAGCAGCAGGGCAGCGGGGTCGCTGTGCCTTGGAGAGGGCTGACGGATGGACACCCCAACAAAAGGAAAAGAGACAACAAAGCTAGCACTTTCGGATTCAATTCCAGCCTCTTGAACAGTGGCAGCGGCTCCAACACAGGATGCAATGGTGGTTTCACTGGCACGCCGTGGAAAGTCAGGAACTACTCAGAAGGAATTGTAGGGTAAGAGAGAGTTTAATACAACGTGGGTTGATTTGATGTCTCTTCTTTGAAAACACACTGCTGGTAGCAGAGACACTCCCACAGAGCAAGCCTATAAACTAGGAGTTAATTAAATGTTATTTCACCTATTTAAAACACTTGCACTCTGAAATGACATGCAGGGAGACGCCTGAGGTTGTCAATCCCACCCCACCCACTTTAACGTCCCTATCTACTGAATCGACAGCTGGATAGCTTTGGATATAGTAACTCCAAAATGATCTGTGAAAATCAGTCTATGCACACATTCAAAGGCATTATGACATTTTACACATTAGGGTTAAGGTGCAGACTATTTTAAGTTCTTAAGAAATTGGAAATGGAGAATTTTCACCTCAAAAGGTGTAGGAAAGTAACTACAAGTATGTGCCTAAAACTGGTTGATTTACGTTTCAAAGAACATAATAGTGGATTTTAAGGAGCTATGCATCAAACCATGAATTGATTGTTCTAGCACTTGTATTCTAGGTAACTTTTCAACAAAATGCCCTGGCAGGGAAAAAAAACACCAGTTGAAGCAAACCTTTAAACATGCAGATCTTTTTACAAGGCTTTTGGACAAATATTCATATGGAGGAATAAACTTTTGTGCTGCAACAGATGCCTTTAGGCATTACTGTAGAAACCTTAATCCTTAATGTAGCTACACACAACTAGGGCTGGGTGGATATTCCTGACCAAATACCTTGATGTGGCTGTTACGACACTGTTGTAGGCTTGGCAATTAGATTTTAGGTAGTCATCAGTAATGTGGATATATAGAGTTAGTGGTTAAAGGCAAATAACTCAACTTAAGCCATATTACTATATAACCTAAATCTAAGACAATGTAAGTCTCATACCAGGATATAGATATAATATCGATATATTACCCAGCCTTGCACATAACACATGTACAGCCTACTACTGCTAGGTAAGGTGCATATTTAAACAAACTGTTCTGTCAACGACAAATTGTTTTAATGTAGAGAGCCAAAAGAGAGCAAAGAGGAGGCAACAGTGCTACTCAAAACAAGATTGGCACTTTTACTAGACTTGGACAATTTCATTGGTTCTCCTTCAGGCTCCTTAAGCCCACAGATGATAGGCTGGCAGTATTTCAGAGGAAGTCAGAGTATCATGTATTTGACTGGTGTTTGGTGTTTCCTTCCAGGCAGCGCAGCAATGGTTATGTTTGGGGTTAAGGTTAGGGTTAGCTGCCTGGAAAGTGACGTTGGAGGCAAAAAACACCATTGGGTGTATTTGACTGCAGTATTGTGACCAACAGTCAGTATGTTTACTATGACCTAGTGAGTAAATTGTTTTGCAATACTGCAACAGCGCAAATGACAAGTTTAAGAATACAGTCATGATTACACTGCTGATTATTAGCAGGTGAAGGAATATCGTGGCATGACAAGTGACTCTGAACGAGTTTGTCTTACCTCAAGTATGGGGCGTGACAAATGTTGGGCGTGATTACAAACTTGCTGCGTGAATCCAATCTGATTTTTTTTTGTCATTGGATTCGATCTCTGCAATCTCTGGTTTGGAACAAACTGAGCATACAGATGGACATAAAAAATGGGGGCATTGTTCCTGAAATCTTGACCAAATCCAACCAGGAGGGCAATGATTAATTGTCAGAAACCTTTTGAAAGGCATGTCCATTTTTAAAGTTGAAGTTGAGTAATCCTTTTGGGTCAAATTTAAGTGGAAGTTCATGAACTACGCTCTTCTTTTAACATTGGGCAACAGTATTAAATCACAAAGTTAAAGCCTAATGAATGCACAATACATGTATTAACCTCGTTTCCTCGCCAGTTGTTCTCCTTAGATATTGTGACTTGGGAGAAATATTTTGGTGGGTTGGGCTCTGTTTTAAAGACCATTTAGGTGCAGAGCAGAGATTTGCCCCTTCCCCACCCCTCTCTGTTAACATGTGTAGACAAGCAGAACACCAGAATGTGGAGCTCAGTGTTTAGCTGATCCTCATTTATAGTAATATGGAAGCTCTGTGTTTGCATAAGGACATTCCTAAGTGATTAGCTTTGCTAATACCAGAACCTGAACCTCATTGCCTTGATCACACTAACCACCCCTGAGTCCTCTCTCTAACAATAGTCTGTTAGTTCACAATGCCAGCATGCTCTCTGTCACACAGTAAATGTATTTCGAAATGTACTTGTATTTGTAGACCTACAGTATGTGTGGATGTATAAGGTCTGACTTAAGTTATGTTAATTCCACGGTTAAATTTCCACTCATAATACATGTTTAGTTGCTCGGGAGATGCAGTCTGGATGTTGTGTGGGAAATAAACCATGGGGATCAACCCAAGGGAAACACTGCGTTCAGTCAGATTGAGATTAAGGGAGCGAGCAAAGGTAAACCTGTAAATTATTGTTGCAAATGTAAAACAGTGCAAGTAGCAAAATGGGTGAAGTGTGGGAGTAAGTTCAGCATTTGCCTTTTTACGCTCCTCCAGTCTTTGTGGGACAGAGAAGGTCCAAGCAAGCGGTCCGCCCTGCGATGGAAAAGGACCAGTGTTTACATGCTCCACAAGGCCTCACTTCCACAAAACAAAACCAATCCCCTTAGAGAGAAACCCAAGCCTCTTCAGTGTCTCTCCAATCAGATTGGGAGTTCTAAGGGAGTGTTTCCACCTCGTTTTCTGGTTGTGTAGAACAGTTATTTAGACTCCTAATATGGGCAGAGGGTGTCTGTGTAGCCTGGGAGAGCTGAGGCCCATTCTGCCCTGCTAAACTGCATTCTGCTCTGGTGTTGTGTTGTGGGTTTTATTGTGTAGGCAAGATGCAATGTTCCAAAGTTCCAGTCATTTTACAACAGGGTGGCATTGTGTGAGAGTGAATTCAGAGGCATAGGTGAATTGACCAGACCGGGTCTGTTGTTTTTCTGTATAACTGGCCATTCTAAATTACTCTCCTGAAATGTACACGTCTACTTAATTTATTTGTGAAAAATCAACAGTAATTGGGCAATATTTGAGATCAGTTGATCTAGTATTTCCAGGTAGAAGAAACAACCCCAGTTAAACACAGTTTTCATGTAATAAGCCTTACTAACAGACCCATTAGGGGTGATTTGATCCAAAGCTGGCTGTCCTATACAAAATGGAGACATGATATTATTTAAATATGGGAATAAGGGCCCTCTGTTGTACACATGAAAAATGGACAAAGTAAAACAGCTTGAAGTATTAATTTTAAGTTTTATAAATTTTAAAAACCTGTTGATAAGTTTGCAGACATGTTAGCTAACGTGTTGCGTCCCAGCACACGCATTGTGAATGAGAGAAGGACATTTGGTCTTTTAAATTGTGTATGCCTTCACCCCAAACTCTTTCTGTGTGGTGTCCTGCATGGCTTGTTTTGTTAGCCTGCCTGTGGATTTAAAGGCATGGACTTCTGCTCTTTTCTTCTAACGTCTTCATTGTAACCTCACATACTCACAGCAGTTTGCTCCTGTGGCTCAAAATGGTAGTAATGACAGAGCCACCTATACTTGATTAATTTTAGCAGAGCCTAGCATTGACAGCTAGTTCCAAGCAGTGCTACAGAACATAGCTTTCAGGCTAATGAAATGTGTGGTTAATCGCTCACTGATGAGTAGCCCTGGCTCGTGCTTTTATTGCCATTTATTGCCTCTGTCTTTGTGAGATTTATGATTCCCAGCAATAGCACACAGATAGCACCTCTGTGACTGAAGCTCCATTATTAGAACCATGGTTCATCAGGCCTCTACTGGCTTTGACATCTATGTCTCACTCTCCCCTCTCAGCTCGCTGGAGAGAGAGAGAAGCCGGTATGCTGGTCATTTTGGACATGCTGGTCATTTGGACACGTGCGGGCAGCTCTCCATACCTCAGCCTTCCCATGTGTAGTGAGGGATGTGTTTTTTTTACCCTCTTCCTGTCCAATGGAAAGCCTTGCCATGCTCCAGACTGCTGCAGTCAGCAAGCATCACAGTGTTGTGGTTGTTTTCATAGCGTGTACTCAGACTGTGAACTTCTCAGCATATGTACGGAACAGCTGGGCTTTGACTGTTTCCTTTTGGTTAAGTTAACATTTAAATTTTTTTGTTGTTAATACACTTTAATTTTCAGTCTTAGGGTTTTAGTATCAATATGTTATAGGGCTTGGGAAAAATTATCGATTCTTAGATGCATCGCGATTCTCTCTAGAACGATTCGATTCTGATAAGTTAATAATCGATATTATATATATATATATATATATATATATATATATATATATATATATATATATATCAATGTGTTGATTTTTATTTAAAAGTTACTGTCTCCAGACATGTACAAATCAGAAAACAGAGTGTGACTGAAAGAGGCTGGGACAATGGACAACAACTTAGGCAAGAGTGCAGAAAAAAAAAACACACAAAAATTGCCAAAAGGAAGAAAAAAAGTTTAGACATGCATCAAATATTTAGGCAAAAAATTTAGGCTGTTGATCTACTTTATCACATCACATCTGACCACCTCATGTTTCATGTTCTAAAAAGCTGATTCTCCACCTTTAAACTTGACTGAGCCTCTGACATGGAAGGTTACTGTGAGAGAAGGTGACTCAGCTTGTTTAGGGCATAATTATGGAATGACTACACAATAAAAACCTCAGTAGACTAAACATTTCATTAAAACTTTTGTTGGACAAATACTGTATATGTCAAAATATAACAAACTCACATTTATATGTGTATATATATATATATATTTTTATACCACGCATGGAATTAATGCATCGAATGCATCGATAATCGGTTCAGAATCGTATCGTTGGCCTCTGAATGGAATCGTTAGATGCCAAGAGATTCCCACCCCTAATGTGTCACTTATTTTGAAATGCTACAATAACAGAGGGGAAGCTATTTGAAATGCTAACTTAACCCAAAAATACTTAACCAAAATTGTAATTAATTTTGAATGTGTTGAAAATGTATAGTAAGAAGTGCAATCATAGTCGTATCAGTCAATCGTCGTATATTTGTGTTAGGTTCTTCTTTCCGTTTGTATTGATATTGAAGAGATGTAAGAAAACACTGGCCAACGTCCTTCAGGACAGTTTGGTCTGAATCGTAACTTTCTTTGCTCACTAACTGCAAATATTACACGTGGCACTGCTTTCGCCGGTATTGTTAGGAAAGCTACTTGTAAAATGTAGTTGGTGAAGCCACAAGCGACTCCATTGGCAGTATTCAAGCTACAGCAATACAGACTTTGAAAGTTGCAAGCTACACTAAAAACTACTCTGAAAGAGTAGCTACTAACCTACATTGAACCTATTTCACATCAAGAAATATAATATACAAATGGGATGGATTTGTTACACATTTTACAGTAAAACTGTACTTTGAATTTTGAATAAAAAGTGACAGGCCTAGTTCCTGAACAGGAACCAGATCAGTTGATTTTGCTTCAAATTTTTTAGAAAAGCTCAGAATATTCAACAAATGGATGAAACTCTAGCAATATGTTTACCCTGGCACCGGTATTACCATATGTGTGGTCCAACTCCTCTTGTTTTGACCACGGTACTCTGCCGCATAACTCAGGCATGACCAAGCTTACTGCTAGCAGTCAGCAGTGTTTGGGCTTCTGTGTAACTCGAGCCGATTTGTCCCAATGGCCAACACTTGGCGCCCCAGATCAGTTCAATGATGAAACATTAATGAATCTGTGAGACATTGACACCTCTGCCTCTTGTTTATGGTTGTTGTAATTTTAAAAAGCAGTGTGTGATGCGACCTGTTTGCTTCTTGGCAGCCCTGTCAACCTAAACAGAGCAGTGTCGCGTAACACACACACACACACACACTCTAACCTCTTTTGTTGCAAAGAATGCCGAGGCACAGTATTTCCAGCCCTTGCAAAGCGACCATGGTGTTGGAACACTTTCTGGGACATTATGGCCACAACAATGGTCCCACCTAACCTAGCCAAACCCATCTTACGCACAACACTGGGCAGAACGTATGTGCTGGTTGGCCGTCGGCTGTAGTCTTTGTGGTGTGTTCAAGAACAATTTTTTGGCCAAGACACAGGCGACGCAAGGCGAGGCTTTGTTGCTTTCTGTGTCAGCACCTTAATTCTGTGGGAAACGCTGCTGAGACATTGAACACGGTCATCCATTAGCAATCTCATGCTTCAGGCAGGTGTTCCTTGACAAACGAATGTTATGTTCCAGCATGCCTATTTTTTAGTATTAAATTCTAAAGCTGTGCAACAGGTGCTTTAAAAGACACCTTTATACCGTAGTACTAAAGTATCTGAACAGAGAGTAAGTAGTGCTCAGTGGGATGCGACAATGACCTTCTCTTCCATCCTACCCAACTTAACAGATGGCTCTTTTTCACATGAAGGCATTTCAGCACCACACCCATTACCCTCTCTCTTTCTCTCTCTCCATTTTTCTGTTTCACCTTAGGAATATCTAGCCCTCTCTACCTTTTTTCATTTTTCCTTCTGTGATGTGATTTCCCTCATTCTTTCCTCTCCTTTTTACATTTGCTGTCTTACATTTTCTCTTTCTCCTGCCTTCCCATGACTTCTTTTTTCAGCGGCGTAAAGGCGGACTTATGATTCTTTGATAAGGTGTCACGGTGCCCTCATGGGGGAGCGGGGGGGCTTTGTAGGAATGTTGAGGGTCCTACTGAAGCAACATTTCATAATACAAAAGCAGGAGAATATGCATCATAAGATATGTTTCCATCCACACGATTTTATCCAAATGAAGTAATATCAAATGAAAAATGCCTTATGGAAACAGTAAAATTCGATTTAATTTCATGAATATCAACTCAAAGGAAATACATTCGGTCTCATACTTTGACCGATATATGACTTATGCAATCAACGCTGATGGAAACGTTATTTGCTGAATAAATAATTCATTGTGATTAAGTTTGAGGTCATTTTATGGTTGCAACCCGCCACAAAACGAAGAACTTTTAATTCATTTCCGCCCAGTATTTCCGCTCTGTTTGCACACATGGCGGGTGTCAACAAAGACAGATGTAAGTGGATGAATGAGGAGACAAGAGACTTTTTTGAATTTAATTCACGAGCAAAATAATATGAAATAACGAAAATGATTCAAAACTGCAAATCTCTTGGCTTTTGGACTTGGTTGGTCCAACAAAACAAGACCTCAGTGACATCATCTAGGGCACTAGGAAATTGTGATGGTCATTCTTGATTGTCTTCTGCGATTTAGCGGTTATGAAAATAATCATTTGTTGAAGCTCTAAATTGGTGCAGGTGTGAACAGTGCAAAACCTAGACAAAGAGGCGCAATTCCAGAAGTCCTCTGAGCGTGGACACTTGCTGTCACAAAAACAATTTCAGCCGTTCATCCTTTTCAACCACCAGTAAACATGACTGGCAACATTTCAGTGATTCTAGAATACTCATGCCAGAGAGAAATCTTAGAAAAGAAGAAGTGCTAAGGAGGAGAGAACATTTTTTTTTTTCCCTCCTCTGAAAGCTTTAGCTCTGGAAATCTGTTCCTTGAGATTGCATAACAATATTATGATATAGGCAAGTGGGATTATCTGATAAGCAGTGCCAAGGGTCCATGTGCTTCCCAGGCAGGCGCAGCGCTGAGATGAAACTTGATCCAAGAAGGTGGGGCGTGAGATGTGATTTCTATGGTTGCTCCCAACACGTGATGATAAGGGCGCAGTAGTGGCCTGTTTTCTGTGAAATGAAACCTATTGGTGCTGTTGTGTAGTGGAAATGCTCACATCTCACTACTTTTACCATTATTATTTTTTTAAGTTTATGTTGCACTCTTATAGAAGCAAACTGAAAAGATTATGATAGATAAATGCCCTCTTTTTTTTTTTTTTAGCTTTATAATTATGAAGGTTTGAAAAACATTAAACCTGTTAAAGTCCTTGAGTTTGATTACAACACATTCAATTAATTTGAATTGGTGTTAGGCTTTAGGCTGGTTTGTCTTAATGATACATATTTGATCTACAGAAAGCAGTGTTCTCTGACATCAAAACTAATGTATTTGGAATGCAGACTGTTGCTGCTGAGTTTCTTTTACCCTCAAATGAAACCTAATGTTTCTGTGATAGAGGCTGGAGTCTCTGCAGTGTGGACAGGAAAAGAGATTAGGTCATACACATTGTCAGTTGCCAGGTTGGAGAAGAGGCAACAAATGGAAACTGAAACTTAATTTCTAAAATACTAACAACCTGTAAACAAACTGTTATCAGAAAGAGAGAGGAAAAAAAGGCTAGGACATTAAAGCTATGGCTGGGTCACATCATTAGCAAGGTAGTATGTAATGCTGAGATTAAAGCTCAAACACAGGGAACTGGTGTTGTCATGGACTTAACATAGTTAAGGGTAGCTGTTTACAGTGAGTTCTACTTCAAATTGTTCATTTGCATTTTCAGCAACAACGTACATTTACATTCACTACATTCAGTCTTGTGAGCAGCCAGTCAGTCTGCATTCAGGCCAGCAATAACAATACCTTAAACACCCAGCCCTCCATTCATTTCAATGAGAACACGGTCATGGCACACCCAAATGGTTCATCTGTGCAAAAAAAAGAAAAGAAGAAATAAAGAGTTGGTTCTGGCTTGACTTTGTCAGTATTCAAGCTAGGGATGTCCCAAGCCGATCCAGGTGTCGGCCAGGTGTCTGTGTCGGCGCCAATCCAGGCATATTATAATGGATCGGACGAAGTATCTGCAGAATGTGCAGATACCTAAAAATAGACTGAATATTTTTGGGTTTCTTGGTAACACACGGCTATCTCTGTTCCTAAAAAAAATAAAGCCAATGCAGAAGTGCCATTATATTTAGGCTTAAAGTTCCTCATAATTATGGGTGTTGCGCTTTGAGTGAAAGGTGGACTGTCATCACAGGAGGTGAGCGTAGACTGTAGGCCTGCCTCGGATCCATCCACAATCCAGCTCTTTGCCTAGTTTTGGATTGATTGATAATGTAACACCTTTGGATAAGCAGGGATCTAAATAATTATTTCTAGCCCTAGTCAAGACGGCTGATAACGTTGATAACTTTCTAAGTAAAATTCCTGTACAGTGTCTTGATGTCTGATAAGCCTTCATATGAGCTGTCATGGTTATTCATTTCATCACTTGCATAGCATCTTGTGCTTTCAATGCAGTGTTGCAGTCTGAGCATGGCTGCAGGAATTTGGGGGTTTAATCAAAGTCCCCATGATGGCATTTGGCTAGGGTAAGAAAGTATTTTCCCTACATGGTTAGCAGACCTGCAACCTTTCAGTGCTGCATCTGTATCCCAGGCTTCTGCAAGACTGAGTGAGACCGCAGGAATAATAAGGGTGAAACCCAGTCAACTTTGACTGTCAGGTGAAGCGTTTTTGTTATGTAAAACCCAGACATTAGCCGCACACACAGTGCTCTGTGGGGCCTAATCCAGACGACAGTCAGTAAGTGTTGGTTGCTGCTAGTGTTTTTCATGTCCAACTTTTGGTGGTATATGCTGACTTTACTTTGTTGCCTTGTATTTTTTAGAAACGCCACTTTACCTCTCTTTTTCTATTGTCTGCCAAGGGGAGTGTGCCTGTTATTGGCCTGATCTGGCTCTATTTGGTTGTTTTTGCACGTGAGCATGTGTACATGCTCGTGTGTGTGTATTTGTGCCTACATGTTTTTGTTCTTATTTGTCGACCCACATAGACTTGTCAGTGGAAAGGTCAGGGCGCGTGGGCAGAGCGACCTGTTCAAAGGACAAATGCAACCTGCCTGCTCAGCCTGCCCTTACTGACCCATTAGGGTTCCTGTTTTGTTCTTGCTCAGCCCTAAAAAGAAATAGTTGGTTTGGGATAACATTAAAAACACAGCTGTCTCTCTTTGGGAAGATAAGACCTTTTTCACTACTTCCTGGTAAAAGTGAGCCCTTTTTCAGTAATTATTAACCTCCACCTGTATCAGAAACCTGATAAACAACATATTAGGAGAGAAAATATTAGTCAAACTAATATTCCAGCTTGGGCTGGGCATTATATCGATATTATATGGACATCGACATATGAGGCTAGATATCCTCTATAATTTTGGAAATTGTAATATCGTGATATGACAAGTGTTGTCTTTTCTTGGTTTTAAAGCCTTCAGTAAAGTGATGCCATTTTCTTGGCAGACTGTTCTAGCTGTGAATGCATTGTATCCACATTATGGGGGGGTCTGGGGGGTATGGGGGGTATCAAAACTGTCATTGTGTTACTCTATCTGGTCTAGACCTACTCTATCTGTAAAGTGTCTCGAGATAACTCTTGTTATGAATTGATACTATAAATAAAACTGAATTGAATTGTTAATATTTTGTGAAAGCACAAATAATCAACCCAGCAATATCGACATTGATGTATTTGGTCAAACATATCGTGATATTGGATTTTTATTTTATTTTATTTTTTTTCTTTATCGCCCAGCTCTAATTCCAACCAATTATTTCCCTGTTACTCATAATTCTAACTATACTTCCAAAGAAAAGCTAATAATAAAAGTGAAACTCGGGGATGCCTGCTCTTTTTTTAGACTTTTATTTGACAAGGTAAGATTGACTTCTTCGGCAACACCCTGCATGACTCATTCTGCAGTGGAATGAATTCATATCGTGGGTCTGCTTTGTACAAAAAGTCTTGGTTACAACAGTTGGTTACAGTTTGGTGTAGGCCTGCATGATATTGGAAATAACTGAAATTGCGATAATTTTTCTCCCTGCGAGAAAACACATTGAACACACATTGATTGTGATATGAAAAAAAGAGTCATTTTTAAAAGATGACGTAAATAGCTCTATTTGGAAATAAATCATTCTCGACTACTGCGGTGACTTTGTAGGGGAGTGTATCTACATAGAAGATAAAAATGAAAAAGGATCTTTTTCTAATGTGAACCATTCTTTGTTAAACTTTAATGCTTTACAAACACCAAAGCAAGTAAGCGCTGTAACTACTCTTCTGAAGTGATTTTGGAGAGGGAAATTGGGTAGAAATACACTGGTTGACTAGCATGACACCATTGTATTCATATAATACTATCAATCCAGGCTAAAGTGTATGGCAATGACTGCATGTTGCTTTCTCTAAATTTCAGGTTGTGGTCAACTAGCGGGGCCAGCTTGTTTGTTTGATAAATTGATCAGACCTGCATGTCACGCGCACTAGCAACAAACTCTGTGTATCCAAAAACAATTAAATCAGTGTAAATGACATTAGATCAGACACAGACTTCTGTAGTAGATTAGTGTTACGTTTCTGATCCCTAACGTTAGTTGGGACGCACGGACCCCTTGTTTCTTTACTATATTAGCTTTAGCCTGGCTGGTAGCAGCTTTCTGCGGGGGGAAATGGCCAGGAGACGTTGCGATTATGTTGCATTAATCAGGTGATTTAGTTTGTATTTGCAGCAAACCCTGACTACTGTAGCTTCACTGACTACCCATAACAAACCCAATCGGACTAACGTCACATACACACGTTGCCCACGTGGCTACCTGTCTTAAAGGGGAAGGGCCGGACGGTAATAATCATGTAAAAGGAGAACGGTGAAAGTTTACTTTTCTATCAAGCAGCAAAAAAGGATTAGCATCACCATCGCAACGTCCTGCGATGTGACTATCGCGCATGCGCACATCGCGATGTTGATGCTGAAACACAATATCGTTCAGCCCTAGTTTGGTGTGTTCAACTGCTTGTCCCTTATAGACATGTTTCTTCTTTCAAATGCTTATATTGTATAATAATTTCCATTTGTACATTTTACAGACTCAACCTCCCTACACTTGTATTTTGAGTGTAATTAATTTGCCAAAAAAAAGACAAAATGCACAATAAGCAAAGTTAAAGGTGAATTTGTGATAGTAGTATTACTATTTCAAATTTTCTATAGATGTCACAATGATATATGATAGTCTTGTAGTGAAAATCTTATATCATGAAAGCAAATGGATGAGGAGAAAGGTTTGAGATAATGCACACCCCTTTGAGGTGTGAACTCAGCTTAATGTGATTAGTTGCAGGAGTTTGGTATGTAAATATGCAAGTCAAGAAAAGAGAACACAGCTCTTATCTATGCCCGACATTGAGTCAGGGTGACTCAATTTCACATCTGTATCCATGGCAGTGACTGTTGTCACCGAGTCCCTTGCCATTACATGTTGTGTCATTTTAATTTACTCGCTGTCTAAGTGCACAGATTGGACCAAGAGAACAATTTTCCTCTGTCTTTGTGGCTAAAATGAGTGTGTGTTTGATATGGGATGTTGCGAAATCTCAGTAGCCTTAAATTGTTCAAGCTTAATAAATGAATTGATCCGTTTTAAGATAGTCAACTATTAATTAGACTAATCTGTACTGTTTGACTTTTTCAATGGTCTGTTCTATGTGTTAGTTCTTATCACCAACAACCTGCTAGTGTACAATGAGATAGTACCTGCCGTGTGCGTGTTGGTTCTTGATGTCGGCCTATTTGCAAAGCATCCATTTGCAGCATGGCTTGAGTAAAAATGTGCCGCTTGAACTTTGTGGTGCCGTTTATCATTCAACTGGAAATTATGATGTTTTAGATTCTTAATTCACTGGATTACCACAAATCAAATGTCGCCCACTCTTCTCACAACACTGTGTTCTGTGTCATATGCAGGTTACACGAGGAGGTCAATGACTTCTATGAGTACATCTCCCCACGGCCGGAGGAAGAGAAAATGAGAATGGAGGTGGTGGACAGAATCAAGGGAGTCATCAACGACCTGTGGCCCAGTGCTGAGGTACGCATCACCAACAACACCAACAACAAAAACTGAATTAACTGTTGTTGTTTTTTTTGTGTATTTTTGGATTGGATCGCAGAGTGAGACGGACTACATTTTGTGCCACTGATAATCATGCTGATAATCGCCCCCAGCTGTTAAAAGCTTGGCTGTAATCTGAAAGCTACTCAGCATCACCGGAGCAGGGTCCCCACAGTCATGGTGAACCTAGAAAAGTCATGGAATTAGTCAAATCCTTAAAAGTTTTGAAATAATATAGTTACAGTTACCGTCCGTTGATAACCTTCCACTTATTTATTTTCTGTAGCTGTTGAAGTTTAGGAACTCAAATATGGCGTCAATGCGTGACGTTTTCTTTACTATCACTTGCGTTTCTACATTTTCTGTATCTCCTTTCAGCTAGCCGAAATAATGTTTGCATCTGATTTGTTTGAATAATGCCGGGCAAGTCTACATTTATTATTTTATGGCTGTCTACTGACTGATGCAATTTGTATCCGTCATTAAAGGGATACTTCACCAATTAGCATTAAGCTTTGTATCAGTAGAAAGCCGGTAGTATTTTCCAATGACCGTGCTTCCCTCCCTCATGTCCCCCTGAGACAAGCGATAGCTGTATTGTGTGTCTGGGAAAACATTCTCTGATTATGCCAAAATAATGATTTTTTTTCCAGACCAAATACTATCTGGTTTCCACTGAGACAAAGCTTAATGCTAATTGGTGAAGTGTCCCTTTAAAGAGCCATGAAATATTACGTAATATGTAGGCTCTCAACAATTTTTTTCAGTCATGCATCCAGAAATTAATTTTATAATCTGAAAAATGAATTAAGAATAGACTGATGATCCAATGGGTTCCGTTTGCCCTCGTTCTTGAAAGCCAGTATCAGGAAAGACGTACAGACGCGCCTGTAGTTTCAACTATTTGAAGTAAATATGAACATTTGGGGATTGAAAAAAAGATTTTCATACAAGTATACATTGCAGTTATGTTTGTGTTATACATTATGAATATTTGTGGACATTTTATTATGGGTCCTTGAATAGTCATAAAAGTTTAGAAATTTTGTCCATGAAAATTTGTGGAAACCCTGCTATTTTTGCTTTTGCAAGAAAAACGTGATTTGTGTAATAGTAGTAGTAGTAGTAGTAGTAATAATAATAATAATAATAATAATTTGCAATTGTGAAAATAGTCAGGTCTATTATAAACCCTGAACACAATATTTGTTGCACGGGTTGAATACTATGACCAGGCTGCCTTGGGCTCTGTACTTTACAGCCAGCTAATGGCTATAGGCTTCTGCCTTTCATAAAGCATCCTGTTGTTGTTTTCTGTTATCTCCCTGTTTGGGCCATGTTATCAGCACCACCTCAGGCATTCTTGTACATGCTGACTTTGATCCTGCTGATAGAGCAGTGTGCTTCAGAGATTGTTTGCCCTGAGCTTAGCTGTTCCTAAATTAAGGAACACGGCCCTGTCCCAAGCCTGCCCAGTTTTATACCTTTTCCACTATGGAGCGAGCAAGGGCCACTTGGTTATCCGCTCAGCGGGATGCTTGTTTAATTGATGAGCTTAGATGCGTAGACGTCTGTCGCCACACCGAATCACGATCTTGACAGGTAGCCTATCTATGCAAGGTTGTCTAAGTCAGCTGCATAAAAACAATATCAGTAAAAAGCTCCTCTGTGGTAGTTCAGTGAAGCATTTGAAACTCTTTGTGAACCCGATACTAACAACACTCAGTAAAAGTTTGATTGGAGAGTGCCAACATGAGATAAAACATGGCTAACCTTGGTGACCATCTGTAGTGAGCTCGCCTTTCACAGAAGTCTTCAGGACTTTTTAGACACTTATTCACAAACGTGGCTCTGCAATCAGCTTAGCCCTGGACATGTGACTGGGCTGTAACCAGAGTTTATACTACTGCTTGATGTGGGATGTCGGTAGGTGCTTTAGGAGAGTAAAGGTAGGGTCAAGGCTTAACTCTATTTCTGTTGAGACACCAATTCGTGCGCTGCCCTGTCAAAGGCTACAAGGTGGATGGTTGGAGATATTTTAGTCACTTCAATAGCATGCAGGTTAAGAGTTCAGGCTAAAAGGACGGGTTTGTATGTAAACATCCTGCAAGTTGGGATTTTCACAATAGCCAACTACCACACCAATGTGACATTATACAAAGGATTTGGTTCAATCCCTCACTTTAAATGTTAACACTACACAGTCATTCCTTTAAAGCCCGATGGGCAGTTTTTGTACCACGCCTATGCATTTAGTTTGGGCTTGTCATTAAATCAACACTATGTTAAGCTGAAGAATAGTGATATTTATGCAACTTGGAGAACAGGTTTTTGTTAGTATTAGTGGGATGCCTGCAAGTTGATGCATGCATGGTGACACAATTCCATTCCATGTCAGTCTCTCAGAAAGAACTATCAGAGCTAGCAGAGAATATGTTAAAAGGTTTAAGCAACTGTCAAACATAATGCTAACAAATATTCAGGTGTGGGTTGTGCATACATGAATGAAATGTTCTGAATAAAAAAAAATTTAAAAAAAAAAGATAAATAAATGTCTGTAACTTTGTCCCCCATATCTCCAGGTCCAAGTGTTTGGGAGTTTCAGCACTGGTCTTTATTTGCCAACCAGGTGAGCCATTTGGTTTCTTAAAGCAGCCTTGAAATTTAACACATGCTCGCTCTTTTTATCTTTGCCAAACTGTGACTCTGAACTGGCCCCCTACCAAAAATACTTATCTCTGTTATGGATAAAGTGTTCCATCTGGCCAGCAAATCATTATTTGCTTTTGTTTTGAGAATCGACACACACACACACACACACACACACACACACACACACACACACACACACACACACACACACACACACACAAAAAATACAAAAAACAGCATATTTACCCTTTCTCAGAATAGAATGCATATCTGTTTCAGACAGTATGAAAAGAAATGTATACAGCATAGTATATACAGTATATATTTAAAAGCGTGTAAGCAACCCAAAATACAAGTATAAACCTGAAAGTGAGCATGCCATAGGACATTTAAAATCAATTCCACGTGAAGAAAATCACCATTGTATAATGCCCTGGTTTACCTATGGCAAGGCAATGCAGGTGAAACATAATGTAATATTAGCACAAGTAGGGAAGAGCCATAAAGTCATCGGACTGACTCTAATGTCAGTTACATAGTACTCTTTATCAGAGGTTTGCTAGCCTTAGCCACCATAAACTGCTGGTCGTAGCAGACCGTGTAAAGCGGTAGCAGCAAAACCCCTGAGTGTGCTGAATTGAGCAAGCTTGTGCTTTTCGTTTGTAGGCGGAAGATTGTGTAAATTTGTTGTTACAAAGGTTACATACACTAGCTTTTTAAAAGCAGCATGCAGTTGGTGTGTATCTGGTGGAAAGGTTTATTTGTTAATGCTTGTACATTTAGGACCACATGTAATTTGCGCTTCCATTCGTTTGTCACGTTTGAAGTACACATTTTTGTCATGCGAGAAATGCTTCTTTTCCCAGTTTTTATATGATTTATATTTATATAAATAATGCTGCCTTGCCTTTCCCTGCCCCTGGTGCTGTTGTATGAGTTCATTCTGTATGATATAAAGTGGACCCAAGTGATACCTGTCATGTCTCTCTTCCACCAGTGACATTGACTTGGTGGTTTTTGGGAAATGGGAGACCCTCCCACTCTGGACGCTGGAAGAGGCTCTCCGGAAAAGGAATGTCGCAGATGAGAACTCCATCAAAGTTTTGGACAAGGCCACGGTAAGGCTGTGCTCACTCGCAAGTGTGCATTGTGTTGTTGGTTTTATCCTGTTTACTGTTGTATTTTTCCTTACCGACAGTTTAATTGAGCCGTCTGTAAGTATATATAATATAATTAATAATGGTTAACAATCATTTTTTTCAGTCATTCATCCGTATGTAGCTGACGGTCCTATAGGCATGCACGGTTAATTGTTATAAAATTGCAATCTCGATTCACCCTGTTCACAACTAAATTTTTTTAATTGATTTTTTTTTTAATGCCTTTGAAAAATCTGTTTGGTAATGTCATTTTTGGTTTCTTTGTGAGAAAGAAACCGGGACAGAGAATCGTGATATCAATTCTAAGCTAAAAACAAATCATGATTCATATTTTTTCCCTGAATCGTGCAGGCCTACTGTCATATTCAGGTCTCTGATGGTAGTTGTCAGTTAATTTCACGAGCTGTAAATCACAATAATGCACGCAGGTGTGACTGTTTCAAAACCTTGACTACACTGGTTAGCATACCTGCGTTGTATTTATGCATGTGTGCAAACGTGAATCTAGGGAAACGCCTCGAGTCATTTCATCCAAATTAGGGTTATATGTTTGTATAGACCAGTGTTACAGAAACAATATTAATACAGTAGTGAGCTTTTTGCTTTGGATCTCTTGAAAGTATAACTTCCCCTTGCAGGATCAATAAAGTATGTCTTAATATTATGTCTTTCTGATCATGTCTTTTAAACCACTTCTCAACCTCCTATTATGCAATTTAAGATGTTTTTTTAAACCACTTTTATTTTTTATTATTTTTGTATTTCAAGCAAAGCACCTTTTTTTTAAATTTAAAGTTCTTGACTTTTTTTATTGACTGGTGTGAGAAGTCAAACCTTATCTTAAATACCTCTAAAACAAAGGAGATGTTAATTGATTTTAGGAAAGCACAGTCCCTTAAACCCACTTTTATAGATGGGGATCCCTTACTGTCACAGAGTATAAATACCTCGGCATGGTGCTCGACCACAAACTTAAATGGGACAGTTGGTCTGACAGATTAAATACTAAGTCCCAACAAAGAATGTTGTTCTTAAGGAAACTGTTGTCTTTTAATGTCAGCAGCATCATACTTCAGATGTTCTACTGTGCTTTCATTGAAAGTGTTCTTTCCTTTGGCATCATCTGTTGGTTTGGCAACGCCACTGAAGCACAAAAAAAGTACATTAGAAAAATAATAATAACTTCCAGCAAACTATCGGGTATTCCATTCCCAAGTATGGAAAGTTTATATAAAAACAAAATACTGAGAAAGGCAAATAGTATTGTGGGCAATCAGAAGCACCCCCTTTCCTCCTCATTTGAACTGCTACCCTCAGGACGACAATACCGTGCTCCTTTCTTTTAAAAAAACAAAAGAAAAAAAAACAGATCCAAGCTCTCCTTGGTTCCACAGGCCATTAAACTCCTTAATATTGAAGGTCCCGTACGATGATAGATATATTTTGTGTATTTATTGTAATTTCTCTTTCTCTCAGCTGGTCTGGAACTCTACCACCCTTCATAGTGCTTTGGTCTTTAGTATGAGTGGCAATGTACATATGTTGTGTTTTTCTTCCTGCTTGCCTATTCTGTTTTGTTTTGTGATTTGATTTTTTTACTGCAACATAATTTCCCCATGGGGACAATGAACATAAACAAACAAACAAACTTAAATGATTTGAATAAAGCTTTTTTTTGTCTTTCAACTTTTACTTTTGTAATGGATTTTAAATCGCAGATTAGCACTCTAAATCTTTGCTCAACCAATTTAGTCAAGGATTACAATAGTAAACATGTTTTGTTTTCAGGCTTACAAAAGACTTGAAGGAAAGTTATGGTTGCAGGTTTATTTACACATCTATGAGTGTCTTGCAGCACTCGAGCCAAGCGGTTGCTTGTTGTGTCCGGCTGCCTCAGTAATAACAGCACCAGTAAAATGTGTGTTCCAGGTTCCCATCATCAAACTGACGGACTCCTTCACTGAGGTCAAAGTGGACATCAGCTTCAACGTGAAGAGTGGCGTAAAAGCTGCCCGGCTCATTAAGGAATTCAAAGAGGTACAGTTTACAACACTTTTTTGGAAATGTTCACAAAATTCCTTTCCCATATTCTTACGCTTACATTGTATTTTTGGAATACGTAATCTTCATGATTAACGCCTGTAGCCAGTGTTGTTGCTGCTTGAGCATTATAGCAGCTTTCCTGACTTGGACTACTTGTTCTGTAACACAGAGGTGGAAACATTTTGAAGTATTACCTTAAAAAACAGCATTTTGCCATCCCACAAATGGGTCTTAGATCTTTTTTATTTTTTTTTATTTTTATATTTTAAAGACTATTTTTTGGGGCATTTTCCCCCTTTTATTCGATAGTGACAGTGGATAGACAGGAAAGGTGGTAGAGATGGGGATGACAGCAAAGGGCTGCAGGTCGGACTCGAACCCGGGGCCACTGCAAAGGACCCAGCCCACACAGGGCGCACGCCCTCACTGGGTGAGCTAGAGCTCGCCCCAAATTGCTCTTAGATCTTTAATGCTGTAAAGAAGCCTGAAATATTGAAATCAATTTGGTACCCTTCTCACAACATTTACATACATAATATTACATTTAGTATGGATCTTAGTAGCACATATAGCTTTTAACGGCACTTTTTAACAAACATTTACAATCACAGCAAGTCATTTGATTCAAAACTTGCTTAATTGAGATTTAATGTCTTTTGTTACATGTCACAAATTATTATTTCATAACCATCTTCAACTGGCAATATCAGAATGTGACGGTTCAATTGGGCCTTCGTTATATTACTGCCTACACTTTTTAGACTTGAATTCCTGTTTTTCCTCTAGAGCAGCGCTGGTAGTGACAGATTTACTAAACGATGACATTGTAACTGAAAAACATTTTAAATGCTACATTTCAAATGTTTAGAATCCATCACTTGGATCATTCATTATTATAGTATAATTATTTTCAAAATGATGCATGACATATTTTTAAATTGGCATTTGCAAAAATCTCAAAAACATACAGAAACAAATGTATACAGATCTATGAGTTTATCATAGAAAAAGGGAGGCTGAATGGGTTGAGTGCAGAGTGCAAAAAATACATAGTATGAGCAGATGTATAGTCCCCAACCGGTCGTCAGACACCGCCTACCAAGAGCCTGGGTCTGTCCGAGGTTTCTTCCTAAAAGGGAGTTTTTCCTCGCCACTGTTGCTTGCTCTGGAGGGAACTACTAGAACTGTTGGGTCCTTGTAAATTCTGGAGTGTAGTCTAGACCTACTCTATCTGGTCTAGACCTACTCTATCTGTAAAGTGTCTTGAGATAACTCTTGTTATGAATTGATACTATAAATTGAATTGAATTGAATAGATGTATTTGTCACTACTGTATGTTATCACTGTGTCTGTCTTTTGTCCTGTAGAAATACCCTGTACTGCCTTACCTGGTCCTGGTGCTAAAGCAGTTCCTACTGCAGAGGGATCTCAATGAGGTTTTTACTGGTGGAATTGGCTCCTACAGTCTCTTCCTCATGGCTGTCAGCTTCCTGCAGGTCAGATACACTTGGTCATCAATAATTGCCTTGATCTTGAATATTTTATCTTATTGACTTAACTATAACAGACATTGGGCCCTAACGGAGAAGTCTTTTACAACTCTTTAATTTTTTGATGTCCTTTTTAACTGCTTTTTTATGACACTATTTGCAACATTGGTGATTCCTGTCACACCAGGAATATATTTCAGAATATTAAGAAAAATATAAAAATTCTGAAAAAAAGAACAGTTAGAGACAGCACTATATGCAGTAGTCAGAGTAAACGATGTAGAGGCTATTATGCTATTTCAGCATCTAAAAGTCTCAACAGTGACATTTCTTGAACTCTGTGAATTCCCACTCACTTAACCATTTGCAGTAAGTCTGACATCCACTCGTACTGTGTATTTTCCAGCTTCACTACAGGGATGATGTGTGCAGTCCCAACATCAACATCGGTGTTCTGCTCATTGAATTCTTTGAGCTCTACGGTCGCCACTTCAACTACCTGAAAACGGGCATCAGGATAAAAGATGGAGGTTGCTACGTCGCCAAAGACGAGGTTCAGAGGAACATGATGGATGGCTACAGGCCCTCCATGCTCTACATCGAGGACCCACTGCAGCCAGGTAGGAACAGTGAACACACAGGATAAAGGCTTTGGCATGGGAACGGCATGTTTTTGGCACGTTGTCAGGTTATCGTATTTACACAAAGTTACCATCTGTTTTGCCTGCAACAGATAACGATGTAGGTCGGAGTTCATACGGTGCCATGCAGGTGAAGCAGGCCTTTGACTACGCCTATGTGGTGCTCAGCCACGCTGTGTCGCCCATCGCCAAGTACTATCCCAATCACAAGACCGAGAGGTAAGGTTTGGATTAGTGGTTGATCGATCACAGCATCCCTCAGTCAGTTTATTGTTGCAATATTCAGTCGTATAGTCACTGTCAACTGTCAATCATTAGATTAGGGCATTTCAACTGATGGTTCTCATGGTTGGCATTATTTGATCATACAGAAAATATCTGGTCATTACCAGTTACATTTGCATTCAGACTGCTGTATTAAGACTGATATAACAGGAATACCTCCTTCTGTATCTCATCAGCATTCTTGGCCGAATAATCCGGGTGACACAGGAAGTGGATGAGTATAGGGAATGGATCCGAACAAACTGGGGGAGCCCTTCTCAGAATGATTTGCCACTTAACAGTACGTTCAAAGTCTTTGACATTTTTTTTTTTTTGTATTCATAAAATATTTCTTGCAGTCCTATGGAAACAAAAAAATGTAAGTTTAAGTGAGTGGTAGGGATTGGGTACAGCCATACAGGGCTCTATGATCTTCACTATGGACTGAGTTGACTTTTCTGTCTACATTTTTCCCTTCTCTGTTTCCATAGGAAATGATGTCACACTGTTTGAGTCCCAGCAGCTTGATGAGTGCAACAACAATGTTCCAGATGATGAAGTTGTAGTTCTACCATCAGCTCCCTGCAGCAAAACCTCCTCCAATTCCTCCTCTCCATCCCCTTCTCTGCGCTCCTCTCCCTCCTCCTCTCCACTTTCGCCTTCTTCCACGTCCTTAACCTCCAGCTCCAGCGATGCGGTCAGTCTTGCAGGCACACACACACACACACACACACACACACACACACACAAATATTGTGCTATTGCCTTTATCTGTAGCACTTCAAACTTCATGAGTAAAACTTAAGGTGACTAAATGTTATTGACATACCATTTACTCTTTTGTTGGTTTTCACCAGGACTCTGATGGCACGCCATGTAAGACAGCCAAGCAGCAGTCTGGCCGGGGCACCAGCGCCCACAGAGAAAAGTCTGCTGTTGTCAATAATAACCGAACACAGAGCCACACTAACAGCACTCCATCTGGAAGCAACAAGGGAGGAAAGGTAAGATTAGCTTTACTTTATACGTACACATACAACACATGCATCAAAAGATTAAAGAAGAACAGACAGAAAACCTGTATCACTAAACACACGGTATAAAAGTCAGTGTGTACAATTTCATTTCTGAAAGCGTAACACATTTTGAGGTCTTTTCTTGAGAATTATGTTTGATAAAGAGAAATAAAAGTAAACAAGTTTGTTATATTTCTCCACCATTACCAGCCTACAGTATAGTGTAATGAATACCCACGGGAAGTCCTTCAGTAACTCTTTTTTTATTTATTTTTTCTTCTTTTGCTTGTTATTTCCCCAGGCCAGGTTGTCGCGTTCTCATAAGGGTGGCCACCACGGGCAGCAGAGCGCCTCCTCCAGCAGCACCAAAAGTCATCAGAGCAACAAGCCACACCACCAAGGCAACAGCAAGAAGAGGAAAAATGTGCGAGACTCCACACAAGAAGACCTCTGCAGATAGGGGTGACCTCAACTGCCCCCCTCCCCGTCCTTGTCTGCAACTGACTGACTGTCCTGTCCCACCTCTGCTGCCAGACTCCCGCCTCGGGAAGTTTTTAGAAGTGTTAAAGCATCTACAGGACCTGTCTCTCTGTCAAACCTTTTGGGATGACAAAGCAACAATATATAGCAGGAAAAAAAAAAGAACAAAAAAGAATTACTATAGGAAATGGGGTTTAATTTATTGGACCTGAACTGAAATCAAAAAGGAAATATGCTCATTTGCTTCCCAATAGCTTCTTTTACGGAGCAGTTTTGCTTCCCACAGCCAGCACCTACAACAACATGCCTCTTGCGTCTCCTGCTGTACAGGAATAGACATGTCTGGTGTCTGGAATCTACTCTGGAGCAATACCTGGAACTGCTAGCTGGAAAATAGGATGAACATTTTTATCAACAAAGAAAAAAAAAAAGAAGAAAAAAGCAAATGGTCAAATGTACAAAAATGTCACGTTGAAAAACAGACAAACATTTACACAGATTTTATTAAGATGGTAACTTACAAATGCAATCAGTAAGAGTGGGACATAACTTATGCATGATCATTTTTTTTGTTGGTTGATTTTTCTGTTGGATTAATCTGTTTTGTTATGTCTAAACAGGTTATACAGAGATTTGTACAAAAAAGGCATAAGCAAAAAAAAAAAAAAAACTTAAAAAACCCCAAAATAATTCCATAAAGAAAATGTTTCATATTACTTTTTTTACAAGATATACCGATCGAAGACATGTAAATGTGCACATCTTGTGCCCTCAGCTTTTGGCCAAAGCTAAGAGCTGGTTTGGGTCCCATTGCCAACATAAATCATCAGCATCTACTTTTACTTCTGGTTGCTCTCTGTGAGTGTGCTACAGTGTTAACATTTAGCCTTTTAGTGAGCCAATGCTCACATACAACCCTATAGAGCTATGGAGCTCAATAGCACAGCCACATCAGTGTAGAGGCTATAAGACTACAGGTTGAAATTAATAAGCGGTGATAGTGGTTTTATCGAGAAATCCTACACTTTAAAAAACAAACAAAAAAAAACGTGTTAACAATACATCTGTGGGTGATGATGTTTCTTTAGTAATTTACCCATGGCAAAATCATTTGTATTTGTTAAATGTATTTATTTATTTTTTTATTAATTATATGAACATAGATGGATACATGTATTAACATTAGAGCCCATATCTTTGAATCCTATATTTGAAGTAGGATATGTTGTGGGGAGGGTGGGGTGGGAACAGTTTTATTCAGGTACAGTAAAATTATCACCTTTATTATTATTATTTTTTTTTTTTTCCAGTGTCAGTTGAGTGACCAAGTTACTTTGAGAGACCATTTTACTAGGCCTACATTGAGAATTCTATGTGGCGGGTCTACTTACTTTAAAAGGGAGCTGATTTTTTTTTATTTTATTTTATAAACTATCATAGCAACAAAATACTTGATCATTATGTCAACCACCCTGTCATTGCAGTACAACAACTAACCTGTAGATGGAGGCATTGCTCTTAGTCTGAATCCACAGTGTGGGCCTGTCTACTGCATTTGGATGGTTCATCTCTGCGTTATTTTTGTGAATTGGCTGATCACATTCTGATATTTCAACTGAATATGCAGCTGCACATAGCAAACCTGTTGAGCTGAGTGCTTGCTAGAGGGAGTTACAAACCAAAGCACATCACAATCCTTATTGTCTCTCTCCCAAATGTGTCAACAATCACCCACAGTAAAACAAAACAAGTAGCCAGCAATAACAACCACCTTTCATGATATATTATTATCCCACGATGACAGCTGCAGCCACAGAGCTCACCGCTGAGCGTGTTTAATCTTTTGTGTTAAGACAGTGATGCACATTTGTTACGTACATGCACTAACGTACAGCCAGTTATAGTAAGTGTTAAAACGTTGAAAGTACGGTTACTTGCCCCCATCCATCCGCTAAAGTTGCGGTTTAAATGCAGTATTTAGTCTAAGCGCTGGTTTTGTGGTACACTGACAAGGAAGAAGGTGAATTAAGTTAGCCGTGCCATCTGAATGTCCACTGACCATCTCTTCACTGCAGGAAGGCTTGAAACCCAACTGTACTCATCTGAAACGTTGTTTCTTTGCAGCTATTACAATTCATGCAATAAAAACAGTACAATTAAACCGCGTGTTGAGACAAGTTCTTGCTTTGCCTTCGAGTCGTCTTCTGACTTTAGTCTTTCTGCTCAAGTGCTCTTGGTTCAATGTAAAATCTACAACATGCGATGAGATTTGATATGAAAAGTAGGGATACAAGAAAAAAAAACGAGCCGTGTGTGAGTGGGTTGGTAGGCGCGTGAGAGGAGGAGGAGGAGGAGGAGGAGGAGGGGCATTGTCTTTTGGAGCAGCGCGCGCGGCTGGGGCCGTAAAACACGCGCTCCCTTTAGACTTTACCTACCGGTCTTCTATGTAGATGTTGCGACGGGACATTACTTCTGTCAGGTAAGACACTACAACTTTGTTGAATAGAAAACAATGGCTCCAAGTGAAAGCTTGCAACCTGAAAACCCGTGTGGCAATTGCCACACCGCTCAAGGGCAAGGTTAATTGTCGCTTCGCTAAAACAAAAAAAAACAGTTGAAACAATTTCTTAGCCCAAAAGTTTTCACTATTGTCAAGAGATTTCAATTTGGCTCGAATGTTATACTAAGGTGTACATGTTTTTCAGATTCTGGAGTTAAAAATGTCGACATTTTGTTCTGGGTTGTCGTGCCGCGTTTTCACCTGGCAGCTCTTGTCATCCATAGGCTAGGCTTGATTTTTGAGTTTGGTACATTACGGGTTACTTGAGCTAGCCAACGGAACCTCTTACTTGAACATTGCTGTCGTTATTTAACTTTGTTGCTTTCACACTTGGACAGTCTGGTTCGTTTGGAGTGGTGTGAAAGCTCATTCAAACGCCGACCAAATAACCTAATAACTCTAGTTCGCTTAAAGACGAGGTTCTCGGTTCGCTTCCAAGTGCACTACAGACCAAAGCATGTGAATTGCATAGTCTTTGTCCCTTGCCAAAAAGTGAACCAAAACGGTGCAATTACTTGCCTGTAACTTAAACCAAACTTATATAATTTAAGGGATGATAACTTTTAAATCCATAACCTATTATGACCATACATCCCTCGTCGTCTGTGTGTCAACACATCTTAATTCCTCTCGCATCATAGCTCGCTTTCTCCTTCACTCTGTCTCGTCAGCTGCACGTTTGGCTTCTTGTGACGTAGCCTATTGGAAACACTAAAGTGCTATCTCACCGTACATTTGAGTTGTTCGCTAGATAAGTGGCTCAACCATGAGCAGTCAGTGGAACACCATAGGCAGGTATCCAAACTGAGCTGAAATCAGTAAGTAGGCTACATGTCTTACTTCCTTTCTTCTGTCCTGATCCTGTCCTGTTTTTTCATTAACCTGTTTAACGTTAAGCATGAATTGATCTCAAATGTCTGATAGAAAAAGATTACAGAATATATGTGTGAAACAATGCTGGTGTTCAGTGGGTGTTCTGAGATTTTCTTCAAAATTCGGATCATTTTTTTTTTTTCGGTGCACAGCAGTGAAATCTATACAAGTCTACCAGTCAATTTGTGTTGTCTTTTGTCAGTAACTTGGTGTTCTTCCAACCAAGCCCGTCCCCAAAATACCATCAGGGCAGGAAATGTTTTTTTTTTTTAAAACAAGTATGCAGATTCTGCACCCAATATCTTGAAAGAGTTTATCTCTTCATATCTCTTCCTGGAACATTATGCTCATTTGCTCAGCAGGACTAGCGCCCCAATTTGACTGTAGCTTACTAGTTTTTACAGTCTAAGTTCTGTAGCCTCATTTCAGTCACAATGGATGGTAGTTTCTTGTAAAAACTACCACATAAACCAAGAAACCATTTTGAACAATGTAAATGACCTAGCATAGGACTGTTTAACTGCAGCTGTCACTGCTCTTTCCTTCAGTCATTTCTTCATACACATCTTTTAATGGTAAACAAGTAGAATTGTTAAGAGTCCACAGCACTGAATTTTACCCTGTATAATCCGGAGACTTCACTGTCATCAGATTTAATTGGAACTAATGTCTATTGAAGAAACAGTCCCGAATTGGTTGATTTACTGTTTATTTATTTCAGTACATCAGTACAACCTTTTCTCATACTGGCTGTCTGAATGTACCTGCACTCACCCTTTGTTTGAAACGCTCTGTTTTAGTGTCTCTCTCTCTGTCTCACTCTCTCTCTAGCTGGAAAGCCAAGTCTGCTCTGATTGGCTTGCGAGATAATTATGGTGCACTTTTGTAAAGGTAGTTCTCAAGCTGTGGATGGAGATGCTTAGATGGATGAGGCTGCATATTCTCTGAGCCTGCATGTGACATCGAAAGCGTAGCAAAATGAGAATGACTCATTGAATCCCATGTTTTCTAATTGAGGCAGCCCACAAGAAACCGGCGGGGCTGTCTTATTTCCCATTTGGGAATTGGAAGGCACTCCAGATACCCAATTGTATGTGCACAGGCACTGCAAAAGTTTGTTTTTCATGTCTTCTTTAATAGCCTAGATTATGAACATCGACTGATTACTTGACTAATTGTTTCAGCTCCAAACACCAGTCATAATTCTTCGATTAAATTCGCTTTGGCTGTAACATTTCCTGAACAAGTTGTAAAGTGGCCTTTTCCTGATATCATGTAGTCTAAACATGGGATGAAAGGAAATCCTGAGATTTCTCTTAGTGGCAACAAGAGATTGCGTAGCTGTTCAATACGAATGTCTTTAAACATGATATGACACTGTGTTTCTTGACTAGAAAATGTAGATTTTCTAATTTTAAAGCTGGTTGCTCTACCTGAATAGCTACTGTTTGCACTGTAAACTAAACCTTATTTGATATTTGCAAAGAATATAAGATTGAAAAATGTGTGAACCCTGGTTCAAGATGCTCAATGTTTCCTGTGTGTGTGTGTGTGTGTGTGTGTGTGTGTGTGTGTGTGTGTGTGTGTGTGTGTGTGTGTGTGTGTGTGTGTGTGTGTGTGTGTGTGTGTGTGTGTGTGTGTGTGTGTGTGTGTGTGTGTGTGTGTGTGTGTGTGTGTGTGTGTGTGTGTGTGTGTGTGTGTGTGTGTGTGTGTGTGTGTGTGTGTGTGTGTGCGTGCGTGTGCATTTGGATGATTACATCACTAATCCCTTTTGTCAGTTCTGCTCTAGCAGAGTTTCATCAATTTCATTTTCTAGCCAGCAGCAAATATTAAAGTCAAATGTACTTTAAATAATGATTATAATATAACTGGTTTGTCACACATTTGCATAGGGTTAAAAATCAAGTGAGAGAACAAACCGGGCATTGACTTTGAGGCATGGAGCTCATTTGTTTGCTTATAGTAAGACTGCGAATCGGCCCTACAGTGGCTGGGATTACATTCTTGGTCATGGATCAGTGGATCAATGCACAGCTGGAAGGCCTAGGACATTTTATAGAAAGGCTGTCATCTAGATTGTGACATACATTAGCATTTGCCATCATTGTGCAATTATCCATTGTGATGCTGTGATGTATCTCATTCTGAAATGATGGGAAGCTTGTTGTGATTGTGCATGTTATTAGATTAATTTACCAGTTTGATGGATCTGGACAGGGACAGTCTGTTGAGTGTTGTGCAACATACACACGTGCACAAGCACACACACACACGCACACAAACATGGAACAGATCTGTACTGTTTAGAGTGACGCAGGAGTCTGCTATCCTCATCGTTGTTTTGTGACCAGTCTCTTAATAACCAGTGGTAGAGTTGTTTTGTGTTTCTTTCTCCTCTGTCATGCAGCCTCAGCTGACATTGTAGAAAGCATAAAGCAGCGGTTCTCAAAGTGAGTTTTTAAAACTTTCAAGGGTCTGTAGGTAAGGGTTGTCCAAAATGGAGCATCTGATTTTAGAGAATCCTTACGTTTTCAGATTACAGTAAAAAATAGGGATGCATTTGGAGTCCCCTGGGATAAAATTAATTGGGTCAACTAGGCTTTTGTGTACTAAAATGCATTGATTTAGGCATCATTATCATCAGTCTATATCCTTTTGGTGCATCATTATCTGACCAGGCGTTTGCCATGGGTCCTGAATGGCAGGTGCCTTTCTTTATTGAACCAACAAAAAAAAAACAAAACAATTAGAGGTTAAATTTGTTATATTTGTACATAATCACTAGTGATAAAAGTAGGGCTGCACAATTAATCAAATTTTAATGACGATCACGATTTTAACTTCCCACAATCAAATTTGCGCAATCAAGCTATTTTTTTATGCCTCCATAAAAAATCTACCGCTCTGTAAACCACTGTCTGATCATGTGCCAGTCAGAGTTGTGCCCTGCACCGCGCAGTTTAGTTTCTAGATGTAGACAGTCACAGAGGACAGAGGTAACGTGAGGAAAATTCAACAGATAGCAGTCGATAGTTATACGTCGGTCTCAAGGTTTACCAGTTTACCAGTAAACGCAACATTTTGTCCCATCAGTGTTGTTTTTCAGACAACAGCAGTGACCAGTGTTAGTGCCTGTTAGCTCACAGGGCTCTAGAGCGTGAGTAATATTTTTCCTCTAGGTCGCATCCGCTGCCTCTCCACAAAAGAAGCAGTGTTGTTTATATCGATATGGCAGCCCCGCCCCCATTCACTCACACAGGCTCCCCAGCAGCGACGGTGTGACGCTTCTGACATTTGTCCACAGTTTTAATTATTAACACAGCTGTATATTGTTAAGCATGGGAGGCAAACCTGTATTTGTACTAGTGTTTCCGCTGGTAACTCTGCTATCGCGAAAAACACAGAAGTTATTAAATGCAACTAACTTCAGTTCGTAGAGTAATAGCGTGTGAGACGGAGCCTGCAAGACCCATTCACAATAAGTCAGTCGTCACTCTGTGAGTAGCTTACATCCCCCAAATTCATTCATAATGAGTCAGTCGTCACTCCGTGAGTACGTCCATTGCACTCCCCCCCTCCTAGCTCTTTTAATCAGTTATTGTTGAAAACAAGTGAAGGAGCTTTCACAGAGATACTTTTAAAAAATATAAATCCTAGGCTATTCAGATAATTTTCATTTACATGTGTTGTAGATGTATGTATGTATATCATACAACTTCAACATAAGAGGAATGTAGCACTATATGGATGTGAAAGCAGTTATAAATAGCCTATGTGACTATAAAACATCTTTTGGTTGAAATCAACAAGTTGTGATAATAATCGTGATCACAATAATGATCGTGATTATCATTTTGGCCATGATCGTGCAGCCCTACTAAAGAGCATGCTGCTGAGTTGTGTGGCTTACCTTAACACTTGCATCCACAAATCTGCAAACACATGCATACAGAAAACAGTATTGGTCTGTGCTTGACAGTGACAGTGGCCTTGACAGGAAATATGGGGAACCTCCACAGGAAATGTGTATGTGACTTCTTGCAGGTGGTTGTCTTTTTTATTATTATATATTATTTTTTAGAAGTAGGGTTGACTCAGTCTGTCAGGTGCTCACACTCACACACACACACACACACACACACACACACAGTCTCTCTTCTTGTACTGCTTTCAGTGTCTCTTGTGCTCTGCAGCGAACTATCTGCTCTGTTCTCCGCCCACCTCCCAAACATTATTTTCTAAAAACTTTGTGAGAGATGACACAAACGTATACTTCAGAGGATTGGGGAAGGATGTGTGTCAGAATAAGCTACTACTACATTTCTCTACTGCTGAAAACTCTCTTAGTAGAGAAATGCCATCCAGCTCTGTCTTCTTTAAAAACACTCCAAACAGAGGCAGAATTGCTCACATAATAAGGCATTTTCTTTTTTGATTAGTCATTATGATGATTTCCAAATGCTTCTAGCCTCTCATAAAGCTGATTATTTCACCCATTTCTCTGCTCTCTCCCGTCGTCTCTCATCTTTCACTCTCACTTTTGAGCAGGCTCTCTGCTCTCTCTCCTCCTTTGGCTTGAAATGAGAGAGGTTCCTCTTGGTGAACAGTGTGCTAATGCCAAAACACTCACTGAGGACTAATCAGACTCATTAACTCAGACTCTGGTGCTTCCAGCCAGAGATCAGCACCAATCTTTCCCCAGCAAAGCCTTAGAAATGCTCTTTCTCTTTTCCTGTGCTGCTTTTTCAATACAAATCAAAAGACACATCAAACTTAACATAGAAGAATGATGTTGCCTGTACAAAATAATTTTGCTATGCCGTGGACACGTGTCCACTTTTAGCTTTAAACATCACCTCAAAAAAATTTCTAACACAACGTAGCCTATTTATAATGCACTTTTGACAACGCATGCCACGTCAAAGGTTTTAACGTGCCAAGGATTTTAAATACAGGAATGAAAACCGAGCAAAAACATTGGTCATCAGATCATCAGTCAGTGATTCATTTCCACCAAAAAGTCTGGATTGTTTTCACACTGCTTACGCTTGTTTGATCTATTTAAAGTGAGCCTAACCTCTACTGGTCTCAGCGTGTGAGGCTAGTGTGTAGGGTGGAGATGACCTTTTACTTGGGTGATGCCTCTCTCCATCTCTCACTCCCAGGATTTCCCTCATTGTGCCGTGAAATTGTAGGAAGCTTCCCCCACTGTAGAAAAATAAGGAATTCCAGCAGGACTTTAGCAGGAGCGGCTCTCTAAAGTCAGTCAAAGTTCAAAGGTTCCTGTCATTGACGTCATTCAACCTGCGGGAGACTCAAACTCATTGTTTTGGTTAACGGTTTAAAGGAATTAGAAGAGCCATGTTTGGTACCAGTTTCTAAAACACTTTTCTATCCCATGTGTTTTCATGCATGCCCTGGGTGCCCTACTCTGACAGTGTACTGAATGTCTCTGAGTTGTGGACAAAAGTCATTTTAGGACGTCTTCTTGGGCTTTGGGAAGCACTGATCATTTTATAGATTAAACAGCTAATCGATTTAATTGAGAAAATCATTGACAGATTAATGGACAGTGAAAATAATCATTAGATTCAGTCCCAAACCTTTCTGTGTCTGCCTGGGTCTTACTCTGGCAATATTCCTTAAAGGGTAATCTCAGGTTTTGGGCCCCATGCATTTGTATCTAAGACTGATGTTACCAGTTAATTTTTACATTGGGCTATCAAAAGCAAAAATTAACTGACACTGATATCCCTACTTCAAATGAGAGATTAGACATGTATTATAACTAAAATGTTCTCACTTGTTCTCGCTCGTCTTTTTAGGTAGGTTTTTCATACTACAGTACTGATAGCACCGTGTGTGTGTGTGTGTGTGTGCACCTTGGATATTAATCATGTATTGTATTTACATCCTATATTCTATTGACCCCATCTGATCTCTAATTTTCAGTCACACTTGTTCAAGACTGCTAATGTATCTTGCTCAGGAAAGCTCTCGAGGGGCCATAAAAGGCCATGCCCTCTTTCACTTATGTTGTGTGATGAGGATCAGTGCCACTGAGATGGGATGCTTTGGAGTGCCATTAGAGAAATGCCTCTTCACCCTATTGTCTGTTAAATTGTTCCATTTCCTGGGCGCCTTTACCACCCACAGACCCTTTTTTGTGAAAATTCTATTTACAATCTATCTTGAGCAGTTTGATGAGAACATGTATTTCAATCTATGCACACAATCAGATTGAACCATTTATTTATAACCAAAGATACAATCAATCATACATTCAGACCCGTAAATCTTGCACAATATGCCTATAATGCACTGGGTTGAGAGTGTTGGCCAGAAGGTAACCTTGTGTGGCTTACTTTTAGATTGAATGCTGTGTCGATGTTAAAATACCCTGCAGCAAGTATCAGCCGATGCATGCCTCTTGTGAATGTTTGTTTAAGTGTGGATAGTGCAGATGTGTGGGTGTCTTGCTCTTTCTCTTTTTTTCCCCCCCCATTTCAATTTCAGTGTTTTTTTTTGTTGTGCTTGCTCTGGTTCAAGGACATTATATAATGCTTATGAGAGCATCCCATCTGGAGAAGTGCCATTGAGACAGAGTTTGCAGAACTTACTTTGGAACTGAAAAAGCAGCTTACCTGGAAGACATTAGTAACTGAGGACACTAAATGGAAAGAGGCATTTGCAGTGCAGCAGGTAAACCATTCTCAGGCTTAAGATTTTTTTGATGGTTTTTTGGTGTCAATTTTTGAAGATATATTAATACTAAGTAATTAATTTAGTTAGTACATAGAGGTCAGCACTTGGTGGATGCTGTTTTGTGACCGGTATTGTACGAGTCTGTGCATTCACTCTTTTCAAGCTTGCGGCACTTTGTTGCTTCAACAAGCCCCTCATTGTGCTCGGCTGGTTAGTGAGTGAGTGAGCCCGTATTGGCTCTCTAATAGATGACCTATGAAATGAATACAGTGGAGACCCTAAGATTAAAGGGGGATATGCAACTATTGAGGCTGGATGGCAGTGCAATGTCCTGAGCCGATCGGAAGGAACGGTATCAGGAGCAATTCTGGCATATTTTAATGGATCGGTGTTGGCTAAAATAAAGCTGACCGAAAGCTGATTCTTTCTTGGCTGAACTCTACTGGGTTTTGTCAACCTCAGTCTGCAAGTGCTGCTGTGCTGGTCTCCATAATGGTGTGGCAGGGTTTTTTCCCCCATTTTAGGACTGTTCATTGTCGAGCCATCGTTGTAGAGAAGGCCACAACTCTGCCTGTACATTGTTGGGATAGGATGTCAAGCTTTATCCCAACAATATACATCCGGTGTGCCAGCCAAATTGGAGAAATAACTAAATTCAGAACATCTGTTGGTAAAGGTCAACGTCGAAATCGGCAGACAATTCAAGGAACGACAAGAGGCTTAGTTGTTTAGGACCAAATTACGAACCGGCAAAGTGACTGTGCCATTTATCCACAGGCTACTGGATTTACCAGTGACTTACTGACTGATTTTATACCGCATCCACAATATGGAAAAAACATGAATCTAGCACAGGATCATCTTACGAAGTGTAATATTTATTGCACACATGACAAAACAAATCAGCAGTACCAAAGAGAGAATTTTTTTTTTTTTTGGCTCCTATTGCACATCAACACAAGACTGTAAACATAGAGGCTTCAAGGAAGAGAAGGAGGAGCATTGCAGCACTCGGGAGCGCTTTAAAACCTATTTTTAAAACCTGTTTGTTTAAAACTCACAGAAGAAAGTAGTAGCGTTTGTGATGCAGTCGGCTTGTAAATCATTAAAAAAAACAATCCAAGTCATTTTAAAAATAAAATTGATTTAAAGGGTTGATTTATTGTGCAGGCCTAGCTTCAGACTAATTTAACCAATTTACAGGCAGAGAATGTAGGTGCACACACCTGAAATCAACACAATCCAATTTTCACATCTCCCCCAACTGTTTTATTGATAATGATTTGGGGATAAACACAGAAACTGCAATGTGCTGTTTTATTTTAGTTCAGTCACTTTTGAATTAAATGGCAGGGTGCAGCCTGGAGCCCTGTATAGTCCTCTTGTTTTTGTAGAATTAACATTGAAGTGTAGACCTTCCCACATTACAGGGAAATAACAGTGGTGTGAGTGACATTCACAAGTAGAATTGTATTTGTATGTTTTAATGGTAATCATTTTGTTTAATAAAATTGTAACAAAGTGAATCTCTTCCAAATTTTGCTGAGGCACCCTTTTGACCTTGCTATGGCAACGACTGCCTATGAAAGATCTGGTTTCCATTCCAACACTCACTCATTCACTCACTCACTCACTCACTTCATCCTTTGTGAGGCTGTCACAGGGGCTATTGCTGTCACCATTTGGATGCAGTGGTCCAGTGGAGAGACCCAAAGCTTTAGACTCAGATGTCGCATAGTTAAAAGGATACTATTTCTTTAATAAATGATGGTTAGCTAGCCTATCCTGTGATGTTATCCAGTTAATACAAGAATTATACCATAATAATTTTGCTCAGCAGAAATGGTTTGTATTTTGTATTGAGGCTACATCCCTTCATTTGTCAATAACAGAAGGATTTCAATTTTACAGCTTTTAACAGACACATACTCCTTTTTACAGGGACATAAACCATGTGCCCATAATTTGATTATAAATATTTGGTTCTTATCTGCATCTGTGCTTATCTATCCTGCCTAGATCACTGTTTGCCCCGACATAGCGTAAAGTCGGTGGTTGCTTTCATAACAGCATCCATCTGTGACTAATTGTGCAGTGGCTGCAGGTTCCCTTTTTATGAAGCTGTCCTTGCTGAGTTGTTAGGGAAATGAGTCACAGTCTCTAAGGAAGTGAGATGGTGTGCGGTCGACTGTATGTCACAGGGTACAGTTGGCCTTCACAAAATAGAGCTCTCGAAGCATTGAAAACCTGTGAGATTGTTTGACGTTAGAGCTCTGTAGAAATGCATTCCCGGTGTGGAGAAATGACGACAGAAACAGAAAGGAAAGGTGAAGAGTGCAAAAAGAGTGGGAGGTATGAAATTGCATTCACTTATACTATTCTGAAACTTCCTGTCTTGAAACATGGTGCAATCTGCTATAATAATAATAATAATAATAATACATTTTATTTAAAGGTGCCTTTCTCGGCACTCAAGGACACCATACAGGGATAAATAAGACATTTTAGAACAGCAAAAAATAACAACAACAATAACAACAACAGCAATAACAACAGAAGGAGGCAAAGCAATTGACATCGAGTGGAATAGGCCGTTTTAAACGGCTGTGTTGTGAATAGTAAATTGAAATGGGGGAATGAATCGATGTTTCTAAGTTGGGGTGGTAAGGAATTCCAGAGATGGGGACTATAGATTAATTGACAGTCAGACTCATACACCTCTGCACTTAAACATGCAACATTTTACAGTGTAAGGTTTTTGAGGGGACATTTATCCCAAACACATCAAAAGTAAAAATCAGCTACTCTGAACAGTGGAGTAAATATAATTTAGTTCAATCATTGCTAACAGCTCTGCTGTGCTGACAGTATAGCCTATTGAACAAAAGCTCTCTGTGTTCCTCTTTCAGATGAAGCCTATGTGATGCAAGAGTGTGTGTGTGTGTGTGTGTGTGTGTGTGTGTGTGTGTGTGTCAAAATACATGCTAGGCAGTGATGATTTGGAAGGTTATGAACAACAATGTTGGTAGTTTAAGCATATTAAGAAAACCCAGTGTCTCCCAAACTGACTGTGCAGGATACCCAAAGCTGCGTCCTTAAGCAGTCTTTGGTAAAAGGCAGGTAGACAGCAATCACTTGAAAACCAATATGTCCAAAAGCTTACAGTCATGCCTTTTCCTTGGATTTCTGTGTTGCTAAATTTGATTAACATAGTTCTATTGAGGGTGGTTGTGCTTTACATGGATGAGTAAAGGGTGATATTCTACATTTTTCTTTCTTATTAACAATCAAAATAAAAAGTATTAGCCTAAGTACTGTCTGTATCCACAGCTGCCTGTAGCTTATTCCTCTCTGTCATAGACCTCCAGTGTTGTCCAAAAACTAGTTAACATATCAATGAGCCACATGCTTGCACCGGGTGACATTTTCCTTCATGACAAAGAACATGTGCACTGTAGTTTATTTTGAGTCCATACACTGTTCAGGCACTGTACTCACGTTCTAAAACTCTGCCACTTAAATGGTCCCCCACTAACTAATTGCTGCTATACTACAGTGCCAGGCTGTTTTTAGGAAATTATTTTTCTTTTTTATATAAAAGAAAACAGTTTATGACATTTCATTGATGTCTTCAGTAGGAACAAATGAGAGCTAATGCATTGTTTGTTTTAGTATTTTTTTACCGTTATATTTAACAGAAGTACAGGACTAAGAATCTGCATCTTAAACTGAAATGTAATGTGATGCCCTGTCCAAGCTTAGTTTCAGTGAGCATTGTTTTAGGGCGTCTTATCTCTCCGTTCACAAGCTATGAAAACTAGCATTTGCTAGCTCATTTTGGAGTGAAAAAAACCTCTACATTGCCCCTGTTGGATATCCCGACAAAGTCGTGCTCTTTAGTTCTGGTTGTGGTTGTACTCTTAGCACATAGGATGACTTATCACACCTGGATGACTTTGTCTATATGCAGCACAAAGTGAGATTGTGACTCATATTTGGGAGGGGCGGCAGTGAAACTCCAGTCATCTCAAGCCAGTTTCTTTGAGAAATCAAGTGGGAGTAACCTCGCCTTTACCCAACTTAGCCAAAAACTCTTCTTCCCACTCAGCCACAGAAACCCCAGGAAGAGTGCTGCTGCCTGCAGCCATTCCCAACTGTGTGGCTCTTCCAACAGTGATTCCTTCTTGTACATTCCTTGGCTTGCAGTGGCAAAACATAGGGGGGTGGCTTTGACAAAACGTGCAACTCTAGCCATGCCCCATACTGTAAGCGGGGGCGGATCTAGGGGGTGGTGATGGTGCAGTGAATATGACACATGCCTTTGATGTTGGATTGTGTAGGTTTGATTCCCACTGCGATACATCAACCAATGTGTCCCTGAGCAAGACATTTAACCCCTAGCTGCTCCAGAGCAATTGTAAGTCTCTTTGGATAAAAGGGTCTGCTAAATGACATGTAATGTAGTAATAAAATCTACAATCAATCTCTAAAATATACAGGGGCAATTGTAAGTCAGCTAGGCAATTTTAGTAAAAACAAATGACATTTAAAATAATATTTCCCATCCCGCACTGTAGGGCCTTCCCCCTCCAGGTGTCCCCCAAAAAACTGTGCTTGTAAAAACAAACTGCCAGTATGTCAACAAGCTTCTTAAAACATTGAAACAATTCATTTTTATTAATAAATAATAATTGTAGATGTAATCTTAGCCCCCTCAAATATTTAGCTACGTCCCTGCATCAAATGAGCAGCGTTTGCACACTCTGATTCGGGCACAGCAAGTCTGCTGCATCACAAACGCTACCAATTTGTTTTGTTTTGTCATGGTCAAAAAAATCGTGGCAGGGAATCTTGATATCAATTCTAAGTTAAAAAAAAATCATGATTCATATTTTTCCTTGAATTGTGCAGGCCTACTGGCATGTTTGAATTCATAATGTTTACAGAGGGGTCGCCATTATGGTAGCGTTATGTTACAACACACTACACAGTGCCTGCTGAGACCAATCATTTGTATGTGATTAGTTAAGGATTAAGAACCACTTCCTCTCACATATGTCAATAAAGCTGCACAAATTAAACTGGCGACATCCTTTACTATCAAACTGGTAAAACAACAAATGGGATTAAGAAGGCTAGTCTAAACATAACTGTTGTGTGCAATTAATAAATCTAGAGATGCAGAAATACGTGAAAGGGAAGAGGGAATGGAAGAATTGACTGAGGGATGAAGAGGAGATCAGAGAGAGGCACAGAGGCAGAGAGTGATCAGGAGGAGGCAGATAAAGATGACAGGGAGGAAGAGGCCTGCACTTACCACTGGGCCATATGGTTTGTTTATATTCTCCTTCCATATAAATCACAGTACAGTAGCATAACATGTCATGTAATGCAGTGAGGTCTAGACCACACTGTATAATTTACAAAGACCCAACATATCCCCCAAAAACAAGCTTTTGGTGCAACAGTGTCGAGGAAAACTTCCTTTTGGCCAGAAACCTCAGACAGACCTAGGCTCTTGGTGGGCAGCCATCTGCCGCTGCCGGTTGGAACACAGATAAAGAGAATGATGATTCATAATAATAGGCTCAACTTAGTTAAGCCAAGTTGGTCAGTTGTATGAAAAAGCAGTACAGGTTCACAAATAGTAAGAGTGCTAATGAAGACACTAAGTAAAGTGCCACAAGGATGCCATTAGTTTAGTCCTTTGACTCCATCCACTCCAGTCATCCATAGCTCCCAGGAGGCATTTGAGGTAATGAGATCCTTCTGTGCTCCTTCTGCGTCACTCCCACCGTCTGACTTCTCTGCTGCTTCACAGCTGTAATTGAAGGCTTAGGAGAATGTGCCTTTCCATGCAACGCTTATAGCACCCTGTTACACGTGTTATTTTTCTAAGCACAGCTATTCATGCAATTCACCACATTTACACCACTGAGTCATTCGATCAACTTTGTTGTAAGGCAGTTGGGTTTTTAAATGTTAAGTTCAAGTGAAACTGAAAACTGTTATGTCACTGTTATCTGAAGCTGTTATCAACATATTTTTTCCAATGACATTAATTTGTTTCTTTTGATAGGCCTACTTTCTCCTTTAAAAACATTCTACAGCAGGTGCGGGGTCCAACATTTAGGCCATGTCCACACGTACCAAAACAATATTTTTTTCCCTGGCATCGTTTCAAAGGTCCCATGGCATGAAAATTTCCCTTTTTTTTTTTTTATGAGGTTTTTTAACATTTAATATGCGTTCCTCCAACCTGCCTATGGTCCCCCAGTGGCTAGAAATGGCGATAGGTGTAAACCGAGCCCTGGGTATCCTGCTCTGCCTTTTTATGAAAATAAAAACCTGGATGGGCCGATCTGGATCCTGCCCCTTATGAGGTCATAAGGAGCAAGGTTACCTCCCCTTTCTCTGCTTTGTCCGCCCAGAGAATTTGGCCCACCCATGAGAGAGAGACATCATGGCTTTCAAACGAGCAAAGTGGTAGTTGGTCAACGCCACACCCCCACCCTCCACCTTGCCCCCCTCTCTCCTCCTCAGTAGCTACAGACACAAAAATGGCACGTCCTAAGAAAAGCTAATTGTGGGACTGGCTCTAGTGGCAGTTATTCTGCACCGAGGCTGACGTTCGGGAAAGAGACTTCCGATATGGTGTTAGGGGACCACTAAGGTCTATATAAAAGCAAAAAGCACCCGGTCATGGGACCTTTCAAGAATATTTGCATCCAAACGGATCCATTTGTAAATATGACTCAACACAATACTTCATATTCCAGGCCTTTAGGTGGTGCTGTTTCTATTACAGAAATCCACCAACAAACTGAGACGAGGCCGAGCATGCGCATAAAGCTTGCACGCTGTATGCGAACAGACAGTATATTTTGCCCTAGTAACCCTAATAGGCTCCCTATCTTCTCCTGCAGGAAGACAAGCATGTAGTCCGCCGTTGTTGTTTTTGTTGTTGTTGTTGTTGTTGTTTATGAGATGTTGTCACGGCTTAAGAGGTCAAAGGCTAGAGATTGAGGGGTGTGACGATGACATCATCGATACACGCAAGTATGCAGCTTCACCGTCCAAACAAAGAGGCATAGGGGGGCGTTTTTGAATTGTTTTCACTCTGGAACCAGGTTTTAAAAAAGTGAGTTTTCAGGCAGTGTGTTTACAGGATTCGTTTGGATGAATGGCCAAAACTATGCATGTGCGTTTACACAAGAAAGCGTTTCCGTGTGGATAACACGCGCCAGTCTCCAGACACACGCACACACACAAACCCTGGCGCACCCATCAGATACCAGCCACTATCTTCTGTTTACTGATAGCTAGCGTTTAACTCAGGCTAATTAATTAGCTAGTAAGTGCCGATTCTTTTTTTTTTTTTTTTTTTTGCCAGCCAGCCTTCCAAAAGAAAGCACAATACAATTACATTTTCAATCATTAACCGTTGACTGACAAGCAGGAAGCAGAGTCGGACACATACCTTTCCTGAAACCGCTTGCGGGACTGATGCAAGTCTACAGCTTCAGGCGGCGTGTGTGTCCAAGCCTCTCTCCAAAGCCTCAACCTGCAGGTTGTCAGCTAGATCTCTGTCTGGCATACTCTTGGATGGCCAATAACTCGCCGGTCTTCATCAGTATAGTTTCATGTGTCCTGTAGCTCTCCACAAGCAAAAAAAAGAGAAGCTTAAAAAGCAACTTGCTGGTTAAAAATTATGGGGAATAACTATGGAGAAATAACTATTTTACCTATGCTAACTAGAATAAACCAGCGCACACATAGCTCAGTGCCCGTGAAACAGCTCCTGTTCTAATGTTTGTGCCTCGATCAGGGGCAGCGATAGGGGCATTCAAAAAAATCTAATTCCTAACATGCCTGTGTTTTGGCGTGGGAGATAACCCAAGTTTGATTGCCTCTGAGCAATGCTGCTGGGGCACTTGGGGGTTAAGTGCTTGGCTCCAAGTCAACTTATCAGTAGTTTTTTTTGAGGAATGGGAGATTGTCACTGAACGTCTTGTCACCTCACCCCTCTTGTAATAGCACTGTTGGTTGCCACCAAGACCTGTGCCTGAGCTGTGTTGTTTGGCTCTGGCTGGATGCGGTAGTGTATGTACAGTAAGTGTGTGTGAGGGTGTGTGGACAGGTTGTGTTTGACAACACTCACTGGTCCTCTGTGTTTGAGCCAGGCAGCTGTTGGCCTATGCCGACAAACCGACTCCTACCTGCCTGCACACCCAGTGTCACCCAGAGTCTGCACTAAAGAAGTTGATACTTGAAGCCAAACGTATCCACTAATTATCATTCTCATATCTTTTAAACTGTAATATGTTTGTGTTGAAACACTTTGGCCTTAGTGGTCCCCTAATACCATATCTGAAGTCTCTTTGTCAGAATTCAGCCTCGTGCAGAATTACTGCCACTAGAGCCAGTCCCACAAAGAGCTTTTCTTAGGATGTGCCATTTCTGTGTCTGTAGCTACTGAGGAGGAGAGAGGGAGGGCAAGGTGTGGTGTGAAGGGGGGGCTTGACCAACTACCACTTTGCTCGTTTGAAAGCCATGATGTCTCTCTCATGGGTGGACCAAATTCTCTGAGCGGTCAAAGCAGAGAAAGGGGAGGTAACCTTGCTCCTTATGACCTTGCAAGAGACAGACATTAAAATCAAGCCAGCTTTTATTTACATAATCTTTTTCCACTCTGCTTGCATCTGTTGGAGACCTTGAAGACTGCAGGAAGAGATGAGAGCATGATATGCAGCAAGGAGTTAGAATGCTATTATAGCCACATCATTTGAAATATCCTAACACAAGAATTAAATATTGCTGAAGATGAAGTAACAGCCTGCGCATTGGCTCGCCCAGGGAATTTTAATAATCCCCTCAATCTAAAAGCTTGTCTAATGTCGTACTAATGCACCACGGTATTGGAACATCAAATCAGCCGGTATAATAATTGCTGTTTTGTGTTCCAGTAAAAGCTATGTGGGATTTTGTGGTCTTATCTGTCTCCTGCTATACAGTACTATATAGACTACTTCTTAAGTAAGTAGTACTGTATTTCTTTGCCTCCTTGGAATAAGGCTGGGTATTTGACAGTACACTACAAACATGGTATTGTTCAGCAGAATTATATCATGAACATATAAACATACTGCGGTATAATTTCCATAAGACTTCCTCCATTGATTGATAAAGACAGACAGAAGGACTAATAAAACTACAAACAAGGAGATAGCGGGAAAAAAGTCACTTTTTGTGTTAATGTTTGAGTCGACTTTAAATTTTTATAGCATATCTTGGCAATACAGAGTCTATTTATACTATCTAATGGCAGATTATACCAGTCAGTTGACATAAACAGTGGATGGAATAGAATTAAGGTTACGTTACACATGCCAAATTTCTTTTGATTAAATGGTTTCTAGATGAAAGACATACATTGCCATCATAGTCTGGAGTATGCCATGGAAAAAAAACAACTATACAGTGTATACACACACACACACACACAAACACACTCCCATTTGTCCTATGGCATTGTGTAATAGATATTATGTAATTCCATTGTCAATGTTGAGTGTAGATCACTGCTGTTAACCTTAATTTACATTTGATGTGGAACATGACCTCACCCTGTTGTACAAACATTCATCACCTAATATTGAGAATCCAAAATATGTCTACAGACATTGTATGTATATACACACAATTGTTTTGAAAGAGATTTTTGTCAGAAAATTCAAAGTTCCACTGCACTTAAAATTATTTGACTTTATGATTAGTCAGCTTTCTGCATACGTTTACTATGAGTAAATCAGCTATGATTACACAGTAAATTGCCAGTTTGGGATTAAGTCCTTATCTATCTATCTACATGCTGGGGCCTTTAGCTGTTCTAATAAAGTAAAAAAGCCCCAAAAGATATCTAAAATAAATAAATCGGCTACACACAAGTAAAACGTTACTGTTAAAGATTCAGCTGTTAGCCTTAGTGAGTTCACAGCAAAATTTGGATATCCAATTTTTGTTTTATTTTATTACCTTATTCCCCCACTAGAACTAATCACATAAATAGAGGAGACATCACATTCATGTGTTTTTGTTATAGTGTTGCAGGTCAGTCATCAACGCTGACAGAAAAAGGGTGTGGTGGTGAAATGGTGTGTCGCAAACACACGCACGCACACACAGAGAGAGAAGAATTGGTTTGCAGGTCAAACTATTACAGCACTACAGGGATTTTCCTACAGCTTGCAGTGTTGCTCCTTCCTGGTGGGGCCTCCGTTGTCGGTGCTTCCCAAAGATAACAAAGAATGTATTTAATGAGGACGACCATCATGGAATAGGTTTCCCTTCTAATTCCTGGCAATTACATGTGGGGAAAACTTAATCCTGGCTTCTCTAGCATCAAAGGGTCTCTCTCATAAGCACTTTAGGATAGTGTGTAAACTAAAGCTGGGCAATATATCGATATCGTGATTATGAGACTAGATATTGTCTTAGATCTTGGACATTGTAATATCGTAATATGGCATGTGTTGTCTTTTCCTGGTTTTAAAGGCTGCATTACAGTAAATTATGTCTCATTCTGAATTTACCAGACTGTTCTATTCTTTACCCAATTAGTAATTATATCCACATTACTGATGAATAGTCATCAAAAATCTCATTGTGCAAATGTTTTGTGACACCACCATTAGTCGACACTACAATATTGTAGCGGTATCGATATTGAGGTTTTTGGTCAAAAATATATTTGATTTTCTCCATATCGCCCAGCCCTAAACCCATGTATTTATACATTGCAGTGTAAACCTTACTGATGTTCCCCGTATTTGCTTCTGGTGTTTTAAAGGAATTTCAAAATTATGGTTGACAGTGAAGCTCAAGCAGTGCAGTTATATGGGTGCTACTACAGTGTAAAATAACACTTCTTATGACAGTAGGTTTTAGAAAACGTGCCCCAGATGGCCCTGCCAGGAGCTGGGCCTTATGGTAGTCTGGAAAATGACCATCATCAGGCTGATCTGAAACTGCCACCCGTTGCAGCAGTATTGTTTAGGTTTGTAAACAGTGCACTGCTTGCAGATGTTGAGGTTTCTTTTTGAATGGCAATGCTGGTAGTAAGCTGGCTGGCGTACTCAGGGATAATTATGGTTTTCTTATTGGTTGTGGTGGTTGGTGGAAAGGGCTGGGCATGCAGAGGAGCCCTAGTGTTCCACTGTTATAGGATGGAGCCAGTCCGGTTATGAAACCTGAAATGGGGATGTGGCTGGCTTCGCCAACTGGAAACAATGGACTCTCTCATTGTATCACATTCTTTCCATCCAGTTTTTCTTTCAAATTTAGTTTCCAACTCAGGTCTTTTGGAGAAAAAAAAAAGTAACTAAAGGAAAAAAAATATTCCATGAAGCCCATATTTTTAGTGTGTATAATTGTACATTATATTTGTTTTACAAAATTTTTAAACAAAAATACTGTGGACCGTAGCTGGGGAAAAAAGCTACAATAATAAAGTTAAACCTTTTATTGTGTTTGTCTGAAACAACACAACAGCAAGTCAAAGGTTCAGAGATCTACAATAAGTTTGGTCCGCTCCACTTTATAGAGGACATCTACTGACTTCAACATAAGTCGCTACAATAAAATCCTTTTTACTAGCTAGGGTTGTATCGGTCAGAGAGAATTCACTTTGAAATTTTTTACTTCTGGAGGCCTGTGGCTTCTAAATAATGTTGAATTATTTTTATTTTTTATTTTTATTTTTTTTGGGACCATAACTGGTTTAATTGAATAAGACAAACACCTTCTGAGCCTCATCTAATGTTGTATGATTGTGCTGACATTATGCTAGGGATGACTCAAGTGACTGAAGGATAACAATTTTCCTTTGTGAGTGTGCAGGTGTTTTCAAACCCAAACGGCACATGAGAAGGAAATGGCGTAGACTAATTCAATGAATGCTATTTCAATATTGGATTTGCCCCGTGGCTGATATGTTTAGATCTAAATTCTATGCATCTTTAAATCAATAAACCCCTCTTTGGACTGCAGTTTGTGTCAAGCAACAAAATTGATGGTTTCAATTGTGCTGGTGCGAATCAGCTCTAGTTTGTGGAAGTAAATGTGAAACACTTGAGCAGTAATGGCCAGCTTCCGAGCATGTGGTGCTCTTGCTTGCACTTCCTGTATTTATTATAAGCAATGGCATTTGAAGCTTAAATCCGTATTGAGATAGCATCCTGTTAATATAGTTAGGTTTCAGCAGCTCCTTCTGGTGAATGTGGCTAATTCAATACCAGTAGACAGTACTGGCAGGAGAGGAGGGGAGATGGGAAAGGACAGAAGGCCTAATCTAATCTGCCCTGTGCATTGCAGTACATATATCAGTCATCTGTTTAGTGAATGGCTTTGTATATAGTCAAGACCCAATTCTGACTGGGATAGGATTTGTCCCATGCACCTATACTGAAAACAACTACTAATTTAGTCGTGTTAAGTCACTGATTATATCATGGCAAGTATTACCTTTGTAATATGATATGCATTCATAATGGCATTTTATTGCAGTTCAAATCAAATTATCTTTGAATTCCCTTGTGTCATTGTCCACAAAACAATTCAAAATTAAGTTGAGTGTTTGCCTATAAAATATGCTAAATGTTTCAAAGAATGTTTGAAGTTGGGATGTGCTTCAATCATTGTAACAACCATTTTCCAAGGCAGCCCACACTTTTTCAGACTTTTTAATTAAAAACACATTTTTTTCAGTCTTGCCTACAAGAACAGCTCCCCTCCAAATGACCAGTAAATCAACAAGGCAAATATATAACATTGTTAAAAATAAAGAATTTACTCTGCTGTAGAAAAATTTGTCTAAAAGACACTAACCCAAAAGAGTGTTGCCCTCTACAACATATTAACCTTTGCAACTCTGTGAATCAACTGAAAGGCACCATCTAGTAGTTTCTCAGTCTGTATTTATAATAAACTGCCATGTAATATCTTCATTAAACATATCCATTCCAACTATTTGGAACACACGATAAAAGTCCCAAAAGTTGTAAATAAATTGGTGCTGATGACTAATTGCACACTAACTTAGGGGAGAAGGGTGTAAGATCCTGGGGTATAAACTGGTTTGAATGATGTGTTTCTTGGGATGGTCAATATGGCAGAACAGACTGACCAAATCATTATACAGACAAAGAGAGACCCAACAAAAGAACCCACATGTGGGCGAGCAAGATGGCACTTTGAGTATTGAAACTGAAATTAACTTTGTCTTCAAAGTAAGTCTGTGTCTTGTATGGTTTTGCATAGAAGTGTAGGAAGTATGAAAGAAGAAAGTATGAAAGTACATTGCAGAATGGACTCTTTGTTAATGGTGACAACCAGATATTAACCTGTCTCAAATAAGTGTGTGTGTGTGTGTGTGTGTGTGTGTTTGTTCAGTATGCATGTTGAACATATAAAAAGATTATTAAGACACCAAAAAGCATATTTCAATGGTTTGTTTTATTTGAATCCTTGACCAAAGCCAGCTGATTCCTTTGGTCTAGCTGACCTTTACCCACATCGCCTTTTAACCCCAGGTCTATGGAGCATGGGCTGAGAAATGTGCGTCGCTGTTTTTTTGTTTTGTTTTTTTTCTACAGAGGTCACCCTTTTGTCCCCGTTTTGTCCAAGCTTATTGAATGCCAACACAAAGACGGACATAAAAGCAGAGTGATTTGCTTTGGCAAGAAACCTGGCTGTTTGCTCTCCATGAAAAGGCTTTGACTTTGGAATAGGTTTGGTGGAGGTTTGGTGGATCTTTAGATAAGATTGGTTTATTACCCAAGTTAATACTTTGCATGAAGAAAATAGTTTGACCGTTACCAGGCAGCATTCAGCCACAACATTTTCAGAGTTAATGTCTCCAATGAGAAACTCTCTCATGCGTTCTTAAAATTAAAAATCATCTGGCCTTTAATCAGGCTCAGGGGGAGGACAATTCAAATTCATTCATGAAAAATAGTGTCATTAGGACATTTCATGCAGAAAGTCAGCACTTTAACCTCATAGCCAGTGTTTCATTTGAAATCTAATATCCTAAAGTAAATGGAGTCAGAACAATATAAAATGTCTTACCATGCAAATACTTTGGGGCGGCCATGTATCTAGCTGCTTGACAGATCTCCAATGGTGTTGCTTCCTGTTCGGCATCTGGCATTGCCTGGTGTTTTTTAATGTGCCCAGCAGATACCTACTCTTGCTTTGTTTCCTGGGAGGCTAAACGTATCACGCTGATGCTCAACAGACTGCTTGTGAACACACCAGGGCAACCACAGATGAATATAGTGTAAATAGCCATTGTGATCAAAAAGCCCCATATAAAGCAGGCTCTTGATGTAAAAAAAAAAGTCAACAGTGCCAATGTGCAGTTGCAGTACGCATTTCATATTGTCATGTCTTTGTTGGATCCTTATGATAGTTGTGAATAGATAGTATACACAAATATTGGCTTAAGCCTTAATTACTCTTGGTAAACAGGGTATTGGGGAGTATTTCAAAAAAATGGTGACTCAATCTTTAACCAGATAGTTGCAGTGTGTGCTGCAATCCCACCACATAAATGATTGCTTAGTATAAACAAAGACAACATAATAAAAACACAAAAAAGAACTCAAAGAAAAATATGAATATATGAAGAAAGGGAACTTGCTGTCATTTATTGGTTTCCCCCAGTATATTTAATGAAATCCCACCCAACTATGTTTCCACTCTTGTCCTTGACTACGTTTACGTGCAAATGTTTCATAATATGCTGACCAAGCTGTTTACATGGCTAATGAGAGAGAATATTCCACTAATATTTCTGTTTACTTGCATAATACAACTATTTTTAATTTATTTAAATATTTATTTTACCAGCGGTGGAGGACTTGGCCGTGTGAATACAGCGTCCCGTTTACATTCCTTCAACCAGCTTGTCAAAAAGGTTGGCATAGCAATGTGAGCACATATTAAAAAAAAAAAAACTGTTGATATCCAAGTCTTTGATAATGTTTACAAATAGCTGTGTTTCTCCTTCTTATCGAGTCTGCAGCCTTGCAAACTGTTGGCTGGTTGATTTGTGTACAGTAACCATAGCAACGCACAGAGCTGACCATAAGCCTGTGCTAAAAAGCCTGATTGAGACACATATTCTGAATGCGCTGTATACATGTTCAAAGAATGCCTCTAAAACCCGAATAATATCCCACATATCTTAATCTGATAATGCTATATTCAGAAAAAGGCCTTATTCGGAATATCTAACTGGAATATGTTTACATGACCTGTATCAAATTTGGGAATATTGTCATATTCTGAATAATAGTGGAATATTGGAGTGCATGTAAACATAGTCATTGTCACACTGTTGTTTTTCTGAAGTTGTCACAGAGACCCAAGCTGCTCCCAGTCTCTGTTACACTTCACTCCTCTTTTCTTTGACACTTTCCTGCATCTCAGCAGCAAGCACACAGTGACGTTAGTTGGTTTTGAATGGCTGCTGTTCCAGGATTCAGTGACGCTAGTTTACAAGGCTGCTATGTGATTTTTCTCAATGGCCAAGCTTTCATAGTAAAAGACCTGGCACTCAATGCAGCACAGTTTCAACTATTCACCCAAGCTTGCTGAGAGACTCTGCTTTATTGAAGCGTACATCCCTGTCTGTTCTCCCAGCTCAGTGCTACGGCACAACCACAGGTTTGATGGTGCTGCTTTTTTGCCATGGTAACTATAGAGTTGGAGCATAAAAAGCCTGTTCAAGGCCAGGAGCGTTAACATCTGGTAAATGTGAGTTCTTGCAGTGCCAAATTGCTGTCTAAAGACTAGAGAAACCCTTTAAATGCTGAAGTCCCTGGGTCATCTGACCTGGATAGTCGAGTTAAACATATTTTCTTCCCCTTTCAACTTTCTTTCCTTGTTGTATTTAGTCATTGAGAAAAAATGGAGCCTGTAGCTTAAAGGCATATTGGCTTTGGTCCACAATTGCACAGCTTGTTTCCTGGTCATGTTCAATCTTGTAAATCTTTACAATCACTCACCGAAAGAACCAAGGAGGTCTGCCTGTTGCATGATCCAAATTCTCTTTAAAACTTGCCATTTTCAGCATGTCGCTTGTTAGTGGTTTGTTGTCGTTGTCTGAATCAACGAGTGTGAGAACGGCAACACGCAGAGAGCGGAAGGCATCCAACGCAACATTCAACAATTATGGCAATTATCCTGAAAATATAAAAATATATACTGTCGTTGATTTAGACTACTTACTGCTTGATCAGTGTGCTAGACACCTACATGAGAACCATCTCACTAAAAGAAACAGCTGATGGTTCCTTTTTCTTCTTTGTTTAGTTTCTTCTAAGTAGGAAGGTAGATTAGCAGATAGAAAAGAGAAGTCTCATCCTGTGGTGGTACATTGATTAGTAGTTCCCTTGTTCACTCTAAGACACATACTGTCTGGACTGTCTCTGTTGTGGTTTTAACTGATTTGTGTGCATGAGCTTAACTAGAACTATTTTTTTTTTTTTTCTAGAACTCAATAATTGTATTGCTTGTATCATCTGAGGCTGGGGAATGCCAGCTGGATGCTGGTCTGTCCAGCAGCAGTAAAAGAGAAAGTCAAAAGGGGTTGTAAACTCATGACACTGCTTACTGTGGCAATGCATTTTATCACTACAAGATGGGAGCATGGCGGCTGACTTTTCACACAAAGGACAAGACATACGCATAGTTGTCTGTGTGTATGTCTTGTCCTTTTTTTGCTCTGCTTTTCTCTTTTTATGGCACGTAGCATCTGTTGTAGACTGCGACTTGCAGTTGCTATGTGAGGGACAAACATGAACCAGTACCCTACACACACTGCACTCTAGGACAGTGATATTAGCAACTGGAGGAAATGAGGTTTCTATTGACACTGGTGCGAAGTTCACATTGTTTCTATTGAGCTTCAAGCCTGTGTCTCCCAAATAAATAAATAAATAAATAAGTATGTATGTGTATGTATGTATGTATGTATGTATGTATATAAAGTACATACACATTTCTTAGGTAGAGGATAAATTGTCCACATTGCATGCATTAGTGTCACCACAGATGTTCAGAGATTGTTGTCAAATTGATCATCCTTCAATTTACTCATCCCTCAATACAGTTATAGATTGTATATATACACACCGTAAGTCACAAGTCCACTTCTCTTTGGTTTGTGTGCCTGCTGTCTCCTTTTATTACTGTAACCTTGGCTATGTGGCTATCTTCTATCTTGTTTGTTAGTTCAGCTGTGGGAAAATGTAAGTGCTTGTGTAGTTTGTCGCTGTATTGAAGTTCGTTCCATGATGACGTTGTATTGTTTAATAAATGCCACAAAGCAACTGCTCTCATTATCAGTTAGGCTCATCATTTTGGCTGCTGTTATAAATGTTCTGGCCAAATGGAGACAGGACTTTCTGGGATGTGAAAATCCCGGAGTTCAAGTATATGAATAAGCATGTGCTCATTGAGGGAGCCAGGTATTTTTGTCCCACTCTTCACAATATTCCAAGTGAGTCATTAGTGTTAGTGTTTACATTCTGCACTTTTCAGAAGTTACAGCCAGGTTCCTTTTCAGATCAGTTTAGCCAAATTTTCTGTTGTAAATTTAAATATTGCAATGTTATAGTTTGATCATTTCAAAGTGTGCCACCAAACCTTTTGGTAAAATATTTCTCTTCTTTTTTCTCCCTGTCCCCTCTTTCCATGTGCCTCCTAAGGAGTGGAGCTTCCAACCTCACCGCTCCATCAAATCCCGGTGGGATCACTGATTACCTTTTTGTTGCTGCCCTCACCAGCTCCTGTTTTCCTCCTGCTCTTCCTCTTTATTCCTCTCCTCCCCTTTCTTAAACTCTCTTCCCTTCCTCCTCTGTGTCTCCCAGCCCCTGGCTTATTACTCAAACCCACTGAAGGGAGCAACACAGTAGCTGGCAAAGGATGAAGCGGGTCTGCCTGCCAACACAAGACAGAGGATAGAAGATACAAAAGGACTAGTGAAGGGGACAGAAACAGAGTGAGACAGAGAGGACAACTAGTGAAGAGAGCTACAACGAAGCTGTGCAAGATGCAATAACAACGTTCAAGATGCCACGCCGAAGGAAAAGTTTCACCTGAGCGTCATGAGCTAGCAAGGGGCCCCTAACAGATCTAAAACTGTGGACTTTTTGTTAATAAACTTCTGGCCCATACACACACACACACACACACACACACTCAAACAAACGCATATAAAAAAGTTGTGGAGACACACCCTCCTGCTCTCGGGGGCTTGTTAACACCTGATATGCCTCTGTAAGAAGTCTGAGCCATGCCAGCCAAGGGGAAGTACCTGTTGAACGACCAGGAGCTGAAAAATGAGGCGCTATACCGCAAATTCTCTTGCATCAGCCAGTATCAGCCACTGGTGCTCCTGCTGGGCCTCTCCATGCTCTCCTGTGGAATCCTCCTCATCCTCTTCTTTGCCCTTCAACTGGTGAGTCTTTGCATTCATACTATGCTTGTTAACTGAAAGAAATGTTGCTTTGTTTGCAGATGGTTCAATATCAGTATTTTAGATCATTGATCATATTCATATGTTTGAGTGCCTCTATTTTAAGTATTTTTGCCCACAAGTAGAGCTGGGCAATATATTGATATTATATCGATATCGTAATATGAGACTAGATATCGTCTAAGATTTTGGATATTGTAATATCGTAATATGACATAAGTGTTGTCTTTTCCTGGTTTTAAAGGCTGCATTACAGTTAATGTCATTTTCTGAACTAACCAGACTGTTCTATTTGCTTTTACCCACTTAAAAGAGCATATTTAACTATAACACAAAACATGTGAATGAGACTGAATTCTGTAAAACAATACCACATTAATCAGCAGTCATTGAGGCAGTGGAGGGGTTGGCATTGATCATTTGTTCTTACTTCTACAAAGATTCATTAAACCTTACTAATTGCACCTTTTTTAAATTGAGAAAATTTGATTTTTCTAGAGAAAAAGATTATCTAGGTATTTCCCATTTTGCTCTGACCACTTCAATATAACTGACCGAGATGGAGAGCTCAAAATGACACATGCAATGGTATGTAGTGACAGATTTTTCTGACCTTCATATGCACTTTGCCTGCTTTTTGTATTGTTGTGCCCTTGTAGTACATATGGTATGGTAAGGAATGGGAGCAAGCATCCAGTCAGCACATGGTCACTTAAATGTAACTGTAATACACAATAATTCAAGAACAATGTAGGCTACTGTGAATATACACCTTTTCCAAGCAGTCTGACTTCCCTGGTTACAGTAAGTTCAGAATTCAAGTAACTCCACTGGTGTATTTCCATCTTAGAACAAGGCAGGTGCCTTTTTGATGTTAACACAATGCTTCTTATTTTGGAGTTGAATACAGGTTGGCTCTAATGCACAGTACAATGGCTAGTAGATTATGAAACTAGTAACACAATAGTAACACAATTCAGGTGGTGCTTCAGGACTAAACATCAGCAGCTGCATCCAAATCAATGCTAACACTGTGCAGTAAATGTTTCGGTAACTTATAAATTGACTTACAATGCGGGGGGGATTCCCCCATTGTATTGCAAGCCTGATTGCCCACTGGGCCTAAGCCACTGGGAGTTATTTTGTGATGTATTTTTTAGAAAATCAATCGATCCATAGACAAAAACTCTTTTCTCTCCCTCAAACTACTTAAATAAACCACTTAACTCCCCTTCACTCCCAGTGTAGCTGCTCAGAAATGTGAATGAGTGAATGATTGTGTAACTGTTTGAATGTGAAGGAGGGCATTTCTGAAATAGACACAAAAATACAGGATGCATTTTTCATTTGCTTTGCTTAGATTAGAAAAGGCTGCATGTTAGAAATGCATTTATTAAACAACATCAGGGTGCATGTTTGATAATGCTGATGATACTTCTCCATCAGGAAATTGTCCTGCCTCTCTCCTCAGAGAGGGGCAGGGGTCAGGGTGAACTACAGAACAGTAGCCCTGGAGCTGGTAGCACTCAAAAATACTTCAACAGAAGATATGACTGATGACACTGGGTCTATTTACTGAAGCACCATCTCCCTCCTAAATATGCACTACCCTGCTGCGCTAGAAAATCAAAATCTTTGTTTGTTTGAAAACTGAATAGAAAAAAAATTAACTAAGAGAGGACAAAGACATACAATTGTGGTGAAACAATGTAGCTGTCAAAGTGTATAGAGTTCAATTGTGGTTCTGACTGTGACAGGAAAAGGCAGGTATTCATTGACTTGGCATGCGGTTGATTTTGGCATAAAGTAGCATGTCACTCAGTCCAGCGGTTCAAATAGTGAACTGAAAGCTTCTGTCACCGGAGATTAAATTACTTTCCTCTGTTGGAAAAAAACATCTTAACCTTCCCTCCATTGTGTTGCTGCTGACTCTGGCACACTCCCTTTCTCTTGTCAGTGCACTTGTACTCTTACGCAGTCCTTGAAATGGCCCCATCCCTGTGTCTTGCTCACACACACACACACACACACAATGAATTACTCTTAGATTGTTAATTGTAGCATTAAATATGCAAATTAACATACTCACCCCATCATCCATCCCTGGACATACCATCATTCACTCCTATTCCTTTTCTCCTCTTTCTTCTTCGCTTTCTTCCTGCACACACAGTTGCCAAGGATACAGAAGAGTTGAGAGAAAATGCTAGGATGGAGCTTGTGTAATGCTGTTGTTGATTGCAAAGGAGGGGGCAGGGTGCCTGTTAGGGGGTGGCTACCGGTGTCAAAAAGTCACTGTTAACTTATATAACTCCTCTAGTCGGCATCGGATGAAGAGCAAAGCTGAGAGGAAAACTGTAGATGTTCTAAGTGCCACTCGTTGCACCAGTCTTGGGCCCTGATTGGATGGAGAGATGGTATTAAGCAGCCTGTTGTTTGGGTTTTTTAAATTATATCCAAATAATCTCTCTTGTGTTCCAAGAGGATTTTTGTGAAATGACTAAATACACTAAACAAAATTTAGAGAGAGAGAGAGAGAGAGAGAGAGAGAGAGAGCCACACCCACACCTGTGAGGTGGATGGATTCTCGGCAAAGGAGAAGTGCTCACTAACACAGATTTAGACAGATGTGTGAACAATATTTGAGAGAAATGAGCCTTTTTTTGTACGTAGAAAAAGTCTTAGATCTTTGAGTTCAGCTCATGAAAAATTAGTTTAGAATTTTGTTCAGTGTATTTAGTCTCTTCAATCCCTTTCAGCCACTGCGACTTTGACCCATTTTTTTGTTGTCTGTAATGGCCTAAAATCGTGATGATGTGTGGTATGATGGTGTAGGCATCTCCTCTGCTGTGCCTATTAATTGTAAGATAATATTATACTAGCGATGGTCCGATTAGGGCTGCACAATTAATCAAATTTTAATCACAATCACAATTTTGGCTTCCCACAACCACGTCAGCGAGCGCCTGGTGGCCGGGTTTGCCACGGAGCCCGGTAAGCAACAGCCCGAAGAAGCCACGTGGAACCCTTATCTCGATTCCATGGGCCCAGCACCTGTGGGAGGAACCGCTGGGGTCGGGTGTGCTGCCATATGGCAGCGAAGGTCAGGGGCCTCGACCGACCAGACCCGGGCGGCAGAGGCTGGCTCTGAGGACGTGGAACGTCACCTCTCTGTGTGGGAAGGAGCCGGAACTTGTGCGGGAGGTGGAGCGCTACCAGTTAGATCTGGTTGGGCTTACCTCTAGGCGCAGTCTCGGTTCTGGAACCATACTCCTGAATAGGGCTTGGACTCTGTCCTACTCCGGAGTTGCCCAGGGTGTGAGGCGCTGGGTGCGCCGTTGCATTGGAGTTCACCCCGGTGGATGAGAGGGTCGCCTCCCTACGCCTGCGGGTGCTGGGGGGGAAAACTCTGACTGTTTGTGCATATGCACCAAGCAAGAGTTTGGAGTACTCGGCCTTCTTGGAGACCTTGAATGGAGTCATCTATGGGGCTCCAGGAGGGGACTCCATAGTTCTGCTGGGGGACTTCAACGCACACGTGGGCAATGATGGAGATACTTGGAGAGGCATGATTGGGAGGAACGGCCTCCCTGATCTGAACCAGAGTGGTTGTCTGTTATTGGACTTCTGTGCTAGTCATGGATTGTCCATGACAAACACCATGTTTGAACATAGGGATGCTCATAAGTGTACTTGGTACCAGAGCATCCTAAGCCAAAGGTCAATGATCGATTTTATAATCGTTTCATCTGATTTGAGGCCGTATGTTTTGGACACTCTGAAGAGAGGGGCAGAGCTGTCAACTGATCACCATCTGGTGGTGAGTTGGGTCAGGGGATGTGTTATGTTATCCCGGAGGACTCCGGAGGCAGTTGCAAGGTACCGGCGAGCCCGAAGGGCTGCATCTTCTGCCGTAACAGAGGCAAAGCAGCGGGTGTGGGAGAAGTTCGGAGAAGACATGGAGAAGGACTTTCGGTCGGCACCAAGGTGCTTCTGGAAAACCGTTCGCTACCTCAGGAGGGGGAAGCGGGGAATCATCCAAGCGAGAGATGTGTCCTGGTTTTCGGCAGTAAGTCAGACTCTTTCCAGGTGAGGGTTGGCCTCCGCCAGGGCTGCGCTTTGTCACCAATCCGGTTTGTAATATTTATGGTCAGGATATTGAGGCGTAGGCGGGGAGGGGTTGCAGTTTGGTGGGCTCAGGATCTCATCGCTGCTTTTTGCAGATGGTGTGGTCCTGATGGCGTCATCGGTCTGTGACCTTCAGCACTCACTGGATCGATTCGCAGCCGAGTGTGAAGCGGCTGGGATGAGGATTAGCACCTATAAATCTGAGGCCATGGTTCTCAGCAGGAAACCAATGGGGTGCTTTCTTCAGGTAGAGAGTGAGTCCTTACCCCAAGTGAAGGAGTTTAAATACCTTGGGGTCTTGTTCGCGAGTGAGGGGACCATGGAGCGTGAGAATGGTTGGAAAATCGGAGCATCGGGTGCGGTATTGCATTCCGTTTATCACACCATTGTGACGAAAAGGGAGCTGAGCCAGAAGGCAAAGCTTTCGATCTACCGGGCAGTTTTCATTCCTACCCTCACCTGTGGTCATGAAGACTGGGTCATGACCGAAAGAACGAGATCCAGGGTACAAACAGCTGAAATGGGTTTCCTCAGGAGGGTGGCTGGCGTCCCCCTTAGCAATAGGGTGAGAAGCGCAGTCATCTGAGAGGAGCTCGGAGTAGAGCCGCTGCTCCTTCGCGTCAAAAGGAGCTAGCTGAGGTGGTTCGGGCATCTGGTAAGAATGCCTCCTGGGTGTCTCCCTAGGGAGGTGTTCCAGGCACGTTCAGCTGGGAGGAGGCCTCGGGGAAGACCCAGGACTAGGTGGAGAGATTATATCTCCAACCTGGCCTGGGAACGCCTCGGGATCCCCCAGTCGGAGCTGGTTGATGTGGCTCGGGAAAGGGAAGTTTTGGGTCCCCTACTGGAGCTGCTGCCCCCGAGACCCAATAGCGGATAAGCGGTTGAAGATGCATGGTTGCACAAATTTGCATGATTGAGCAATATTTGAAATGCATCATTCCGTTCATAGAACGCTCCTTTTTTCTTTTTTTTTTGCGTTACATGACCCATTTCTTCTGTAAAGCCATGCTTGTGTTTGGATCTCTCCTCTTACTCTCTGTGCAGCCCTTCCTCTTTCACTCACACACTGCTCCACAGCAACATGGAGAGACACAGTGGGGACAGCGCCGGTCCACACGTCTGACAAGTTTTTTTTATTTTCATTTTTTAGCATTTTTTATCCAGTTTCTACTGTAGCTAACGTTAATGTTACCTACTGTGTAACGTGTTATTAGTGTTTACTATTGTGACATGCAGCGATGTTTCTGTTGCCTCTAACGTCTGTTTTGGAGCATCTGAGAGCAACGCAGACATTTAAGTGGCACCGTAATGAGGTGCCAAAATCCCCGTCGATATTTGGTCCAATAGATAACTGGCATGCATCATACAACATCAGCATAAGAGGAATGTAGCAAAATATGGATGTGAAAGCACTTATGTGACAATAAAATTTGTTTTGGTTAAAATCAACAAGTAATCGTGATAATTGTGATCTCAATATTGATAAAAGTAAAAAAAATAGTGATTGTCATTTTGGCCATAATCATGCAGCCCTAGGTCCAATACCATTTTTTTTTGCTACCCGATACCGATTCTGATACCTAAACTTGCATATCAGTCGATACCGAGTACTGATCCGATACCAGCGTGTCATATTTTATTATGTTTTAACAACTGTATACTACTATCACTGTATGGATGTGATATGATTTCTTCTATCTTTGTTGTCCGTCTGGCTCAGGTTAAATTCTTTGTTAAACATGAATAAACAAACGCTACAGAACTTTCTTTCATTATCCAGTTTGGCAGTCAGTTATAATGGAAAAAGAACATGAATAAACTACTTTAACGTAGATTTTCTTTAGTTATTTTATTTTTTTTTTTTACGTGATATCGGATCGGTGCATTAACTCCAGTACTTCCCGATACCAGAGTTTTAGGCAGTATCTGTGGCGTAACTGGTATTGGAACATTTCTGTATTATACACACCTTATTTTTGTTGTTGTCGGTTTAGTAATACAGTGTTTAAATCTGTCACCTGGTGACATTACTGCAGGAATATATCATACTGGCAAAAACATTACAGGAACAAGAGCAGCATTTGCACAATTAGTTTAGGTGTGCCATATGTTGAAAATTATAACCTACAGCATGTGTTCACGTGGTTTTAGCTCCTCTCCATATAGAATGATTGTTCTTTTTCCGCCTACAAAAAAGGTTTTTGTCAAGACTCACAGCTACATAGCGAGTTGAAAGTGCTTTAGTTGAGATCTGGCCTTTTCTAATGCTGCCATGGTAACCAGAAAGCTCTACATACAATGAAGAGATGGCCTTCTCTGAGCAGAGGTCTATTAACACTGACTTTTTTTCATCTGTCTCACTCTTGAGCTCTCTTTTAACCCCTTGTTTTCTCTCGTGCTCTCCCTGCAACACCCACTCTCTCTCCCACTTACACAAAGAGTCACATGTGTATGCGTGGACAAACATAGTTGTTGCTTTCATGCATGCATTTACAATCACAACACACACACGCAGACATATATTCACACAAACGTACAGTATATGCAAACATACTTACACGTTCAAATGAATATGATCTTTTTCCCTCGTGCTTGCTTTTTCAGTGTACAGTAACTCAATCAGGAAGATGGTGGCCTGGAGCAAATAGGATATGACGCAGAGACAGGTTTTAAAGAAAAACTCCTACATAAGCCTTGATGCTGATGAATATCAATGGCCCTCAGGAGCCTCTTATACTCGTCTAAAACCTCAGGTTTAATCATACATAAACGCAAGCAATAAACCACTGGGTTAAAAAGAGCTTAGTATCAATAATGCCATTGCATTATTTGATAATATAACTGTTATAAAATGTGCCTTTATTTTTCTCCTTCTCCCTGGCTGCTGGAGCAGAGCCCAGTGGAACACTGTGCCTTTGTGAGTGTGGTGAGCGGCAGCCTGTGTGTGTTTCTAGCTGTGTTCGTGCTGGTTTGTACGGAGATGCTCTCACAGCGATGGAGGCGTCTACTGGGTCTGATTGTATGGGCCACACACCTCACCATGGGCCACACCTTCATCTTCAGCGGCCCCATCATCCTGCCTTGGGACCAGGTAACCTCACCTCCCAGCCAGATTCAAATTAAGGTTATGTTTTTGTTGCAAGTGACTTTTATAATCCGATCCTTCCACGCATTCTTGCAGGCAGGGAAATCCCACATGACAAATTACAGTCTACAGTTAAGAAACTCCACAACTGTTTTATAATTTGTTTTTTGATTGGGTCTAAACTGTAAATCTTAAAAGCTCAATATTGCAGTACGACACACACAGGGAAAATGTGTCTGTCATGTGCATGTTCTGCTCAGGATGCCAAATGACTTCCCTGTAGCTACATATTAAATAGTTGTGTACTGCAATATTTACAGTATGTTCTGAGTACACCCCTTTACATATTTCCCATCTCTATTATTTGGATGACAGATAATTTACTATTGTTTTCAACTTTTCTCATGTGCAAGTCTATAGTTCAGCATTGCCGATAATAGGTCTATAGTAATGTTATACTGTAGGTATTCCTTATACGTCATATCCCAAAATACAGGCATACAACAACTTATACCTCTTTGTCTTTCAAGTATTCTCCAAGTTTTGTGAGATGTGTGACCACACTTTTAATGCACCAGATGACTTAAAATAAGTGACTGAAGGCAGCATTTAGTAGAATGAGATTTTGTCATGGCATAACAGATGACTTCTTGAAATAATTGAACCTTTTATGTTTCTAGGTGCCTTTCTTCCTCTTCATCATCTTCACAGTGTACACCATGCTACCATTCCAGTTGTGGTACGCTGTGGTGCTGAGCATCATCTCTTCACTGTCCCACATCATGGTTCTCACAGTGCGCCTCACCATTTACAACGATAAGCCCACCACTTACCTTGCCAACCAGGTAAAACCAGTTGGAAAAAAACTGCCATTATTATGAAGGAAATGTTTCTGTAATGCTAATGTATTAGTCTGCAGCTGTGCGTTGAAGACTTTAAGCCAATAATAATTTTTAAGGCCAATGCTGTCTTTCCAATGAAGTTGAAGTTTAGTTGTTTTGTGTCAATAGTCTTTATCATTAAGTTTAACCAAAAAATGACCAGACTTGGACATAATAAAATGTTTGGCCAAGGTCAGAGACATAATGCTTTTATTTTATTTTTTAAAGTAAAGGCACTAACAAAGTAAATGAGTCATTTCTAAAGTCCCACTCCAGCAGCGACATAGGAGGGGTTCAGATGCATGCATGTGTTTCCATTTGAGCTCTAACATCTGCTGTGTCTGTTTCTGTAGCTGATGTCCAATGCAGTGGTGTTTCTGTGTGGAAGTGTGGTGGGAGCCTTCCATAAAGTCCTGATGGAGAAAACCCTAAGGCAGACCTTTCAAGACACCTTGAGGTGCTTGAGCATGCGGATGAAGCTGGAGATAGAAAAAAGACAACAGGTTAGTGTAATACATTGCCAATCAAAGATTAGTTTGTAACGAGTCACACAAGGAATCGCTACACTCTGTTTGAAGAAATGGCCAATAAATATGAAAGAATGTACGTATGTTACCAAAGCCTTTCAGTTTGGCTCACTATATTAGTGTAGGTATACTAGAAATAATAAATATTCAATAATTGGATGTTAAAGAAAATGGTAAGCAAGGTAAAGCACCATGACGGTAAAGCACCATGACCAACACATGTATTAAAGGTGTATGTATGTATGTATGTATGTATGTATGTATGTATGTATGAATAAATGTATAAATAAATAAAATCAGTCTGGTAACTAAAGATCCATTATAAAATCTTGAAGAAAGGGGGGAAAACTAGTAGTATTTCTTTTATTTTAAAAACAGGATGGTATAGCACCATTTTATTAGTGAAGAAGAGTGTACTTTATATTTCAAAGGCAATTGTGCTGATCATTTTAATACCTTTTTTCTGCATCATCTGTATTTTAGTAACTCACTGAATGGAAATAAACCTTACAGACAAATGATAAAAATACTCTAAGCTTTGCCTTTAGCTGGCCTCATGTTGACTCCCTGATGGATGTTTTCATTGTGACTAACAAATCCTTCTCAAATTATATTCTTTTTGGGATGTATTTTAAATTAGATGCATCTGCGATGACTTGCTTTGAATTAAGAAGCATTTTTAAAGCAATTTTCCCTTTTGTCATTTCTTGTGACTGTTGCTTAGTGCAGGACATAAAACGTGCTGACAGGGAAACTGTTGTGTTGCCTAGCAGGACAGAAAGGAATGATATAATCGTTAACATTTAAACATCCTGTTGTATTTGAATTGGTGCTGAAAAGGGAGCCTGTTGCACAAAGTTAGCCAAAAAGAACAGTGACATAACATGGTGGGGGAAGATCCAAAACCGTTCCAAATGGGGAACCAATGAGGAACTCTCAGAGCAGTCCGACAGAGCAGTAACCGAATCCGACCCAAGGCCGACAGGCATTAAAATATTTGTCTGAGCCTGACACAATTAAAATCAAATTTTTTTTTTCTCATACTAATGACACATGTACGTTTTGTTTGTGTGGAAAGCACACTTTTATTAAGCAACTGTAGAAAGGCATTGGGAAATGTCAACAGATGAGCACAGCGCACACGGGGCAACAAGCTCATGTTAATAAGCTGTTTAATTTAAAATGTTCAATGTGTTAACCTTTCCTGATTGCTGTGTTTCCGAACGTGGTCAAAAAACAATTGGAGACTTGTTACCTCCAGGGCTGATGTTATAAATGAATAACATTGGGGTTAAAATACCGTTTCTGGTGAGAAATTGAATGAGCTTGGCTTACAGTCTGGGGTTTATTTCGGACACCGCAAACACTGTGTACAAAACTTAAACTTATACCACCAACTCTGCTCCGGTCGGATCTATATGTCTGCTTCCTCTTTCTCTCTCTCTTCTGCCCACTTTCCACACACACACACACACACACACACACACACACACACACACACACAATGAGCTCTCTTAAAGGAGCACAGCACCATTTTACAACGAATGCCTTATCACGCTGAAGTGACAGAATCCAACCCGAACATCATTTCTCAATATCTGTCCGAACAAGGCGTAGCCCGTCAGGGACCGCCGCGTTCCGTCGGGTCCTGTCGGGCTCGGTTCGGGTATCCGCGCTCTAGTTTTAAACAGGTTGATAGCTTGGCCTCTGGTATTTGGCCCCAAACAACTAAATATTTATTATGATGATTAGATCTGAAAAAATTAAATGTTACTAACTCATTGTACCCCAAAATAACTTGCAAAAAAAAATGCAACACAACTGTGTTCGACAGTAACCTGACAGAAATGTTACTGGTTAACACAATTAAAACATGATGCAATATAATTCATTTAACCAGTGTTAGAGTTGAAAGCTCCACCTTGAACAAATGTTAAGTAAGTTGAATTCTGCTGAAAATGCCTCTCTTCTCTTTTTAAGTAAACATTTGAATGCAGGACTATTACTGTAGGGTATTAATTGTTTTACTATAAATAGTTAATAGTTTTACTTTAGAATATAAAAATCTGCCCAACATATCCAAGTCACAGCTACTCATGGTCAGAAACACCGGTGAAATACACTTAGTGAAGGTATTCATTATATTGAACACATCCCAATTGAACCAACTTCAATGTGAAGCACAACCTTGGGTTCTTAGCAATACACCCACCAAGTGTGAAGTATATCAGATGAACGGTTCTCGAGAAATTTAGATTTAAAACTCGGGTTCCTTTGTAGTATGTATGGGCAGAAAAGGAGACCTTTTGGAAACGACGCAGATACCCACTTCACTCATATTGGTTAGGTAGGCTAACATACCTAACAAGCAAATAAATCCCTGGACTTACTTTTGCAATTGTTGTACTTTCTCCAAAGTATATTCTGTATTTCCAGTTTATACATCCATGATTTTCAACTGCAGAGTACTGTTGTGATGTTATCTGCTTATTGTTTACACTGGCACCCACATGCCCAGTGTATGCAAATGGTCATTTGAAATGCGTTTTCAGACGTGTTAGTATAGATGTAGAACATTTCTGATACAGAGCCTTAACACTTGTGCGGACAGAGAATGTTTTTCTTTTCAAAGCTACGTAAAAATTAAAGCGTAGTAGTGTGGGAAACTAAAAGGGTCATTTGAACCCTGTAAGAGGTCAGCCAGAGTGAATGGAAGCCGATCAGGTTGCAGCAGAGCACACACACACACACACACACACACACACACACACACACACAAATTCCTTGCTTTATGCAACCATCCCTCTCGACCTCTCTCACAGCCTAATTTAAAACGTTATCAAATTTTGATTATTTTGTTAGGGTTTTTTAATATTGGGTTGTTATTTTAGTTCTTTTAAAAAAATTAATCAAAAGTGATAAGCTGGATTGCTTTGAGTCAAAACACATTCACCTTTTTGCTATAACACTCCAAATTAATTTTATTCTCGTGAGATGTCTATACAACCTAAAGAGTGTCCAGAAACATAGGCTTGCGAAAGGGACAATTGTGACATATCAGCAAATCTTCCCCCGGTCTAATGAATAAGTAATCGGAACTCTTGTAGCTAATGCAAAGCACTGTGTCAGACAGGCAGCTGGTTGAATTAATTTCAGCAAGTGCTATGCCAAAAAAAGAAGCAGACTTTTTGCTAACATTTTTACGGACCAATTGTTTACAAAACACATTGCATTTTTTTACCTCTGCCATTAGTTTCTGGTCAGTTTTAAAACTTATGCTGAATTCAGTCCATGTTTATTCGATAGTGAGATGGTAGGCTGCCAATCACCCATCAAAACACTACGGGTGAGATTTGGGCCCTGCGCCCCAAGTCCAATCTATTCATCCCAGTTGTAGCGTTTAGTCACTTTTATTGCAGAGTGCGTTGCAAGTTAAATTCTTTTGTTCACACAATTTTAATCATAGAATGAAAATAATTAATAATTAAAATTAATATATAAAAATGAATTAACTTTGATGTGGTGCAGGAGGGATGGCGCCCTAGTGCCTTCTATAGGCCAACCGCCACTGGTCCGACCAAAACTGTTGCAACAGGTCACTAGCCAATGTGTGGTAGTGGTAGCAGCATGCCATGCAAGGGTTGCGGGTTTCTTTCAGCTCTATTGGCTAGCAAAAGAGAACAGAAGGATCTGTAAATAGAGCTAAATGCAAGTTATTTCTAGTATAATGTTATTTGAAGACGGGACAGTGACCTGGAGTATACAGACAAATGAGCACTGGAAGGGCTTCAAAGCAAGAATGTTACTGTTCTAAGGTAACCTGGCTGAAGCATTACAAAATCCAAGACTTTATTAGCTTAAGTACATATTTAGGACTCACAGGGTTGTATGCTTGAATACCGGTTTAAATGAGAAATTAATATTTCATTTTCAAGCACAGTTCCATTAAAAAAGTATTAACTTTTGTCAGACAACATCTCACACACACACACACACACACACACACACACACACACACACACACACACTTGTTCTCTTATGCTTTCATCTCTTTTTATATCCACTTGTTTGTATTAAAGGACTGTCCGGTGATTGTATTATGTGAAACCCATTCTGTAGATTAATTTAACAAGCAACAACTTGACTCAGTAAGTGAAGTCAGATGATCTAACCTGATGCCCATCTGGTGGTTTAAAAAGGGATTAGTCATTTCTTGAGAAGTTGCCTCTTCAGATTCCTGTCTTAATCAAGCCATTGGACTTTGAACACTTCTCAGGCCTCTGATGATTGTGGCTGACTGACTCCAATTTTATTTCTTACTGAATGAATGGATTTTGCCTTACCTACTGCTGGTGCAGTGTGGAATATTCTTCCACACTGTCATGTTTACCAATATTTGGCAGCATATATAGTGTTTGAATGTATTTGCTACCTCATCGGGTAAGGCCCAGGAATAGGTGGAGAGATTATATCTCCACACTGGCCTGGGAACACCTTGGGATCCCCCAGTCAAAGTCCTGCCAGCAGCGCTGAAGTTGGCTCACTGCTACTGCTGCTGGTTGAAATGGCAATGATGCCGCGGGCAAGGACACTAAGCTTTGGGTAGTTGAATTGCTGATCTCTCCACCTACATAATAAGCTGTTTTAAATTTTAAATGTTCAATGCCTTATCACTGATCACTGATGTGACCGAGCCCGATCCAAACCCAAACATAATTTCTAAATATCTGTCCGAACTCAGCTCTGCCCATCGGGTTCCGTGGGCCTCGGGTCGGGTATCCATCCTCTAGCTCGGACATAAATATCTTAATGCCTGGGCTCAAACAGAAAAATGCGGCCCAATCCACACTCTAGTGTGTGCGTGTTGTGATTGTCAATGCATGCATGAAAGCAACAACTGTTTTTCCAAGTATACACATGTGTAAACAGGTGTAAGTGGAAGAGAGTGGGTGTAGGAGGGAGAGCACGAGAGAAAACAAGGGTTTAAGACAAAACGGGAATGAGTGGCTGTTACCGGTAGACTTTTTTTTTTTCTCATTGTGTGTCATTGAGTGGGACAGTCAAATAAGCCTGGCCAATTTTTGTGTTTGCAGGAGAACCTGCTGCAGTCTGTGCTACCAGTCTACATCTCCATGAAGATGAAGCTCGCAATCATGGAACGCTTGCAAGACTGTAAAGACAAAGAAGAACAACAGCGACTGGTCAAAGATAACAACTTCCACAGTCTTTATGTCAAGAGGCATGAGAACGTCAGGTACAATCACAAACCACCTTTTGAAATACATGGAAAGTCATAGATTTTTTTGGATTTATTGATCATTAAATAGCCCTTTTTTATAATGGAACACCTTATCATGGAAAACTGATTTTACTGGTCAAACCATGCACTTAAGGGATGGTCAAATGCCTGAGCAGCCACCAAGACCTTTTGAGGACATGCAGATGTCTTCAAAAGGTTTTTTTTGCAACGTATCAGTAGAAGCGCTGTATATTGAATGTCCTGCTTAAGATTTTGAAAGTGACAAGTGTCTGTGGCCTGAACCTGCACTGCTTACAATTTGTAACAGGAGACGGGTTCCTAATTGCTAAAACTTTGAAAAGGTGACTTAAGATAAATCATGACAAGTAACCACTATGACAGACGTGTGTAAAAAGCGATACTTTAAACGGCAAAAAAGGAGAAAAACTTTACTACTTTGTTTTGCTACTACTCTACTACTTTGTCTGTATTTGCAATTTAAAAAAAAAAAATAGTTTTCAGTGAAACTTATATTTATGCTTTTTCTATGCACATCACTTCATCAGACATATGTAGATTGGGCACAAAAGCAAAAACTGTGCACACACAAAGCAGATTTCTCTGACCATTCAGGAGATTAGTATATGTCTGTCTGTTTTCAGAGCAGTGACCCAGTTTCAGCTCTTTATTTTACGAGGGTTTCATTAATTTAGCAAGTGCTGACAGATATTTGGTCAGCTTAAACTGAACCTTGGCAGATGGCTCACTAGCTGATTTTTTAATCTTTTTTATTTTTTTTTTGGGGGGGTAAATTTAGGCAAGAGACAGGCTTTGCCTTACCTCAATAAGGGATTGTATTATGGTGTTTCTTAAGAAGAAAATGAATACATTGGAAGAAAGCTTAGTTGTGGCTTCTTTAGCTTTTCATTTTTTCAGCTGTGATCAGTTTAATGAAAGATGTAATTTTGGCCTAAAATTAAACTGAAATGGCAACACAGATAGCAAAACTTACAGAAAGTGATTGGGATGTTAATATCCACTTAGGCAATCTTGCCTTTTAAAAGATTTAGACACAAAATCTTTTTGGTCTTTGCTAATCAAGAGGTCATTGTGAAGGCATCAGACCTGTTTGCTGCCATGTTCATTTAGTAAGAAGGTGTTGAATGATAGGCTACGTGCAACCCTGATCCATCCCTATAATTACCTCTGTCAGACCAGTCGTTAAATGTCTGTCTCATGAAGCACCTGGCCATTTTCAGTCAGGCAGTGGAACAGGTACACGGTCTGGGTCCCTCTGTTGGTCACCAGACTGGCAGTTGTACTCAAGCCAGGTTGCAATGGCAACCTTTGACCAAGCCTGGGAATTACTCAGGCCAGCCTGTCACATAGTGCTCTCTGGATATTTGTATCTCGCACACACAGATCATGAATATTTGTGGTTGTTTGTGAACCGCTTGAGTTTAGAATATTTATGTACATAGTTTGAAAGGTTGTGAACCCCATCTCAAAGTCAAATAAAATATATCCCATAATGCTGATTATTTACATGCATGATATTCATCACATTTGCTGAAATTGTCTTGTAGCTCACTGAGTTGAGTATGGTGTTCACTGACGCTTGCATTGCAATGGTTAGAATGCCAGTTCCCACTGTGGCAAGACATGCTGAGACAGGGAGGCAGTTCAGATGCTATATAGGTTGGGCTTTTGCCAAACTTCCAGCTGGCGGTGTCGGGGGGTCTTTCAGAGGTTAGATGAGATATCATTGTCCCTCTGTGGTCCGATGGCTGGCAGCTTTATGGATGCAGAGACTATGATTCAGCATTGAACCAGACATGCTTTTTTGTTCAGTCACTGATCAGGTCTTCTAGAGGTTAATGGGAGGATGGTCAAGAGCTGTTTTTTGCCTGGAATCCTACATCCCAATTCAGGAGCCATAATGGTCATAATGAGTCATAATGGGCCGACAACACTGTGCAGAGAAAATCATGCCCACAGAGGACACAAATGGTGTAAGCTTCATGGTCCTGAGTACGCTTCAGTGCTTGTCACACTGGTTCACTGCTTAAAGTGCATTCAGGTGGTCCTTATCAGTTTGTAAAGTTGATTGACAGATTGAAAAAGTCAGGGATGATCTCCTAATAATAGTTTTTGTTAGCAACCTGGACATGAAACTACACAGCATGACAGAAGTTACATGGACATATTACCATTGCTCACCAGTATTCATTGTTTAAGTGGAACGCAAACCAGAAAGCATAATTTTTGGTATCTGTGAAGTCTCTTTTTGGGTTAGGGTAAATCTTTTAAGTAGTATTATATTTTATTGTGTGGAAATTTAAAAATAGTTCAGTAGGTAAAATATCTTTAGTCTTCGTTGCATATTTTACGTGTCAGAGCAGACATTGTTTCTGTTTATGTGAGTGTATTTGTGTGTTAACTCTTATTGTATTATTTTTTTCTTTCAGTATTCTATATGCTGACATTGTTGGCTTCACCCGATTGGCTAGTGACTGTTCTCCCAAAGAGCTTGTCATTATGCTTAATGAATTGTTTGGAAAATTTGACCAAATTGCCAAGGTGAGTCATGTAGAATTATTTTACATGAACTCTGCGCTTAATTAGCAGTTGACTGTTGCACAAAACTGTATTATTTTGCTTTGACTTCTCATTTCCATTTCTGTATAGGAAAATGAATGCATGAGAATCAAGATTCTTGGAGATTGCTACTACTGTGTGTCAGGGCTGCCGGTCTCTCTGCCTAAACATGCCAAGAACTGCGTCAAAATGGGCCTGGACATGTGTGAAGCCATCAAGTGAGTTTGTGCCAAGCATTAACATTAGGGTTGGGTATCGGGGTTTTTTACACTACAGGTGCTAAAGGAATACTTTTAAAACAATGGCAGTGCCTAAATGGTTCCAGAACCGATATTTTTTAATTAAGTTAAAAAAAAGAAGGGTAATAAACAACAGTCTGCAACATTAAAAGAATGGCTTGTTTATTGATAAGGCAATGTGGTCAAAATTAAAGATTGTACAATAATGTAATAACTATAACTTATAGCAATAACTTATTTCACTAGTAAATTACCAGATGGGAAAGGGTATTTTAAAATAACCCTAACTTTTGGAAATGACGCAGACACCCACTTCACTCATATTGGTTAGGTAGGCTAACATGCCTTTCAGAAACAAGCAAATAAATCCCTGGACTTACTTTTGCAATTGTACTTATATTCTGTATTTCCAGCTTATACATCCATGATTTTCAACTGCAGAGTAATGTTGTGATGTTATCTGCTTATTGTTTACACCAGCACCCACATGCCCAGTGTATGCAAATGGTCATTTGAAATGCGTTTTCAGACGTGTTAGTATAGACGTAGAACATTTCTGATACAGAGCCTTAACACTTGTGCGGACAGAGAATGTTTTTGTTTTCAAAGCTACGTAAAAATTAAAGCGTAGTAGTGTAGGAAACTAAAAGGGTCATTTGAACCCTGTAAGACGTCAGCCAGAGTGAATGGAAGCCGATCAGGTTGCAGCAGAACACACACACACACACACACACACACACACACACACAAATTCCTTGCTTTATGCAACTATCCATCTCGACCTCTCTCACAGCCTAATTTAAAACATTATCAAATTTTGATTATTTTGTTAGGGTTCTTTAATATTGGGTTGTTATTTTAGTTCTTTTCAAAATAACTAAGGGTATTTTAAAATAACTGCACCACGAGGCTACCTGTTTTAAGTGAAGACTCTGTTGTTTAATTCCAACAATTGCAGCTGCTGCACTGCAGAACAGACTGTCCTGGTGTTGGAATCCTCTACAGTGAAATACACAGTCACACTTTACACAGTTTAATGTTAGCTGTCAGCATTTAAACTTTAAACGTGTTTAATCCAGCTGCTAGCTAAAGGTAGGCTAACGTTACCTGTAGCGTAGTCTAAAGTCAGCCACCAAAATGAGGCCTCGAACATTTGGTTCTTATTCGGTCTTGTTACTACTATTTACGTCGGCACTGGTGCCCTATTGGCACGTGTTTCGGTACTCAACCCTAATTAACAACCCTGACTGAAATATAGAGCGCTTCTCGATTTAACTCTTAACAACAGAGAATAAGAGATGTGATAAGCACACTCAGTTTCAAGATGAATTATGTAAATAAAGTGTGTAAAAGCTATTTGTGGAACCTCTCAGAATTGTGTGGTGTAGCTGTAATGGTCAACTGTAGCGTGAGTTATCTTTGTCATGCTTGAGTTTAGAGAAACAAAGTTTAGGTAAGGGAAAATTCTTGTACAGTAATGCCTAGAATTGCTCATGTTGGAAATGACATGCTATTTTACAAAGTGTATTACAACAGCAGGAAAGTCTGAATAAATGCTGACTTTTCTCTAGTAAATTATTTTTTTTTCTCAATCAGTTGAGAATAGGACTATTGACACGCAGTGACATATAATAGGGCTTCACATTGTAAAAATAAGGTACCCAACCCTAGTCACATAGACACATATGGAATGGAATCGCTGTCTATATTGTTATCCGCCTTAAAGCCAGGACATTGTTCTGCATATAGAAACAACCATCAACAGCAATGAGCTTTAATGTTGCTGTGAAACTCCTCCAGGCAGGTACGGGAGGCCACAGGAGTGGATATCAACATGAGAGTGGGCGTGCACTCAGGCAACGTGCTCTGCGGTGTCATTGGTCTTCGTAAGTGGCAGTTTGACGTGTGGTCACATGACGTCACGCTGGCTAATCATATGGAGTCCGGCGGCCTTCCAGGGTAAAGTTGTATTATTTTTTTGTATTAGTTTTATTAACATTTATACACGTTTATGTATCATATTGTGTAAATTCCATTATTTTTCTAATGTGGTTTCACCAGGGACCAACTGAAAACATGTGATGCAATACCAGCATTATCGGTTGCATAACCCGGGTTGCAAAAAAATTCACTTTTACTTTAAGCAGCTAAGTTGCTGAAGTAAATGTTAAGTTAGTTGATACACAATGACACTCTGATCAAATGAATTGCATAGAACCAGTTCCATGATAACATTTTACATGTCACTTGCCTTAGCACAAACCTAGATCTTTAATAATATATAGTATTTGTTTCATGACAAAATATTCTAAATATTCCGTTTTATAAAGGATGGATGTCTTTTGGAATAAGAATATATTTACATATCTACACTCCATTAATGATACAGAAAACACTGCATTTTATGCAAAAAATGAAATGTATTAAAGAGAGCAACCACAATGGTAAATGTGAAAGTGTCATTGCAAAAACTAAGCACAATCAACTAAAAAACAATAAGTGTTGGATAAGCCATGCTTAGTATTTCAATCCTTCTCCTTCTATTTCCTCACTCGGTCAGACGTGTCCACATCACAGAGGCAACTCTGAAGCACCTGAACAAGGCTTATGAAGTGGAAGATGGGGATGGCCACCTTAGGGACCCCTACCTAAAAGAGCTCAACGTCCAAACCTATCTGGTCATTGATCCACGAGTGAGTTCTCTATTCGTCTTCCTCGAAAATGCACATTGTGAGGGAAAGAATGAGAAATATGTTGCATTTGAAAACACCTACATATTTGCTGGTATGATAACAAAGAATATTAAGAGAAAAATAATCATTTACATAATGTAAATCATTTTAGAACCTGTGATTACATGGTTTAATTACAGACTTATTTGTGTTTTTGAGGATTTTTTGGCCTGATGTTGTTCCCACGTGTCCAAATGTTTATTTGGCCGTCTAAATGCTATACATTTTCCTACACTTTTTTGTGGGTGTGTGATCCACATCCAGTTGATTGTCTAAAGTGATATGCATATGTCTTTTGAATCGGCATTGGCCGCGACTCTGGAAGACTTGAAGTTAAGCACTGAAGTCATTCTTAAAAAAGGAAGATGTGTTCGGAGTTTTGTTGACCGGATACAGCCAAAGTTAAATCTCTCAACTAGCGTTGCTCTGGTTTGTTGTATTGCTATCCTATTGCGTGCAGATGGGATTTGAAAGACAACAGTTTATCCCGCCCCTTGGATTGAGCCCAGCCAATGGCGAGTTCCCAGATCCAACATCTTGATTTGGGTCTGGTTTGTCGAGCTACAATTCGATGGCATTCTGCCTGTAAAACATCTGCTGTATGATCAGTGTATTGTAAATGCAATGTTGTTGTGTGTGTGTTTGTGTATTAAGTCTAAGGACCCATCATTGAGCAGCCGTAGTGCGCCTAAACCTCGGGTGAATGATGGTCTGAAGATGAGAGCGTCCGTGCGTATGACCCGTTACCTGGAATCTTGGGGGGCCGTCAAACCTTTTGCCCACCTTCAGAACCGAGAGGGCTTCACCCCTGACGCTATTGTCAATGGCAGGCCACGCTGCAAGGTAAGCACCGGGTTGTTGTTATAAACTGGAGCTCACGTTAAAGAGTGCACAGATACAAGGCGTGGTCTTGCTGTGTTCATTATTTGGTGAATGATGTTCAAAGCTTTAGTCAAATATGACAGACGTTAAATTGTTTTTTAATTGATGTTCCGATTTTCTAGTCTTTTAAGAAAAGCAAAATACACACAATGACTAATGATAACCATATTCTTGTGAAAGGTTCACTATTTCTTGAATGAAAACGTTGGCTAAATTGAGTTTCAGTTGGTTTGGCCTTCAACATTCACATATTATGTATTCTCATTGGGTGGATGTTGTCCCTGTTCTTTCCAGGACATCCCTCTACAATCAGTCCCTGGCAAATTCCCTGACAGGTAGGAACAACTCTGAGCCGCTACAATTTAAAATAAATTCACATTTTCCATTTTGTGACTATTATTTTTAACTGTGCATTATATGCTGCTGCTCACACACATTCACCCTGGAGTCAGCCTATGTAACAACACTGTTAGTCAATAGCATCAAGTGTTTCCCATTAACTTTCCCTTCTGAGACTTTCCCATCTTTTCATGAAATCTGAACATTTCATTAACAATATCTTGTAATATGGTATATCAGTGTTTAAAAGGATGTTTAATGCATTTACAGTATTGCCAATTTTCAGCAATCTACACAGAGATTATCATAATGTAAAAGATGAATGCTCGTGGGAGCTTAGAAATGTTGATAGAATGGAAATTCCATCAAAAGCAATATGGTGTTAGTATGTTCAGTCATGTTAGACTACTTGTTACATGTAAGATTCTTTTTTTTCACTCACATTTTCTTACACTTTTTTTGTGGATGCGTGATCAAAATTTCTGAAGTTTAATATGCAGTTGATTCTTAATTAAAAAGTGATATTCAGTGAGCAGGCAGGATGTTTAGTGTTTTTGTCTTTTATGAGATACAAGGTGTTCTCCCTCCACCTTTAAACAGAATGCAAGTGAGTAAAACCTACAGACTATGAATTATCATTGCTCATCAATTATTTAGTAGTTAACACCCAGCACATTGGAAGGAGTGAAATTGTTCTTTAAATCAAACATTTGTCAACATTTCAGCATATGTTCCCAAAGCAAAAGAAGTGTTAGAGGAGTCAGTTTTAAACTGAAATAAAACCTGCCAATAAAATGTTGTCACCAAGGGTCTGCTTATTACAGCTGTGCTGCTTTGGCAGTCCTTCCTGCAGAGTGGTGGGTGTACTGAGCTCTATAACAAGCCCTTCCAATACCTTTAAATAATACATAGACAAATTGATTATGGTTGTAGCTAGGGGTTGTCCCAAACGATTAGTTTTTAAACGATTTAATCTAGCAAATTTGTTTTTGATTAGTTGACTAATCTAACAGAACGATTAATTTATCTGTCAATTCTAAAGGAATTATGAGCCCGAGCCTGATTTAAACCTGGCAATTCTTTAATACGTGGGCCGTTTTAACTGACGTTATTAAGGACTAGTGAGATATCTGAAACAATCTGGCCTGGTTACGCAGTTATCGAAGACAGTGCTACAGATGGGGGAGACACAGCACAGTTTACCTCACCCTTAAGTCAGTGCAGGACATACTGTATACGCATGAGCTACAGGAGAAGCTAGAGAGGCATAGGTGAGTACAACGTACTGTGTTTTGCTGCTGTTCTCAGGGATCATTTTACAGTCTAGAGACTACCACGTTGTTATTGGCATTAAGAGTAAAATACTCCCACACTTTAGAAGATCGTGTGCAAGCCTTTTTCTCAAGATGTTGTTGCGAGGAATCCATACTTAGGAACTGTTGCTGGAGGCAGCCATGTTAGATGTGGCGCGTCAACGCAAATTATTTGTTGACGCACTTACGTAGTCGAGGACGTTGACTACCTCGACAAATGGCCCCTACCCTAGTTGTAGCTTATAATGGTTAATTATCTTTGCCCATCTGGTATAGGCAGTAAGTGTACAAATATTTAAAGTGTAGCTACTGATTAGTGGGCAGGACTCACCTACACAAACAGTGTGGGCTGGAGTAATGTAATTAGAAAAGAGAAGTGTGTGCCTAAAAGCACAATCATTCTACCCTGTGAGAATGGAGATTTGTTGTCGGAAATTGTTAATTTCATTCATGTATTCAGTCCACTGTGGCACAGGCAGCAGCTGGTGAACATGTCTGCGGCTGAAGTGACAGTGGAATGAGATGCACCCACTCAATCTTGATGACATTCCATAGCAGTGTAATTGTTTTCCTGTGGTTAAAAGTAACAGTTATGAATACGCTTCTCCTGTTCACAAGCATTTGTCTAGCTGATGTTTTGGATAGATATTTACATTTATTTAATCATTGGCCCTGTGGGTTTTTTAGGCTTCCCACTGCTCTGTTGTGATGAATTTGTGTTTGTGTTTTACTGTTGGGCCCTGACAGCTTTGAGTCTCTAGAAGAACCATTCTCCTTGCCTTCCCCCCCGTTCAGCAGCTATAAGTGAGTGGGGCCTTTATGGCCCACAAGGTCCTTATACCCTCAGTGCAGTAGTTCTCAACCTTTTTGGCTTTTGATTCCCCCAAAACAAAACCTAAGGGATACATGCATAATAGCAACTTGTTTAAAGTGTAACTAACTAACTAAACATGGTGAGCTTTCACATACTGTAAATAATGTTTTTGAGTTTCCACCATTGTTTTTGTACCCAGGTATCAGTATGCTTCATGTAGTTTCCCAAAATGAATCATTTAAATATTGTTGAATTGATTAATCATTGTGGGAGTAGAGGCTACAATGACTAATTTATCATCATAGCTAAAAAAGAGATAACATATGACACCATAAATTCCAAAGTAACAAATGTAATTCCCATCAACCTTTTTAAATCATTCTGTGACCCCCCCCCCACAATAAGTCTGTGTGATTTCCTGTTCTACAGGGTGAGAACTATTGCCTTAATGGAGCACCTTGCTGTCCTAGCACTAACCTGAGCAGTGGTGTAATATCGTTCTTTTCTTACCGTTTCTCACTGCTACCTCTTTGTAACAGGGCGACATATGATCTCAAACGCCCCAAGAAACCCGGTAACCTCTGTTAGTGGACTGACATGCTCGTATTAACACTGATCACTGACCGGGGCTTGTGTGTATCTGGGTCTGTGCATCTGTGTGAGTGTTTCCTTCCTGGTAGAGTAGGGGGCTTACAAGCAGAAGCACGTCAGAAACACTCCAGCTGGATCCCTCAGAGATCATCTAACACACAGCATTCTGCATCCGGCACACTCCTTCGCAGGAACAAACCATATTTCTCTTTTCTCACTAATGCTCAGAATGGCATTAACCTTGTTGCCTCCAAGCACAGCTTAACTGGACCTGAGTAACCCTTATTGCCTGATCTGGTTTTCCAGCATCTGTTCCAGTCAGCATGCGTGTTTCAGTGTCTGTCCGTCTGCCTTTTTCTAATTGTCTCGGTGCTTTCTGGTGCAGGAATAAATCCCAGAAGAGTAAGTTTGATGAGGAGCTACACAACGAGATGACTACTACCATAGATGAGCTCAGCAGCAAGTAGGACCATTTTTATTTTTTTTATTTTTTTACCACAAGTTATCACTTTTATGCATTAAGTACATTTCATAAGATAACTGTCTACTGTTCTATTGGTTGACATGTTCAAGCAGGTTGCACTTTGCCCAAACTTTTAAATGTAGGGATGCCAATGTGAGAAATTTCTCTTATCAAAGTTCTCAAGTTTGAGTGAAATGACAAAGTAAAACTTTTTAGCCCAGTTTACCGCAAGGGACTGAAAATTTCTCAACCACTATGAAATAGATTACCATCAAATTTGGTACAGGCATTCATTTTCTCCAGATGATAAAGCCTACTGACGTTGGTGATTTCCTGCCTTTTCCGCCAGCATATTCATGAGGTTAACATTTGTGGTTTTGACAGAAATGTCTTGATTGGATGGATTACAATGAAATTTTGTATAAAAATTCATGCCCCCCTCAGGATGAGTTGCAATAACTTTGGTGATCCCCTGACTTTTCATCTAGCACCACCATCAGGTCACAATTTCAAATTATCCCAACACTTTGGTTTATGACTAAATACATGCTAAACTCATGATATTTCCATCAGCCTCAGCTGTTCTTTGTGTTTACTGCCAATTATCAAATGTTAACATGCTAACAAACTGAATGGTGATGGTGAGCATGGTAAACATGATGCCTGCTTAACATTGTTAGCATTATCATTGTGAGCATGTTAACATGCTGAGCACTTAGCTCTTTTTACTAGTCTTGGTAATAGTATTTTGTAAATACTTTAGTTACAGGGAAATATACATACACTCACTACCACAGATACAGAAAATACCTAAAATATACTAGAAATAATGAATGGATAACAAAAGATAAAATACAAGAACTACTGAAAAAATATACTTAGAGAAATTAAAAGAATGTAGATGTATACAAGTGTAGAATGAAATGTACAACCTACATACATAGTATATATGACAAAATAAAATATGTATATTAAATATAAAGTAACCAGTGTGCAAGTAGCATAATAGTGCAATGTTGTAATGTTTGAGGTAATGAGAGTTATCTTACAATAAATCACAATATTACAAAATAATGCTTTCATAATTGAGTTTGCCCATATCAATTAGCCCTACTTAAAGCTCTATTCCTTCCTTCCTTGCCAACTTCCTTTCTTCCTCCTTTCCTGCCTTTTGTTCCTTTCTCTCAGGCAGTGGTCTAAGTCTGAAGAGAGTGGCAGTTTAGCTCTTTGGTTTCCAAAGAAAGATCTGGAAAAACAGGTTAGTTTAAGAGAACATTTGTGATACATTTATATTCAAGCATTCTGGTGCTGAACAAGAGGTTCAGCTGTCTTCTATTTTTCCTTTTTTAAGTACCGAGCCCTGGACCTGCGGATGTTTAAACACTATGTTGGCTGTGCCACCTTCATCTTCCTCTGCATCTTTTTGGTTCAGATGTTTGTCACAAATAAGTAAGTATGACCAGATTTAGTCATTTACAAACAAAAATCAATCACGACAATCAAGTTGTCAGCAGTTATAATCCAGTGCAACATGGATGAAGAAACACACTATGAAGATGAAAATCATCCTGATGGGAAAAGGAGAGACTGGAGGCTGAACTTTGACACACACTCTGGTCTTTATCTTCCCAGCCGACAGTTGTTGGGGATGTCATTTGGAGTGTTGGGCTGTGTGCTGCTGCTGACCCTGGCCATCTGTTTCGCAGGTCACTTCCAGGTCAGTGTGTTAAGTCTTATGTTAACATTCAAATATTAAAATGATTAAAGTTAAAGTTTCAGCTCTTTTTGGGGCAGTTTGTCCCAAAAAATAACAGACACAGCAAACCTGTCATCCCTTTTGTACAGCAAACTCTGAACCCACACTCAATGCAGGTCAAGCGTCAATGTAAAAGAGTTATTTGTCCAGCAACACTTGTTAAACACAGTATAATCCTGGCCTGACCCTGAACCAGATTGCATGTGTCTGACTCACGAGTGCTATTCAACAAATGCAATTTTCTTGTGCTTGAGAAGTGAAAATTAAATGTGAAATTCCTTACAAGTTATTATATTGCTCTTGTGTGAAGGCCACGCAATTATGAATACCAAAGAAATGGTAAGCCTTCAGGAAGGATGTAATTTTATTGACCACCTGTCAGTAGCCAGCCTGAAGCTTCCTCCACATTATTTGCAAGCAAGCAAGCAATGTTCAGAATTATTTTATTAAAAACTAAATAAAAGATTGTGTGATACGATCGCAAACTGCAGAACATTACATTGTTGCGGGAACTTCTATTTCCAGGTTTTTGTTTTAGGTTTTTTTTGGTGGTTTTTCCGCCTTTTAATTTTTGACAGGACAGTTAGGTGAGAAAGGGGAGAGAGAGAAGGGGAAGACATGCAGGAAATCGTCACAGGTGGGATTTGAACACTGGACCGCTGTGTCGAGGCATAAACCTCGAGGTACATGTGCCTGCTCTACCACTGAGCCAACCTGGCCACTATTTCCAGGGTTAAGAAATAAACTTTAAATCTCAAAATTTATTATATTTAATTTTTAATTTAAATGAGCAGACCTGGCTGCCAGGCTGAGGAATACTGAAATATTCTTCAGAAAAAAGTGGTGCATTTGACCAAAACCTTTTCATGTTTAATAATTTAAAAAAAAAAAGATTGCCAACTTTAAATTTAAAATTCTTAAGTTTTCATAATGCTCTTTCATTTGTTTACATAATGCAGAGCGTTAAGCAAGTAATATAATCAACATCAAGGTATGTATGTGCTTCAGAGAGTGTAAAAATGGAAACATGTCAGGAAAGCTATCCCTTGCATACACCATGCTGTAGCTTTCTATAGCTGACCTACTGACTTAGTGGATGACAACTGACAATCAGTCCTTGACAGGCCGTGTTTTCTCCTCTACTGGAAATAGCCAGCAATGACTCCCTCACACATTATGTCTGGAGATGGATGAGCCACATGCTCCTCATACCCGTTTGATTTCATCTTTTCCTCGTCTTTCTCTTTACTTCTCTCTCACCTCTGCAGCGGCTGTTTCCAGAGAAGCTGTCGAGGTGCCAGTGGCTACCAGCTGTGTCGGAGGCAGTGGTAAAGCGGCCATGCGTTCGCCTCCCTCTGGCCACCATCACTACTACGGTCATTGTTATCTTGGCAGTGTTCAACCTGGTAAGATCACGCTTGCATGTCGGGCGCAAAGAGAGGGTCTTTATAGACTCTGCTATTTCTAGCTGTGCCACACTTCAAAGCACGCTGTCCAGTGGTTGCTTGTCAGTCAAATCTTTTTTTACCCACCTGCAGTGCTTCGTCCAGACAACTGTGCCAGAATGTCCCACTGATAATACTCAGACAAATAATTCCCATGAGCAGGGATTCTACCTGGCTGTAAGTGATGGATTTGTTGTAACTATGGACAAAAATGAAATGGCAATATTTAATATTTTCTACAAGTGTTTAACTGAGTACCATAGAAGACATGATGCTTCACAGTAGGAGTTATGTCTAATCTAATTCCATCCTTTGGGTGTCTCTTCCTCAGTACTCCGTGTACTGCTGTATCCTATCGCTCATTGCATGTGGAGTCTTCCTCCGGGTGAGCTTTGAGCTCAAAGTGCTCTTCCTCACCGTGGCTTCCACAGCATACTACATCATCATCCTCAGCACCAAAAGGGAACTCTTTGTGGTCTACGGGAACTTCCTCTATGCTCTGCAGCTCAACAGCAGCAACTGCAGCAGGTGGGACTAAATGTGGATGGCAAATCACAAGTGTGTCAGAGCAGTTTAGTCCGTACCACCTTGACGACAATAACAGATTAATCAGCACTAGTGGTCAAAGTCACAGTTCCATAAAGGCATGAATGTCCTTGTTTGTTCTACAGCGGAGAAGATCACACCATCTTGAGTTGGTTAGGGCTGGTGAAACACCCCCAGGTGATGAGCTGCTTATATATCACTCTGTTCCTGGTCACTATGCTCATCATCTCACAACAGGTAATTTGTCTGTTCCTGTCGTCCACCAATTGTAAATGAAAACACGTATTAAAATTCTGGAAATCAATGAGGCTACAAGAAATCCAAATGGGTTTGAGTTCTAGTTTCCTACATTTTCACTCACTGTGTTTTTGTGTGCCAGAATGAGACCTGCTTCCGCCAGGACTTCCTGCTAAAGTATAAGAATCGCACAGAGCAGGACGAGATCGAGACCAGGGAGAACCTGAACCGCCTGCTGCTGGAGAACGTGCTGCCGGCCCACGTGGCAGCGCTGTTTGTCGGGGAGAATAAGAAAAATGAGGTGAGAAGGGGGGAGTCCCATTTTTGTTATGGACTATATGATTTGTGATAAAAGGAAACCAATAAACCACAATTCATGTTTTATTAGGATCAGTTGCTCACTTTAATCAGCCGTCATTCACCAATGGAAAGGTAAATGATCATAATTTATGAGCATTATAGAGACAGACCAATTCAACCTACACATTAGTTACCTTGGGTTGATGGTCCCTAGAAGTTGAATAAATAAAACAAATCAGATTAAAAATTACATAAATTACAGATTAACAACTGAGATGAAATTATAGATTATTCACAACAGGTTTGATTTTGCAGTAATAATTTTTTTAACTGTTTGGAAAATGAGCTGAGAGTTGATAATTCATGCATTGTGCTTGGTATAGAGTTCCAGGTAGTGATTGCTCTAAAGGATGTGGCCTGGCCAAATGCACCTCTCCTAAAGGGAACAGTGCAGTTAACTCTGGAGCTTTTTGAGTTATTTTTTTATAAATTTCTGTAAAGGAGGTGGAGCTAAACCATGAATGATTTTAAAAACTAATATAGAGTCAAATCAATGTACTTCAGAGTGTTCTCCCAATCTAGCAGTTAAAGATTCTTTAAAATCAGACAGTGATGATACATTTTAGATTTTCTATCTTACATTTTTATGGCTTGTTTATATGTTGTCTCTAAGGACTTTAGAGTCAGCAATGGCTGGTTGATATACAGTTTGGTATAAGTCAGTTTGATTCTACATTTTATAATTAAAAAATTAGGGAAGGTATGTCCTTCATCTTTTAATGATTTGATAGTTCTCGGAATAGAAATTGCCTGCCTGTGGCCAGGTTGGCTCAGTGATAGAGCGGCGCACATGTACTGAGAGGTTTATGCCTTGATGCAGAGGTCCAGGTTTCAAGTCCGACCTGTGACAATTTGCTGCATGTCTTCCCACTCTCTCTCCCCTTTCTTACCTAACTGCCCTGTCAAAAATTAAAGGCGGAAAAGCACAATAAATATTCTTTAAAAAAAATTGGAAATAGCAGTTCCCGCAACAATGTAAATACAAGCACAAGTTTGGTAGCTGTTCTGGAGTCACACCATCTTCTTTCTATTTAGTTTTTAATAAAACAATTCCAAACATTGCTTGTTGGATAATTCAGGCCAAATAATGTGAAGGAAGCTTCAGGATGGCTACTGACAGGTGGTAAATAAAATCACATCCTTCCTGAAGGCTTACCATTTTTTTGGTATTCATCTTGTTTTTCACTTCTCAAAAAAGTCTTCCACAATGTTTGGATTTCTTCAAAATGTCGTGTAACTTCTAAGAAGAAATAAATTCTAAGATTTGAAGTAAATGGAAGTAATTATAAATGTCAGCAGCTTTAGTATCAAAGCAGAGGGAATTTCTTGCCCTCAACTGAAACACGATAATGTGCACATTCGGAGTGGCAACTGTTGACTTGTGAGGTCAGCGGGTTATCCCCGACAATGGCTTCATTGTAAAGGAGAAACATGGAGCATCATACGAACATACTGGGCATATTTGAAAACCCAGTGTCTTTCAGAAGAGGTTTTAATCTTGCTTTCATCTTACATATGTGACATTTTATTTGAGTATCGGTGTAATAAAAAATATTTAGGAAATTGTTTATTGACCACTGTCATCTTAAGAATTAAGCCCAAAACTGTGTGTTGTTTTTATTATTCTTATTAACAGAATTAGTAGTAGTTAAGGGAGGTCTGTCTGAAAACTTTTATTAAAGCATAACATCTCATCTCCTGCTGGGTAAAACTAATAACTGTGCTTTTTGTATATTTATCCCCCAACAGGACCTCTACTACAAGTCCTATGACTGTGTCTGTGTTATGTTTGCCTCGGTGCCGGATTTCAAAGAATTTTACACTGAGTGTGACATCAACAAGGAGGGCCTGGAATGCCTGAGGCTCCTGAACGAGATCATCGCTGACTTTGACGAGGTCAGGAAGACTGAGAGGGACAAGAAAACCCTCTCTTTCATTTGCATCTATCATTACAAAGTGCTTCCTCGTTATACATGACAGATGTCTTTAAAGCACCAATCTGTTACTGCTAGCTCTGTTTATTCACTTCCAATGTTAACCATGGAGACCCTGATGATGATTATTATTATTATTATTATTATTATTATCTACGCTCTTCAGAATAGGAGCCACATTGCTACAATGTACGTAATTGCCAACAAGCATAAATACTGTAAATCAGATCTTCAACAGGTCCTCCTCCTTAGTGCAGTGGGGGCCGCCAAATTATTTTTGTTTCAAATATGTCTGGAAATATACATTTATTTATTTATTTATTTATTAATAGCAAATATAAACTGGCCTATTTTGTGTTTAACATTAAAACATGATTAAAACATGATATTCAGCCCAGTTTAATATGCCACTGAATTGTATAGAATATATTCAGTATAGGGTCCCTACTCGGTCTCTCTCAGCTAAGGGGTCCCTGGCCTAAAAAACATTGAAGACCCCTGCTGTAAATGATGAATGGTGGGATGAGGAAGTTCTCACTCTTTTGTTTTTTCTAACCCAACAGCTGCTGTCCAAACCAAAGTTCAGCGGTGTGGAGAAAATCAAGACAATTGGCAGCACGTACATGGCTGCTGCAGGGCTTAGTGGGACGCCTGGTCAGGAGAAGAATCAGGTGGAGTAGCTACTGCTTCAGACGCGGGTCAAATCGGCTTAAACGGTTTCTTAGTAAGCCATCGACCAGTCATTGGCCGCTGAGCTTGAAGCAATCATATTGAGGTTGTTGAATATGTTCTTTCAGGACAAAGAGAGGCAGCAGGCCCAGATAGGGAACATGGTGGAGTTTGCCATCGCTCTGATTGGCAAGTTGGACGGCATCAACAGACATTCCTTCAATAGCTTCAGGCTTCGTGTGGGTGAGTGTCCACTTCAGCATAAACCTTTCATTTACAGATTTTTCGCATTGCTCTGTATCTACAGTGGTGCTCAAAAGTTTACATACACATGCTTAAGTTGACTAAAAAGAGGAATAAAAAAATCATGTTTTGGAAATTTATTTTAATACCTAAATTAAAAAATGAGGTAAAATCCAACCTTTAAGGACACCAATTTTCTTTGTGAATGAATAACGTATTGTAAATAAATAAATGTTCTTATTTAAAATACAGGGGTCATAAGTATACATACCCCATGTTAAATTCCCATAGAGCAGGCAGATTTTATTATTAAGGCCAGTTATTTCCTGGATTCAGATATTATGCATCCTGATAAAGTTCCCTTGGCCTTTAGAATTAAAATAGCCCCACATCATCACATACTCTTCACCATGCTTAGAGATAGGCATGGGATACTTTCTATAAAATCATCTCTCAATGCAAATCAAACCAGGTATTAGTCTAACTGAAATAAAACCATGCCTATCTCTAAGCATGGTGAAGAGTATGTGATGATGTGGGGCTATTTTAATTCTAAAGGCCAAGGGAACTTTATCAGGATGCATAATATCCTGAATCCAGGAAATAACTGGCCTTTAATAATAAAATCTGCCTGCCTCTATGGGAATTTAACATAGGGTGTATACTTATGACCCTGTATTTTAAATAAGAACATTTATTTATTTACAATACGTTATTCATTCACAAAGAAAATTGGTGTCCTTAAAGGTTGGATTTTACCTCATTTTTTAATTTAGGTATTAAAATAAATTTCCAAAACATGATTTTTTTATTCCTCTTTTTAGTCAACTTAAGCATGTGTATGTAAACTTTTGAGCACCACTGTAGCTCTGTTAGGACTGACACAACAACTCAACAGGTTTCCTTGGTAACACAGTACATGATTGGCATTGGTTTTCTTGCCATGAGAGCAGTAGGGGTGGGAATCACCAGACGCCTCCCGATACAATATCATCACGATAATTATGCCACGATATGATATTATTGCAATTTTAAATATATTGCAATTTATAACCTTTTTTACAAGTCAAATTTTTCCCAATTTCAAATGATGTCCCCAAAAGGAAACTTTATGTTTATGTTGATACTAGCGGCCGCTTTGGGCAAAAGTGGTAGTGTTTTTACCACACCTGCTGTTGTAAAGAAAGGTGCTGTATATTGCCCACTGCATTACCGAGTAAGCGTTACAGGGAGGTCATACAGTTGGGATGAACAGAAAATCATTCATTTACAATAACAGAATAAGACACAGATGCACCGTTAAATTTCAAGTGTTGCATACAATAACTTCTAGTCTAGTTTGTATGTTTTGTGAGATAAACCGCGTATCACTGTGTCACGAGCCAAAGCATTAGGAGTTTGATGTAGCAACCAACATAATATTAACTTAGATTTATTATAGCGAATTTCATGAAACCCACGGACGCCTTACACAAATAACGTTATAATGGGACAAGAAAAGAAAATAGTAAGCCAACGCAAATGTGATGTTCTTATTCGGAGTTTGAAATTACCAGACATTGGTTGAGTGATTACCATGCTTGACTGTAATGTGTTCAGGCAGGTCTTATATATACAGCCGTAGGTTACTGATAACTGAATAACCCCCTTCTGCGGGCATTGTGCCAACGTTCTATACACCATGCATGACTGCAGTTGTACAACAATACGTAGCTGTCGTAAAACATCATACTAGTGTTGTATACCTTAAACATTACAGCAAACACGAAGTAAAAGGAAGGTGGACATAATTTAATGTGGGCTACTGACGTACAACCACATTGCGCAATGAAATGAACATATTGCACATAGGAGGGCCAATTTAGGGTGGGTTTTGAATCATTTACAATCTCGTAATTGTCACCATCTGTTGATAGCCCAACCGAGTGTGACTCTTGTTCTTCATTTATTTTCCTTCTTTCCTGTGATGGTCCTGCCCGATTATCAGCTGTAATTACAGCAAATAACTTCTTAAATAACATTAAAATACAATTAGGCCTATATAAAGAAATCTCCTGCTTCCTTTTGCTTGGCTCAGAAGGCTTTCCGGTGTTACAAAGAAATCTGTGTCCCATCAGAATGTGTGACTGTATCGCCATCTACCTGCCGCAAATCATTCTGTGACTGCGCGGGAAAAATAGAACCCGGGCCGAGGCCTTATTAAATACTATATAAAAATGGCGTTCTATTCACTGTTAGTCAGGTATACCGTTACAGGTCATTTAAGACCATTGTATGTAAAATGACAGCGCTTCAGAAAAAGTTACATATAGTCACTTTAAGTACATGTATACTATATAAAGTGAACATCCTACTCAAGCCATGAGATACACAAAACCTTCACCCCTGTCTGTGTCTGCAGTCCTGACACGGTTACTCCCAGACAGCTGATTCTGAGCAGCTTACAGGAGAATAGGTTTTGGTTAAAACATTTACATTTCTTGGGAGATAAAAACTTACAAAAGACATAAACACTGCAATTAATTTTGAGCGATACAAACCTTTTTATCAGCGGCTGTGTCTAAACACCTTGTGACTTTGAAACAAAATCCACTTTTGTTATAAAGCAGTGCAAACGTGTTTGGCACAGACTTTTTCTTCTCGCTTTTGTGATTACTCTGCAGGCAATTTCACAAGGCTTATACTTACTCTGCAATTAATATACCAGTCTCTCCAGGGGTGTTCATCAATTACTTAGATTAAAATTCAATGTAATGGAATAAAACAAAACTGTTCTCTCCTTATCTGAATAACATTCCTGACTTAAAGCAAGTCTATGATGATAAAACCCTTCTGCACAGAAACAGAAGAGTCATAGAGCCACAGATGTGGCTCAGTAATGCCAAATACTCAGCAATAGCTATGGAATGTTCAGATTAGAAACCATACACTACAGGCTGTAGGGTTTTGTTTCTTATGAATTCATTTGTAAAGAAAAATTATTTCTTCCACCAAATGTCTTGTAGTCTGGCTTTAAAGCGTGCAGTGCTTTTGGAAGGTTTTCAGATGTATTGTAAATCTTAAAGAAATGTCTTTTTTTTTTGGGGGCATTTTAGGCCTTTTTTGGATAGGATAGCCTAGATGTGAAAGGGGAGAGGGGGATGACATGCAGCAAAGGGTCGGAGTCAAACCCCGGCCGCTGTTTTACAAATCAGTGCTATCGCTTTAAGAACAGCTTCAGTGTTGTCCAAAGTTTTTTCAAACAGTGTTGGCTGCACAAACCACTGTGGACGACTGGTCTGGAAAGTTAGGAGCCACTCAGAAAACCTCCTTGACAGAAATGAGTGCAAACCAACAGCATTATATTACTGAGTGAAAATAGATCTCTTAACTACCAACTGAGCAAGTGTGAGATCTGTAGCTGCATGACGCATTTTTACTTATTGAAGATTATATTTCCTTCAATGTTTTATTTTCTACACTCTTACATTCTGCATATGAACATTATACAATTTACCATTTTAACTGTCCTTCCACAGGCATTAATCATGGCCCAGTGATAGCTGGAGTGATCGGGGCGAGGAAACCTCAGTATGACATCTGGGGGAACACGGTGAACGTAGCCAGCAGAATGGAGAGCACCGGGGAGCTGGGAAAGATCCAGGTACATTCAGCACAGTCCATCAGAGACAAACTGCTATTTCAGCCGGACGTTCTTGAAGGATGCACAGTCACATGTCACTTCTCACATACTGTAGTTATTGCTCCTTAGCTTTGTATTGCAGATGTCAACACAATCATGGCTAGGTTTAAAAAGATCCAATTTCAGACTCCGGTCCATGTTTCTTCATCTGCCTTTAACAGTGAACAAAAAAACAATTCCCACCCACAGCCAGTCATGAGAACATCTGATTTAGATGAATATTTAATTTGCTTTTCCCCATGCAATTGCAATTTATTACTGGGCATAACCCTTATCTTTCCCATCAAAAGCAATTCATGCTTTAACTTAAGAAAGCACATTCTTTTGCTTTTGCTCATGGCCCTGTTCCCAGAATGTAATACTTCAGCTACAATATAATGCTGCCATAATAAAGTTGTAAATTAATTAGGGCTGTCAGTCAATAAAAACGTTTAATCGCACAAGTGTCCTAGTCAACTCGCGATTAATCACAATTGTTTTTAAATTTGTTTTAAATGTGCTTTGAAATGGATATTAGCACAGATTTTAATGCTCAAGTAGCATTTGAGACCGGATGTACTCCAGTGGGACCTCAGTTCACATCGACAGTACATGCGAATAACTTTAGTCTTGTGGAGAGAGAGATCTGGAAGGGCTTTGAAAGTTGCCATTCAAAACACCCTTTTATTTATCAAACTCTGCTCAAGGAACTTTGTTTCAGCCCTACTGACTGCACAGTGCTGCCGCGCGAAGGACAGAGGGGGAGAGAGAAGCGCCGTTTAGTGTTTTTATATCTGTGGACTGCATGCATGGTAATGAATTACAGTAGAATAAATATATTTTGAAGTCGCCAAGTTGGCAACACGGTCCACGTGCGTGCTTTAATCGTGCGTTTAAAAATAACTGGTGTTAAAAGGAATCTGGTTGAGCGGACGCCCCATGTACAGAGACTCCGTCCTTACTGCGGTGGTTGGGGTTCGATTCCGCACTGTAGCCTTCTTACTGCATGTCATTACCCATCTTTCTCCCCTTTCATGTCCTCAGCTGTCCTCTAAAATAAGGGCTTAAATATTATCTAAGACGGAATGTATTCAATAAGAGAAGTCAGGTTGTATTCATTCATTCATGTCATTTTGGTCTCCAGATGTAACTATTTAGCAACAAGAAATGTTATAAACTACTGTTGAAAATGGACTTTGGTTCTTCTTTCTGTGTCTGCTTCCAGGTGACAGAGGAAACAACCGACGTGTTGCAGAAAGTGGGCTACTCATGCAGGTGTCGAGGATTCATCAACGTCAAGGGCAAAGGGGAGCTGAGAACCTTCTTTGTGTGCACCGACATGAGCAAGCAGCAAGGTATGGGGCTGAGCTGAGGCCAGGCCGGCACAGCCAACACAACCAGAGACTCGGGAACACAAGCCAAGAGTTCGTAGACTTTTGACACAGAACTGACTGTGATACAGCGGTGTTTTGGTGATGTTAATAAATGAAATTACTGAGGCACATGTGTGATGATGTGACAATGAATGAACTGTTTAACAAATCAGGATTCGGCAGTCGCGGTGTAGATGGTCAGTACCTACAATCACAATCTTTTTCTACATTAACGTCCAGTGATCAATTTTGTACTTGTTTTGTTTTTAACTTAGATGTTTGCGGTAGAAGAAAGTGTATTGTACTAACGCCAAATACATTTGTTTTTTTACATTTGTTTATTTTTGAAGACCTCTCCGGTCCTTTAAAAACAAAATGGATTCTGTTTGGATCATAATTTGAAACCCATCTGGTTTTTCTGTTTTGAGATGTGATGGACACTGCTCTGTTACTGTGTAATGAGCATGACATATGTGAGGTGGTTAGGCAGGGCTGTTTCAATAACAGAAACAGGCTGAACACAGGAGAGAGATATATACACACACACACACACACTTTTCTCGCTTTCTTTGGGACATACTCACATAATGAAAAGTAGTACATTTCACTTTCTGGCCAATCTGCAAATCCTAAAGTTAATGTATCAACACCTTTGCTCTTTATGGGACCTTCTTTTAGGTTCCAGCTATGTAGTTTGGCCAACTGAAGATATCTTGTGTATTTCAAGAGGAAATGCACAAATCCACGTGCTGTATGTACATTAAGTGTTTATTCTGCTTTTCTGCATATATGCTGGGAAACCTGATGTCAGTTGCTGTGCATCTCTGAAAACTTGATTTGTCTTTTGGCCTTAACTTTCAAAACCATCTTTTCTGTACTTGTGGTTGCATAATAATGTATGGCCTTCATGTGAACAAGTGTGACATTGAATTTTGTACAGTTACCGAATGTAATAAATGTTTTCCTAAGTCTGCACTTTGGCATACAATATTTTAAAAGAACCAAGGTCTGTATAAAAAGAGGTTTATTGACTGAAATGCATACAAATGTTACACAAAAAGCACCTTTTGTACAAAATTTAACTTATTAAACTGTAAGGGTGGTTAGTATTTCATTACACCGCAATGACTGGAACTGTATCCTGACAACTGGACAAGGTCTCCATTGTTTCAGCCATCTCCTGCACTGAAAAAAATGACAAGTTTAATATTAGATGACACTGTATTTGGAAAATAAGACAAATGTTATTCAGTGGCAGGAGGGATTCAGATCCTTTACTTCAGTAAAACATTAAGACCACACTGTAAAAAATAAAGCATGTAAATATCAGGAAAATGTACTTAAATGAGTTCAAGTACTTAATGCAGACAAACTGCCCATGTGACTGTTATTCTATTATGATTATCATTACTCATGTAAAAGCAGGATTTTACTGTTCCGCCACTGATTGTTATTACACACTGACAGTCACAAATGGCTGTTTATACTTTGATAAAAAGATTCAAGTGAAAAACAACTTTCAATAGCTGCGTTCGAAACTTTTCAGTCATTCACTCACTTTGGCCTAAAGTGTTTATTCAATAGGCGACCAAACGAGATTTTGAACACTTAAGAGAATATTGCTGTGCCGCTTATTTGTGTGACAGAGGCAGGTGTGCACAGCATCATGTAAACAAACCGAAACAAAAATACTTCTAACGCAAACTCTAACACCTAGAAAATGGCGAACATACATAGCAAATTAGTTCCGTGATAGGGAACTGTTTGGAACACAGCCAATATCTCCAGTCAGGTTTTTACCTGTGGTGAGGTCAATGAAGGGCCCGGGTGGTTCTGGAGGTACAGAGATCCCCATGGCCTTCCTGATGCCATACACACTGCTGACGTCACATGGGGCCACTTGACCAGTCAGCTCAGCCAAGTTTCCAGTAACCTTCTCAGCTGAAGTCAAAGGAAGAGTCAAAAGGAAACATTATCAAGACAAGAAAATGACTTAAGTTTATTTGCATTGAAAGCAGAGACCGCCAGGGCCAATCAGAAGAGGGATAGTCACGGTAAGTCCACTGACTGCTGAGTTTTACCATTGCTTCAAACTTTAGTCAGAATATTTCACACGGAAAGTTAAAGGTTATGAAATACATTACTATTTTCATATCTGTACAGTGAATGTGAAGCTACAACTTGCAGCCGGTTAGCATAGCTTAGCATTAAGACTGAAAGTGGGCAAACGGCTAGGCTGACTGTCCAAAGGTAACAAAATCCCTCTACCTGGGACTGAGGTCAATGTTGGTGATTTGAATCGTCCCACTGTTTTAACTGAGAATTCTTGTCTGAAGCTAAAAGACAAACCATATTTGTGTAGGGCGGTTGGTAAAGAGAAAATGGTCTAGTCTGGTCTAATGTGGGGCGGCTGTGTCTCGGGGGTAGAGCGGTCGCCTGCCAATTTGAAGGTTGGTGGTTTAATCCTTGGCCCTACAGTTCCATGCCTCGGTGTGTGTGAATGATTCCTGTACTATGTAAAAGCGCTTTGAATGGTTGGAAATCTAAGAACAGTCTATTTACGTTTACATTTACTACAGCTGGCGGCTACGGAGGAACAAAGGGGGCCATGCACTGAGAGGCTCTTACCCAGCTCCAGCTCCTTGGCTGTCGGGGCCAGCAAGCAAATCATGTTAGGTGGTTGCTTGGCGCTCAGACGCTCCTTCTGTGCTTCCTGCAAGTCACGCAGGAGCTTTGTAGTCTCGTCCAATTTCTGCTGGAAGTGAAGGGCCTCTGTGACGGATAGCGGAGGTGAGGGAAAGAAAGGCAACACACACATGCAGTTAGTACTTCCTCTAGGTTCCTCAGGTTACCTTGTGGTAACCCCTCCTGTGCTTTACACATATCTAACACAATACATCTATTCTTTCTTAATCCTGATATGGAGCCCTCAGTCTTACTGTTACATTAACATCTGAGAGTGCTGAGAGAGCACTGGGGGAGAGAATAAATAATGGGGTGCTGAATGGCTAAATGGCTCATCTAACTACTTTGGATGAGGGTTTTTGTTGACCTGAATGGCAACATCATTTACAGTGTAATTATGGATATCTTTGTTCACATATTCCTTTGAGACACAAAGCAGTTGAACATGTTTTTCTGTCCATCTAAATGGCTTCTGTGGGTTTCTCTTGCCGATTGTGAGCTGAAAAAGTTACACGCCGTGTGCACACGTATTTTTGTGGTGTATTCCATCTGTGGCAGGTTTATACTCATTAAGGCAAAATAATGTGATTCATAGATATGCAATGTAACGAGCTCAGACAAATGAAATGATCAATAGAGAATCAGTGAACAATTTTGAGTCAGTAGTTAAGCAAAAATGCCAAACATTGTCCAATTCCAGCTTCTCAAATGTGAGGATTTGTAGCTTTCTATTTATATCATGGTAAATTGAATATATTTGGTAGCCTGGTTGGCAACAGACTCTTCTCAGTTGTAACTGAGAGTGGGTCTGGGGAAGGTTAATTCACAGCACATTTCCAAAGGGGTGTCACCAACGGCCGCCGCTCAAATGCCTCTGGGCGCAATTGGATAGTCCTTCAACCAATCAGACTAACGATCCAGGTGACGCAGCAGCGAGCGCAACGGTTGCTGCGCTCCGGTGGCCGTCAAGATGATCAAAAAGCTGATTGGTGTTGCTGCGCTATCGTCATCAGGTAAAGCCCGCCTCAACGGATGCGATTGGTTTTCCCAGGCTATATCTTTGGGTTTTTGGACTGTTGGTTTTAAATTGTGATCTTGTCCCAACTGTTTTTTGACATACTATAGACTGAATCAGCAAAATGATTGATAGATTAAACTGAAAAAGATTTCCACGACTGGCAGATACCCGATATAGATAGATAGATATAGATATATATATATATATATATATATATATATATATATATATATATATATATATATATATATATATATATATATATATATATATATATATATATATATATATATATATATATATATATATAAATTGAAAACTTCATCTATGATGAAAATAATTGTTAGTTGCAGCCTTATTTTTTTTAAACACAAAGTCAGTGAGAAGTTTTACCCCCAGAGAGCTCCTCAGCCACCTGCAGGCCTGCAGCAGAGTGCAGGAAGTCGAGCCTGTTGCGGTTGAATGCTTCAGGTTCAGCCACCTACGAGAGAAGAGTTAGAAAAATGCATTCCACACTAGACAGCTGACACTTCAAGGGACAAACAAAGTCTTTTGTAGCCTCTTTAGTCACGCTGCTTCTTTGCTCCAATAAAATAGACCCTAATGAAAAGCTGCAACGCCCGCGCAGGGGATGAGATTGAGCTGGAGAGCGGCCAAGAACAGCAAACAGCCGGGACAGAGGGCTGCTTTATGCCTGACGAAGGCGCCTGTACTTTGGTTTCCTCCGCTGCTCTGAGGAGCGATTCAGCCGCACAGCCAGCGGGCACTAAAAAGAAAACACGGGCCTCTCCAAATTCTCCAACAGCGGGCCTTAAGCGAGCGCCACCGCTGTGTTTTGAAGGGAAATGTTTTTGCCATGCGTGGACGGTTCACAGCTAAAGGCAGGCCCCTGCTATGTTGACACAGCTGGTTGACGTAGCAACCATCTGCAGAGGCCATCTATAATGACAAAATAAAATGAAGTATGCGCACACAAGGTGTAATGCGAGAACACACGCTGCATGCGGGAACAACGGCACGGCAGGAGCTCACTCTCCCCGACAGCACATCCAGCGCTGATGTGGGTGAATGGCTCCGGTGTTGCGTTACATAGCACACGCTGACATTTCTCATCATGAACTTGATGTTCCATTTGTAGCGCACAGCGGGACACGCAAGGTACAGAAACTGCTCATCACTGAGAGCAGATTTTTATCTAGGCATCAACTCTCACCTCCATGTCATCCTCTTCCTCTTGAGCATTTGTTGCCATCTCCGCCTGCTAGACAGGATGGGAAAAAAAACAGAATGTACAGTACACTCTTAGATTTCTATTCTGTGGTAGTAAAGAAAGTCAATTGGGATCAGTTAAAGCAACACTAGGGAACTTTTCCCGCTTCAGCCCCCCCCTACAGATTGGAAGCGGAATTGTCCATTACTTTACATTGTTCATTCGAACTACAGATCCAGCTACCCGATTTGGCAAACTTACACAATGCAATGGACAATCCCGCTTCCAAAGTGTACATGTGTGTGTGTGTTGGGGGGGGGGGGGTTCTGTAATGTTGCTTTAAGGTGTCACAGTGGGTGCTTACTGGCTCAGTCTCCTTCAGGGTTTTTGAATGCTCTCCGTTCGTCAGGGCATCCAGAACATTGTCTGCCAGTTTGTACACATACTCGTCCGATTTGGCCAGGAACTCTGACAAGCTGCCAGACACAGAGAGAAAAACACTTACTGCACTTGTTTTCTAAGCAGAAGCCGGGGTAGAAATCTGAATCACTTTTTTGGCTAAGAATAATGAGAATCCTGCACATTGGATGACAAAGACAATCAAATGCCTATGCTACTTACAATGACACATTTAAGAACAAAGTGTGCATTTTCCATGAGGAGAAATAAAGGATTGGTGAGACAGCACAACTACGGTGACCAAGCGCTGACAATAACCGCTGACTAAAGTCAACGTAAACACGTAAGTGCTTTCTGCCTGCCATGTCTTACAAGGCTCAATGACAACCTCACACCCAAATAAGTGTTATTCTATTCAAAATATATAGTAAAGATAAAAATCATTCACAAAGATAACTACGTGTTTAGTACGCAACTCACTTAACAGTAACAAAGCACTTGAAGTGTGTTACTGAATACCAATGTTTATAAGATCAAACTGACTGAGAAGCTGCATTCCTCAGTTTGTTTGAGAAACATAAAACATTCAGGTCCCTTTAATGTTTAGCATGGATAAAGAATCTCAGGAGGTTACAAGCACAAGCCATCAAAGTAATCAGGACAATTCTTGGTGGGCATATGGGATGCATCTCATAACCCTTAAATTGCCTCCTCGAGCCTTGTCCACTTGTCTCCCGAGGAGACAAGTGGAGGAAATCCGGGGAGGAGAGAGGCAACGAGCAAATGTGTTTCAGATGAATGAATTTGTCAGCCGTTTGGGCGGAGTAAGCAACTCCTTCAGCCGCACGGTTTCCCGGAAGGCTGCTCGCGTCCTCGCCTATAGCTCCTTGATGCTCGCCCCTCGGGGGCCGAAATATGAACATTGAGAGGGTCTTCACCGAGGAGGGACAGAACAACTTCCGGTTCAGCCAAGGACCGAGGAGCTATCAAATAAGGGTTATGAGATGCAGCCGATGTAAACCAAGGGAGTCCGACAGTGGCCCAGAGTAACATGAGATAAACATACACCAGAGAAAGAAGATGAAAAGTCTCCAGCTGACCTCCTCCAGAGTGAAAAAGAGGAACATCTGGAAAGTAATAGTCAGGAATGCCTGAAAGTGACGTTCTGTGTAGATGCCACATAGCGTGTTTGTGGTCATTTTGGGCATACCTGTCTGAGCCCTGAGGACCAGAATCGTCACCATAGAGAGAGTAGATAAGGTCAGAATCCTCCTTGCTGACGTTGGCGAAGCTGGAGTCGTAGCAGGGTGCGTAGGAGGTGAACGGCCCGTAGTTCACATAAGACACTGTGGAAAGTGTGTTACACACAGACGGCTTGTTATCTGTACCGTAAACTCAACCAGCGGGGACAGGTCTGATACTAGCTCTCTGATATTAGTGATGTGGAGAAACATTAAGCCTGTGCAATAAAGTACCTGGAGTAATCCTGTTCCTCTTGTCTTCCCTGAAGCCCTGCAGGGTGTTCACACCGCTCTGCAGCCGATTGGACATCATACCAAGTTTCACAGGGCAGTAACCAACATCTGCAACAACAACAAAAAAAACACTCAACTTTATGAAGTTAGAGAACTAACTGCACTTCAATTTCTTCATTAATTTAAGATCTACTAATTCTACCAATTCATTTCTCCATTAACCATCTGAGAAAAATGTCCATCACAATATCCCAGAGTCCAAGGTAACATCTAGAATTGGATTTTTTGCTGTTGTCATTGTTGTTCAAGGAGCTCTCCAAAATCCCAAGATATCCCCTTTACAAAAATCATAGAAGGCTGTGAAAACCAGCAAATTTTCACACTCTCAAAGCTGGAACCGGTTAATTTTTAACAGTTTTGCTTGAAAAAAATAAAAAAGGATTACTAAATTAGTTTGAGCTATGGTTTCAGATGGACCTACCTCCTGCTGATGGATCTGCTGGGTTGAGGATTGCCAGCGTGGTGGAGCCGTCAGACTTTTGCCTCACTAACTCCAACTACACAACAAATAGATGATAGGGCTCAATAGCAGCAAACACACATTAAAATCACACTTTTTCAGAATGAGGAATGGCTGCGTTTAAACATTTGGGATGGACATTAGACAAATTTCCAAACCATCGCTGACTGATCGACATCACCACCTAAGGATCCTCACAAGGGGGGAAAAACTGGCATGACCTCTTAATGGTTCAAAATGTCAACAAAAAACTAATTACATATTATGCTAACAGAAAAGTATGAATAGTATCCTAACAGAGCTGTAAAATGAGCTACTTTTCTTTTCATTTTGTTTAAAAGAGCAGGAGTCGTATTTTTAAAAGTGAAAATGTCAATTTGGGGGGGAAAAGAATTCTGAGTTTAACTGGGCTGTCTCACATCACACTGCAGCACTCTGTTGGACAGCTTTCCACCAGACTCTTCGATGATCTTGCGGATTTCCTCCAGCTCTTTCTCTGCTTTTGCCGCTTCGTCCTTTGAGTCCTTATCCTGTCTGCAAATTAGACACAAATTGAAAGAAGGCAGATGAGACACGTTGGTCCTGACTGAAAAAGATTGTGTCAAGAATTAAAAAAAATATATAAATTCAAAGTATAAAGAAATAAATAAAAGGTATGCACAGTGCAGCAAAAATTCTGCCAGGAGATAACCTGCGCGAGTGCTTCATTTGATGCATGCACTCTGTTTTGATTCCTCAGATCTACCTGTAATTGTTTGACGCCGGTAAACGCCATCAAGATTTTGAAACGGTATCTTCTGTTGTAATATGGAAGGTAAAAAGTAGATGAATGAAAAACAGCAGAGTAAAGGTTTCTCGGGCCGTGCCTCTGACAGTGAGTCATAACCAACATGTGACTTTAAATCGCCAGCTTCTGTTACATATCTGGGCAACAACACTGATTTAAAGATGTACCGCCTTGAGGTGAAACAAGACCCAGCATGCTGCCAAGCATTCTTTTTATTGTAGCCTCCGGCTTTCCAGTGGAAAACGGATTCACTTTAGTGTCAGAGGGAAAACAAGCTTACAGAAACCAACAGTGTGTAGGAAACTGGCTTTAACTTCTGGCTGACTAGATCCCTCAACCTGATGTGTGTTGACGTCTTAACAATTTCAGCATTCCTTTTTAAAATGTGTTATTTACAGGCAAGCTGGAAGCTGCAATTTCATGGATGATTTAAAAAAACAAAAACAAAATAAAACATCTTTTGTTCAAGCTTTGAGACAGTTTTTGGCCATTTCTTGATTGACATGAGATATCCCTTACTTATGTCACCCAACTTAAAAGGTGCTCTAAGCGATGTTGGGTGACGGCACTTATTGTTGACGTTCAAAGTATTTTTTTGAACAAAATGAGGCTAGCTCGCCCTTCCCTCCTCCTCATCCCGTCCCCTCTCCCTCCCTTGTAGCCTATAAAACGTGCAACATTGCTTAGAGCACCTTTAAACTGACTTTAGAATAATGTAAAACATAAAAGTTTAAAAAAGGGATTTAAGTAGTGATTCCATGCTCATGCTTATTATTTCACTTAGTCGCATATCAATCTGGGCCGTCCTAGCTCAAGAAGAGCATATGCCTGTGACTTAAGGAAACCTGTATGTAAAGTCAGCAGGTTAAAGGACCTGGGTGTGCTGGGTGTGTGGGATCTCTCGCTGGTGTCTGTGCTCGAGCGTCCCTCTCTGTTCTGGTCCAGGCCGGTGCCCCCTTGTTCCTCAGTCATGCCGGGCAGTTTGGCAGAAGGGTCGAGGCCAGACATGAACTCTATGCTCTGCTTCAGGCTCTCCAGTCTTTCCTATTAGAAAGACAATTATAGAATAACTGGAGAGAAAATGACAAAATGCTGCTACAATATGGGGCTATCTGCTGCCCCCATCTGTTGCATTCGATGAAAAGCAAAGTCATTTCCCGTTGTTCCAGTGCTCCATGTGAAGTTTAAGGCAAACACAACACTGCTGCTCTTAATTTAAACTAGTGAAGAAAGATAAATAATGTCCATCTTGTGGAACATTAAGCTTTGTGTCAGAGAATGAGAAGATATACGCATGTACAGTAAATATCAAGAAGTGGTTTTCACAGACAAGTGTTGACTGTATAACCTGTTTGCACACACTTGAAAATACATGCTTTCCTCGCCTAAATGTTTTACTAAAAAAAAAAAAATAATAAAAAAGGCGATACAGTTCCCACATACTTTGGCCCTCTGGGATGTGCCTGATGTCATTGGGAAGTTAACACTCTCAATTTTTGGTTCCAAGTGTCAGTGCGATTCTTGGCCTTACTGACACAGAGCTAGAGAGGTTAGAATAGAGAATTTCTATTTCCGTCCAAGTAAAGCATCTGTAAAATGATTAAAAAACACTACTGTAAGCATATTAGATGGGCTACACACAAAACTAGTACCCTAGCCACATGTCTCAACTTAAAACAGAAAAAGTCCAGAAGAAAAACACTCAGAAAATGGATATTTTATGAAGTTATTTCTACAAATATGTCTGTGCGTTTTTCTTATTTCCTTTCAGAAAAAAGTGCAAAAACAAAACTTCTCAAATAATAAAAAAATACATCCACATCACTCACACACATACTTGAAATAACTATATACATAAATGTATAGAAATAAGTAATTATAAATTGATGAAATGGTGAAATACAATAACTAAGGCCCTATTTTTGATTTGACACAGCTGCAGCCATCACAGGGTTCAAATTTTCTGTTCAAGTTTGGTATCAATCAATTTGTCTTCTTATTGGCTAAACAGGTAGGCTGGTTTCATAACATCTAGTTTTAACTGGAAGGAATAGCTGTGAATCTTTCCCACTTAATTAATATTCTCTTAATTGGAGAAAACGGTCCTATCAGCGGGACGGTGTCTGTAAAGACAATAACTAATTATCACTGTATCCTGTCAAATAGTTTCAAAATAAACCTGCCTTTGTTATTTTAACAGACATATTTCAAGCTTACAATCAGATAGATACAGGAAAAATAATACATGCTTCAAGAAGCTTCTCCCTACTAAAAGGCTATTTTAACAGGGGACAAACAAAAAATGTCAGGGTTCTGGTTCTCATTGCAATAAACTGAAAAACAGGACAATCCTGTGCAGTTGATGGGATTCCTTAAAGAGGTAAGCTTTTTCGAATCCTCAGTTTTATACCTGACTCAAGATCTTCATTCCAGAGTGTAACATTTTCCGAGCTGCTTTGTGGTACATCGTCTCCGGTTTGTTGTAAATCATGGCGTTTTCACACATAATCCTGAAATCCACCTGCATCAACACACAAAGTAAATATAGCTCTTGTAAAACGATATGCAGTGAAGAGTTTATAACCCTGGTCTACATGACAAACTGTATGCATTGGCCCATGTTAATGGTTATATACTTAGTGTTTCTGCATTAATGTACTTTATTTTTACTCTGTGCAAGAGCTCTGATTTTGACAACGTACATTTTTATAATTTCTGTACTGTATTTATGGTCTATTTGTATTGTATTGGTGCTCTATCTTTTCATGGGCATTAAAACTGTAATTACCATTTCTATGGGTGAAATAAACTTAACTTGAATGTCTCCAAAGTTGCAGTTTTTCAGAGTTGTTCCGTTTACGTTATTTTAGCCCCAATCCCGATCCATGTCTTTTGATCTCTGCTGACACAAAGTCCAATCTAATACTTCTTCTTACCTAAATGTTGATTAAATATGTATCCTAAACATAGAAATAACAGGTGTAGCCTTCTAAATTTGACACACCTTCCTTTCTCACTACTTGATCCAAATACTGAAGGTCCAGATTCAACATTATAAAGTTGTTGTACAAGTTGTGTTAAAGGGTGATGCTGCCTTTATTTTACAGGACAGCTGAAGACATTAAAAGGGGAGAGAGGGGGGGAATTACATGGAGCAAAGGGCCGAGGTCGGAGTCGAGCCCAGGCCCACTGCGTCGAGGAGTAAACCACAACACATGGTTGCCCGCTCTACCAACTGAGCTATCTGGGCGCACCATTTTAGCCAATTCTTATCCACTATAATGTGCCCAGATCGGCTCGGGACATCCCTAGTCATTTTTTATCCTGCTTAGTGTGATTAGTTAGCACGCAATAATACACCTGCGTATAATACAGACAGATACCTTGAGTTCATCCAACGACTGATAGCACTCTTTCTTTACTTTGTCTTTCATTGTACTGAAATCCATAGGCCGTCTGATAATCACAGAGTAGCCAGGAGCAATGAGGTCTGTCACCGGAAACGAGAAGAAGGCGCTAGGATCCTTCCTATAGAGAGAAAAACACACACACACACACACACACACACACACACACACACACACACACACACACACACACACACACACACACACACACACACACACACACACACACACACACACACACACACACACACACACACACACACACACACACACACACACACACACACACACACACACACACACACACACACACACACACACACACACACACACACACACACACACACACACACACACACACACACACACACACACACACACACACACAGTGAGGAGACTTGCTGCTGAATGAGCAACAGCTCATGAATAAACTAGGAGATACACAATTATCTCATATCAGTAATTGATCAATGCTGTACCTTTGGAGCTGCCTGATGAGCTGGTTCAAAGCTTCCTGCAGAGGAGTTTGTCCCTTTTCTACGAAAAAGAATTACAAAAAGGATCAGAAGGTTTTACAGGAAAAGTGTTGACATAAACTGCAAAATTAGAAAGGTGAAATTAGAGACTACCTTCCAGTTTATCCAGCTCTGAACGTATAGGAGTTCTGCAGCGTTCGTCATCTCCATCCTGTCCTTTCTTCTTCTTTGTCATCTAACATTACAAAAAAAAAAATCAAAGAATTATTTTACCACTGGAAAAAAGGTGTCTTTTCATAAAACTGGGCTGTCCAAGCAGTAGAATGGCACATGGCGCAAACATTTTTGAAATTTGTGCTGCATGACCAGAGAAACAAAGCTCTGTCGCTCAAAAGGTAGAAAACCTACAACTACCAGAAAGCATGTTGAGTTTGTCCACACCGACACAGAATGGTGGCCGGCTGGTAACAAACAATCTCTCATATACAGTAAGTTAAATGATAAGCTGAAATATGTTTCTGAAAACATCTTTAGGGAAACCATAGGCAATATAGTTTCACAGTTTCATCTGAGTTCTGTCCGAATTTGAGAAAGAGAAGGATGGTTGTCTCTCTCGACCTGCTGCTATCTTTGTGTAGGTACAGTCGAGTATGCCAAAGTACATTTAGTAGCTACAGCAAGAGCCTGGAAAAACTGCAAGTGAGGCAAAATACATCAGTTGGGGTTTTTCTACTGGCCTGTGAGTAGGGTGATCTGGTCACTGCTAAAATGGAAGGAAGTTTAACATACAGTGAACAAAATTATAAACGCAATACCCATTTTTCATGAGCTGAACTCAAATATCTCATGACTTTTTTCTATGTACACACAAGGCTTATTTCTTTCAAATATTGTTCACAAATCTGTGTAAACCAATGTTAATGAGCATTTCTCCTTTTGCCGAGATAAACCATCCACCTCACAGGTGTGGCATATCAAGATGCTGATTAGACAGCATGATTATTGCACAGGTGTGCCTTAGGCCACAATAAATAAATCTTTGAGTTCAGCTCATGAAAAATCGGGGCAAAAACAAAAGTACTGCATTTATAATTTATTTTACTTTATTAATCCCACAAGGGGAAACTACACTTTACACTCTGTTATTATTACACACAGGCCTGAATTACACATACATGCACTAATGGAGAGATGTCAGAGTGAGGGGGCTGGAAAGGCGCCCCGAGCAGTTGGGGGTTCAGTGCCTTGCTCAAGAGCACCTGTGCCCAGGAGGTGAACTGGCACCTCTACAGCTACCACCATACTTTGGTCCATACGGGGGACTTGAACCAGCGACACTCTGGTTCTCAGCCCAACTCCCTACGGACTGAGCTACTGCCACCCCCAAAGCTACTGCCACCCCCTAATATACTACCACTACCTTAGTATAGTTCATCTACACATACTACCAACAGTGCTATCATACAAAGTTGGTTGAATACCGGCAGTATCCCCTTTGAATGTAACGTGGAAAATGCATGTAATCTATTTTATTCAACACGCTTGGATGTGATCTAGTGACGTTAACGTTACCTTTTTCTTTCCTCTATCATCCTCTGGTGACCCAAAACTCCTTTCTTTATCCTTCTTCTTTTTCTTCTTCTTGTCCTTAGGTTTGTCAGGCTGCTCGTCATAAAACGTGTCCAGACTAGAACTTCCTGTCGTCACTTCGTTTCCAGAGACTTTCAACACCAGCTTCAGTGGTCTCTCTCCGTACTCTGCAGATATCAAGTCAACATAAAGCATTATCGAGCTAACTGTTGACAACCACTGATGCGCCGTGACGTGTATATATTATATTTAAATATTTAAATGACGTATCCGGCTTGTGAGATGCTTGTCTGCCGCCGATATCCTGGGACGGACATCTGAGCTGTTCTGACCACAAAGACTCATAGAAACACTTCTGTGGGATTTTTGTGCTACCTTTGGGTGTTCATGCGACATAAATGCCTAAAATAAGCACCATGGAATAACATTTCACAGATGAAAAAAGGGGTTTTACAATATTTTGCTCCAATGAACATCAGCGGCAAATACGGTTGCTAGCTACATACCGCTGTATCCATGGGCCCGTGACAGCTGTGAGATGCTGGAAACAATAGCCGCTACAACAGCCGCTAATAGCTAGCTAGCTTCCCTAGCAGGCGTTCAAGTGAAGCTAAAGATAACGTTGTATTGTAATATTAAATTTCCTGCCTTGTATTCACACCGAATTGCGGGCATACTGACAGAGACATGCGGGAAGTAAACATATATCTAGGATAAGTGACCCCGGTAGCTAGCCTAGCAGTACGCTAAATAATCAGCTAGCGTTAGGTTAGGACCATGGTCCCGGGAAAACGAGGGATTCCAGCCTATGTTAGGTTATTTAAACACAAATGAGCAAATGGTTCAAGTGGATACGTGCTTGAACTATCTGCACATAAAATACCTTCATATCCATGTTTTTCGGACTTGTGCTTTTTATGCTTCTTGCCCATTGTTTGTGTTTTGATCTGGTACTGGCTGGTTCCTCTCTGATCTCTGTGGTGGCGGAACATAGAAGCGGCGGAAGCATTACAGGGAAACTGCGCAGATCGAGTCAGTCCGCCAGCGGCACCTGCCGGAGAGGCGGTGATATCGCGAGGTGATACGACAGTCGTCGGTAGGGGACGTAGTAAGCTTATATTACGGTAAACTTCAAGAACCACGCCTAGCAAAACTTGTATTCCTAGTACCCTTGTAATTCCAGATTGTAACTGCCTATTGCGATGATTTGACAATGAAATATGAACATTTCTAAAGACATCCTCTCTGCACGAACAAGCAACATCGCAGAGAGCCACAGTAGTCAATTTTTCAAAATCTTTCAATTGGTGCAAGCAAGTTCAATCATACTCCTAGCAGCTCCCCTGGGCCAGATGTGTTGCTAATTCTGCAATCTATAGAACCAGTAAATACAGAATCTCTCTAAACATATGAATAAGACAAGTACAATAGGTTACATGCATCCACATTCCACACATAAACACCCCCTAAAATACATGGCCAGCCCTGGCTGGAGGGGTGTGTCATGTCTGTGTTTGATTGACAGTATGTGGCATGCTGCCAGAGTGCTGGTGTTACTTCATAGGTCCTGAATTAGTGCAAAACTTTGGGGGTGCCAAAATGAAACCGAATAGTATGAAAATCTCTCCATTTTGGTTTCTGATTTTTCCTCGCAAAGGAGAACACAGAAAGTGCCCAAAAGAGCCAATGTTTATGCCATAACAGACAAAAAAATGGTTTATTTTATTTTATTTCCAGTTGAACTGGAATTAAATATGGGAAGGAATCATGTTTAAAACCAGACTAAGCTCCTGAAGGAGACAAATGACACTTGATTAATGTTGAGCTTCGTAGGACAGTGTAGGCCTACAGTCTGGAGCTTCCCTGCCTTGCAGAGCTGTTATGCTCTGTTAAATCAGCACATATTGTACCGGCTGATGAATGACAGATGTTTTATTCATAGAGGAAAGATAGTGTGCATTCTTTGAAGCACATTCCAGGTTTTATGAAGAGGGTAAAGGATGGGCCAGAAGGTTTGAAAGGAATGAAAATTGACTGAAACCACAATTTCAGTCATTCCTGCCTTCAGATGAAGAGGTGATTCTGACACTCTGTTGATGTTTGAGTCTCCTATCTAAGCAAACCCATCCCCAACAAATTATCTCATGATCTGTGTTAAGGAATGCCAGCACCATAGTTCACCTTTTACATACCAGTAAGAGCTGATACTCTTATGGAGAAAGCTTAAATTACAAGGACAACCTTTTAACTGTGGAATTCAATTCATGTCTTCTTTACTCTTATACACATTTTTAGGTAACTGAATACAACACTAAGAAAAAAAACATTTTATTTATCTTAAAAATCACTGATTATCCAGCAAATATGTAGCATCATTGGAGACATTTTTGAAGGGGTGTCGGACTAGGTGGTGGGGACTGAGTAGGGCCCTAAAAGATGCTAGAATGAAAATCTGTGGATGCTGGGAGGGGCCCATAGCAAATGCCTTTCTAAAGATCCCAGAATTGTGTGCTATGCCACTGCACTGTTCTGTCCACCTGCTGAATGTATTTAATATTCACTCTCCTTTTAGCTCAGTTTTTGGTCTCCCCCTACTCCAGAGGGAACTATCTCTTTAGCTGCTAAATCGCCACAGTGTTTACCAGCTTCTTTGCTTACTTTGTCTGTCTGTCGTAAAGTGCTAGGCCGGTAGCATACAATGGGTTTATCTGAAATTATGCTGATAAGAGCAGTGAGAGTGAACCAAAACAAAGGTTGTGGGCCATAAAATTAAGTTGAAAGGTGCTAAAAATTGCTCTACAGCACTTAGGGGAAGTGCAGATTTAGGTGATAAGTCTTTGTGGGATCATCACCAAAAAGAGACCCCTTTCACAGTACACATAGCAATGTTGTCTGTTGTTGAAATCAAAATATTGATTAGTGTAGTTTTTCTGTGATTATAGCATCTTGCAAATCATTTTGATTTTTTGTAGAAACTTTAATGAGTAATTTCCCCTGGATGGGAGTAGGTGTAGTGGAGTGTTTGATACAACCACCTGATGGCACTAAAGTAAAACATTTTTAAATCCTTAAATTAAGTGACTGGTTTCAATAGAGGCGCAAATACGATTCGATCAAGTATACCTTTCCACTCAAATTATTATCATTTAGCAAACCTTGTCTAGAGAGAACGATTTAAGACAAGAATAACAGGTAAACAAGCTTAAATTCATAGAGTGCCTTCATTACAAGCAAGCAGTGGTAGCAGAGGCAGTGTGCCTCAGAGCTGTGTGTTTCGGGCCGGAGGAGAGGAAGGGCAGGATGGCCTGCAACAACCCCAGAGAGGCCGTGTGATCCATCTGCTTCATTCCAGCTGCGGAGCTGCCCACACGTTGGAAGTCCATGGATTAAAAGGAGATCAGTTACACCAAATGGGGCTAACAAATGGCAGATGTTGTGAATTTCATTATCCTCTGTCACAACAGAGAGGCTAAAGGGACTCAGAGACTGTTTCCACATGAAAGTGGCATCCCAGCAGAACCATGGGAAACCACTTCCCACTCTGCGGACTGCATGGAACTAGGATGTTGGGTCTCTCCACATATACACACCATAAATACAAACAGATAAAAAGGAAGTCTTTGAACGGTTTATCCGTCTTGCACATGGGTCGACTGAATTGGCATTGGAGACAAGAATGTGCTATGGGTGCTACTGAGCCAGACCACTATGAGTATTATGTTATTTAAGGTACTAGAACAATTCAGTTTGTGCTGCTCTAATAACAGTTTTTCTGACTTCATGCCAGGTTGACTTTGTACATCACTTTTACTTGTCATATATCTACACCATCTCTTATCTTCTTTCTTTACTTGCACTTGATAAACTTGATTAAAAATAAACTTTGCACTCAGTTCCACATGAATATTTGTAACATCGTTTGTCTGGGTTTTTTAGCTTTGACATTTGCTCTGTTTCTCACACAGTTTGAAAACTTTGATTTTAAAGTTGTATCAGTGTAAGTCACATTGGATAATTACATCAAACTTAAAGCCTGTGACTAATGCAAATTAATAACTTCTCTCCTTATGGATGGATATAAGAATATGGCATGAAGTTTGCTCATAGAAGTATATTCCTTTCACTAGAAGTTGTCAGAGCGCTGTTCAGATATGACAGATGAAATGTTTGGGGTCATTACAACTGTCGACGCAGAACAGTTTTGAAGATGTAACCAGCCATCACATGTAAGTCAGACCAAAACATCAAAGAGGAGAAGCCAATCATTCTGCTTCAGTGTTTTTCTCCCGCTTGCCAGTTTGTCATGGCATCATCTTTGAGCATCAATCACTCATCACCGTCAAAGTGTTATGTGTATGGTGACTCTATTTTTATCTGCATCCAAAACACTCAGATTTTTTGTGTCTGGCTTTGATTATCAATTTTTACATCTCGCCACTGTTCCAATCCTGTGGTCCACTGACCTGAGTAGTAAAATATGTCACTGTGATCATTATAAACATGTAACTGTGATAAAGGAGGGTAGTGCTTACTGAATGGAAATGCCTTCCAAATCAGACCTTGACACCAATCCATGCACGGCCCACTGAACCCATCCATATACTGTGTACTGTGCACTGCACCATGTAAACTTATGAAGACCTCCAGGGACCTGCTAGCTGTCCAGACTCTCCATCACATTGTGTCAGGCTTGTGCAGCAAACTGATACTGTTACTAAGGCCATTACTTTTTTCACCCAGAAGACAACAATTGTTTGACTTTTTTTTTTAAATAATAAAACAATGTGTTTTGAGCAAAATGTTCGGCATAGTTGATGGTTGCACAGCTTGACGTCACCCCGACGTAAAAAGAACATATATTGTTGCTGTCAGGCATCAGTGTTACCTAGCAGGAGATATGAACATGCAGTGCACTGAGATGTCACCAAAAAGCAAAGAACTGATTAGTCTAAATGAAGGGATGTGGCTCCTTCCTGGGCCATAAATAAATGTGGCAAAGTATGACAAAGAATCAAGTTCCTCTGATTCATACTGTGGCTGTCAGCAAGTGCCAGACCTGACTGGCACATCTAAGCCACCAAAACACAAGGAACTGGTGGCATTTCCAAGAAAAAGCACAATCTTCATCCTTCCTCCATCATCACTAACTTTACCCCATACTCAGCGCTGACCATTTAGTCTGAATTGAGTTACACTCAATGGGGGAGGAAAGCTTTGAAAATACCGTTATCATTTTGCTGTTTTTCAGGGAACACAAAAAGAACGACGAGACCATTTTACACCTTTACACCGATTTTGGTGTTAATACCGTACATGTTTTTAAGCATTTATCAACATTTGAAAGAAATAGTTCAGGATATTTCTCTTTGAAAACTTTCTTGTTGGGCAAACCTTGAGCTGTTGGTGGCTGGTTGATCTGCAGTCTTCTTCAGCAGCCTGCAACAGACAATTAAACTGTCAGTCTCCAAAGCTCATGAACAATCACATCCTTCCCACTGGTTAGGCATGAAAAAGACCCACATGACAGTGATTTTCAGGGCCTTGGAAAAGTGGGAGGAAACCAGAGATGACTGTGAGGGGATGACAATAATTGTCTCATTTAGAGCCCACAGGTAAGAGTAATTACGTAGGACCATTTTTCTCTACTGACTGTGGGTGTGTGTGTGTGTGTGTGTGTGTGTGTGTGTGTGTGTGTGTGTGTTTGTATACTGTTGAGGCCAGTCTTTTAGGCAGGTCCCAGCAGCAGATTACAAAGGTGTGGCTTTCATGCACCATCCAAATGTGACACATAAAAGACAAAAAGTGTGGATCAACAGAGGGTGTCTCAGCTCCATTCCGCTACTTTGCCATCAATCTGACAGATGGCATGGGCCTGTCTGAGGCCCTGGCAATGAGGAGTGCAGTGGCTTCAAAGGCCCTCTGTAATCTGCAGAAACATCACAGGCTGGGAGAAAGTGACTGTCTCCCAGACGCCCGACCTACTAAGAGGGCGAGCGATGTGCTAATGAAAGGCAGATAAAGGGATTGCTGGCACAGACAGTGCCTCGTGAAAAAAAAGAAAGAGAAACATCAGCTATGCTCGCCTTTTTTCTTTGCCTTTCTTTTTCTTTTAAAGAATCTACAGATAAATGGTCTCGTCAGTCTTTTTGTGTTGCCTGAAAAACAGCAACACACAGATAAAGAGTTATTTTCAAAGCTCTCCTCCCCCATTGAGTGTGACTCAATTCAGACTAAATGGTCAGCGCTGAGTATGGGGTAAAGTTAGTGATGATGGAGGAAGGATGAAGATTGTGCTTTTTGTTGGAAATGCCACCAGTTCCTTGTGTTTTTGGTGGCTTAGATGTGCCAGTCAGTCCTGGCGCTTGCTGACAGCCACAGTATGAATCAGAGGAACTTGATTCTTTGTCACACTTTGCCACATCCCCACATTTGGACTAATCAGTTATTTGCTTTTTGGTGACATAACGGTGCACTGCATGTTCATATCTTCTTCTTGGTAACAATGATGCCCTATAGCACCAATACCAAATGCATATAAAATATGTCCTTTTTAAGGTGGGGTGACGTCAAGTTGTGCAACCCCCAACTATGCCGAACATTTAGGTCAAAACACATTGTAGTTTTATTATTATAAAAAGTCAAACAATTGTTATCCTCTTGGTGAAAAAATTATTGGCCTTAGTAACAGTAGCTCCACAAGCTTGACACGATTAGATGTGGAATCTGGACAGCTAGCAGGTCCCTGGAGGCTTTCACAAGTTCACTTGGAGCAGTACACAGAGACAGTACACGGTATGTGGACAGGTTCAGCGGGGCATGTATGGATCAGTCATAGTCTGCAGACCCTCACTCAGCTCCAGAGCTGGGGGATTTGTTAGCTGCTCTCAGAGTAACCAGGCCACTCTTCATTTCAACACATTTGCCAGCCGTTTCTGACAAGCCACTGAACTGTGTAGGCCTGTCAAAGCTGGTAATGGCTCTTATTTTCAGGAAACACACACAGCCCTATGTTATCCATCCTTTTCGACATGTAAAATCACAGAGATGTGTAACAGAACAGAACAGAACTTAGCAACCCAATTTTACTCCAATTAATCAAATACTATATGAATTGTGGCTTAAGTACTATTATCAATACAATACTATAATACGTGTATGTGGGGGCTCTACCGACTTTGTATTTGTTTTTCCAACCATACAGGACTTTTTCTTGGCGATATATCTGTTGCAATTAAGGGATTCTGACTCTGATATGGATTAAGCTTGCCTGCCGTTGCTGAATCCTCTTAAAGTGAAATGCTTCAGATGTCACTGCTTCTTTTATTTGAATGGCAGGAACCATCCATTTGTTTGTGCTTCTATTTTGGAGAGTTATTTTTTTTATATTTATAGCAACTGTAGGAATTGCTGATGTTTTATTGTAATACTGATTCAAAAAAGGTCAACAGAAACATTAAAAATATGAAGAAAAAAACAAGGAAAAAAAATGTAGTCCTTGTTTGAGTGCTATCGTGTGGTTAACATTTTTGGTTTTTAGTACAATGTCTCAGCAACTGGATTGCTGTGAAATGAATACATATATTTATGTCCACTTCAAGATGATTTTTGATGACTTCCCTTGACTTTTCATCTAGGGCCGTCATCAGGTCAACATTTTATTTAGCCTAATAGCTGCAAAACTAATTGCATTCCCATCTGTACTTTGTATTTAGTTCTTTGTATTTAGTGCTAATTTGGGGTGGTGATAGCACAGTGGATATGGCACATACCTTTGTTGTGGGAGACCTGGGTTCAATTCCCACTGCGATACATCACCCAATGTGTCCCTAAGCAAGGAGCTTAACCCCTAGTTGCTCCAGACGCGTGTGATCTCTGACATGCAGTATATGGCAATCGTAAGTCACTTTAGATAAAAACATCAGTTAAATGACATGTAATGTAATTAGCAAATGTTAGCATGCTAACACACTAAAATTGCACTTTATGTTAATTCTTCATCAGTTTCCCATTGCCAGACCTTCCTCCACAGTGCCGCGAAGGAAGGTCTGGCTAGTTCACATAGCATTCCGAGATGGGAGAAAAACATGCTCTGGTTTATTGGCATGTCTTTAAACCAATCACAATTGTCTTAGGCGGTGTCAAGCGCCGGACAGAGCCATGGTCCATCCATCCATCCATCCATCTTCATCCGCTTAGCCGATATCGGGTCTCGGGGGCAGCAGCTCCAGTAGGGGACCCAAAACTTCCCTTTCCCAAGCCACATCAACCAGCTCCGACTGGGGGATCCCGAGGCGTTCCCAGGCCAGGTTGGAGATATAATCTCTCCACCTAGTCCTGGATCTTCCTTGAGGCCTCCTCCCAGCTGGACGTGCCTGGAACATCTCCCTAGGGAGGCATCCAGGAGGCATCCTTACCAGATGCCCGAACCACCTCAACTGGCTCCTTTGACGCGAAGGAGCAGTGGCTCTACTCCGAGCTCCTCTCGGATGACTGAGCTTCTCACCCTATTGCTAAGGGAGACTCCAGCCACCCTCCTGAGGAAACCCATTTCGGCCGCTTGTACCCTTGATCTCGTTCTTTCGGTCATGACCCAGCCTTCATGACCACAGGTGAGGTAGGAACGAAAATTGCCCGGTAGAGCGAGAGTTTTGCCTTCTGGCTCAGCTCCCTTTTCAACACAACGGTGCGATAAACGGAATGTAATACCGCACCCGCTGCTCCGATTCTCTGACCAATCTCACCAAAGCCATGGTGCCAACTCAAAATAGCCTCAAGTAGGAACTTGTTTGGTGGAACATGTGTACGTTAAAAAGTTGTTTTAGCCGTGCAACAGAAAACTCAGATAGTCTAGCTAGCTGTCTGGATTTACCCTACAAAGATCTGAGGAACCGTTAACTATAGTCCTCAAAAATCGACGAGAGCTTAAAATGCCACACAAAGAAAGCAGAAGGAAACAGACATCTGGCAGAATTTCTGGCGTCACCTGAACAATCCTGGAAATGAAACGTTGTCGATGTAGACTAATTCTTGATCAACACCTAAACAGTATTTTGTTCACCATGGTTTCCAGCCTCATTTGCTCAAAGCAAAGATATTAGAAATGAATCCCAAAATGAGAGCCATACCTTAAAGTAAGCATCCTCATCAGCGTTTAGTACAATTACTTTTTAATTAACAGTATGAGTCGTTATTATGTCATAAAACTGAAAAATAGCCACCTTAAAATGATGTGATTCAAAATATAAAAGAAAAGAGTAATATAGCATAACTTTAAAGAAATCTAGCACCATAACAATGAGTTAAACTTGTAGATCTCCACCACTGCCTGAACACTCTGCAGATGAGGGATGTGTCCATAAAGCTCTGGTTTTGAGGTAGGATAGCATAAAATGTCTGGGTGTCAGCTGCTGTTTTTACTTTTAGCTCTGCCAGATTCCTTTTCCTCCCCACGCCCCGGCTGGGGATACAAAAGTCATTCAAGGGTTGTATAATTAGCTGGAGTTTAATTAAAAGCCAATTTGAAAAAAGGCAGACAAAAAGGCAAATTAAAGAGACTTGTAAAATGGAAAATGAAACGCTTAACAAGCTCAGTATCACCATTCAGAGACCTAGTTTGCATGGCGAACCTTTACAGCGAGCATGTTAACAATTTTGAGGTTTGAGTGTTACTGTTAACTATAAAGTTGAGATTCTATAATTGAAACATAACATAACAACATTTGACAGCATTTCAACATCTTACTGCATCCCACTAATTTAAGCTCCATGCACGCTGTGTGTCACACCTTAAAGGTGCAGTAGGTAAGGCAAGGCAAGGCAAGGCAGCTTTATTTGTATTGTACATTTCAGCAACAGGGCAATTCAAAATGCTTTACACAAAAACAAGAGTGCTAAGACTCTTAGAGGTAAGACTTATATAAAAACTAATTTATGTCATAGTTGCTGAATATGTTCAATATGTACATGAAGCATGTATTTAAAAAAAAATCCAGTTCCTCTGGCACCACCTACAGCCTTATCTTTATATATACATAAAATTAATACATAATACATAAAATACATAAAAATTTGGATTGTGCGTGTGATTGTGCAAAAACACAAAGTCACACATTGGCTCATGTTTCATGATCTTTATAGTGAATTGTGAACTGCAAATGAAATGTAGCCTATTATTCATAACAAACTTTGGTAAATAAAGTGTGTAGTTTCCATAAGTTAAGTGTTGTCCAAACAGGGAAATGTTCTCATGCTGTCACTACACCACTTCTGTTAGCTCAATAATTACTAAAATAAGTACGAAACAGGAGCCTGACTACCCTTAGTGCAGATAATTGCTCCGGAGGGAGTCCAAAAAAGCCGCAAGCTGTTCTGTTCCTTGTCATCACTGGACAGACTGCAAACTGGTGGCTCCTGTGCTCACACACTGCACAATTTTCAGTTAACATTGAACGGTAAACTAAATTATTGGTACCCTGGAAGTTAAGTCGCGTTATTTGGATATTATGAATTGACAGTTTTGAAATGATGCACTTCACATGAAGATGATGCCAAATTTGAACATGATTGAAACGTTCCTAATGAATTTCAGATAGCTATCAGTGATTTAAAGAGTAATCTCAAGACATAGCTGACATTTGGGGACAGGCAAACAAAAAAAAAAAACAGAAAGAATGCAAGGATGTTGTGATTAATGTGTTACTGTAAATGAAGGCACATGACTGTTTAGCATAATTCAGTCATTGTGGAGATCTTGGCAATGGTCATGCAGCTTTAAACCAGGAATCCTCAGTTTACTAAAAAGTGGTGAACCACCCGACAAAGTGTGCCACAGGGACATGCATCCAAAATGACAATGTAGAGCTAAAACAAACACATTATAAAATATGTGACCTGTAAAAATCAGCTTGGCAGACGTCTAAGGGGAATTATATGACCCCCACCCAATTAAATGAATTTAGAGGATCACAACTTTCAGCAAATGATAAAAACATGATTACCATATGCACATTTGAGGAGCTCTTTCTCTGCCAAGCCTTTTGATGGGGCTGCTTGGCGTTATCCAACAGCTTTAGCAGATGTTGTGGAATATTGAGTTGAAAAGCAGTTCTCAGACATTTCACTCCTGTTGAGAGATTGTTTTCAACTGGTACACTTCTAATCTAAGAGAAGGTTAAAAAGGATCTGCAGCAGTGAGAGCAGCATGGTTCAGATCTGTTACAATCTAAGCACCTTTACTCTGCTCTCTAAAAAAGCCTTCACATGGCAAATGTAAGGGTTGAACTCGCCCCTTCAAATAACACATTGAAAGTTTGCACACTGTACACACTCAAGAGGGGCAAAGGATTTCTTTTGCTAATTCCAGCGACTGTATAGTTAAAGGCAATGTACAAAAATCACACAATTTCCTTTAATGTTCTTAAGATTTTTCTTATTAGGGGAAATGAAGCAACTATGAAAATGAACAGTTTCAATGACATTTTCTGTAGCGCATTACCCTATGAAAGTGACATTTACAACTTGATGCACTCAGCAGAATGGCAGTGCGTTGAATGAGCTTTTCCTCAAACAATGACACCCACTTTCCTTGGTGTAAAATAAGAGAGAGCTGTTGATTCTGGAACTGCTGCTCCTTCAAAGCAGCCTCCTTTAAGGAGAAGCTGGCATGACCTTGTTTCCTTGGGAGCAAAAGATACAGAAAGCTGGAGGGGATGGGCGAGGAAGAGGAGGGGTGTAGGAAGGAGGATGGGGGGGCATAGTGGAAGAGGTGGGGTAACTTCAAAACCCACATCAAAAGGAATAAATAATTGTTTCTGCTGGTTTTGTTGTTGTGATACGGATCGGCGAAGCAGCAAGTGGCGAGCAGGAAGCTTTGATTTGAGGCAGCCTTCCTGGAGAGGGCTCCTTCTGTCGGCAGCTGAGCTGAGAGAAGCCGGGCCCACTGATTAAAGTCCTGTTTGTTTTAATCTTCTCTTTTTCCCATGGGAGGCCCACAGAGGGGGGGAGATCCTGCTGGGGGGTGGGACGACACTCTTGTCTGGGGACCAATTTCTTCTCCTTTTGCAACCTGAAATGGTAGCAATGTGTGTAACTTCCAGACGCAGGGTTCCCGATAGGGGCTGAAGCATTTTGGGTCATAGGGAAATTGCAGTTTATTGGGATGGTAATCACGTATCCAGAAAATCCACAACTCAATTTTCCTCAAAACTGGATTAGCTTCAGTGGTTAGCTCAGGACCGTACATCAGTATTCCATCACTGACATTTCAACAATCTTCTCTCCCTCCCTGCCTATCATGTTATAAAGTTGATTTGGCAAACATGTTTTGTGAAACTCTTGCTTATGGATACATCCAGCAGACACAGAACAACAAATACAAATAATTTTAAATTTGTGTCTCTGGCTGCCTGATGAATATATTCCACTTCTTTTAGGATTCTTTTGCTCCAACCCCTGAATGAAATATCTGGCTCTTTAGCTGCGAAATGCTCAAATGTTCACCAACTTATCGCAGACAGGCAGTGTATAGTGGGTTTATCAGAACACTGATGAGAACGGTGAGAGTAAACCAAAACACTAAAGTTGCAACTGTAGAAACCAAAAAAATCAAGTTACACCATTGCGGAGTTGGCAGCAAACTGGGGCCACTTATATAAAAATGTATGTGCTCATGCTGTTATACAGCTGTTAAGATTACAGTAATCACCACATGGCATGTGATATGTTACAGTATGTGTGGAATAGGCAGCTGTTTGGATAAAAGTAGATATCAAATGGCATAGTGCATAGTAACGGTTTGTGCAGTAATGCAGGCCTGCTAACCTTTCCTGCTTACCGATCTCGTGTATTTCTTGATGAGCTCCTCTTCAGGTCTAGATAGGATCCCTGCTGATAGCTTTTGTGAAATATGGCCGATCATGAAGGTTCACATTGACATGGTTCAAGGGTAATGTAGTGTTATACACCATATCAATGGGGGTTGCATGTTGAATGTCTAGTTTAGAAGAATTGAGGCCACTCGCAGTGACATTTCAACAGATGAGCATATATTCACACATTTCAAATGTGAGCACATGCACGCACATACAGCCTCATGAATCCTCCACTCGCACAATGGTAACATGATGAGAGGTGACACACAACATTAGAGGAAGAATAGCTTAACACAGAGAGTGCACAATAGTTAATATTTATTTTACAATTGGTTAATTGCAAGCACATTCAAGCCCAATTAAGGAAACGTTATTCCTCAGTAGAGAAGCTGAGTGTTTGACTGAATTGAGATCACATCAGACATTACCTCCCAGGCCTGATTAATAATTCCCACGTTTACGTGCAACACAGCATGCATGCAGTTACCCTAATCTAAATGTCACTATGCAAAATTGAAATATTCCCTGCCACCAGACCGCTCGCCTTAAGTAAACTAAATATTTGCACTGTGATATTATCTGAGAGGTTTTTTCGCTGATTTGCATCAACTGATATATGCGACACCAACTCTTTGATTCTGACAGAAATCCGGTATTGGCAAAAGTGTCATCAGAATTGCTGAAAGAATGAAATAGACTTGTTGAAGCAAACATTGCTGGAAGCCCTTTATGCAGTTATTCAAACAAAGTAGTCTCATTGGATCTTATCGACGCATGATGAAACGACGGGAGGCAGCATTTTCCATCCCTGACAGTAAACAGCCGCTCCGTCCACAGGCCTGTCAGTGTTAGAGACAGAGCTCCTTAAGATCTGACATCAAACGCTTATGGAGTCTGATGATTTAAATATTGAATCGACTAGCGTCAGCAGCACGCTGACAGAGGAGAGTTGGTATGTGCTGACACTAAGACAGATGTATATTTCAGCAGCCATTTCCCAGCTAAGCTGCCTAATGGTCTTGTGGATGAGGAAGATGAAAGTCAGACCTGCAGATCTGCTGGGATGTCTCTGGGGTTTGTTGTACTGTAAATGGCAAAGACCCCCATCACCACCACCCCCCTCAACCTTTCCCTGTTCATGCCCCCAGTCCCCTTTACATGTTGCTTGACAGCATCAGAGGAGAGGTTCCCCAAATGGTGGCCCCTCGCCAGGCCCCAGGCAGCTGGGACACTAACAAGCTCTAATGATCTCCAGCCAGGCCTGTCTCTCTGCTCTTCCTCCACTCACTCACACTACAACCTGCAGAACAGGCCATGGAGCAGACAAACAGCCTTCCTAAACCCACTGCCACAGTACTGCATGTACCCGCTACTGTCCAAATACTTTCAGTTAAAGATCAACATTAGACAACCTCTGTGCAAGGGCATGGGTTTTGTTTCAACACACACACACACACACACACACACACACACACACACACACACACACACACACACACACACACACACACACACACACACACACACACAGACACACACACTATTACCGGGGGTTCTGGGTTCTCTCCCAGAATCATTTTGAGCGTCAAACAAAACAATTTGTGCCTTTTCTGCATCAAGTTATGGTGCAAATGTCTTTGTGTATAGGAAATTATTATTGTCCTGTATTGTTCAAAACTTTCTGCATGTTCAAAACATGCCATATGTTTCGGGATGTTCTTTTAGGAATCATGTACATGTTAATCTGTTAGAGAACGAGATCTTGTTAAATCCACAAGCTCCAAAGTTTAAATCTATATAAAAGACATGACATTAAAAATCACATCTTTATTTTTCATGCTCCTGTTCTTTGACCCCCGATGTTGCACAAGTAAACACAATTATTGTTTTCTGTCAGATCTAAACATTTCTGACCGCACTTGAAGGCAGCGTAATTTTACAGAGAAAGTGAAAGATAAATATTCTGAATACTGGGGGTGACATATCCTCTGCATGTCCCCCAAAATCTACACCAATGCTCTGATGGGACTGGATGGATGTTTATTTGTATGGAACTCTCCACAAGAACGTGCACTGATAAATGTATATGGATGAGTGTAACTGAATGTTTTGTATGATAAAAATTCAGTCACCCCTGTTTCTTTTTTCACTTCTGGTGTGCAGGCTTTAGTTGGCATGTCTGCTCTCAAAGGGGAGGCCAGATGTGAGGCACCAGAGGGATTGAAGAGGATTGCATATGTGTTTGGCCTCCTACTTATCATAATGGTTAAGTGTATCTTTGAAAGACCAAAGAGGAAGAAAGAATGCTGCTCTCCCACATCACGATGACCAAAAGGCCAGGAGCAACAAGGGCAGTTTGTGACTGCACGGTTCTTAGACTGTTGGCCATTACGTTAAGATATTTTCAATGCAGGCACAATAGGGCTTAATAGCGCATTTTCAGTTATCTAAATCATCAACACTAAATGTCAATCTTTGTACCACAGAGCTAAAAAAGAAAAAGGCTCTTGTACAGATTATTCTTTTTGTACAGATAAAAATCCATCATAAAACAAGCTAATACATTAAGATGTGTTTTAAGGAACATTAGAACTGAAAGAGGCTAAAATGCTTTGTAGAGATGAGGGGAACTGTAGAGTTGTGTAATCCTTTTCATAATGCACTAAGTCATTTGACCAAATGTACATATACAAATATGAATTATTGCAGCTTTAACACTTATCATGACAACTTCAATTACCACAAGAATTCTTGAACTAATAGTGTCTTATAAGCCCCTAAGCATTTGCCCAGAAACATTTGACTAGAACCTAAGAGAAGAAAATGATATGTGGATAGTAACAATATAAATCATAAATCTGCTTTTGGATTCCTGTGAACATCATAAACTGTTGATCTCAAGGAGTGTTAAAGTGATTATTCAGGTGTTATATTTTATGTTTGGAATATTGCAAACAAAAGTTGATGAAATAACTCCATCGTAAAACAAATCAAGATCAGCACCTTCTTTAGTTGTTATGCTGCAGTGTGAAATAAGTATAAAACATCACAGAAGTCCCACAGACTTTGCTCCTCAAGCTCAGTATGTTTCTTCATTTTTCTAAAGATTACGTTTTCGGGCATTTTAAGGCCTTTATTCAACAGGACAGCTGAAGACATGAAAGGGGAGAGCGGAGGAATGACATGCAGCAAAGGCCCTCTGTGAGGAGTAAACCTCTATAAAGTATATAGGCATCCACTCTACCATCTGAGCCATTCAGGCGCCCAGCTCAGTTTCTTATTGTTCTAGATTAAATGGGATATTTGTCGTAAGCAGACACTTTTTCTAACATGTGAACACAATTGGAAATAAACTAATTACAGCACCTGCAGTTGTTAAAGGACTGGGTACCGAATTCAATACTTTTAAAGGCACAGACCAAATTGTCTCTAAAGTATTAAGTATCAAAGATGCCTTATCATTCAGTTCCCAATTTCAAGTAAATTTCATCAGTGTCATTGAGCCAATAAGCATGCAGAATGCTTCTATCAAGCTCTAATAATGCATGTGATCGGCTGTTTAGCGTTACATGTCGTAGTGGCAGACAGGAAAAAGTCGGGACTCACTTAGTAGAAGCTGGAAAATAGATAAACAGATGTGTGCCATAATGTGTAATGTTGTAATTTCTTTTTGTTTTATAAAATTGGTATCAAAGTATTGCTTAGGAAACTAGTATTGAAGTGACAGTATTGCTACCAGTCCCTGTATTGATATTTTTTGAACGATACCCAGCCCTATCATTCTATTAACAGCTGATGACTAATAAACAACCTGGTGCTGAGTGTTGCTGTTCTATTGTCTGTTCTTCTCCCGGAGAACTGTTGCTCTCACCAACCAGACTAAATCCAGCCCCTAAAAACCATCAAAAGTACCATGTGGATGCTGGCATGCAATCCTGGCCTGAGGGACACGCTTAAAAAAAATAAAAATAAAGTGTGCTTCAGCAGCACATTGTTTAGATGCTGTTCAAAAGACTATAAATGAGTTTAGGGGCAGGACTGCTTCCAGCCTGTCTGTATGTAGTCAGACAGAGTTGACCTCAGAAACAAAAATGTCCTCTGCATGTCACGGAACCTAATATTTTGAGTAAGATGATTACAATTTATTTACATCAGTCAGGAATGTATGCTGGTGTGGTAATGTGCTTGTTCTTTTGTGCTATGCTGAAAGCTAAGGGGGAAATAGTTACATACGGTACGAAACAAACAGATTTCAAACAGATTAAAGTGCATTGGAAACAAACTAAGCTGTCAGGTCTTTCACTTGTTTTAAGAATAGTTTCAATTTAAGGTTGAATAACTAAAAATGACTACTTCACAAGGGGCACTTTTTGCAGTGCACTGTCTGCTACAAGTCAGTGTCCTCCTTTTGTTGTGGAGTACATTCTCCTCGGGGAATAATGAGCATGAGGCGATCAGACAGAAAAGCTCTGAAGTTTGTGCCAGAAACGCACATCCTCGTTAGACTGGTCCACTGCTACAGTACTGGGAACAGAAAGTTCCCAACATTAGTTTTTGTGAGCCATTGTGTTTGCATCACTTTCTAGCCCCTAAACCTTCAAGTGTATAATTGAGTGGTTACAGAATATTAAGTACGTAGCTGTCCAGCCCTGGCAAGCAGTATGTCCCTGCGATCAGCTTAATGTACTTCAAAGTTCTCCTGAAACTGGGCTTAGTGTTTGTTTCTTGAAGCCTGTGTAATCAACAAGGAATTGACTTGAAGGTCTAAAAGTGTCCAGTTTGAAATAGATCAGTACCCGCTTACATCTACCCTCTGGAAATGAGAGGTGTGGACATAAATTTAGCATTGGACAGTGAAAGAAATGAATATGAATTTTCAACATTTTGATCTAGCAATGAGAGCAGATAAAAGGGCCCAGTCCAAAGCGCATCTGAAAAAGGAGCTTACATTTTCTATAATATTAAACCTAAGTCAGCCTTTGATCTTTTAATCCTGTGCTCATAAGGTTGTGAGATAAGCAGGCATGACTAACATCTCTTTCTAATAGTCAAGAAAGAGCAGAGCCCACATAATGAGCTATTTTACCCCTTTTGAAGACAAATTGGACTGAAATTCCATATTTAATCGATCTTCCTTTCAATAAAATTCTGTTTAAAGTAAAGAGAGAGATGGCCAGCCAGGTTAACAGTGCTGTTAAACATAGTGTGGGCTCCTGGCCTTGTTTTTCTCTCAGCCTCCCAGATGTCTGTCTGAGCTGTCTGCTGCTGTCTTTGTGGTATCATCCTTGTCCTTTGTTTATTTAGCCAACACTGTCACTTTTAGACTGACTCGTAGAGTTTATGTAAATATAGGAGTGGAGCAAAAACTCTTGTGCAGCACGCAGACTGCAAGTGTTCCTTGTAATCACATCCACAGTCAGATCTGCTGATGCCAGCTGTGGTCCCCTATCTGTCCTTAATCAACACCCCCCGTCTGTTCATTATTGTCTAGTCCATATACACGACTTCTCCATTGAAATTCCACGGAAATTCTCCTGGATTTTTCTTTTTTTGGTCGGATGTCCATTACCTTCTGCTTTCTATGTGTTGAAATTTTAATCTCTGGACGAATTATGGGGACTATGGTTAACTGCTCCTTAGATCTCTACCGGGTAAATCCAGACAGCTAGCTAGACTACCTGTCCAATCTGAGTTTTCTGTTGCACAACTAAAAACAACTTTTGAACGTACATTTTCCACCAAAACAAGTTCCTTTCCGAGGTTATTTTGCAGCGGCACCATGGCTCTTTCCGGGTCTTTGTGCCGCCCATGAATATTGTGATTGGTTTAAAGAAATGCCAATAAACCCCAGCATGTTTGTCCCTCATCAAAGAATGCTGTGTGGACTAGCCAGATCCTCCTCCGTAGCGCTGTGGAGGAAAGTCTGGCAAAGTGAGACTAATTATTGTGTATGGACTGCTGGACTGAACTCAAACCAAAATTATAGCCACATATTGAGTAATATAGATTAAAAATAAAGTCTGAAATATTCATCACACACAAGATAAAACAAATCGAAATGCATTAAACATTGACAGATACATTTTTAGGAAATCACTTATTACAACATTCTCATGTCTATAGGGTAAGTATGGAGCTAGAGGTGGGAAGAGATTGGCCTAACTACGCAGCTACTGGTAGAAAGAGGAAACGGGTACCCTGGATTTGTCCAAAATTCCAAAATCTTCCCAGTAGCACCATTAGATCTCACCAATTGACATGTTTTATCTTGTTTGCTTAATAAATACACAAATAATGATGTAAAAACATATGCTTTTACCAGGAGTTACTGGCTGTTATTAGGGTCTAATTACAGAGACGTACAGTGTGTGTGACCACCTGTCACCACCATTTTCCTTCAGGAGTAACAAAGGTATACGGTATGTTATGAAATAATAAAAACTACCACACCTCATAGTTGAAAATTCAATTAAAATTAAACTTTTTTGTCTTTTTTTATTGATATATTCTCTGTCCCAGTCTGAGCAGGAAGTCTGTGATACGGTTCATCATCATGCATATTCATGTTCAATTACTGACTGAAAACTAAATTATAATTCTGATCTTTGACCTTTAAAATGCACAAATAGTTGACACTATTACCCTTTGCGGGGCATCTAATCACATGTAAAGATTAGAGCCCTTCATACGCTTTGTAACTACAGCAGGGTAACAGTTTCTCTCTGGCTCTCCCACAGGGTGCGCTGAACCTTTAATTGGGTGACACTCATTCCTGTTGCTTCCTGTCTCTCTCTCTCTCTGTTTCTCTGTCTCTTTGTTTCACAAGCAAAGTTATTTAAATCGCTCTATTACTTTCATCTCATATTCTCTTTGTCCCACTGTTAGGCACCCACATGGACTCAGATGTAAAAAAGACTTTTTTTCAGATGTGATGCATTACTTCTCTTCACGTATCTTGCATTCTTTCCAGACAAATTATACTCCAGATATGAAGGGGGTGGGCGAGGCTGAACAAGGCCAATTTGTTTAAAGGCTGGTCTTCAGGACAAGGCACACCACAGAGCTATATTCATATTTTACATTTGCATTTTTACACTTCTGACAGGCGCTCTATCTGTGACTGTTTTCATCTCTCCTTTTGATGCTGGTTAAAGGAGAAGGCAGTCATTGTCCTCTGTGGCCGGCAGGCATGTTTTGAGCTATACGCAGAGTGAGTCAACGGAGAGTTGGGAGTCGGCTAAATGTCAGGCGCACATGGCCACGCTTGCATTGCTTAATGCGGGCCTGTGTCTGGCCCTTGTCCTTGTCCCCCTCCAACTCTGTGTGTCTTTATCCCTCTGTGTCCAGCTTCTAACTCTGTCTCAGATGTACATGCCATCTGGTCTGGCTCCACATCTGTGGATATCCTGTCTACAAAGCTCGGACAGCAGCGTTCTTTGTGCAGCAACTCTTTGTGCTCTGAGGCACCTGCCATGGCTTAAATCACTTTACCCACGCAAAAGAGGCAAGCCCATTAATTGTGTCCACTACTAAACATGTTGCATAGCATTTGCTGGAAAATAGTTTCATAGCCACAGGCTTGGATGCGGCTTTGCCGAGGCGGCTCAACTGAGGCGGCTCTTCAGAGAAAGAACATTTGCAAAACTGTCAGCAACCTGAATGGCAACAGCACACACAGTCATTACAATGTCAACCCTTTGCCATAGAGGTAGATGTGCCAGCAGCTATAGAGAGGGAGACAAATTGTGTTTGGAGAAAAAATAAACACAGATCAATCTTTAATTACTTTTTTTATCATATGAGCCTAAATCTGGTTTCTTTCTTTCCCTAGGCTTTTTATTCTCTCTTTTGCTGGCTTCAAACAATATTAATGCAAAGACTAGTTTCTCTTCACCGTGTTTGGCCTTGGCAGCACTTTGCTCCACAGATGTGTTCAAAATGGGAGCAGTCACAGCACGGCCGTGTGTGTACCAGGAATGAAAAGCCATGTGCCATGGATGCTTCCCACTGGGACCAGTGAGTAGACGTTTGATTCATTATACAACACTACAATATCTAACATGGGCTCTCTTATATAAGTCTGTTTGTGAAAATGTGTCTTCTAGTTAAGGCGTCTTGTGATTGCTATAAAACCTTTGTCAGATAGAAATGAATTCCATGTTAAAAAAATGTAGGTTTCGTGTCCTGGTTTAAACTGGGCATCAAAAGAAAGAAAAAAACTCTCAAGGGTGTATAAATCATTAAATGTTTTGACGTTTAAATACAAATGACACTTGATACCAAATCCCATTGTTTTTAATATCTCATCCAAGGCCCGAATCAATATTTTATTGTCAAACATTGAAATTACAGCGTTACTTACACGCACATGATGGAAGAGCTAAATTTCCTGGAAACAGTGACGCAAAACCAATCAAATATTATAAATTGGTGAAACAATACAGTAATCACTTATATAAAACCATGGTTAAGATGATTAGTAGCCTCTGTGTTTCAACAGTGATGGTACATAAGCTTGTATTTTCCAAAATTACACCTCCCATTGCCCAGAAACCCTGTTGCTTCTTGTCAGAGAGTTGTTGCTTCTTGCCCCCCCCCAGTGCTGCTACTCCACATGCATATGTTTTCACTACTGCTCAACTGATGAAGATAAACATGTCAGCAGTCATTTTCCCAGCGGCCTTTGACTTCATCCAGCATCTGCCATCGCCAGTAGAGAGATTTACGCTGTAAGAACAGTGCCCACCTCCTGTGAATCATTCCTGTAGACTTCGTGTAAACGCAAACACAATTGACAGTGCAGATCAGTAATGCTATGACCATGTTATTCATTGTCTACATGTATATTCTAATGTGCCAAAATTAATGTTGCAGTGATTTACGTGTGTTAAAATACTTCATGTAAAACCATCATGTGTGTGCTTTATACAGGATATGTGTACACCAGACAAGCTCTAAGTGGAAACGTTCACAACCATTAAAAACATACCGTATGAGGAGAGCAATATAGTGGTGGGAAATGCAGCCAGTGAAGAAGGTGCTGCTCGGTGAGGGTGATGAAACATTCATAGTACTCCAACAGACTTACATGAGGCAGCTCAGAGAAAGATGAAAAGACCTTTATTACATTTCTGGTTCATACTAGAACAATAGAAACTTTCACTGCCATGTTTCAGTGTTTTGGCCCTCATGTGGAGAGCCTATCCCAGCATGCAATGCACAAAAGTCAGGAACACACTCTGAAGAATGTCAATATGCCCCAACCATAGTTACATTTCTTCAAAATTAAGAAAATGTGTGTGAGGGATGTCATGAGCAGAATTGGTATCAGGCAAATCAAGTGTTTTTATTTTCTTTTAATTGATGTCGATCCATGTTTACTGGTTTATAAATTGTAACCCTTTGGTCAAAAATGCCCCACTATGCTCTGTTAAAAACTAGAACCTGTCCCTAACACAGGGCATTGTGAGGAAATGAAGAACAAGCACAAGCAAGAAGAATCTGATGCAATCTTTTCATGTGCTGACTTTAAGTACTTTATTTTTATTATTCTATTTTCCTCTGTGTTTGTCTGTGTTGAAAATGTAGGGAATCTATGGCATTTCTGCTCTCCCCTCCCACAAATACAATGCTGTCTTTTACTGTACATCAAAGAGAAAAGTAACATTATTCCAGTAAAGTGTCAATAGAGCAGAACAGGAAGGCAGAGCAGAAGGAGAAGAGCCGAGATCTCTCTGTCAAACACAGTGAACCGGCCATAAACAGACAACACAGACTCAAGGTTTACTTGTCCTGTCAAAACAAAAGACAACACCCAGCCTACAGCAGCATGTCTGCTGATGGAGCAGGGGGGCAGTGGAGGGTGCGGGCACCTTGCAGACTCATCTATGGAGGCTTCTTTCACTGCATTGACATTACACAGTATTTATAGGCTGGTAGGTGTGTTGTCTGCTTTCTGAATTATGATAAAAACAGGGTGTCCTTTATAGTGTTCAGACATTAAGTGAAACCCATATTTTGTTTTTGGCCATGTATGTGCATACCATATTTACAGGGTTTTACAAGAGCACATGTGCAAAACAAAGATTCTGGTGTCCACAGACATTAATTAACAAAATAAATGTAGACCTATTCTTAAGGTGAGAAACAACAACTACAACAATAACAACAAAAAGGCATTAAGAAATGAATAATTGTCCATTTGCATGTAAATGTGTAATCCCATCAGACAGCTGTCTTGTGTGCATATGCGTGTGTGCTTGTGTGTGAAAACACGTGGATAAAGGTTAATGTACAGCTTAATGTACCAGATTTGTTATATATTCCAATATGACAGGCTGACCAACAAATATCTTTATAATTGCAGTGCACTACTTTGACATTTATTCTAATGTAGCTCAGCGTGAAGTCTTTCAGAAAAAATGACTCCATGTTGCCTCCATTTGCCATCACCTTGTTTAAGTCCCTTCTCGTTCAGCCTCCACTGCCCACTTCTCAGAGCATGAATCAATACTTTAGTTTATAGCTTAGCAGCTCAAACATGTCAGTATGATGGAGGTCATTGGTTGCGAACCCATATTTCAGGGAATAAAGGGAGTAAAGTATAATAGTTGGCTGGTAATCTAAAGCTTCACTGTCCAGCCAATGTGTCGATCTCCTTCCTTTTTTGGTTCCCCTCTGTCTGCTTACGGAGATATAAGAGCAGCGTGAGTCTGCCAGGGTTTGATCCAAAGTTGGAGTGGAGGGGTGTTTTCTGCTAATATAAATACCACAGGACACACCCAACTATTACGTGCCTTTCAAAAATACTCCCACGTTTTCAACACATCCTTTTTTGGCAGAAAAAAACAAGGAGGTACTTGCACACACACACACACACACACACACACACACACACACACACACACTTGAAGTTTCAACTTTCCGGTGCTGTTTCCTTTCATATTTTGGATGTTCTGTTTTACTTTGTGAAAAAGAAAAAAACACACACATCTGGGTTCAGATCACCAAAGAGACAACACCAGGGCCCTCTCAGTGGTTTGTAATGGTGGTACAGATGTCCCCTGGGAGTGGCTGAGCGGTAATGCCACCCGGCTACAAAGCGGACTTGAAAATGATTGCCCAGTTAATTAGTGCTGTGAAAATATATATATATATATATATATATATATATATATATACATGTGCATTTCAGAGCTGCAGTCAGCCTAAAACCCTTGTGCTGTAATCTCACCCTTGCATCTCCATCAAAAGTCCCGAGTTGGGAGAGACTTGGATCACAGCGAGCTGTGTACTCTCTGATAATGCTGTTTCAGACCCTCTGCGGGCTCACATGAGCTTTTCATACGTGTTATTTATGTAATTATTATGCTCATGAATTGTGGATTGTCAACAGTAGTTTGAAGATGAAGCACTGTGTCAATTAAAGTGATCTGCATTTGAAGTTCGCATCATCCACCACTACAGAGGGAGCAGTTTCTCTGATGTGCAGGCATGAATACAAGCAAATGCATGTGATTAAATATTGTTTCCTATTATTGTTTACTTGGAGATTTCTCTGAAGTTAATTCAGAAACTCTTTCACAGTGGATCACTGTGAGCTGCACATCAGAGGGAGAACTTGCAATCAAATACTTTTGGTTTTTGGCTTTCTCATGGAAAGTTATTTTGGAGATTTATTTCAAACAGTTACTCTTGTGAGGCTGATCTAAAGCTTTAGAATTTTAGTAATGTGTGATTCTCTCCAGAGCCATCATCAAATCAGATGGAACCCAAACTTTCCACAACATGTGTTCAATCAAATACATGTGGGCTTCTTCGGGCGACATGTGCATCCGTTGTTGTTGTACCATGACTGATTTTGATTTTTCATTTAACACAATACACCTCTGAATTGGGGCGGTGTTACTGGGGGTCTTTGACTTCTTGATCCCATTTAAACCTGGTACCTGTGATCAGTATGAGGAAATGTGTCTAAATAATTACATTTGATTCATGGACTTATGCATTTATCAATCCCCATATCTTGACTCTGCCCGCATTGTGGCGGCATTAATATAAAAAAAAATTTGGAGGACCACACACACACACACACACACACACACACACACACACACACACACACACACACACACACACACACACACACACACACACACACACACACACACACTGTGGCTGTCTAACCCCTAGGTCACACTGTATCCCATCTTGTTCATCTCAACAGATCACATGAAGGAGCTCTCTGCTGCTTTAGGCCTTTCATTTCTCACTCTCCAGCACATTTTGGATATGACTCTGTTCCAAGAGACGAGTGTTTACAGCTTTCAGACGACTTGGTGACTATGTGTTCCAAAAAACAAACAAGGTCTCAAGGCCTTAAAGAGCTCATAAACACAATGCAATCCCAGGGCACAGCTAATCATCACAGCAAGCCAAAGTAATTAAAAATGAACACTGTACAAATTATCTCTGTTCACTTGCTTTAGCTAATAGAAGGAAGGGAAGGAGGAGTGAGGGCGCAGGGATACTTAAGAACTTTGAGGTTTCAGAAAACAAACTTTGCCAGGCATTCTTTAGACTTTGTTTGGCCAAGTCTGAATCAAAGCGAGTGGACAATCTTCCCTTTCATCTCTCTGAGGCTGTGAAGGAACAGACTGTGTCCTTCCATGGCTGTGAACTTGTAGAGCTTAGCACTGTGAAGGCCACGATTTTTTTCTTCTGAGGGTCGTCTTTTGAGTGTATTTTTTTTCCCCCTCTCCAACCTTTTGAGCTACATCTTCTTGACTTTAAATTAAGTGCTTCAGTCTCTTGAGGATTCAGAGCTTTCATGTCACTGTTTGTCTTGAGATGTAAACCTGATGACTTGACCACATACACTTGGAACTGCAGAAAGAATATTCAGTCTCTATTGTATTCACTCATTATTCTATTCAGTAAAGATAACATAACAAAGAGAATACATACACTTTTGTGCTGACGATCCATACCATAATACTCAATACATTTTGAGTTACACACAGTTCATGGTCACAAAACACTGTCATGAAGCATGCTCAGTAATATAATTCTGATTTTGCAACATGATATTATACTGTACAAGCTGGGGCTGATTCCTTTTCATTAAGCTCATTGATAATGTAAATTAAAATCAGACTTCTAATGCTACAAAAGTGGTAGAGTCTAATTGATCTTGGGATCTTTATGGCAAAACATCAAAACATCTCTAATCTCTATACATTGTGGAATAAATCCATGTATTTGGTTAAATTATAACACACATGATGAAAGCACAAAATATACAAATCACTGTACTTTCACAGTACTAACTGCAAGCCGTTGTACGATAGAGTACGTCACTCAGGGATTGTTTTCCTTCTTTACTCATGTCTACTTGCCCATTTACTGCTGTTTTGTTGAAATTAGAATGAAGATGGGATTGAGAGGACCTGACTGTGAGAATTCAATTCAATTTAATTTATAGTATCAAATCATAACAATGGTTATCTCAAGACACTTTACTGATAGAGTAAGCTACTGGTGTCAACCATACCAACAACACATGACCTGGAAGAACATCTAGAGACATTCATTTTGTCAGAGAAACTGTAATTGTGTAAACTAACATATAGCATCAGTGTTAATAGATAGATAGAACCAAGTATAATTTGCACAACAATGGAGAGAGATGATTCTCAATTAAGTGTTAAATGTCTGATTTGTAATTTGTCCACATAAACAAATTAGAAATAATAGAGGACCCGGGATGGAGTTTTGGGGAACACCAATAAATGCTAAAGATGAGTTTAATTTTCCAATGCTGACAGAAGCACTTTAACTAAGGCATTATATGAACACCGTAAGCACAGATCATGTATGCACTTTGATGATCATGGATGTTTTCACAACTGCTACAGCTGTTGTGCTATCATGTTGTCATATATTTGCATCTTTATTTATAAGCCAGTACCAAATCTAAAGATCTAAAGATGGAATCTAAAGATGGTTTTAAAAGTAGCATCTCTAAATACACATGACTGTCAAGCTAAATCAAAGCATAATATAACATTAAGAACTTGTACCAGCAAACCATTAAGATTTCTTACTATCTTCAAGTATGACATGATCTGCTCCTCAGGTCACTGGCAATTGGATCCCTCCAAACTTGCAGGGACATGGTATTGAGGGGTTAAAGGTGCCCTGCCACACAAAATCCTTTTTACTTGCACTCTCTGAAATATGTTAGATCCACATGTGTTTGTGTTATGTCACGAATGTGAAAATGAAAATGAACTGCTACCTCATCTGTCAGCTCTAGCCGCTGAAAAGAAATACGCTGAGAAATTAGGCCATTTACAAAAGCTGGTCAGTCTGACATCATGTTGCCTCATTCCTATTCATGAGCTTGCCCAGTCGCGCTGGGTAAAGGATGCAGACAACCAGGCTCTCACGGGTTAGCTGTCAGCCAATGACAGTCAAGCAGCTTAGCTCATTGAATATTATTGAGAACTGGGACAAATCGAGCTGAGTTGTCCTGCAGGCTTTCTTTACCACACTATAATTGTTTGAAACAAGGTAACCAAGGCATTTTTTCCACAAAAAAATGTTACATTGTTCATGGTAGAATTTCAGACATTACCGCAAAGCAATGAAATATGTGTTGCAAGGCACCTTTAAAAGCATTGCACCTGTGCATATGGTGGTAAGGGATCCTTGGAGGTTCCATAAGAGCACACAGAACCCACTATTTCATCCGTTCACCATACATGATTTACAGTACAGTGAATAATAGAAATTCCTGCACCCAAGCCTACCCTGACCCAGCTGTGCCAGTGTTTGGCCAGCCGGCCAGAGGAATAAGAGGAATCCCTGGTGCTCTGTGCTTAGTGCTGCTAAACAGGCTTTTGTATGTGCTATACACAATGCTCCATCACTGGCACTTTGGACAGCGTGAGGGCTCTGCTGCCAAGGGAGCTTCTAGCTGTTGTTCTTTTCATCTAAGTTAAGCCACTTGGCCCGCGGCAGAATGGACATGGAGAAGAAAAGACGACCGGAGAGGCTTGTGGGAGATGGCAGGATTCCTCCCCGTCTCCCTCTGGGACATGTTTCTCCTACATTTTATCCTCACACCCTTGGTCTGATTTACCATGAATTCTTTGGAACACTTTGGTACCGCTTAATTTACATGTATGCCAACAGGCTTTTAATGTATTTAAAACTTGGATGATGTTCAAAGGACACTATAATTCCTCTGAAATAGGCCTTTTGAAGGCTTTATCTTGCTCTTTCTCTTGTGGCTAATCTTGAAGCCCCTCCGTATGCCAGAGCAATTTTTCTAATGCCAATTAAGCTTGACATTAGCATAAAACAGCTTTTAAAGTTTTTCTTTTTCTTTTTGAATGAAAGAGTGATGTTAAACGAATGCTTCTTTACCTTCCATTCGGGCTGTCCTTGGAGTTTCAACATTGAGCACCCTTTGTAAAATAAAGGATCCCTGTCTTTGTTTCTTTTGTCTTGATATCAAGATTTAGAATTATGAAGGCCAAAATCTCCCTTAATAACAACTCAAGGACTTCCGGCTGAGCGTGTGATGGAGTAGTCACGTTTAGAGAGGCTCCGCTTCCTCCACCAAATAAATACAAATTGAGACTATATATTTCTCGTGAGACAACTGGGAATCTAGGCGGTGACTGTTGTTAACGTGCAGCGGCATCATGGTGAAGCCGAATAAAGCCAAAAACACCGAAAGACAAGCTACAGCCGGAGAAACGAGCGACGAGACGGAAGCTAACCCGCTAACAGCTAGCAAAGATCAAAATGCGGCGACAGACAAGGCGCCGACAATGACGGACGTCATGGCAGCTATTAACAGACTAAACCAGAATGTCGACTGTAAATTCGAGTTGCTCAATGAGTCCATTGCTGGTCTGAAACAGACACTGGACGCTGTGGAGCAAAGAGTTATCTCAAACGAAGGAGGGCTGAACGAACATGAGGCCCGAATTAAAAAACTGGAGGATCAGTGTTCAAGATGGACAGAGGAGGCTAGATTGCTCAGCGGCGAGTGGACGACCTGGTGGCTAGATCTAGACGACAAAACATTCGGATAATAGGTGTTAAAGAAGGTTTGGAAAAAGGCAACCCAACGGATTTCGTTTCGAAACTTATTCCAGCACTACTGGGAGAAGAAAACTTCGGCAACAGCACTGTTAAAGTGGATCGGGCTCATAGGGTCCGTGCTAGGTCCGCGGTGACCGACGGTCCTCCTCGTCAATTTATTGCCAGGATTCATCACGACTCAATAAAGGATCAAATATTGAGGCTTGCTTCACAGAAATTCCCTTTACAACACGAGGGATCACGCATCTTTATTTTCCCGGACCTGGGTCCAGCCGTGATGAAACAACGACAGCGATTCGACAACATAAGGTCCAGATGCAGAGCTGCAAAGGTGAGATGCGGATTCCGGCATCCAGCGACATTTGTTGTCTCGGTAGGAGCGGACAAACGCACATTCAACAACCCAAAGGACGCGAGAAGTTTTTGGACAAAAACGTGCCGCTAGGCTAGCGGATGGGAATTTGAAAGGACAAAACGACAATTTTCATGTCAGGTTAACACTGACTGTCTCAGTTCCACTCACTTCTCACATTCTACAGCACTGGAGGAAGCGGACTTGATGGTATGTTACTAGCTCGGAGGGTTCGGACTTGTGGGATGTTGGTTCTCAGAGGGAATGTGTGAAGGGAGGTAGTGGGCCCCGGAGGACTACGCAGGGTGTTACGTTTACGGTATGTTCAAATGCAGCTGTTTACCTTTTTTACAATTCAACTTTGGCGGTACGTTTACTTATGTACTTGGGCAATATCAGGCACTTATATGAGCAGGGGATGTAACATGCCTTTGAGTATGGGTGACGTCACAAGGATAGTGAGCTGGAATGTGCGAGGATTAAATCACCCAGTTAAAAGAGGGAAAATTTTGGCACAATTAAAAAGCTTGAAGGCTGACGTAGTGTTTCTCCAGGAGACACACATCAAGTATACTGCTAAAAACAAACTATGCATGGGATGGGGATCACAAACATATCAGTCAAACTTTGGCGCCAGAGCTCGAGGGGTAGCCATAATTATTAAGAAGAACGTCTTGTTTGATCACAGGTGCACAGTCGGGATCCAGAAGGCAGGTTTTTAATCGTTTCGGGACACTTAACTGTGTCCCCGTCACACTAATAAACATATACGGTCCAAACTTTGATGACCCTGCATTTATCCAGAAGGTTTTGCGTAAAATTCCTGAGGTAGGTGAGACAAACATAATTATGGGAGGGATTTTAATTGCGTCCTTGACACTTCATTAGATAAACAAACATCAAGGTCTACTACTAATAGCAAATCCAGTGACAAGCTAAAAATGCTATGCAGGATCTAGCTTTAGTTGACATTTGGAGGCTACTTAACCCCAACGCCAGAGCTTACTCCTTTTTCTCTCAGTTCACAATTCCTACTCTAGGATTGACTTTATCCTGCTGGACTCTAAACTTCTCTCCAGTGTTGTGACTACACAATATCATAATATCTTGATAAGTGACCATGCTCCCATGTCACTGGACATCAGATTTAACATTCATAGAGGTGAATGCACTTGGAAATTTGATAACACAATTTTGAAAGATAAAAGTTTTCTGGACTATATGTCGGTCAGACTGCCAGACATTATTGCCACCAATGATACGGGGGACGTGGATGATTCAGTTCTTTGGGAATCAATCAAAGCAGTGCTTAGAGGGAGCATTATATCCTATGTAGCAGGAAGGAGAAAACAAGCAGGAAAGAGGTTAGTGGAGCTGGATGAATCTATTTCTCAATTGGAGCATCTCTACAAAACCTCGGCAGATCCAGATACATTGAAATCCATTGTCTACCATAGAGATGAGTACAATACAATTCTATCCGCACAGGTTTGCAAACAGATGAATATAATTAAACAGAAGCAATTTGAAATAGGAGATAAACCTCAGAAACTGCTGGCATGGCAATTGAGAAAGGCCCAAGCCTCTCGGGCCATACTGAGAATAAAATCGGACACAGGGATCATCCTTACTGACCCTAAGGAAATAAACAAACGTTTTATGGAGTTCTATTCAGAACTGTATAAGTCAAACTGTAACCATGACACAGACGTAATCAGGACATTTCTCTCAGGGCTGGACCTCCCGCATCTTAGTAGTGAAGCACAGGCGGTGTTAGACGGGGACATCTCCATCGCAGAGATCGCAGAAGCAATTACGGAATTTCCAAATAACAAAGCACCTGGCCCGGATGGGTTCACCATTGAGTTCTATAAGTGCTTCTCTAAGGAGCTGTCTCCACTACTGCTGCGAATGTTTAAACATGCAGCATCTGTTGGTCAATTACCTCAAACGCTTTACAAGGCAAACATCTCTTTAATCTTGAAAAGGCCCGCAACGAGTTGGATGCCTCATCTTACAGACCAGTGTCATTGCTCCCTAACGAAACAAAGCTGATTAGCAAGATTCTGGCCAACCGATTGAAAACTTATATCCACGCGATCGTGCACCCTGATCAAACCGGTTTTATTCCCAATAGACACATTCACACCAATTTACGACGCCTGTTCAATATACTATACGCTGAACACAATACAGAGTCAGTTTTGATCTCAGTGGACGCTCAGAAGGCCTTTGATCAGGTCGAGTGGCCATATATGTATGAAGCCATGGAGGCTTTTGGCTTTGGGAAGGGGTTCATTGATTGGATACGTATTATATATGCTCACCCTACGGCTAGTGTAATCACAAACCAGAATATCTCTCCTCAGTTCCCTTTATACCGAGGCACCAGGCAGGGGGACCCTCTCTCCCCTTTCTTGTTTGCCCTGGCCATAGAACCACTGGCCGCCGGCATACGAAATCACCCTAGAATATCACCAATCTCTATTAAGGGGCAGATGCATCATCTGTCAATGTATGCGGATGACGTTTTGCTCTACGTGTCTAACCCATGCAAGTCTTTACCTGCAATTATGGAGCTGTTTACCCACTTTGGGTCTTTCTCTGGGTTTCAAATTAATTGGGATAAAAGCGAATTAATGCCTATATATTTGAAGGAAGATAGCTCTGCACTGAACTCGGTACCCTTTAAAGTTACTAAAGACAGGTTCACGTATCTGGGGGTCACTGTTACTAGGAAATCTGCACGGCTACTCGAAGAGAATTGGAATTTGAAAATAACGCAATTGAAGCGGAACATAGATTTCTGGAAGACTCTTCCACTTTCACTGGTCGGTAGGGTGAACGCCATTAAGATGGTGGTTCTCCCACGATTCTTATATTTGTTTCAATCGATCCCATCATGCATTCCTCAGAGCTTTTTTAAGAAATTAGACTCTATTATAATCCCCTTTATCTGGCAGTATAAAGCAGTGCGAATAAACAAGAAACACCTATGTAAAACAAAAAAAGAGGGTGGCTTTAGTCTCCCAGATTTCAGATACTACTATTGGGCCGCACATTTAAACATGTTGGCGTTTTGGAGAAGTGGTACATTTGGGGAGAGCATCGTTGGACATCCCCCTGCCTGGCTTCCCATAGAACAATCAGTCTGCCGTGGGACCTCTCTTCCGGCTCTACTAAACAGCCCTGTTAAGACGGACAAATCTTTATATGAAGGGAACTTTCTAGTACACAGCTCTTTGAAAGTCTGGAAGCAAATTAAACGGCACTTGAAAGCCCCAGATATGTTCATAGACAGCCCTATCTGCAACAACCATGCCTTTAAACCTTCAGGGATGGATCCTGTGTTTGCTCAATGGAGGGAATGGGAGTGAAATGCTTGAAGGACTTGTATCTAGGGGACAACTCATGTCCTTTGATCAGTTAAGGAACAAATATAACCTCCCAGCCTCACACCTTTTCCGATATCTGCAGATCCGGCATTTTATAAGGTCTAGCCTGTCCGAATCTTTAGACCTGCCACGGCACCCCACACTCGAAAATATAATTGAGATCCAGCCAGGCAGCAAAGGAGCAGTGGCAGCCTTATATCAGACGCTGATCAACCATGAAACAATCAGCACAGATAGATCAAGAACTGAATGGCAGTCAGAACTGGGGGTGCCCCTCAATCAGGAATTTTGGCAATCATGTCTTGCAAACATTCACAAGTGTTCAGTGAATGTGAGACATAATCTAATACAATTTAAAGTAATACACAGGTTGCACTACTCAAAAGTTAAAGTTAGCAAAATGTACCCCAGTGTTTCTGCATTATGTAATAAGTGTAAGTCTCAAGAGGGCACCCTCACACACCAGTTTTGGACTTGCCCTAACCTCTTCTCATTCTGGTCTTCAGTATTTGATTTCTTCTCAAAAGCCTTAAACAAGCAGTGGAAACCCAACCCCTTGATTGCCATTCTGGGGTCTACAAATGACACTGTTGTGAACTCTAGCAGGGACAAATGGCCTGTTTATTTGGGTATGATTCTGGCTAAAAGAATTATATTGCGATTGTGGAAGTCCGAGGCAGCGCCCTCATTTGAGATGTGGTTGAGGGAGCTGGGGGAGGTCCTCCATCTGGAGAAGCTCAGATTTACAAATTCAGGGAGGAAAAGCGTATTTAATAGGGCATGGGGTCCGATTTTAAAACACTTAGGGGGTCTTAAGGGGGGTAGCGGTGTGATTGACTAAGGTTTGCTTTTGGTTCTTGTAACTAAGTCCTGATATTTGCTATGATGTTTCACCTTATTGAACTGCCATATAACTACAATTTGTACATTTTTGTTGCTGCTTATTGTTGTTGATGTTGTTGTTATTGATGTTATGTTATTTTATGGATAAGAAAACTGAAAAAATTATGTTGCTTGTATGAACAAGTGTGGTCTGTACCCAAGTTTGAACGGCAATAAACATACTGTCAAAAAAAAAAAAAAAAATAACAACTCAAACTTTTTCTTTTTTTCTAATTGGAAGTCCCTGTGGTACAACATTACACATTCTGCTTTGTGTCCAAATTAAGGTTATGCCATTAATGCAAAACATATTGGCAGTCTCTTTCATTTCTCCCAAGAACTGTAGTAATTGCCACAGACTGCTAGGAATCAATTAATTACCATTAGGGCTTCATTCCAGCACACAGCGAAACACACAGAAAATGGCTTTTCATTAGCCACAAATGTGCAAATGTGACCCAGGGAAGAAACATAAAGTCTTAGCAGATTTTTTGAATTTTCAGTGAAAGTTAAAAGCCTTGTTCTTTCTCCACATGGTGAGCGGGGACACATTCCACTCCTAAGGAAAAAGTGCATGTCCCACTCATGGGAGCATTGTAGGAAAACTCAAGCTGTTGTTTTATTGAGTTGTTGTTAGTCAGAGCTGAGAACAGTGGGACCAAACAAATCTTACTTTGTTTGGATTATTCAAATTAGGATAAACAGCTTCATTTACCAAGTCTTTGAAGTGAAATTGTTTATTAGAAATCTAAAGGCAGTGGTGGTGATGAGGAACGAGGAACTTGAAGACAAAAACAACAATGCTGGCTCATACACATTTGTAAATAGTTGCGACTAGTTGCAAGTTTATCCTATGGTTCATTTGCCACATGACAATAGAAAAATAACTGGAAGTTAGGAACAACAAGAATGATGGCTTCATGCAGGCACAGTGGGTGTACTACTGTATATTTGGATACATCCAGAAATGGATTTTCACTGCAGCTAAACTAAATGCTTACCGCTGGATGGTGTTTTAAGCCCCCAACGTCGACTTCCAGGCCATGCTGCAACCGTTGACTTCAAGGCACCTAACCCTAACTTAACCCAGACCTAACCCTAACCATTGCCTAATCCTAGTGCCTTCCAGGCAGCGCTGCCTAAACACCAAACACCATGCTTTCCCCAAATTAATAGTTTTACACTGGCCTCTCCATAATAGTAAACTATGCAAACACTGCATTACTCTATTGTCTCATTTACACAATTTCCATTTAATTCCTATTTAGGTTTCTCATTAAGCCATGACAATAATGCAACATGTACAATACCAGGGCCATGAAACTGACACACATAGAATGCAGCCATAATTAATGTAAATTAAATGGAAGGAGTCCCTGTCTGTGTGTTTGTCTGTCCTTTGATTTTCTCAACACCCATTCATCCAAGCGACTTCAAAATCAGCGGTTCTACTGTTGAAGACCCAAGGAAGGGTCGAGTTTAAAGTTATTTGGATAAGCGGTTCTAGATAAAGCTGCGAGCCACAACACTGGAGGTCAAGAAATCCACTCATTTCCGAACAGGAACATTTTCAATGAGCACTGCAATAGTGTTATTAATTACACATGTGCTTTTCCTGCTACAAAAAACAAAAATGTGTGCAGTGAAAAAAGGCCTATATATCTGAAAATGTATCTACTTTCTGCTTTGATGAAAGTTGTCAAGGTTTAATGGAAATCTAATATAGCATTGGACATAGTGTGCAGCCATTTGTTCTTTAAGCCCCTGCAGAGCTACAGTGGTGCTCAAAAGTTTACATACACATGCTTAAGTTGACTAAAAAGAGGAATAAAAAAATCATGTTTTGGAAATTTATTTTAATACCTAAATTAAAAAATGAGGTAAAATCCAACCTTTAAGGACACCAATTTTTTTTGAATGAATAACGTATTGTAAATAAATAAATGTTCTTATTTAAAATACAGGGGTCATAAGTATACATACCCCTATGTTAAATTCCCATAGAGGCAGGCAGATTTTATTATTAAAGGCCAGTTATTTCCTGGATTCAGGATATTATGCATCCTGATAAAGTTCCCTTGGCCTTTAGAATTAAAATAGCCCCACATCATCACATACTCTTCACCATGCTTAGAGATAGGCATGGTTTTATTTCAGTTAGACTAATACCTGGTTTGATTTGCATTGAGAGATGATTTTATAGAAAGTATCCCATGCCTATCTCTAAGCATGGTGAAGAGTATGTGATGATGTGGGGCTATTTTAATTCTAAAGGCCAAGGGAACTTTATCAGATGCATAATATCCTGAATCCAGGAAATAACTGGCCTTTAATAATAAAATCTGCCTGCCTCTATGGGAATTTAACATAGGGGTATGTATACTTATGACCCCTGTATTTTAAATAAGAACATTTATTTATTTACAATACGTTATTCATTCACAAAGAAAATTGGTGTCCTTAAAGGTTGGATTTTACCTCATTTTTTAATTTAGGTATTAAAATAAATTTCCAAAACATGATTTTTTTATTCCTCTTTTTAGTCAACTTAAGCATGTGTATGTAAACTTTTGAGCACCACTGTATTGTTCACTTTTATGGCCTGATTAGACCACTTCTCACTGAGCTTGATTGACAACTTCCCGACTTTACTGTGAGTTTGTTTCACTTGTTATGGCAGGTTAACATACACAAACAGTCTATTTCACTGTAACTTTGTATGCCTTAAAAAGGTATAACTTAATAACTCACCCGGTTATATCAATTAAGATGTAAAGCAGTAGAATTAATCCAATTCAATTCCATTTTATTCATAGTATCAAATCATCACAAAAGTTATCTTGAAACACTTTACAGATTGAGTAGGACCACATTCTATAATTTACAAAGTCCCAACAATTCTAGTAATTCCCCCAAGAGCAAGCAATTAGTGCAACAGTAGCAAGGAAAAACTCCCTTTTAGGAAAAAACCTTGGACAGACCCAGGTTGTTGGTAGGCGGTGTCCCATGCAGCATTGAAATCTGCACCAACAATAAAACGTGTTAATTTAAAATGTTAACTCTAGCATTTGATTGGTGAGCGTATTATAGAAATTGCCATCAAAACATTTGGCACATAAGCTGACACAATTTTTCTGGCACCATTCTATTGTGGAGATCACAATCCTGCCTGTATCATCTAACCAAGAGGATAACACTTTAACCCTTGTATTGTCTTCACTTTTGGGACCCTCTTGTATGCCTGGGGTCAAATTGACTATGAAAAACATAAGTGGTCATATCCAGAATAATTTTCTGAATTGAGTCAGGAATACATGTTTATCACAGAAAAATAAGGTAAGGCCATTGATTTGCAGGTAGAAAAAATGTACTTGTACCACTTTTCTTCTTGTAAAAATTTGAAATGGGTTAATTTGACCCGAATACCACACAAGGGTTAAGTAGGAGATTCTGTGGCTACACAACAATGGCTACTCCTTTTGTTTAGAACTTGCTGAGGAGGATGCAGTTGTATGATTGGATCTATTGGCCAAACAGCTGGTATCCGCCTGCAGCAAATATGTCTCCTGTAATAATGCAATGGCAACATTTCTCCTTCAATATACAAAACATGTAAAACACAGAACAAGTACATATGAGACAGTGACACAAAAGGGAAAGCGAGAGGAGGGGGAACGTGGCCAGAAGGATAACACTCAAATTAGGTCTGTGATCAAGATTGGATATGGGGCAGCAAAAAGGAACACTAGCCCATAATTACCTGGTTGCAACAGCAACTGGTTCCACACTAAATTAACATAAAAATAAACACATATCTCATCAACAAAAAAAGAAACAAAAAGCACAAAATAGCAAGCACATTGAAAAGGAAACTCTAGCCCAGCAGTGGCCCAGCTAACCTATGGAGAGTAGGCCATATTAAACTAGATCGACTTAGCATTCACAGTCTCTGTAATCATACCAGATAACTAAATCTACTAACTAACTAATTATAAGTTAATAAAATCAGAACAGATTAAGAGGAGAAGACAAACCAATAGTCCATGTTCATCAGGCAGTTGTGGCAGTCCTGATCCTCTTCCACGGTGCCATCCGTGACAGAATCCGATGCGTTGGTTCTCCTTGTCGCAGCAGGAGGATGGGGCGCAGCCAGGTTCACATAGTCCTAAGCATCCCCGGCGGAGATAATGGTTCTATACTTGATGCCTTCCCTGCTCTTTAGGATTGCCGGATAGCAGGAAAAAATCTAGACCCTTGACTTGTGCTGAATCCATGGTTTCATAAAAACTTGCCGTCGTTTGACCGTGTAGTTGCTGTAATCCGGGGAGAAGTGGATATTCCAGCCCCTGACGACAAGAGGAGAGTTCCGTGCAGCCTGTCTGCCTGGTCAAGTAGCGAATGATTTGTAGTGGTATTTTTCTTTGGGCTATCAATTTAAATTTGGTGGGCTCTCATAATCTCGATCTGCACATCTGCTAAAAACCACTTAGGCAAGGAGAGCCACTGGATAGCGTTAGAACCTTCTAACCCTTTTTCAACCCGACGATGCAGATATTGAATCTTCGGTTCGAAGTAGCTTTTCTGTTTCTCCAGGAATGCCTCTGCAATAGCATCAGTATCAATGCATGGGCTCGGCTCTTGTTTGCCATTCTGCTTTAAGTAACTCTATCGAGCAAAAAGTGGTAGAATATTGGAGTTGGAACCATATAAAACAACTCTCTGGCCAGGCGATTACATCCTATAAAAACCTTTTTTTAATTATTAAAGACAAAAATATTGGTGTAAAAAATAACATTTATTACATTAGTGTGGTTTATGAGAATGACTGGGACACAATCTTTTCCTGCATCCATCATCCAGTCCTTGTAGTTGATGTTCATCAGATCCACTCAAGTGTAATGTGTGCTTGTTGTGTATGTACCTTGGAAATGTGTTCCTGCCAATTTTCTGAGATGTTTTCTTGATCCTCCCTGTCTGCCTGTTACTAGCCATCACAAGCGTGATCTCGACAAAGTAAACTGCCTTTCAACTCTACCTGCAGCATATTTTGCCCTTGTTGCTTGTTGTGTTACCTGCTGTCTAACTGACAGTTTGATTGTAAAGTATTGATACTCGGAAACAAGCCCAGCAAGCCAAGGCTCAAAATCATTTTTGGATTTGAGATGATTTAATAAGTACATATCTTTGAATTCTACATATTTTTCATCAATCTGCTGGGTTAAATGCCAAAGCAGCACTTTACTGCCAGATATATTTCTCCAGCAAGTATAATGGGTCCTTAAGCTGAAAAAGGTACTTCAGTGATATCAGTTTAATGGGAAAAAGTGACCAATCCATCAACAATGACTGAAGACAACATACAATATCTGCAGTGTGAAGATGAAGTGTAAAGCTTTTGCTGTTCTGGCACAAAAGCTGGTTTCTGAGTTACGTAAACTCAGACAAAGTGCTTCTCACACATTCCTAAAAAAGTTGAAAAGGAGAGTAGTGCTGACAGGGAACAGGTCTCCAAGTAAAGAGGCTTTGAGATAACTTCTGAAGAGTCCTTAAAACATGTCTCTCAACCTTCTTTTGTGTTTCTGTCTCGTTATCTGTTCCTTTAATCACTTTGCTGTTCCTTTGTGACGCTGCTGTGACTGTGCTTTGCTGCTATCACTGTGCTTTGCTGCTATCACTGCACTGCTACCGGGCAAATCCAAGCCAAGTCACCGCCTCAGAACAGAGCAACCAGAATCACAGTAAGAGAGACATTAAAAGGAGGGCCACATAAAGTCTCAGTCAAAGCCAGATGAATACAAAAGCAAACAAGATAAATTCAAAAACTTCAGAATTTTCTTGAAAGGAAATAAAGAACCTTTCCTGTCTCAAAGTATGAGACAGAGCCACAACCACCCCTCAAAAAAGTGGGAGTGCAACCCATTAGCAGCAAGTCACTCACACTGATCATCAGCATTAGAAAGTGCTTTCAACTCTGCTGGCTGTCAGCAACACTGGCGGCTTGGAAGAGCTTTAGCTTTGACTCTGAATCTTAGTAGAGGGCTGTGGTCGGCAATGACAAAATCAGTTTGAACTCTTGTATGGAGGATCTCTTAAAAGGGGTTTTGGATCAAAGCAGCCTAAGTGGGTCAAAATTACCTTGACCATCTGAGAACAGTCACATTTGAAAGGGGGGTGGAGGTAATCTGCTATGTAGAGGGTAGATTAACATTTTGCAGAGAAGATTCCTCTCAAAGACGTCAGATCAAAGCAGAGCGAACCTTTTATTTCTTCTCCTCTGACGTTCCATTGACTCAGTGTTAATTTGGTAATTTGGCTGGTGCTTTACTTTGCATGTAGCAATGTGAAAATGTGTTTACCTTTTCAGTGTTTGGAGAAACGTCTGGGGGCCTCCAATTGCTTTGCTTTTCATATGAAATACAACAAAAGAATCCAACGTTTATTTTGGTCTTTAGGAATATGGATGTGCTCAGTATCACTTCCAGTATGTGATGGTGTAAACCTTGCAGTGAGAAATGTTTTATTTGCACAATTCTGAGAGGAATTGCTGTGAGTGCACCCAGTCTGCTTTCATTTGGAATAAATACTGATATTTAAAAGGTCAGACTGGAGACAGATTGGCACAGTACTGTAAATGCAGTACAAATTTGCACAATGCAATTTTAATGTTTACCCTTTCTTTTAATTCTCTTTTTAGTCATGCCAACTGCGTGTCTTTATGGATGGCAACACCAGTTGTTTGGTCAGTCCAGACTGATCTCAACAACTATTGAATATATACTGGTAAGACATTTTATCTAAACATTAATAGTGCCCAAAGGATAAAGCCTAATGACTTTGGTGATCTCCTGACTTTTCTTCCAACTATGGAGATAACATTTGTGGTTTTGAGTGGAATGTCTGTTGAACTATTATGGGACAGTCAGGAAATTTTTCAGCACACATATCATCCTCTGGGTGCTCCGGTTCCCCCACCATCAAAAAACATATGCTAGAACATGTGCTTAAACATGTGCCCTTAATCATGGCACTGGCACTGTAAATTGCTGCCCACTGCTACCTTGAGGGATGGGTTGAATGCAGAGAATGAATTTCGCTACGTGTACATGTTATTGTGACAATAACGTAGCTTTACCTTCACCAAAGAGCTGTCAGCATGATTTTTGCTCTTTTTCATCCCTGTTATGACTTAAGACTGATTTTAAGGTTTGTAAGTGTCTTTATCTCACCTTGCTTTTTGTAAACTGGTAAAGGTCAACATCAGCCCTTGCCTCTCTCACCATCAGTGTGAGCTTTGTAGAAGAGAGGCAAGGTCTCAGGAACAACCTAATCCAGCCAGTCCAGGCGAAAAATGGTTTGGTATTGAAGCAGTAATGAGCCATGGCAGTTACTCAATGGGAGCTCTGTATGAGCAAATGGACAAGAGGAAAGGAGCCATAATAGATTAAAATCAGACAATTTTTTCAGACAAATACCTGTTTGCTGTTTGCTAGCTCCTCCTGAGGACCTGTCGGCTCTGTTTACACCACCCTTAGCTTTACTGTTTCTTTTAACTCTTTCTGCAAAAACCAGTGCTGTGATCATCTTTTTGATTTTCTCCACTTTTAATGAACTACAAATATGTATCTGTATTAGAATCTGAGTCTCATCATAACAATTTGCACATGCATTTTTAATTGGTTTTGTTTAATAGCAACAATTTATGTGGCTTCTTTCTTTAATCATACTTTTTAATAAATGGTTGCACTGACGTCACTCCACAGCCTACCCCCCGGCCCCCCGGACTCTCTTCTTCCCTCCTACTGTGCACATTATGCAATCTGTTATATAATGCCTAAAAGGACAATGGAATTCTGTGCAATTTTATACAGTGCAATATTTAATATTTAACCATTTAATTTCATTACTGTGCAATATTTATTTATTATATAGTACTTAACCATTTAATTGCATTACAGTGCAATATTTATTTATTTGTTGTTAATACCTAACTATATTTCACACAATGTGCACACAAAGCTATTTTATATATGTATATAGTTGCTCTGAGGACTCCACTCTGCATTCTCTGCACCTACCTACCATCTACCTATACTTTATATTTTTATATTTTCTCTCAGGACTCTGCTCTGCACTACCTACTTACACTTTATATTTTTATATTTTATTTCCTTACATTTTGTATTTTTATATTTTGTGTCAACACTGTAAAGGGGTTGCTTCAATCTCAATGCACAGGTACTGCACTTGTGTATAAAGACAATAAAGGCATTCTATTCTTTTATTCTAGTCTGTTAATGACAGAGGGAAAATCGTTTACCTAACGGGGGATTTACTGACATGATCTAGCCTCAGTTCATTAGCAGAGGTAATTTTTGTTCAACTGAAGCCGTGCTAATTCCAGCCTGGCCTTTCGTACATGCGAGGCAGCCCTTTAAAGACGGCTCGCTTTTGAAGCCTGCTGGTCGAGCTGTTCAAAGCTGCAGCTGTTTTGGGTGGTGTTTGACAGCTTTAATTGATGTTTATTTTGGCATTGAGTTTCATTCCTTTCATGCAAATGTCCCGCACGCAGTGAAATGGGTCAGGGCAGCACTAGGTGGGCAAAGTTTGTGTGTACCAGGATAAGAGCAAAGTGCTTAACGAATTTACATTTTAGATCACAGAATCTCAACAAGCAGAGCACAACAATCAAGCAGTCACACTAATGCTTAAAATGAAAAATGTCTCTCTTTGATTAGATAAAGGATGATAAAAACATTGTACTAACATACTAAAATACTATGTGTATGTTTTTTTTATTAAAAGAACCAGATTACGAGACTATACTATTGATTTACCAGTTTGTGTTTTGTGAGACAAACATCCATCCGATGAACTTTTCTCTTAAGAAGTTAGTTTTTTTCATTTTTTTCCACGTATGATATCTGTATAAGCGCTTTGACTATGTTTTGCTGTGGTGTTGCCCACCTGTAGACCTGCTGAGATCCAGCCGCCCCTCAGACATTCTGGCTCACCACATGTTCCCCCCACCTCCACCTCCAACTCCCACCCCCATCCTGCCATGCTTTTCCATGCAACAGGTCTGACATCACCATGGAAGCACGCAGGGGCCTCCTCATCTGCTCCCACTTACGGCCTTGAAAACTCCTCCACAGGAAATACTTCAAACTGTTATGAAACCGAGAGGAACAACCTGAGACCTCAAGAAAACAAACCAGTGACGAGGCTCGGCAGCGGTCCTGGCAAGGTGTGGATCTGTGTGTGATCGGCTTACAACACTTCAAATTAAGGCATCAGTAGGGCTTAGAGGATATTGACAGATGGAGTATTATGAATGTTGAAATGTAAGATATTTGACATAGAAAGCAAAGTCTGGATGTGAAAGAACAGCAATATAATGTTGGTTGTCCTCCCATTCCCGCTACATTTGTTTGAGAATAAACCGTCTAACTGACTTGTATTTGAACCTTTGCAGTTTCCTGTGCCAAGTACATAGGAGGCCATAAATCCAAAAGGGTCAGCAAATGGCCTTTTCATATTTGTTGCCATTTTTGGTTCAGCGTCAACATCTTTATATCCTCACAGATTTATCCTGAGCCATTTCTAAATGTTTCAAAAGCATTTCTGTTTTGATAGATGTAGGGAGATTTGTACTTCGTACAGAGAAAACATGCCTAATCTTGGATTAAGCGGCACTACCATTTTAAGGTCAGAGGTCCACTCGCAGTCATCATAAATCAAAGTCAGATACAGTAGAGTAGAAATAACAAAGATACCATGGAAGGCCATTTTTGTCTGCTGTGGTCACAGTTGCATTGAGATGTAGACATTTTTATACTGTAACAGAGCCAACGTAATTTAAGTGGAATTTGGAATAACAAACAAAACATGAACATTGTGATGGATCACATTCAAAACAAAATCAACACAACTCAACCATATCAGGCTAATTAGCAGACCGAAGCTTGACACATTGTCATATAAGCCAATTAAAGTTATCATAACGCCCCTCCCCTCACAAATTTTAAAAACTCATTGGATCTACACACAAATCACACATATTACAGTAATTGTGATATTTGCACCCCTAAAAACATTATCAAAAACTTTATCTGCACATGGATAAAGTACATGTGCACCACTGGCATGGATCTATCATTAACTCTCTCTCTCTCTCTGTCTCTCTCTCGCTGTCTATAAATCATAGTCCATTTAGCTATGTATTAAACACAGTGAACACACCTAAGTATTTAAGTATTTAAAATGTGTGAACCACAGCCAATCAAAGTGTAATTCCTCAGAGTCACTGAGTTGTAATATGAGTATGTATCAATTAGCTGGCACACACAATGTTTTAACAGGTGATTGTGACGGTCACTGACATAGAGAATCTCGCAGTGAGACATTGTGCTGTGACACATACGCTCTCCAGATGTTACCCAAAATGCAAAGGGAGACAGACATGACCCTGATCCATCCACATATACAAAAGATCTGGAAACTAGAAAGCATTCAGAGAGCACATGCCTTCGCCAAAAACTTTAAGAAACTTTTATCTAATCTATTAGGATGTGAGTTTTTTTCTTTTTTTTAAAATTTGGACAACAATTTGAACATGGGAAAAATTATAAATATTAGGGCTGTAACAATTCACCAAACCCAGGGTTCGGTTCGTATCATGTACAAACCTGAACATGCATTGTTTTGTCATTGATTGCATGCAACTTTGCAACATGATTATACAAAATACACCTTATTTATCGATATTGATTGATTTCAATGTCAATCGATCCAACACCAAAGATTCTTTTGTACCTTAAAATAATGTTTCCAAAATCGTTTCAGTGGTTCATTAACTCTTTGGATTGACACATTAGAATAATGGTAATGGTAACAGTAATGGACAATTCCGCTCCCAACCTGTTGGGGGAACAAAGAGGAAAAGGTGTTCCTAGGCCAGAGATAAAATCTCTCCACCTAGTCCTGGTCTTCCCCGAGGCCTCCTCCCAGCTGGACGTGCCTGGAACACCTCCGTACGAAGGAGCACAGGAGGCATCCTTACCAGATGCCTGAACTACCTCAACTCCTTTCGATACAAAGGAACAGCGGCTCTACTTCAAGCTCCTCACAGATGACTGAGCTTCTCACCCTATCTCTAAGGGAGACGCCAGCCACTCTCCTAAGGACACCTATTTTGGCCGCTTGTACCCTTGATCTCGTTCTTTTGGTCATGACCCAGCTTTTACGACCATAGGTGAGGGTAGGAACTAAAACTGACCGGTAGCTTGAGAGCTTTGCCTTCTGGCTCAGCTCCCTTTTCGTCACAACGGTGTGATAAAGGTCACAGGTCGATGATGCCATCAGGACCACATCATCCGCAAAAAACAGCGATGAGATCCCCAGCCCACCAAACTGCAACCCCTCCCCACCCCGGCTACGACTTGATATCCTGTCCATAAATACTACAAACAGGATTGGTGACAAAGCGCAGCCCTGGCGGAGGCCAACCCTCACCTGAAACGAGTCTGACTTACTGCAGAGAACCAGGACACAGTGCTTGCTTTGGTCATAGAGAGATTGGATGGCCCTGAGAAGGGACCCCATCCTCCCGCAGCACTTCCCAGAGTATCTCCCGGGGGACCCGATCATACGCCTTCTCCAGATCCACAAAACACAGGTAGACCGGTTGGGCATACTCCCAGGCTCCCTCCAAGATCCTTGCAAGAGTGATGATTGAAAAGAGCTGATCTGTTGTTCCACGACCACGACAGAATCCGCATTGTTTGAATATTGTCCACATCGGTTCAATGCCCCCACCTACACAAGGATGCACGAAAAGCTCCGTAGGAGGTGTGAGTTGAAAGTCTGTTGGACAGGGGTCTCCTCCAGACGTTCCAAGTTTACCCACACTACCCGAACTCAAAACTCCAATGCAGCGGCGCCCAGCCGGGGGCTTATGAGTATCCCCACATCCACGTGGCGCCTCACACCCTGGGCAACTCCGGAGAAGAACAGAGTCCAACCTCTATCCAGGAGTATGGTTCCAGAACCGAGACTGTGCGTAGAGGTGAGCCCCAACCAGATATAACTGGTAGCGCTCCATCTCCCGCACAAGCTCCAGCTCCTTCCCCCACAGAGGGGTGACATTCCACGTCCCCAGAGCCAGCTTCTGCTGCCCGGGTCTGGTCCGTCGAGGCCTCTGACCTTCAGTGCCACCTATGTGGCAGTGCACCCGACCTCAGTGTTTCCTTCCACAGGTGGTGGGCCCATGGATGTTTGATCTAATGGTAATATAGCTAGCTAGCTACCCCTGTCTTCTGCCTCAGTCTCCCGGCGCTGCAAGGCTTCAGTCTGGATGAGAGCTGACAACAGCCCCGGGAACACGTCCACAGTCAGCCCCCAGCCAGCTAGCAGCCATCCGTCAGCACTTAAAACCAGTGGTAAGGATGCTAACGGTAGTTTACTGAACCGTCAGGAAACAGACGCAGGCACCCGGGTCAGAACAGCGGGCATTTGTAACGTTACACCTCCGTTAGCGTTAGGTCCCCCCCTTTCGCTTTTAGCCATCTTAACAGTTAGCTAAATTTACCAGACAAAACAGGGATAAGGCACCAAAATAATACTACTAATAGTAATTTAAAGACATGTTAGCATTGGATCTGGACGGGAAAGATAACTGGGAGTTAAAGGGGTGTGTCGCGATTCTGCCTTCTCACTAAGCAACACAGGTTCGTGGAGCAGTTTTGCGATTTTGGTTTTACTTTGCATATCGTTACAGCCCTAAGAAATATGTAATTATCTGTTCGTATTCAAAATGCAGTATTCTTGAAATGCACATTTTTGTGTGTTTGCTGACTGAAAACATAGTCAGCCCAGATTTTGCCTGCCAAAATGTACTGTTGAGCAAAAAGATAGAACAGAAAAACAGTGGGCAGTGGAGTATTAGGGCATACATACAGTACATGGCTCCGTCGCAGTGTCAGCATAGCTGTAAATGTTTCAGAAGCCGAGCGCCCACATTTATAATATAGTAGTATAGTAATATAGTTGCTTTGCCAGTGTTTTTCAAGCATTTTTAAGCCATTTTGGCCATACTTGAAATGACAACCTTTTGTTACTTTAACTCTCTCTTCATATCAAACATATAGACAATCTCTCAGCACAGTTGTTACCATTAATGTGTGTTTTTCTTTATTTTGTATGATGATTGTAAAGTAAGGATTTTATCTGCAACTGCAGCAGCTTGATAATACTAAGTCAATATTATATTTATGAGCCACAATCACATTTCACACTAATTCTTTTGTCTGACAACAGGGACAACAACATTGCAACACACACATATCCTGTGTTCCGCACAAGTTGACCGTATACGAAAGTGTTACACAATTAGGAACAGCAAATTAAAGAGATGTTGTGTCGTATACTCTCCTCATAACTGAAGTTTACCGTTTTACTTTAACAACAGAACAGGTAACAATAAAATGGCGTGGCTTACAACAAAAATTAATACAGATTTTGGTACTACACTTAACTATAATTATTAGCAATTTATGCCCTGGCACTCCCCTGCAGACAAGCAGTGTAAAACCTCATCTGCTGCTTGTATCATTATCCCATGTCATTTAAAAAAAAAAAAATTCATTTGAACTGGATTATGAAAAAGTGAGAGCCCTAACAGTCACAATCAATTACTGGATACATGGTATACATGGTTTTAATTTAATTAATGTTAGTTCATGTAGCTCATGATTATATCAGGATTTTTTTTAATATGTTCCTGTTCCAGTTCCTATTCAACTCCAAATTTTCACCCTAATAGGCAACAAAGGGTGTAATCTACAGCAGGATGACGCCACTGGCCTCTATAGAGCCTCCACCCCCTCTCCCTTTACCTTCACCCCCACCCCCACTTTTAAAGCCAGTTGTTGGACCGCCAGCCATCCATCCGGCCAGCCTTTCTCTCTCTGGGAACACGACTTCATTACAGAGATGAATTGTCTTATTGTGAAGACCCAACTGCCCCCTCTCACAGAAGGGGGTGGAGCCTCGCTGGACATCGGGGCATCATGCGGTGACCCGGCTTCAGGGGTCAGTTCACCCACTGTTTGAAAAGCATCTCACGTAACGCATCACTGGATGACTGCCCCCTTTTCTCAGCCAAGGGCCCTCTCACAGCCACACCAAGCATCAATGCGCTGAACATCTTTGAACAACTTTTACTTACTGAGTGTACACTTCTGGACGTCACGTACAGTACATGTTAAACATTACTTTTTTATGTCAAAATGACCAGTTTGTTCATCTTAGAGAAGATAAAATATTTAGGATGCCTAATGATTTTTAACAAAAGAAATTTAGATTAATTGTTTTATTTGATTGCTTTTCTAGCCATGTGCCTCCAGTTGTACCCCTACTTGAGCTATATTGCTGAGTAATTCCTGCTGTTTGAGATAGATCTTTTGTTTTCCTCTGCAATGTGACCCTGCAGGTACTGCCCCTGTCATGATGAAAGGAGTTTGTGGATGGTCATTTACTGGCACAGGCAGAATATAATGTCTTTGATGGTGGTCTATTTGAAGACTTAACAGCTGACCTTGGTCACCATTGTGTAGGAAAGAGGACAATTTCTTTGCAAGGCATGTGCGCTGTCAGGTCCAGCCAGCTTTGTAAACTGTGGATGGAAAATCCGTCCTGTTTGCAAAGTAGGCAGTAGACACGCAAACCCTTGGAGGCAGACATCTGTCGGGTGAGCTGTGAAGAGTCAAGTTGGTTGGAGAGTGTTTGATCAGCTCCTGGAGGAAGCAGCAGTTTCCTCCTGTGGAGGACATAGTCCATGTGTGTCACTGTAAATGGTACAAGCCAGAAAACATGCAAGGACAGTGAAACACATGATCTAGCTAAGAGAATCGTTCAACATTATTCATAATATTGCAAAAGTAAAAAGTTAAGATAGATAGATAGATAGATAGATAGATAGATAGATAGATAGATAGATAGATAGATAGATAGATAGATAGATAGATAGTCACAAGAGCAGTACACAAACAAAAGCACTGAACAATGAGATACAAGGGGGTGCAAGGATTCAATCCCATATCAAATATCAAAAGCACAAGTACTAAAATAATATAAGAGTTAAAAGTTAAAAAGTTTAAAAAATATATTAAAAAAGTACAACTATAACAGTAGTTGTAAAACTAGAAAATTCTGCAAGAAATTTTAACAGTGTGCCTACTACTTGGTGCATATCCGAATAGCAATAAAACTTCATAAAAAAATAATAAAATTGTTATGTGTCTTAACCCTTCAGAGATAGAACTTTTTAAAACCTATTTAAGACTTTTCTGTTTCCCAAAAACAGCTATGAAGTAGCTAGCGCTAAACCAACCAGACTCCATTTAAAAAACAGTACTTTTAACTTGTATAGAGCCAATATATTTTCACATGTAAATCTGTAGCCCATGTGTTTATTTCCACCAACACTAGAGTTGTGATGGTTGGAAAAGTGTAGAGAAGACTGTAAACAGCTTTTCATAGTTTTATTTGGTTTCTGTCAACTTTGAATGAAGTGTGTTATACAATGCTAAAATGACTGTTTATTTACATGAAGACTGGTGGGTTTGGTCCATCTAGTCATCATGTTAGCTGACATGATGATGCTTCTTCTCCTTCCTTCATCTCCTCCTCCTCTCTTCAAGTCTGTGAAAACAGCTGTTGGTGTTGAGGCCTGAAGTCAGTTAGGATTCAGTCAGTTGGTCAGTTAGTCCATCATGACATGTTAGCTGACAAATAACACCTCTTCTCCTTTATTTCTCTCCTCTTCTGGTCCTCTCCTTTTCTTCTCTCCTCCTGTGGCAGTATGTGTTGCTAAAGTGATTCGACAATGGTTGAGTAAAGGCCATCATCACCACAGGTTTATAGTTAATATCATTAGTAACAGCTGATCTGAGCTAACTTTACTCTGACGGCACAAGATTTCCTATATTTTGACCAACCATGATGTATGAAGAGAGAAAACTGTAGTAGAGAGAGCAATTTATTTGTAAAAATTTCAGAGAATTGTACTGCAGCTCCCCCCTCTGTCCTCCCCTCCAACTCTCACCATTCTGGCAACATACACACACATAGGAAAATCTGAAACGGTCTGAAAACTGGACGATACATAAACTGTGATTTTGGAGAAACCGTGCTTGCTATCTGAAAGCCCATTCAGCTTGATAAACGCCAAACTCTTGTCTTTGGTTTAAATTGTTAAAATTATGATTCTGAGTTAAAGTATGGCAATACAGCTAACATGCTAACATGCTTTATTAGGAAGTGAACATGGTTAAACATTATAAGCATATTGCCATGCTGATGCTAGCATTAAGCTCAAAGCTCTGTTGCGCAGAGCTGTTTGAGTTTAGGCATGAGGAGTGAGGTTGGTTAGGGTTAGAGTAGGAATACCAGGGTAAGCTAATCAGATGGGAAAGGAAGGTCATGCCATTCTAGGAAGTAATATCGCGTCCAATGCAATCGAGGATCCATCAAGTGGATGGAATAACAACAAAAACTAATGCGTGCTGTTGCTGTTCCATTCCTTCCATCATCAAAAACAATGAAAGTTGTTTTGAAAAAAGACTGCTGCTTAAAGATAAAACTTTAAAATCACACATTGTTCTGTCATTACAGTCAGACCATATTCAAGTGTTGAGGCTGGCACTTGTGCCATACATGGTGATATAAATGGAATCAATATGCTTTAATATTCATTTGTTCATTGTAACGTACAGTTGTTGAAACATTTTATAGAGGCAAAAACCAGCCAGTAAAGAATTATTGTTGCTTTTATTGCTTTTCTTCTGAAATGTCCTCGCTGCTTTCTTGCCAAGCAGCTACAGGCAGAATTCTGTGAGGGTGGTTATGAGCCGACTCAAAATGTTTCATTGTTGTGGAAAAATTATTTTAAGTACTTGTTTTACAATGCTGCTTGAGGCGTGCCTGTTTCTGCTGACAACACTCTGTAGCTTTTGTCTAGTTAAATTATATACTTTACAAGATATTTTTAACTTATTAAATAAAAAGTACAATGTCAGATCATTATTATCATCTTTGAGAGTTTTTCATTTTGTTTTACTGGCAATTTATCACTATTGACGGAATGTAGATATTGGACAAAAATTCTACTCATTTCTGCAGTGTTTATAACTTTTGCAAAGATTTCGACTGCATTACACTGCAGTGGAGGACACAACATAGGCGACATTGGTGGCTTCTACTGTGCTACATCTCCATGAAGATACTGTGTCCCAACAAGAGACCAACCTTTACCTGTTTCATAGCAAATCCGATGACTGACATCATCGTGATGACATCCTCACCGTCAAGCTGTGACAAAGCAATTAGATCAAATTGGTAGTGATTGTTGGGTTTGTGATATTAATCGGCTACTATCAACAGAGGTGTGTATTTTAATATTCTGTTTCCCCGCCCAACAAAAAAGAAGCAGAGGAATTGTCGTTCCTGTTTTCCTGTGGATCTGTAGGGGAAAGGTCACAGGTTTGTGGACAGGGGGCCTTTCTGCAAAAGAGCCCAGAGGCTCACTGCGCTGCAAAGCCATAGTCGTGTGGAAAGTGCTGCTTAATATTTGGGTATTAGCCTGCCAATGTTTTCCTGTGTGGACCTCAGCCTTGTGTCTCAAGTCGAATGGCAATTTGATCGTGGCCTCAGCGATTTAACCCAAGCAGAGAGGGCAATTTCAAAGCCAGCTAAAACTATTCAAAACACTAGCGACCCGTTAATGGCCCAGAATAATGAATTCCATGGCAGTACGGGCCTCTATGTGTGGGAGACTCAGAGCTTAGCTAAATAAACCTTGTCTGGCTGAGTGGCCCCACTGGTGCTCGGCCCTGTGGGGACGAGACCAGCCTCGTCTCTCACAGGTCATTGGATGGGCTCAGTGCTAATAACAGCCTCATTTAGCCTAAACTCACCGTTACATCCACCAGCAACATCCACACAGTCACACCTCCGCTCCGTCACAAAGGTAATGCTACTGTTGGTAACGGATTTGTTAGTGTCTCAGCTTGAAATGACAAACTGCGTCTGCAGAGGGTTCATAGGAGTTGTGCTGGTTGAAGCTGATAGCAGAGATCACTAGTCCTACCTGTGGCGGGAGTAACAGCCTCTGGTTTTTCTTTCGTCCTCTCTTCATTAACTATTCACATTTGCACCTTATGTGCAGATCACCATCACCACTCAACGTGAGTCCAAGCTGTTCAAAGGCAGCGTTGCTTGGAAGTGTGCAGGAGTCGCCGGGCCTCGGACACCTGCAGGGTGGTGGGTGCTGTGAGCTTTGGCGTGTTTGGATCAGGGACTGAATTTTCCTCTGAAGATGAGGAAAAGGTTTATGGCACGCTCCCATGAGAGTGTCTCCTGCTCTTTGAAGCTCCTGTCTTGGTGACTGCTCTTATCTTGGGAAAGGATTATTTTATCTCCTCCTGTTCCTTTCTCTCTCTCTCTCTCTCTCTCTCTCTCTCTCTCTCTCTCTTCTTCTTCATCTTCTTCTTCTTCTTCTTCTTCTTCTTCTTCTTCTTCTTCCTCTTACTTTCCATCAACTCAGGTTTTGTAAAGATTTCTTAGGAGATCTTTGCCTTGCCCTTGCTCTTTCTCTTCTCTCATTTCTAATTTCCCCCTTTCCGAGCACACCCATCCCTGCTTCACCCCACTCTCTTTTTTCTTTTTCCATATCTGCTCTATTCTACCCTTGCAACACATGACAGACTGTGTAATTAATGAGCATCATAAACCTCTCTTTCTATTAGCTACCCATTAGTAAACCTGGCAAGCCTGTCATTTTGGACAAAAACACACAGCTCCTTCATTTGATCCCCACATCAAAGGGGGAACCCCACTGTTTTCGGCTGAATACACTAATTGTGTCCTCGTTCTGGATGGGGCTACACCCCCACCGCTTCAAAAAAGCAGCCAGTGCTGAGTGCAGATAGTAAAGAGAAGAACAGAAGCAGAAAGTATTGATTATCCAGGCCTAAATGTGGAGAGTTTTGGACGTTGGAAGAATTAACAGTCATTTAGTAGCACTCCTGAGAGTCTGCACAAATATGTTTATTTACCGCACATCACACATTTCTGCAAAAACAAATGACTTTGAGCTTAAGGCCTTGTTACAAGTTACGAGAGGCCCTGTTTTATATGCTGCTGTTGAGATTAAAAGGAATTTTCAAGTGACAGTAAGGATTCTCATATTTTACACTACAACACGTAAAATATGGGATCAGCAATCTTATTTCAGCAATCTTATGAAGATAAATCTTATTGGGAAGTTTTTTTTTAAACTCTGGTGTTCTTACCACCTTCACTGTAGTTTAGAGGTTGCTGTGCTAATATGACACAACAAATTAAGAGGCGTTTTTTTTTATTAGGTGTACTTTTAACGGAAAATTGCATTCAGGAGTTTTTGCTTGATAATTATGTTTACACTTTTATTGAAACTGCCGTATTTTAGAAATACACAACCCCTAATTTTGAATACTTAAAAAAAATACACTGCCATATAAAATAACTGTTAATGGTCTTGTAAGGCATAAAATGCTCTCAATGGAAGGAGCTGCTGCTATTTAGTTTCCATAAATACATCAAAGGTGTTTTGGGCAGTGTACGTTTACATCCGCTTTAACATTGAATTTTACTCCACTTAGCAACTAAGAAAGTGTTCATGTAAAATAGGCTTATTGCTGTCAAAGCCTAAAATAAACTACTGTCCAGGAATATTGTGAATCCAGGTCATTCTCATTGCTTCCAGTATGCCGAATGGCAAACGCATGCCAGACTGTCTTTCCCTGCCTTGCAGACCCTTTGCCCGACACATCACACGCTGGGCCACCACAATGGGCTGAGTCACCACCGCTCCAGGAATCAACACTGTACTTCAGTCCCGATTGTCTTCTGCCCTTTATAACATCTATGCCCTTTTGTTCCTCAAGATAAAGGCAACAGTCACATGTTTGAGCTTTATGTGCCCAGCAGCTGCTCTTCTCTCCCGCTATATGCTTCACATCCCCCTCCTCACCATCAGACATCATTCCCTCTGGAGGGCTCTCCAGGCATCAGGCCCCTTACATTGTTACAAGGACACAGACAAACCATTAGATCCCCTTGAATCTGGCCATCTGAATATCCCCCATTATGCCAGTTTCCAGGGAGAATGCCGAGTTTTATTGTGGAATGAGCTGGAGTTGGCCACCAAGGTAGGAGCTCCCCCAGGTCAATAAATACCTACATCAATCAGGCAGGTGTCCAAAGAATTTAGCTTTGGTTCTGTGAAGCTTTTCCACCATAAATAAAAGATTTCCACTGGGTTTGACAAATGCCTTAATAAAAGACAAATATTTACTTCATTTCATTTCTCTGATTTCATTGAGGTGTCAAGCTAAAAAATTTTATCCCACGATAATGAGGATTGATTGGAGGTGCGGGGGTTCACTTTCATGAGATGGAACTCTAGCTTTAAATCCCCGCCACCTCCTTTCTTGCAAGCATCAAAGGCAAAGCTTGGAAATAGGGCCTGCAAAGCCATCTCTCCATTGGCCTCTTCAAAGCACAGGAAGTGTGTCAGAGGGACAGGCCTTCTTTCCCAGCAAATTCAGGCGAGTTGCTATAATAACAAGCTCATCTGTGTGTCTGTGGCAGATTAGTTCAAAGGGGAGCCTGATTCCTCTTGGTACAACATGCGATGATAGAGTCAGGATGCAGAAATCACTGTTTAGTAGAAATGCTACTGGAGGGCTGCATTAGAGACAGAAATCCAGTGTATAGTCACATCCCTAAAGATATGAAAATCCTATCCTGAAAATTGGTGGCCAGATTACATTTTTGATCTTGACTTCCCCAGAAATCATGCCAACTCAGTTACATTTGCATATGTCACCTTTGGCTGTTAGCTGCTTATATGTGCAAGAATTTATAGGACTTCCTGTGTAGGTAGATTACTGTAAACTCTATGAAGGCTTTAGCTTGATTTATAGTTAGTGTGTTACAGTGTTGCATAGTGTATGGCGTGTAATGGGTTCCTTGTCAGCGCTGTAGGCTCTGCCATAACTGATGTGTGCCTCCCCAAAAATGTCATCTTGTAATGACAAGACCAAGCTGGTTCTCCTTCCAGGGAAGGGCTCTCACACCCATGACCTTACTATCACCATCTACAACTCTGTTCAACAACCCGTACGTGTAGATACAGTACATGCTGCAACATCAGAAGGATATGTCTCCTTCTAACCAAGAAGGTGGCTCACGTTCTGGTTCAGGCTCTTGTAATCTTACGTCTAGACTACTGCAACTTCCTCCGGGCTGGTCTGCCGGCAAGCTCCATCCAACATCTGCAGCTCATCCAGAGTTTAGCAGCTCGACTGATCTACAACCTACCCAAGTTCTCTCACACTGCACCGCTTGTCGACGCCCTTCACTGATTACACGTTGATACCCAAATCCGCTTCAAGATCCTAGTACTTGCGTACCGTGCTGCAAATAGATCAGGCCCAGCTTACATCCAGGATATGGTTAAACCTTACACCCCAGCCTGTCCTCTGCGCTCTGCATTAACCAATCTGCTTGCTGCTCCCTCACTGCCAGGGACACAGAATCACTCAACAAAATCCTGACTGGTTTGCTGTCCTGGCTCCTTAATGGTGGAATGAGATCCCCATTGACATCAGGACGGCTGCAAACACATCTTCTGCCGCAGGCTAAAAACACATCTCTTTCGACTGCACCTTGGCTAAGAAGATTATTTTTTATAAAAAAAAAGAAATTGCACTTTGTAGTTTGGCTTATTTGAAGATAATCTACTTCTATTTGATTATTGCTATTCTGAGTTCACTTCATAGTTTTTTTTTTGCTAATGAAATGTAATGTACATGATGGATCTACGGTGGCTATGAAGACAGTGTGGGAACTGCAAGAACTTGTGTGTTCTCAAACAAGTTTCTGATACAGATAGTGATTGCTAATACAAAATGAGTTACTACACAAGGGGTGTTGCAACACATTGACTTATATAGAAGTTGAACTGATGTTTATGGGACGCAAATGTGAAAATTGCTTAAGGAGCATGTAGCAAAGATTCCAGTAGATGTGGTAGCCATCTACTATTTTGACAATAAAGCAGCTCTTCAACAAGTCAATTTGCAAGTCAAATGATTATATCCTAAAATTGAACAAAGCCTCCCCTAAGATTTTAATCTGCTGTTTTTAGACATAAAAGAAAAAAATACACCATGACACAGAAATGACAAGAGAAGAGTTTTGATCTAAAATTAAATCACTTGAAAAACACTGCATGTTTTTTGCAACCTGATTGATAACACAAAAAACACTCGTAAGCACTACTATCAACCTGCACCATACAGCCCTCAGAAAACATTTTTGATGAAAATGTGTTGCTTTCTCACTTAAATGTATTTAAAGGTGCCCTGCTACACGCATTTCATTACTTTGTGGTAATGTCTAAAGTTCTACCATGGACTCTGTAACATTTTTATGGAAAAAAAATGCCTTGGTTAGCTTGTTTCAAGCCATTCTAGTGTGGTATAGAAAGCCTGCAGGAAGACTTGATTTGTGCCAGTTCTCTTAATATTAAACGAGCTAAGCTGTTTGACTCTGATTGGCTAACAGCTAGCCAATGAGAGCCTGGCAATCAGCATCCTTTACCCAGCGCAACTGGGCGCACTCATGAATAGTAATGAGCTCAGGCAACATGATGTCAGACTGACCAGCTTTTGTAATTTTTCTTATTTCTCCGCTTATTTCTTTGAGGGTGTAGCAGTTCATTTTCACATTCATGACATAACACAAACACATATGGACCTAACATATTTCTAAAAATGCAAGTATATTTGGTTTTGTATGGCAGGGCACTTTTAGTGTACAGTTGATGCACTAATTTGATGCATTGTAATGTGAAACAGTGAGTGTTTGAGATTTTAAAACACATGACACTTTATAAAAACTTACAAAAAAGCTATATGATTTGTAGTCTATATACTATTTTCATATTCAACACTACTATGGAATTAAGATTATTTGTAAATGATCAAGAAAACACATTATGAATCTGCAAAATTGGTCTTCCTTTTATAGCCAATGAATCAGAGAGAAAAATTTTTTTACATTAGTCAAATCATCTGTTCTGCTTCATTGAGGAAAACTTTTTACATCTTACTGGTAAGTTTACTGCTTGCAGTATGTGGTGAGGTGCGTCAAGTCATCCAGAAAAAGTCAACTAACACCAGAAGTTACTTTTCATAATAAAAATACGAAATTGACAAGAAATAGGCTGCTATGGGTTATTTTTTTTTTTTTAAGCATTTAGTTCAGGTTTCCAACAGGCTATATGAAAAGTTTTTAACAAAAAAGGCCCTGTGAACAACGTTTTTTTTCTAATTTTATGTAGGCTATACACTTTGAGTGTTATCAAAGCACTAATGTCGTATTAAATGTTATTAATTATTATTTTATTTTTAAAACCCAACATCCATATTTTCGTTTTGCTAATCATTATTGTGTGGAGCCAGTGTCTAATTAATTACAGAAAGTCTTTTATTCTGAAGGCGTTGACAGGATGTCGTGTATTGCCCTGTGTGTGTCTTGTTAGCGGCGGCGCTCTGGATCAAAGGCTCGTTTGGCTTTCCAGTCTTACGGTCCTGTAGCAACCTGAGCGCAGTCTACTCTCGGTCTCTACGAACGCTCCTCTGTCTGGATACCATAGTTTCTTTATTCTTCTGGATTATTATTTTCTGATGGTTTTCAACTCCAACTCGATGCATAGAAATGGGTAAACTGCACTCGAAACATGGTAAGGTTCCTTAATTCTGACATAAATCACAGCTCTGGTTCTACGAGACTTTCGACTAACACTATTCATTGTCTTCTGACTTTCTTTCTCTTAAGCCGCTATTTGTAAACCGAGGGAGAGTCCAGAAGGTAAGAGCGCTTATTTTTTCATATTCGTAAATGACAAAGTATCATATTTCGGTCAGTTTTTCAACTGCAGAACAATTTTCAGAGTCAACTCTCAGCTCATTAGTGTAGCATTTACTACGAAGAGTGTGACTCTTTGAAAATTGACCACTTATGGAAAACATGAGTGTAGCAACGCGGGGAAATATAGTTTGTTGCTGCAATAATAATGGTTCTTTGTTTCAGGCGACAGTTTTGTAGTCAATGCCTGTTTGGCGAGAAAAGGAATCGACGACTGGCTCGTGAAGCAGAAATACTATTGCACGAGCTCTCGCCTCGAGCAACAGGACTGTCACCACAAGAACAACTGCGGTTTGACTACACGGGTGAGTACGACTTTGTCCACGAGGTTCAAGTATTTATGTTGAGGTATCGTAATAGAAGCTTGTTAAATTGTTTCCTCGCGATGCTTGTGTGCATATTAAATAATTAAGACGAGATTTTTGCGCTGGTTTTTCGTGCTTCAAGGCTGTTAACCTTAATGAGGCTAAATTTCACTCTCCACCTTATGACTGTCTTTTGCCCAAGACCTACTCCTCTAATGTAGCCTACTCGAAGTCTTGACAAACTTTCTCAAAGCATTGTTGGTAGACAAACTTTTAATAATAGTGGTGACGGTAGATATGTTCATATCCTACGAGTCCTTAATTTTGGTGGTGGTAGCTCAGTCAATAGGGAGTTGGTTGGGGAACTAGAGGGTCGCCGGTTCAAGTCCCTCTACGGACCAAAGTAAGGAGTGGGGACTAGTAGCTGGAGAGCTGCCAGTTCACTTTCTGGGCACTGCAAATGTGCAACTGCTAGGGGGGTTTATCCATGTGTCCCCACTCTGACATCTCTCTATCATGTATAGGTGTGTGTGTGTGTGTGTGTGTGTGAGTGATTCAGTCCTGTGTAATGAGAAATGTGAATTTCCCCTGGCAGGATAAATTAAGGGGTGTATTCTTCTTCTGTATTACCTGCACTGAGTGAGTTAGATGTTGCTGATTTCAGACAATGAAATATTTGCCATTCTGCCAGTGATTTATGTACTTTAAGTTGAAAATTCAGACATAGCCGCAAAAACACGAGCTGAGACACTTGAAGTGAACCACAAAACACCTAGCTTTTTTTTTTTTTTTTGTTAAAAATTAATGTTATCACCCGTTTGGCAGACTGCTCATCCACTGATGTCGGAAACACATGTTAATACCATCCTATGCACTAATCCAAGGTTTTTTTTTAGGGAACAATAGATCAAGCCAGAGTTGAAAGCATTGCAGTGTGACAGTCTGGTGACAAGTGTGGATTGTAAAGACTGGGGAGAAATGTTGGAGGTCATGCTTGTTTTGTATTTTGGCATTGCCGTAAACACTGTGCTGTTGTTGTCAAGTGGGGAAATCCTTTGGAATTGCTTCACAGGAGCCTTAAGCCTCTTTGGTTTGTGAGGCCGTCCTCAAAGGCAACATGTTTGAGGAATTGGAGCCCATCAAAAAGAAAACGGAAAATCAGTTTCTCCACCCACGATCCAGACAATTTGAGCAGAAATGCATCTATCCATTAAATGCAGCCCAGAATCCAAGATCTCTTGCCTTTTAACACATTAGAGCACCTATTGTAGGATTCTGTTAAGATTTTTTTTTAGCATGATCTTCCTTTTAAATACTTAATACCAATAGTTGCATACTGTTTGAAAAACTAGAGACCTGTCATCATTAGCATGTATCTGCTATTTTTCCTTTTTTTTCCCTCTCATTTTGTTTCCATGCTGGTATCTGGAGAACGCAAGTATCACATTTGAGGAAGTTTTAGGCAACAGAAATATCTTCTAATTCCTGCCCAAGTCAAGTCCAAAGTCCACTATTGTTTTGTCTTTGGTGGCTAGGTGTTTCTGATAGCTTTTCTTTGCCTAAATGGCAGCAATGGGGTTGCATGGTGAGTCAAGACCTCTTTCACACATCCAGTCTATTCCTGAAATTGTCCTGCATTGGGTCATGTGTGAATGGGAACAGGGATCTACTAACACTTATTTCCCACATCAGTACCTTGTAACATGTCAGGGAAAATGCATGTACGACTGTGTTGTGAATGAAAGCAGTAACATTGTAGGGACAAGCAAGTAAAGGGTTACATCTGTCTGAAAGACACTTTCAAGTGGGGCGAGCGAACCAATTACAAGACTCCGCTGATGACATATCTGAAACTTCTTTACGGTTACGCATTTATGGCAGTGCATTCACGGTGATATAACTAACAAGTAATACAAGAACAGTGGCACTGGACACAAACAGCCCTTCGCCTGCAATGTTCCTGAAAATAAGAGACCGTGTACACGTATTTTTGGCCTCGCCCCGTCTTCTTCTGTTGAGTTTTATGGCAGTTGGCATCCATAAGTGTGCATTGCAACCATCTGCCAGACTGACGCTTGCTCTATCTATTCCATCATTACCATGGCATGTGTAAAAAGGCGCAAGATGGACGCCTTCCTGAATGTAGTGCATGTGTGAATAGAAAAATCACCAGTGGTGCCTGAAAGGTTATCACAGTAATTTACCGGGAATTATGTGTGAAATAGGCTTTAGTGATAAGAGAGTAGTGGTCATTATGAATGTCAATTAGGTGTGATATGGCAGCTATTGAGTGTGGTACATGAGTTGGGAGGGTGGGAGTGTCTTTATATGTTGCACCCACATGGTGTCAAAGTTGCTAATCTTGACATGTGCACAAAGCTACAATACATCATCAAATAGTAACAGCACCCCACTCACTTCAGGCTCTGGCTCTGGGCTCTTTTTTTGGAGATTGGCTCTATGAAAATCCCCTGAAACTATTTATTTTGTAGAGCATGTGGATGCTGTTGCAGAAGAGCCATGCCATTTACATGGTTGCCTATGTGTTGAGTGGGCTTCATCCGCTTTTGGGCAATGTAAGCATTTAGATCCACATTATTACCATGCAATTACCATACATGATTACTACAAAAACAACATTCACTAATTTGTTCCTGGAAATAACCATGGCTTTCCCCAACAACAGGGGTGTGTGTGAAGTTTTGGCCCAGAATGGAACAGGATCCTCTGCTGAAAGGGTTAGATGCTTTTGGAAATTAAATAAAGTTAGTGGTTTGTAAAAAAAAAAAAAAAAAATGCCAGTCTGTGTTCCAAATGGCTTTTATACCTCATAGGGAAAATGAATAAAAGAAGAAAGGTCATCATCAATATGTATCTGGTTGCCTTTCCCTTTTTTGTTTTGTGATTATAAAGGGAATCCAAAGTCTTTCATATTCAGTTTTCAAATTTAAAACATTTGTTTGCTTCTTGCTTTATTTTGATGTTATAGAACACATTTATAAAGTTATGGTTTAAATGAGCAACATAGATGGCAGAAGAATCATTGTTCACACATGAAGCTTTTGAGATTGCAACAACCATCTATCTAGGTCTTTGGAATTTAGACTTTTCTAAATGGGACAATTCCATGTTGATTCTGTGCCAACATGGCATAATAATTGTGGATACATTAGCCATTTTTTCCTCTCACCATGGTGCCAGCACTACTGCAGAGTAGTGTTTAATTGCAAAATAAGGACATCAAAAAATTTTGTAGGTTCTTGCACAAGCTGCTTATTCTGTATTTGGATAGTTATCCTGCTAGCACATTGATCGTTTGTGCTGCTAAGGGTATACTTTCTACGTCTCTGTACCAGCAGCATTTTTTTTACTGCACTTTAATGTAAAATTTGAATGAATCTGTAAAGAAAATGTTTCCCATATTACATGTTTTACCTGTGTTAGAAGTCTTAACGCTCTTTAAAAAAAAAAAAAAATTAAAAACTCAACCCCGCAGTGCTTTCAGATTTAAAAAGAAGCTTAGCTCTCGTAGGTGAGAGAATGTGAGTTAACTTTCTTAGCTTTAAAGCTGTCTATATTGTATAGAATACCTGTTGAGATAGTTATTTATAGCTGCTTTTTTGAGCCGCCGCCACCCCCCCCCAGCTGAACCAGGATCCAGGAGAATGTGGGTCGGGTGTCAACAGTAGGGAGTCCACGCTTGGAATTCTTTTGATCTGATCTTTTCCAAACCATATTCCCTGTAGGAACAATGCCGGTTTCATACAAGTCATTATCTTGAAGTGCTGCTCATATTAGCATTTTGTCTTTAGTGTTGGTTTTAAATTGAAATTATGGTTGAGTATGCACTGATAGATTGAGACATAAAGATGAACTTGAGATTTCAATGCTGTAAAGACTCTAGACCCATTCATGAGTTCTGCAGTCAGATGTCAGTTTGTTTTGAGCTTGGCAGCGAGTGAGTGGTGTGGGCAGGTGGGTCCGTGGGTCACAACACATGAGATCCAGGACATGTGAGCCTTGGCACACTTTCTCCCCTGTGTACAGCATGGTGTCTACACCTACCCATGAATCTGATATGTTATGTGCATCCTCCAGAATGATGTCGCTGACATAAGCATTGATAGGGTTCTCACAACTTATGACTTAGAAGTTCAAATTTCTGTTGGTTTATTAGGTTGCTTCTCTTGGCATCAGATTAAAGAAAAGTTTAAATTAGATGAAAGAAAATTTGTGTTTGTGTATATGTCAAGAGTAATTAAAAACAAAGCCATTTTAACAAGGAATGTGCCCAATTAGTTGATTAAGACGTAGGCCTGTCGCAATAGTCAATTAATCGCATGATAAATAAAAATGAGGTCAATTTTTCTGGCCACAAAAATTTCTATTTCCATGCTTGTGCTCTCTCTCTCTCTACCAAAGAGACTGGATGACTGCTCTCGGTTCCTTTAGCATAACGAGGAGTGAGCCCTCTAGTCACTTGTCAGCCGCATGATCTCTGTGTGGGGAGGCGGGACCCCTGGCATAGCCTAACACAGAGTGCTGCAAAAGAGCAGCGTGTGGAGAAAATGCTAGTTGAGAGTTAAAGGAATAAAAAAAGAAAGATGGAATTGATTTCAAAGCCAAACGCGACAGCTGCCGTGTGGGAACACTTTGGATTCAAGCCGAATGACCACAGTGAACCACTTAACCTGAGCAATCAAATTATCTGAAGTTCGGTTAAAAAAACCTCACGTGAAAAAAGCTGGTGAAAGTGTGTTTCCATGCAATGGCTTTAAAGCAAATAAAAACCTGTGTAATGACGTCACATGCTGTTTTGCGATTAAATTGGTATATCAAATTAATTTGAGACATTTTAAGGTTTTTCCCATTCATTTTCGCACTGAATCGCACAACATTCAAGCAAACATTTGCAAGCAAAGTTTTTCTCGACAAAATCATCTACAAATGATCAATAATGCACGTTGTAATAATGCTTATGTGCCAGCTGATAGCGACATGTCAAGCTATAATAAGAAAACAATGCTATCAAAACATTGCTATGATGATGCAGATGCAACTTTCCTTTTATTTTCCCTCCGGCACTGCTGTGAGACAACTCTTTATTTGAGACATGTCGCTGTTTGACCGCCTTCCATTTACTCCGGAGGACGTCCCACGGCTTGTCATAACCTTTGTTGGCCATTGCCTTTGCGAGTTCCTGATAAATTAAATTCAAAAAGTTGTCCACTTACATCTGTCTTTGTTGACACGACACCATGTGTGCAAACAGAGCGGAAATACTGGGCGGAAATGAAGTAAAACTTCTTCTTTTTGTGGCGGGTTGCAACCATAAAATGAGCTAAAACTTAATTGCAATTCATTATTTATTCGGAAAATAACATTTCCAGCAGCGTTTATTGCATAAGCCATATATTGATCAAGATAAAATCCGATGAGACCAAATGTATTTCCTTTTGAGTCAGTATTCATGAAATTCCATCGAATTTTACTGTTTCCATAAGGCATTTTTCATTCAATATCACTTAATTTGGATAAAAACGTGTGGATGGAAACATAGCTACTGGGGCGTTTAGTCGACAAAGTATAAACAGGACAATGCAAAATGGCGTGCACTCACAGACGGTGTAGTTTGCTTCATTGCTAAAGAGATGCCGCCCTTTCAGTATTGTCGAAAAGCCAGCATTTTGACGAATGCATGCTCTCTCTCTCGTCCTTGTTGCACACCCTGCTGTGAACATGGACTGCAATTCACTTTCGCTTTATTTGAACAAAGCTTTATGCTGGAGAAATTGTTTTTAAAAAGCTTTTTGCATATGGCCTGTTGCGGCTTCATCTCTTTGGCACTCTTTTTGTCTGAGTCTAATGTTTAATATCTTTTTAATAGCAATTTGGTTTATTGTTTTGGTTGTGTGTGGTTTTTAATTTTTATTGTTTTTGATTGTGTTTGGTTTTTATTAGTGATTTTTTTTTTGTTAAGAGAGACTGAGAGTCCACGACAAAATCGTTCATTGCAATTATTTCTGGGACAATTTATTGTCCAACAAAATTTGTTATTGTGACAGTCCTGATTAAACGTTGGCCTAATTAAACTTTGCTTCCCTCCCTAGTTGGCACCATAAATACTAGTTCAGTCAATACTAGCTCAACTACAATACTAGTAGGGTCAATTTACAAAAAATATTATTATTAGGTGACCGTGCCGCCTGACCCTCCCTTGCTCCCCAGCTTCTTCTGTCTGGGATCAGCTTCCTCCTGCAGCAGCGGAATCTCTCCGCTCTGATCTGAACTCATCAGCCTTTCCTGACTTACTTCCACCCCGTCACGGTCTCCCGGCCCCCGCCTGCCACCACCTCCTTGTTCCGGAATAGTGGTTGGGTTCAGTAGTCAGTCTGGTTCTCTCCTGTTGAACACTGGATTGGCCAGCAGCACACGGAAACTAGCTCACTACCTAGCTAGCAAGTATGCTACACACTAAAGCTATCGACCTAGGCTGCTAAGAATCAATAAAGCGGGCTTATGGCCGGAAGCTCAATGATACCATCTTGCACAATAATCTAATGTTATAAGTGATGCCAAACCATGTCTTATGGCCGTGAAACACCAGCCAGACCGCTCACTGTTCTCGAGTTGGCCAAAAACAAGTGCCTTGGAACACACTGAAGTGATGCCGACTGCTGATGTCAGCTGATTGGACGAACGCGTCACGTGGGTCTGTTTCTCCGGAAATTCAAAGCCAGATTGTCATGGCAGCTTGTTCAGCATATGATCTCATATTTTACAAAACTAGTTCACCGAAATGTGTTTTTGAAAACATTTTAAGCAAGAAATTGGCCATGCAGTTACTGAATCTGTCTTCATTTCAGATCAACAAAAGTCAGTTTAAAAGATTTTTGTCAGATTTTGAGAGACTCTAGTCCTGCTCATCCCGCTTGTCATTTCCGGGTTAGCACTCCACCAATCAGATTGGTTATTCAAGTCCAACTGCCGGCAGTGCCCGCCTTCCGACTCTGCATGTCAGGTCGGCCAAAATGAAAGCCCCTCCGACGGACAACGGCACGGAACTCACCAAATAGACTCGAGTCACCGACCTCGCCAGACTGTCCGACGGTCGATTATCAGGTTGGTGAGTCAGGGCCTTTAAACCATAGTGCTCCCCTGTGTTTCGTCAATTACACCACACATCAAGTTTGTCCAGGCTAATTTCGAACCGGAACCTGATTAATTGTCAATTTCTGGCCAATGATTAACCTTAAAGATTTAATTCTGCTCAGTTTTGACTGTTTTCTAAGTGCTTTCTTACTTTTAGACTAGTCCACTAGTCTTACGTCTGAGGTTTCTTCCTTTAAAGGGAGTTTTTCCTTGCAACTGTCGCACTAGTTGCTTGCTCTTGGGGGAATTACTAGAATTGTTGGGGCTTTGTAATTTATAGAGTGTGGTCAAGACCTACTCTATCTGTAGTGTCTCGAGATAACTTTTATGATTTGACACTACAAATAAAATTGAATTGAATTAAGTTTAAACGTCAGGGAAGTTATTCGTTAGGCACATCCCTAATTTTAACGGTTAATTCCTCCCAAGGTTGTCCCTTTGTAATCTCAAAATTCCCCTCCCCCACTTCTGGTTCTCCCATCTCCTCCTCTCTCCCCTGCCAGCCTCCATCTGTTTCTTGCGTTTACCCTGTGGCCCTGTGTTGGTTGAGGCTGATGAAATGAGACTGCATTTGAAGTGGGCCACGCAGGGAGGTGTTTGTAGTGACACTGATGGCTCCTCCTCTGCGGTGAAGCCCTACCCTCTGTGTAGTAAAATCCACCTCCAGTCTTCCCAAGCTGCTGCTCTTACAAATCCAAAATTTAAATTTTTTTTTTTTTTCAAACTGAGCTTCAATCAACTTGTTTGGAAGCGTAGACAAAAAGCAAAGGTACGTCAGACGACAGAATGCAACTCAAAAGTGAATCACAGTGAAACTTCTGCCCCCAACCCCCTTGTCTCGCAGTTGGTTGCCAGCCCTTTGATTATTTTGTTTTTGAAAGTAGAAAGGTTTTTTGGAAGTAGGCCTAAAGCTTTTTAAACGCATTCCCTCAGCCTCCAAGTCTGATAAAAGACATGGCAGGTTTTGCGCCCCCTTCGTCTTTCGCTTCGGCTGTTGTGCTTTTTCTCTCCGTCGTTTTTACAAAGCAAGGGCCCTTGTCTAGAAGCTGAAAGCACCTTTCAAATGCAGACTCCTCTTCCTCTTCCTCTCCTTCTTTCTGTCCTGTCCCTGTGCATTTTCTTTTCCCACCGGCTGGCCTCTTGTGCGTGCTGTGTGACGTATGCCCCTCTCCCACCGGGCTCTACCCCCTCTGTGCTCCCAAGGGACCAAGGGCCTGTTGTTGGTCTTTGAAGAGGCTGGGAGAAAAGTTTGGAGCCACACTCTAAAGAGAAGAAAAGCCATAGCCTATGGGGAGGAGGGGTAGCACCTGGCAATAGAGGGGCTCTGTGATTTCTTTTGATTTTCCCATGAGAAGATGCGGTGGAAGTCTTGGGCTGACGTCAGCGTAGCTGGGGGACTGGGAGGTTCGAGGACATACAGGTGGCGTTAATGTCACATCCGGCATCGTATGTCACATAGATTACTAAAAGCTGGAGAAGATCCTCCTGTGTGACAAAGCTGAGCGGATACTTCTCGGTTTCTGTGAATGGTGCCTTCTGGAAAGGTTTTCTGTGAAAGAGTGACAGTGGTTTAGAATTAAGGTTAAGACCTAGTGGCATGTAGACCTTTCATCAGGTTTATCCACTTTTCTTCTTTTTTTCTTTTTTTGTGCAAAGACCTCTCTTCTCCATCTCTATTTCACAATGACAATTATACATCACATATCATTTTATGATTTTGTTAAGAAATGTGGGATCAAATGTGTTCAGTCTACTTGGAGAGATCTCTGTAGTCTTAAGTACCATAACATGTTTAAAGCTTGTAAAAGCAATGATCAACTGTCACGTATTGGTCTCAGTTGAAATATAACTATGCATTTGGCATCTTAATGGTATAAGTGAAATGGCACTCATGTATGTGCAAATCTGTTAATGCATGTGCAGTATGTCTGGAGTCAGCTGTCCGGATGCACTCAAGAGATCAAAGGATTCTGGGGGAATGTGCTCTAAATCTCGGAGGATTAGCAGCTGAGATTGTGCTTTGTTTCCCCAAATATATGCTCAGTTTGGAGCAACAGATAGCTGTTGATCCAAATGTCTTTCACCACCCCTTCACAAATACATTCAGGCTGGAGGGTTTTGTTCCACACTTAAGGGTGGCATTTATTTCACAATTCTAAGAAATAGCTAGATTTTAAGGATGTTTGATTGGCTATTTAGTTCTTCTTTGTTTTGGAAATGGAGTCATATTGACCTCAGATTGAAATGTCTTGCAATTGATAAGCATGTGCCTATACTGAGCAGATGATATAGATACATAGATTCTGAGCAGTTTAACTGACATCATCTGTGCCGTAATGCTTGCATATATCTTTAACTTTGATGTGTGTGTATGCCTTAGACATGCCAATGCATTTTGAAAAGCTTTAGGAAAGTGTTCCTTTCCACCTTTGACTTAAATTTTAAGGTAGAAAGGAGAGGAATTCATTGTTGAATATTTTTGTTGATTGATAATGGCAAGTTTCATGCGGCCAACATAGTCGATGTAAGACTTACAATGAGGCACTTCATTTTTGATATAATTCCTTTGATAGATTAGATTCATGATTTAAATGGGCACCTGCTCTACCAGGGGAGCGACCCAGGGCCCCAATGTTGTTTGATGTTCAGGTAAAAATGTTACATGTACCTTATGTCACCCCCAAATTCCACAGGATGTGGAATGGCTGCAGTTAGGCTCCACTGTGTGTCTGCGCCGCGCTCTGCCATCCGTCAACACCCACCAGGTCCGGATTTGTTGCGGAACGGCTGCGGCCATGACTGACAACTCAAGTCTCAAGGACCCACAATATCTCGCAAATTCATGTAGAATAGAAGGACAAAAACAACAACAGTTTGTTTCTATCCAGAGGAGTAGAGAGGAAACAACTCTGTGCTGTGTTTTCAAGGTGTAGTGCAGGAAAAAATTATCCGTAGTGAGCACGGCCTATTTTATTTTGAAAATTTACCGTATGTTTTCCTTGTTTCTGTGCTCGACTTCCTGTCTCACACTGTCTACCGAGTGCTGAATTGCTGCGGAGCTCTCCGGCATCCGGCAACAATAGCAGCTCTGCATATCTGCTCCGGAGTGCTGCGGATGGCCGGAGCTGAGATGCAGCTGGGACGTAGCCGTTCCGCAGTCTGTGGAAGTACACACATTAACTTTAATGGAAAGCTAATGATTCCGCAGCCTCCTGTGGAATTTGGGGGTCAGAGGCAGTATTTCAGGACTTCAAGAAAAATGTTTTAATCCGCTCTGATTTATTTGGGATTTCAGCCACATTCCCAACCCAAAACATCCATCATAACATTAAATATGAGAGACTTTGTTAGGTATCATGTTTTTTATGCTAGCAAACTTCACAGAGGATGTAGGTCTTCTATTAAACTGAAATTATGCATTGGTAAATGTAAAAGTCTATAAAACATGCCCAATGGCAGTGCAAAATAAACTCACTGTAGACTTTTTGCCTTGCAGCACAGGTGCATCAAATAATAATGATGGCTCTGTTCCATTTAGTGTCCCAGTAAGCTAGTACAGTGACCCAAAAATGAGAAAAAACCTGGACCTGGCTTACCTAAAATTAATGCAGCAATCAATGCTATTGATTACACCTGTGCATTCTCTGCAATGGCATGTCAGAATGACTGCGTAAAAGGGGACAAGTGCTAAGGATTAGAAATCAGTGGTCATAGTTGATTGAGTTATAGTTTTTCATATGGTGGATGACTTTAATGTAGTCTGTACTTTAAGCTACATTTTTACTCAGACCTTTTGAAAGTCATATATACAGAAATAACAAAAATTTGAGGTGCTTGTGTACCCCCAAAAAATTCAAAATAAAGATTGTATTGTAAGAAAAGTCTGTTATAGGTGTGGATTGACAGGATTGTGTGTGTATGGGTCTGGGAGAAACTCTAGGTGACTGCTGGGGCTCCTGTGGTGACACTGAGCTCCTCTGCCCATTTGAATCAACCACTTAAAAGGCTCTGCTGAAGTGGGTGTTTAAGTGTTTAAACCCTGAATAATTCTCTCTTGTTTGTTTATCACGTTCCCTGCGGGTTGCGCTCCGGCCTGTGCAGTAAGTGCTGAATAATTTGACTGAGCACTCAAAGTGGCTCTCCAATAGGACGCAATGAACATCTGCATAAAACTGCTATCAAGCTCTCATGAGAGTGCGCACATGCACAGAATCGTGCATGCACACTCATGTTCCATGAAGCACACAGGCACATTACCCATTTGTTTACCCTAATATGTGAATCCATTTATCACTGCTAACAAACGCAGAGCCCCAGCGTGATTCCCTTCCACTTGTTTTTCTTTCAAACTGGTTGAAGAGAAACACCAGTGATGGGACTCTACAACTTCCATGAGCCCTGCTGTTGTATTTATCCTCCTCGTGTGAGAGCTTTGGTGACCAGGGCTCTAAGGGCACCTGAAGTACAGAGAATGGCGGAAGTGGGTTTAGGTAAACAGAGTTGGGATAGCATTGTGCCTCCCACAGACAGAGGTTTCAGGGCTCTTCTGCTTTTCCTGTGGCGCCAGGGCTGGAGGAGGTCTGGATTGTCTGTTAGGGGATGTTTTTGGTGGAAGGAAAGCTAAACAGAGGAGTGGCCCTGCTGAAAGGAAAGCTGTCCTCTCCTGGTGTGTTTATGCTCTGCAGGTGCTGCAACCTAAAGAGGACCTCACCCTGTAGACTCAACATGAAGCAGACCAACCCTGTGGTCCCCTTAGGACCATTTGCCCTGTCCGTCAAACCAACTCCCCCACTCAATTTTTTGCTCAAGTTTGGAAAAGAAAACAGCATCATTGATCAAAGGTTTTCTGCTTGGACAGTTCTCTTGTTTGTGTTTGTCTGTGTTTTAGCATAAAATGTATCCCCACCATATAGTCTTTTACCTTACTTTTTGTAAACGTTTATCTTTTTCAGAGGCTACAACAATGTCACATGATGTTACATTTGTTTCCACTCTCTCTGCTGGGATTTACTTTTGTGGATATAACGTTGAATTTTTCATTAGTTATAAATGGTGCACCATATCATTGCTGCTTCCTGTATACTGATGATGTGATTATTTTACTTAAAGTCAAGACACTAACATAATTAAAGAAGTGATGTGCCTTAACGTTTTCATACATATTGTGTCCTGGTTTCTGTTTTGTGTGTATTTTTGTATTTTGTAGGTTTTTATTTGTAAATGCGTGCATAAGCATCGGGAGAAGAATTTGGTAGTAGTTTGCAACTGAGTAACTTACTCTGCTGCAAGTTCATTATGGCGAGCAGTGACACAAGCCACTAATTCCAGTCAGCTATGAATAGAAACCAGCCCCTGGCACCAGCACACTTGTATATAGTAGTTGAAGTGTCTATTTCTGCTGCTATGTTTACTTGCAAAATTGAAACACTCTCTGTAATTACAGAGATTTTAGGTCCACAGTTAAAAGGTCAGCTGTGAGAGATGTGAGGGATGTTTAGAGGTAGTGGCGGGTGTGTGTGTGTGTGTGTGTGTGTGTGTGTGTGTGTGTGTGTGTGTGTGTGTGAATAGGCAAAGAGGAAGAATGGCCTCGGTGTTGAGGTCAGTTGCATCTGGTCAACATGCACATGTCAGAGGTTTTCACAACTGCCACCTACCACATGGAGCTCCGTGGTTGATTGCCATGACAAGGTTTTTTTTAACTGGCTTTGAATGAAATTAAAGAAGGGCTGGTAGTTATAGATGTTACAGACAGCTGTCATTAGGTAGAATTGTAGAGCTCAGATTATAAAAAATGAGCTTTTATGACATCTCCTAATCTACGCATGTTGTTTTTCTCAATGTGTGTCGTTGCTGGATGGCATCCAGACTGCAAAATTGCCATCGAAATGCAACTCTGGCAACTTGCATAACTGATGCAGTAGATCAGATATGAGCAAAAATATGATCTATTTTGTGCATTCCATCTTGTAATCTAACATGTCCTGGCAGGATCAGATAATAAAAACCACATTAAAGAGAAAACTTTACTTCTAAACTTAGATGTCCTTTATTTAAAAAAAGATCATGAACTTGATTAAATCTACTGTTTTCTCTCTATTGTAACTTACTGGAGGACACAATTGTTTAGGTAATGCTATCTTTCACCAACATCAAGGAACTCGGCATGAATATGTCTATTTTTTTGTTCTTGAAGCTACTGACATGACGAGTCACAGAGGTGTTGTTTCTCATTTGGCTGTGGTTAACGGTTTAAGTGCCTGTCACTTTCTTGCTGCCCTTGAGGTAGACTTCCTGGCTAAAACCTTGTTCCTTCCACACTTTACAGCACTTGAGACTGGCGTCTGAAGCCACCCAGACGACTGGAGGACTGTCTCTCCTCAAAGAGCACTTTGCCTAATTGCTAAGAGCCTCTAGACCCAGTGTAGCACACTTGCAAGGAACACATATGCATGGAAGCAGGCATGTTGCCAACCAGTTTACCTAAATGTATAATCCCTCCTATTTTTTGCAATAATGATTTGACACACACACTCTGTAAGCTCATGTCACCTCAGCAGGACTGCTCTGTCCTTTTTGCCCAGGAAGTTAAAGGTTTCAGAGCAAACTAATTTCCTTCATGAAGGGTGAGATATACTATTGCTAAACTGACCGCACAAGCTTTTGGAGATGAGGTGCGTCATTTTGCAAAAGACTCCCTCTCTTCTCTTTTTCTCATTCTTTGGAACTGAGTTTCACTCTGAATTCAGAGGGCCATAATTTGTGATTTGTTACTCTTGGCAGGCAGAGACCACCTGTAAATCAAGGCCAAGCGACAGGCTGTCTCCATTCCCTTCCAAACCATAGCTTCCTCTTGGGAATGCAAGGTCCCAAAGTGGAGTTCATTGGCTGGGGTTTTAAGGATTCACCTCTAGCTCAGATTCCCTGTTAACCCTCCGACTCCCAAGGAAACTTGAGGATAAAAACAGAAGTTTTTTTGCTCGAGGTGTCTGCTCACGTTACCTCAATACCTGTCTGCAACTGGTTGTTATATGAGCAGTGTTAGGGTGAAGTTCAGCTACAGGCAACTCAAAATAACAATTAACTTGCAAACTATTGCTGGCACTCGCAACATTGTTGTTCATCACAGGTAATGTTGTGAATCTAAGAGAATATTTATGATTGAAGCCCAATGTTTTCCTTGTTGTAGAAATTCAAGGCACTCTTAGCTTTTGGTGTCTGTAAATTGCTGGAGGGGTGATCATGCAGTTAGATTCTTGATCTTGACACTTTGTATCCTTTCCCTCACCTCTTCTCTGAGGTAAGCTTTGATAAACAGTACGATAAATGTTAATTGCTGTGGTTACATATTTTTCAAAAGCTAATAAAGGCTGTTACCTTGTGTAACAGGTAGGGTTTAGTGCCTGAGGGGCTGACTGAGTTGTAAAAGCTTATCTTTGCAGGTGTAAAAGTTTTGTAAATGGGTCATTAAAGTGTTGGCCAACTTCACACATAAACACAAAAAAGGGAGAGGGAGGGAGATTATTTCAGATCAGCATGTTTCTGAAGTGGAGCGATGAAGGCTGTAAATCTAATATTCCACTGAGCCTTTCAGGAGGCAGCCTTTGATGTGGGTGAGGTAATATGACCAGCAGTGTTTGCAATGTTAATCTGACGTGGAGAGATGACTGGTGGCTGTGCGCTATTGCTCAACAAAAGGAAGGCATCAAACCACTGCACTTTTGGGTCCTGTAAAAAAACATACATTTAGCAAACCTGTGTGCACAAATTCACACATCCACATGAATTTACACAGCTGAAATGCATGCTCACACATTACACAGACATGTCTTTGCAACCTCAGAGAGTTAATTTACACTGAATATATAGTACACAAAGAATAACTACTGAACTGCAACTCCACCATATGCAGGGCTGTGTGTGTGTGTGTGTGTGTGTGTCTGTGTGTAATCTCTGCATGACCTGTGTCATGAACTAGAGTTAACACGGTAAGCCCTCTGGCATGTGCTGCCTCCACAAACCCCTCCAGTCTTGGTGTTGCTGACCATGCACAATTTAATCATAGAGCAGCTTCCTCCAACCTGCTTGGTGATGGATCCCAACTCTGTGACTATAATTTCCTTCCTGGGGTGCAGGGAGAGAAGTGGGTGTGCCGTGACTGAGGGGTGTCAGGCATGGGGCCGCAGAGTCTGGAGAGAAGGTGTCTGACTTTGATGTTTCCTCTGAGACATCAAATTACACGTTAGCCATCTTTAGTCAGCAGAGTTAAAGGACTTACTTGTGCAATTATGTATCCAGTTTGTTCTCCACTAAACTCAATTATTGCCCTTTCTCAAGAGTTGATGAAAAATCAAGGCAAACAAAGTGGTTAAGCTATAGAAGAGAAAGCTTTAATGGTCGTTTTGGGCTAAATGGGGGTTTAAAGTTGAGGGATTTTAACCACTTGATGACAAATTTCCCATCTGATGAAGCCCCTGATTTTGGTTGCATTGTAACTAATGCTGCCCAGCTGAATAATATTAAAATCTGAAAAAGAAAACGTGTGCACTAAATGTAATTGTAAGGTTCTTCACATTGAAAACCTCCACCAGATCGCTTATGTTTTGTTAATGGTGCATGTTAAGAGCTCAACCTCAAACGATTTACAGTCTGCGACCTCTGGGAAGCCATTGAGTTTCTTATCAAAGCCATAAAATTGCATTGTGAAACACAGCAGATATGACTTCCTCTTGGGACTGCAGACTGCTCATGAGATCCGTGTTATGCATTCATTTGGTTTATTGTAAATCTCTGACATTTTAGAAGACCCAAGCATCTGTTCTATTGGAACAAATTCAAGAAACTACCTCAATGCATCATGTGATGATGACCCTGATGCTCTTTTTGGAAAAAACAAACAAAAAAAAACAGATGGATCTTGTTTGGCTAGAGAGAGAAATGCAGAGACATTAATTTGCCATGGCTCTCAGTCTGTAGGTGTTGTATGAAAATTGGTCTCGCCTCGCGTTGATTATCGGAGATCTTTATTTCATGTGTGAAAAATGATCCCCTTTGAAGCCTCACTCAGAGGCAGTGTGGCGCTTCACTACCTCACATCAACACTCTATCTTGGCTCCATCTCTGGGCGTCATGTTTTACTGCTATGTGGGGCTTTGAATGAGGTTGTTTAATGCTGCCGGAAGGTGAGGAGCACTCCAGCGAAAAAGAACTGCAAAAAAACTGGACCCAGGTTTAAACTTCTGACTGATGATGACTGGTGGTCCGTTTAGTTTCTTTAGTTTTTTCCCTCCTGCAGCAGCACCACGCATTGCAGGATAGGCACTGCTCCAGATTCCAAGAGTTGTGTTCGGTCCTTTGAAATTGCCTCCAGTGTATCTCAGTTTACTCTTTGGGCTTGTGGAGAGGGATGGGTATTTCCTCTCTTGAGGTCCTCTGCGAGTAACACTACACCTGTAAGCTAATTTGCAGCTCTAAAACTAATAAGAGTTTTGTTGTTGTTTCTCTTCTCAGTTTTCAACATTGGGGCTGTGTGTGCACTAGAGACTTTTTCTGTTTTCTCCATTAGTAATTCATAAACTTTAGCTAATGGATGATATCCAGGCTAGGCGGAATTAGTCAAAACTATTTTATTTGCCAAATGCACCAACTTTATGAGACAAAGTACAAAGACATGATGACAAGTTAATTGTACTGTATACTAACATACCTGGTACAAGGGCAGCAAGGTATCACATGTCTTGTACCGTTGAATGTTATGATACTACCCGTAGTAGTCCTATACCTCAATCAATCTACACATATGTACGTATATTGGACATGCTGTAGCTATGAGGGGTTTGGCAAGTTAGAATAATTATTTTGTTGGTTGGCTTTTATTTGAATTTCAGTGACTGCCCAGGAGAAGCAGACACATACTTAGACAAGCACTGCCGCGATTCCCACATTCTCCCTTGTCTCTGTAACTCTGTCTCACCCACTTGGCTAAATGGCCTTTCATGTGTGTCGCTCCCCACTTCATGTCGGCACCACTGCTCTAACCGTTGCAATCCTGAAGGTGTTTTCTTGCAATGGGTGGGGGACAGAGCAGGAGGCACCCAGACGCAGTCCTAATGAGATTTTTCCTGGGTTTTGATGGAGTGCCAGTAGCGCTGCCATTGCTCTAGAGGCCTGCCTCCACTGAGCTCTGGCGCGCGATCAGGGCAAGTTGTCAGCCTGTGTGGTGGGTCATGGAGGCAGACGGCATAGAGACCAAGAGGCCTTGTGGGACTTTCCCACAATCACATACAAGTACATATTATTTTCACTTTAATGTACCCTTTTGCTTTCAAACACACACTCTCAGCAGGAAAGAAATTGGCCCAGTAGGTCTATGTCTGCAGTGCCAGAGTAAGGATGATGCTGAAGGCAACTCCCTGCCTTTACTCACCATGTCGGTTTTGTGCCAGCATGGGCTTACTGTCTTTTTTCACTTTCTCTCTTTCTCTCTCATCACCATACAATAGGGACCCTGGAATGCAAAAGGAAATGGCAAAGCTCTTTTCAATCTTTTCTAACCTTATTTTGGGGTAGTCTAACTGAGCAGTGCTCTTTTCAGCTACACCCTGCTCTACATTAGTCCAGGATGCACTTAATTGATGATGCCATTCATATTCATGCCTGATCGAGGTTAGCATCCAGGGACCAATTGGGTCATTTAACATTATCACATTAATTGAAAATGTAATAACATGTACTGCTGACCGAAGGAGCTTTTAAGTCTGTGTGGTTAGCTACCTGTTCAGGGTTGTCATATTCTACTTGCGAGCCAAGATGAAAATGAACAGTGTTAACAGCAATGTGACATTTTCATTAATTTCCTTTAGAACTTGGCCTCAGACTAACTGGGGCTCTGTGGACATAAAGGCAAGGCTTTTTCTTTTCCATCCACACTGAATACATTTTGGTTAATGGGATAACATTTATTTTAGTTAATGTAACATTTCATACCCACTTATCATATCTTTGGGAGAGGTGTTTGATTCTGTAAACTATGTTAAATTTAACAGCTATCTATGTTGTTCTGTGATCTAATGTTGAGGTAAATACCCTTTTGAAAGTTTATGAAAGGCATATAAATCATTTAGATGAAAATGTTCTTAAAGTATTGTAGTTTGGGCACCTGGTTAGCTCACCGGGTAGAGGTTTACGGCTGTGGGTTCAACTCCAACCTGTGGCTCTTTGCTGCATGTTGTTCCCACTCTCTCCCCTTTCCTGTCCTATCCAAAGGCCTTAAAATACCTAAAAAAATAATCTTAAAAAACTAAGGAAATTATTGTAGTTCAAGTGATCATCCCTCTTGATTTATTCTTATTTTAATTGGTGCACTATAATGGAGGTTAACTGAACTATAATTGATTATGAATTTGCTATACTTGATATTAATTAACCAAAGGCCTGGTGTTGAATGAGCATTCCTCACTCATGTTTTAGAGCTGACATTTTCATTAGTAAGGAGAAAGTACTGAGGGGAGTAGTGTGAGTGGTCACCATTCTTAAAGATAAAGCTTGATATAGTGTTTGTTCAGTACATTTTATTATTCTTAAATGCTAATCAATCTTTGGTTTATCCATATTTATTTTCATAAAGTGTGCCATTGATGAGGCTTACCAAATAGTTCCTTTGGCCAAACCAAACAGGCCATCAGGTCGGCTAGTAATGTAGATGGGATGTTGTAATGGGACAGGCACACTGTGTTCTGTGTTGTAGCCAAGTAATAAATTACTTTGTGTGGAGGGGCTCAAACAAGCTTGAAACACACAGGGGCCATACAAACCCTTGTCCTTAAAGCCCTGAAGAAGCTCTGAAGGACCTGGCTGCTGTTGAAAACCAAATGCTTCATACAGTGGTCTCCACAGAACATTTAACATCATGTCTGGAAAATTGTTTTAGCTAGTCCCAGGTGCAGTAGAAATATGCTTGTTTGTTTCTTTAATAGGGCTGGGTATCTTTAAAAATGTTATACCGGTACCAATACTGTGAACTTAAAACCAGTTATTGAGCAATTTTATAAATTCCCTTTAAAAAAAATAAAATACAACATTACACATTATGGTTATGGTAAACACAACACATACTACACGTGAGCCCCGTCTCTGTGCGTGACATCAAGTTTTCCCTGCATGACTCTATGACATGTAATGTAAAGGCGTTTTTCCATTACATGATACCAGCATTACTCCCCTCGACTCTACTCTCTGGTGTCCTAAACCTACTCTCTGGTGTCCTTTTAAATATTTTAGCCTGCTGTGTTTTTTTTTTCTGCTTTCAGCTTCTTTTGATACAGAATTTGTCTTCTGGCTTTGGCAACAGCCACTTGCCGAAAATCAAAAAACAACACACCTTCGACGTTCTGTGAGCGTGTCGTGTTAGGTCACGGCAGTTTCCTGCGGCGTCTCTATGACGACCAGCCACACTCGCCTCACGCATGAGGTGGTACTAAATCTGAAATGGGAAAAGGAGGACGGAGCACCATGGTCGAGGCGAGTGGAGCAGGTACCATGTAATGGAAAAACGCCATTAGACAGCCAATCACAAGCACGGTTCACTGACGCTGATGAGATTTACTCGTTAGGTACTGAAACTTGGTAATGAATGACAAGGCATTTTCTACACAATGCTATGGAGGAAATTTGGTCGGCGCCTAACATTTTTGAAGTTCGGTACCCTGCCCTAGTCCTGAAGCCTTTTTAGATGTGCCAAATTGTAATTATATAAGTAGTTATTAGGCAGACTGAGCTAAAGCTATACTAGTTGTTGGCCCTTGACCCCAAACACGTTCATAGCAACAAAAATGACAAGATGGATGGAAGCATTGTTTGCTTTATAGGTTGTGTACCTGTGTTATTACATTATGTGGGTCTCATTGACAGTGATATAACCAAAAGATAAGTGTTTGAAATATTAATCAATGCATTAATGTCATAATTGCACGTTTTTATTCTCTAGTAACTAGTTGTTGTAACAGCATGTGAAAAAAACTACAAAGTTTGCTAGGCCAAAAATAACGTTAATCTTGCGATAAAAAAAATTGACGCTCTTAAAATAGGTCTGCGTTAATGCAGTTAATAATACGTGTTTAACTGACATCACTACAAAAGATATGTGCAATTATTTCGGAAATCATTAACCGTACAGCAAAACTTTTAACTATTACAGATAGCTGTGCTTGAGCCACTGGGGTGGCCTCTCCTTTGGCCTGAAATGCACTCCCACGGTGACCTCTGACCTTTGAATTAGCAAGGGTCCCAAGAGAAACCCATCATTGGCTCATTGCTGCACCAAAAGAGATTGATGGCTCTTTTTGTGGTTACCTGGTTTACATACAGATATTATGATTTAGCATGCATACCATGTGTGCTTGAATTTAATGAGACCCGGTTTTCAGATTCACTAACTGTTTGCAAATGTTGCATCAGTTGAGCTTCGTCTTTACTCATTAGTGAAGAAATCCCTTTGGAGGGGGATGACTAGCATTGCAGTTTTTGGGCAAATCCACTTTAAGCTCTTTCATTTCAAATCAGAGTGAAGGGAGTGAGTTCAAGCTTTTATCCACTGTGGTTTAACAAACTAGACTAACTTACTTTCTTGTCCAGCAGCTTTAACATGCAATTACTCTACTGTAACTACTACTGTCACTGTCACTACAACCACTGTTAACATGTGCTTTAGTATGCAAGAATGTATGTGTCCTTTACTTTGTGATATCTATTTAACAGTTGTCCAATTTGCATTTTATCCAGCCTTCAGTTTGGTATATTAAAGATATATTACAATATTTTAAAACCTTTTGAAAACCTATTCAAAAAGAAAAACTACATCAAACAAGGAATGGAGATTGTAGGGTCTTGCTGAAGAGAATGTGCATTTTTTTTATAGGTCCAGGAATTTTGTCAATCTTTCCTAAGTAGAAGTGATAGAACTGTTAAGTGTGCCATTCTAGTTACTGGTGGGATTGATGAAGATTAATTTCTTTCTCGTAGGTCTGAATAGTGTGGCCAGAAACGTTACCCCTGCTGTTAAAATCTCACTTTTCTGGAGCTGGGCAAAGACATTGCCTCATTGTTCCTGTGACCAATTGGCTGGTGGGAACACAGGAAACTCAGAAGCAAACATGCTTTATTTTTAGAACTCCTACATGTTATTTTTTGGCACCAGACAATCTTATCAATCGCTCCAAAAGCCAGAATCAAGAGAGCTAAGCTCGAAAGTAGTAGTGTCATTGGGTCAGTCAGGCGGGGGTGTGCTCTTTAGAGGCTGTATCAGAACAAATGGTTCTGTAAGATGAGTATGTCAGATCAGCCACGGCCAAGGTGATTATCTCGGGAATTGGATGCAACCTTTGGTACAGAGCTAGGGCAGGAACGATATGCTTTTGTCCCGATTCGGTTCTTTCATGATACATGGGTGCCGATTTATTTTGTATTGCGATTTTCATTAATTGTGATTCTAGAAGTATTGCGATTTGATAGTATTGAGTATTGTGATTTTCTTTCCTTCTTTAACAAAAACAAAAGTTGAATAAAACACTTCTAGAGACTTCTATCATGAGACATTTCTAAAAACTAATAGTTTTTTAAGAAGAATGCACATCACTTGTCATTCAGTCAGTCTGACATTTATTTTCATTTGTAAAGAGGTACAAAACAGGTTTTCTGCATTTTCTGCTTTCGGTCTGTGTTTCTGGAAACGGATATGATGTAGTTGCCATCGGCGTTACCATATTAAGAGAAAATACATGTATATATATATATATTTTTTTTCCTACCCCTAATCTCCACAGTCAATGAGATTGACTCCATATTTCCATTTATTTTTTTCCATTTAAGTTATTTATACTTTATACCTGACATCACAACAACTGTAAGGATTCCTAATCACGTTGTGAGATCTGTCCAAGAAATAGTTTGTATATCACAGGGCAAAGAAAACAATATAAGTAATGATGAGAAATATTGGTTTACTGCTTCCTGGTATATCCAATTCTGCTTAGTTGTCAGAGAACTTTCATAAGAGGACAAGTGTGTGTGTGTGTGTGTGTGTGTGTGTGTGAGAGAGAGAGTGTAAGTGTGTAAAAAGAACATTGTTTTTTCTTTACACTAACCAGAGCAAATCCCAAAGCAGACTAATAATACGGCTCCCATCCATCACCACAGACAACAACCAATTATCTCATTCCTCTTCCCCCTTTTTCTCATGTTCTTGGTTAACCCCTCAATAATTTTGGATCATTCATCAAAAAGCATCCAAGATGCTGTCTCTCTTTGTGTGTGTATGTGCTTGTATGTATGTGTCTTTGTGTGTGAGGAATGTTGATTTTTTTTTTATTTTATTTTTTATTTTTGAGGAAACAGAGGCCAGTGTTAACGTTGCCACAGTCTAACACCCCATTCAGATCAACAGGGCTCATACCCATATCTGTGATCTATCTGAATGGGTTAACACGCGTCAACCAACCCTCCTTCATGACCATCCTCTTGACCTGGGTTGAATGCGAGATTGAGAAGATAAGTGTGTGTAAATCATGTGGGTGCATGATGTATCAACTTAATATCATTATCGCAATAATAAGTATGCAATATTTTGTGGAGCGATGCGTCCCGTCCGTTGTGGGTGTAAATGAAGAAATACAAAATGGAACGAATAAATGGATATAAAAGGCTTCAAGAAGCTTCTGAATGAACTAGACAAACAGTATCTAATCCCATCCCGCACCTATTTATCCCAGGAAGCTATATGCAACTTTATAAAAGGCGGTGAGGGCAGAGTTTGTAGTCGGATAGACCGAATAGTTTTCATTCACAACCGACTTTTGGTCCAGCCACACTACAGAGCTGTACATAAGTCTCAATGTGCACTATATTGTTATGAATCTTATGAATATTGTTACTTAGCGTTTTCCTGTAATGTTTGTAATTTTACATACACTACCGTTCAAAAGTTTGGGGTCACATTGAAATGTCCTTATTTTTGAAGGAAAAGCACTGTACTTTTCAATGAAGATAACTTTAAACTAGTCTTAACTTTGAAGAAATACACTCTATACATTGCTAATGTGGTAAATGACTTTTCTAACTGCAAATGTCTGGTTTTTGGTGCAATATGTACATAGGTGTATAGAGGCCCATTTCCAGCAACTATCACTCCAGTGTTCTAATGGTACAATGTGTTTGCTCATTGGCTCAGAAGGCTAATTGATGATTAGAAAACCCTTGTGCAATCATGTTCACACATCTGAAAACAGTTTAGGTCGTTACAGAAGCTACAAAACTGACCTTCCTTTGAGCAGATTGAGTTTCTGGAGCATCACATTTGTGGGGTCAATTAAACGCTCAAAATGGCCAGAAAAAGAACTTTCATCTGAAACTTGACAGTCTATTCTTGTCCTTAGAAATGAAGGCTATTCCATGCGAGACATTGCTAAGAAATTGAAGATTTCCTACAACGGTGTGTACTACTCCCTTCAGAGGACAGCACAAACAGGCTCTAACCAGAGTAGAAAAAGACGTGGGAGGCCTCGTTGCACAACTGAGCAAGAAGATAAGTACATTAGAGTCTCTAGTTTGAGAAACAGACGCCTCACAGGTCCCCAACTGGCATCTTCATTAAATAGTACCCGCAAAACACCAGTGTCAACATGTACAGTGAAGAGGCGGCTGCGGGATTCTGGGCTTCAGGGTAGAGTGGCAAAGAAAAAGCCATATCTGAGACTGCCCAATAAAAGAAAAAGATTAAGATGGGCAAAAGAACACAGACATTGGACAGAGGAAGACTGGAAAAAAGTGTTGTGGACGGATGAATCCAAGTTTGAGGTGTTTGGATCACAAAGAAGAACGTTTGTGAGACGCAGAACAAATGAAAAGATGCTGGAAGAATGCCTGACGCCATCTGTTAAGCATGGTGGAGGTAATATGATGGTCTGGGGTTGCTTTGGTGCTGGTAAGGTGGGAGATTTGTACAGGGTAAAAGGGATTCTGAATAACGAAGGCTATCACTCCATTTTGCAACGCCATGCCATACCCAGTGGACAGCGCTTGATTGGAGCCAATTTCATCCTACAACAGGACAATGACCCTAAACACACCTCCAAATTGTGCAAGAACTATTTAGAGCAGAAGCAGGCAGCTGGTATTCTATCGGTAATGGAGTGGCCAGCGCAGTCACCAGATCTGAACCCCATTGAGCTGTTGTGGGAGCAGCTTGACCGTATGGTACCAAGAAGTGCCCATCCAACCAATCCAACTTGTGGGAGCTGCTTCTGGAAGCGTGGGGTGCAATTTCTCCAGATTACCTCAACAAATTAACAGCTAGAATGCCAAAGGTCTGCAATGCTGTAATTGCTGCAAATGGAGGATTCTTTGACGAAAGCAAAGTTTGATGTAAAAAAAATCTTATTTCAAATACAAATCATTATTTCTAACCTTGTCAATGTCTTGACTCTATTTTCTATTCGATTCACAACATATGGTGGTGAATGAGTGTGACTTTTCAGGAAAACACAAAATTGTTTGGGTGACCCCAAACTTTTGAATGGTAGTGTATGTTTAAAAATGTCGAAATTAATAGCAATCTTGTAATAATCATAATTGATATCGCAAAATCCCATTTTGTCAATATCATACAATTCTAGTATAGCAGTACGGACCTCAAAATAAAACTTATAAGGAACTTTATCTAGCAATAACAACAAACAAAGGTTTATCCCAGGCCCCTGCTTTGGGGTATCAGCCTATCAGTCTGCCAGCCAGTTAGTCTTGGGGTTTGCTGGATTCTCTTCCAGAGGCCACCCACAATGCTGCAGCCCGGCCGGCACTACTCAGAGGAGGGTAGGATCAGTCCATCTGACCTTCTACCTCTTTGGATTACACAGAAATCCCCTCTCTTGCTGTCACAGCCTTGCCTCTGACACACACACACACACACACACACACACACACACACACACACACTATGAACACACCAGCTTGTGCACAATAAACACAAATGCTCCTACACTTATATCCAAGGATTGTATGAAGTTAATTATTTATATTTAAGGTTAATCATCACCTATGATAAGAATAGTGTTAATATGCTCTGTCTCAGCAGAGTCTGTGTGCACTTTATCTAGTTTTTGATGAATACCCATCAGAAATGTTTTTTGAAGTATGGTTGGGTGCATTGAAATTATGTCACAAGTGCGTCTTTGAATGTGTTTGTGTGTCCGTTGGAGTATGTGCGTGCCGATGTGTGCATGAATATGGGCTTGTCAGCCCGTGAGTAATGGTTTTTTGGACGGATGACTGTAATGCCACATGGAAACCTGAGCCATACTTTTCCATAGTAAAGCCCGGGGGATCACATGTATGGGCTGAAATATGTGCCAACAGAAACTGCACGGTGGCGGGCATCGCTGCAACGATAGCCCGCCACCGAAATAGCCCAACTACCATCCCTCTTTCTCAGAATTCCCTGCAGGGCCGGAAGTGACGATTTAGATACTTCCTTAATAGTCTCAGTTCTGACTGCCAGTCTTATGCTCAGTTGGTTTTAGTCCTGCAATTACCATGCTTTTAAACTTTCCACTGCTGTTTAAGGCCAGAATACAGTTGTCAAATTTTGTTCATATATAGATGTTTACAGTGTGTGTGTGTGTGTGTGTGTGTGTGTGTGTGTGTGTGTGTGTGTGTGTGTGTGTGTGTGTGTGTGTGTGTGTGTGTGTGTGTGTGTGTGTAAATGTATACGCTGTAATTTTGATTCAATTTTGAGTCACTCTGTGTTGGAAAACTGTGCTGTGGATTTGCACCGTTAAAGATGTTTGTTTTTATGTGACAAAAATATGATACTTTTCCTTTATATGATTTGAAACAGTGATTTATGTGTCTTGTTCTGTCTTTTTCTCTTTCTAGGAATCCATGGATGAAGCATGTGCAGAGGGGATTGGCAATGAACACTACCGTTTAGAAGGTAGGCCAATCACCAAAGGCTACATCAGCTCAGATCTAGGATTTTTGTCTCCTTTATTTTGATTAAAATGAAAACCTGCAAAAATACCGTTTGCTATACACCTCCAGGTACTTGTGCGGTTCTTTTTTGCAGTCTTTTATCCTTTCCCGTCTGCTCCACACCCATTCTCTAAGCCCCAACAATGTGCTGATGAGGTCCCCTTTACCTTCCCTCCCGCCTCTCTACCTCCTTCTTCTTTCATCCACCCGTACCCCCCCCGTGGGGCTCTGCAAAGTGCCTTCATTCCTCCATGTTTTTTCCCCAATGTGATGTGATCCTGGATTAAGAGCTCTGGGAGGAAAAAGTCTCTCCCTCCCATTTATAGACAGGAATGGACGTGAGGTGGAGGCAGAAATGAAGAGTTGAATGAGACCAGCCTAAAATTTGGAATTGTGTGAGAAATTCACTTTTATTTCAGCTCTGCTTCACTGCATAATAGAAGAAGTAAATAATGCGACTGATTTATGGAATATGAAATGGTCACTGGGCTGAACCCCAGTCTGGACCGAGCTTGTACTCCCTTCAAGACAGATGTTGGATAGCTAATTAGATTAGCAAATAAGAACATGCTGCTCGGTTTATTCTTAGTGAATGGCCCAAATCTTCAATAAAAACAGTTTATAGCTCATGTTTGAATATTTCCATAATATGGACCTCTAAGAAATTAAATGTTTTCATTTCTAAGTAACTAGGATTAACCCATTCACTGACAGCTAGCAATGAGAGGCATCTGTGTAACATTTGTAGGTGGAAAAATGTCACAATACGTTGTAGGTGTAAGTGACCCTGATTTGGAGGGTAGACAAAATTGAGTTGAGGTTAAAAACATTTTTTTTTAGTTTGGAATAATTTGCCCTCATGTGCACATAGCTCAATGTTGTACCACCCAGTACAGACAGCTGTGACAATTTCTGATGTCTCCAGCATGAACTGCATTTAGTGCAGTGATCACATCCATTGTTAAAACGTGAAACAAAGATGAGTGAAAATGACAGAGAAAACGGTGAGAGCTGAGATGATAATACAACCAACACACATGAAAGCTTGCTTTCCTCTGGATTTAAGGAAGCATTTTGGTAGTAAAAAAGAACTTGCCGGCAAAAATTGCAAAGGAAGGAAAAAGGGCTAGGTGAAGTGTCTGGCTCATAAGTACTTCAGCGGTGGCTTCTGAAGGAAGAGAAAATGTTAGGATCACCACACAGGCCGTCCCATTATCCTGGGCATCCCAAAATCCCCTCAGTACCCAGCACTGATTTGTCCAAAAATTTGAGGGTGTGGGGGCGGCGTGGCCCAGTTATGTGTAATACAGTAATCTAGCTAAGATGAACGTGATTGCTCACAGTGGGTGGCAGTTTCCTGACCCTGCCGTTGTTTCTGCGTGTGTGTACTACTGTATGCATGCGTATGTAGCGTGGCTGTTGGAACAGGCTTGGCTTGGAGGGTTCCTTCTTCGGCTGCCCTCGTCTTGCCCCTAAGATCTGATGTGCAGCCAATCCCCTGGCTCAGCTCCTCTTATAAAGAGTCGGCTTATGTCTGTGGTGGGTGGGGGGGGCAGGGGGAGGAGGGTGATAGCAGATTACTGTTACTCCTCCCGGCATTTCATTAGCTCCGAGATAAGCATCTCACCACCATATTGAGCCTGCTACGGAACAGATTTGCCCTAGCACACAATGTTCCCTTTGAGCACCTCAGATGATCAAACAGCGGGACCCCAAATGCTGCTCCTCTCCAAAAAGTTGGTAAAAGCTCCCTGGGATGATGCCTTTCATTTCTGGCATTTTCCCCCACCCAGAGATGAGACAGGTCTGCTTTGATCTGCTTTGGATCAGGAGGAAAGAAATTGGGCTGTTGTGTCTGCTCCGTTGGCGAGCAAACAAACAGTGTTTCAGATTTGACTTGGCTTAATTAATTAGTGATTCTGTTTTACAGCCGGTCTGATCTTCTTCCAAAAGGTTTGAGAATGGAACTTCAAAGTGGCAGAGGAGAGAGGAGCAGGGGAGGGTAGCGAGATAGGGGTGTGGTCTGTGTGGGTTTATGGGTGTTTGTGTGCGGCCTTAAGGACTGTGATTGGATGAGGGGAAGGGGGGGCGGGTGATACTCATACAAAGCTAAATGACTTGCGGTGAAACATAAAAGAGCTGTGGCTGGGTAAAGGCTCAATCAAGCTTCTGCAAAAATACACATAAACATGTGTGAGCTTGTTGCTTGTTGAGCTCAGTTACATGTCGTGTGTATCTGCTGTCTCATGTGTCAAACAAATGCGGGATTTCAAAGCAGAGAAGGATATCCGGTAGCATTAGGTCTGGGCCAACATCCAATGGTGAAACTAAGACAGGAGAGACAGACATTACCTTACAATATAGTTAAATCCAAAAATACACCACCATTAACTTTGGTCACAGACATTAACATATGTTGAATTAATTCTGTTGTGACAGTTTTAACAAAGAAATTGGGTAACTTGTGATCACTGATTTTATAATCATATAAAGCAGGGTTGCAGGGTTGTGAAAACCCTGCGTTGATGCATTTCTATCAGTGGCACACATAGGTCTTTCCTGAGCTCATTAATTTGAAGTATTAAGTTCCTTACCTGACACCAGTACATTCTCAGTTTGATTCCTGTCTGGGACAACCTGTGCTATCATTGACTTCTATGGTATTTGAAATGTTGTCAGACTCTACACAGGTGGGTCTGGCTGTCAGTAAGTGCCGTTGACAGATTAGTGTTCCTTCTGGACTGTCTGCCTTTACTGTATGTCTGGATGGTAATTTACAGTGAATGCCATTCCATAAAGTGATGAGATCCCAGGGGTCTCCCATAGGCCTTTTGATATTCACATGCTGTTTTACGATCCACCATTTATATCTGAATGTCACCTAATATTCTATCACGTTCTAGACATGTTATGCCATTCAGTTTCATGTTTGACATCAGTGTGTCCCATTGGGTTATACATATATTGGATTCCAGTTCCAGTCGTGATATCACTGTTTTGATTCAACAGTACTTTGGAATATGTCAATAACGATATTACTTTGGATAATAAAGTGTATAGAGTTCTGCTGCTTTTAGTATACTTCTACAACACAACAAATTGCTTGTTGAATTAAAAACAACTGAAAGGAAATTATTTCCAACATTCTTTTATTGAACAAATTGAACATTGAAGGAAACACAAAAGCACTTGTTAAAAAAAAAAAAAAAAAGAAGAAGCACAATAGTGACATGTTAAAGTGCAGTTTTGTGCTGATGCTCTCTTTCAACTAACTCAAAAAGTGTCTTTCGCAATCTCTTTATCGCACAAGTTGAGATCACTATGCCGATTATGCAGTCCTGATCTGGTACCACAAGTGTATTTTCAGTAATGGTAGAAGGAATTTAAAATGTCTAAAAAGCTGAACATTACAGAGCCTGTGCTGCCTCAGAATGTTTAAAAGTATATTGCATACATACTAGTATAAATGTTAACATTAATGTGAAAAATACAATTTCAGAATACAGGCAGTGCAACCAAAACTGAGGAGTTTGGATGTGTAGGTTTATTACCGACCAGGAGACACGTCTTAATTGCAGCTGCCAAACTCGGAAATAGGAGCTTACAAGGAACACTTGAAGGCGACGACATATCCTCAGGTTATGACTGCACCCAACGTTTCCATCCTCAGGCTCTCTCTTTTATCTTTGTGTGTGTGTGTGTGTGTGTGTGTGTGTGTGTGCGCGCCTCTCTCTCTGTCTGTGCGTGTGTGTGTCACTGCAGTGGCTTTACCACCAGAGAAGACAGACAGCTGCTGTGTGGAGGAGAAGATGCAGGAGAGGGACAGCCAATCTCCCGCAGGGCCACAGAAACAGCTCAAGTTTGAAGTAAGTGTCAACACCCAACAAGACGTTTATTACCTTCCCTCTGGATAAAACTGGGGCAATGGCAGGACACACAAAAATACACACTGACTTACACACCTCTGCGTTGTTTCAGGAGTTGGAGTGTGCTGTGTCTGTGGAGGAGGATAACCGTCAGGAGTGGACCTTCACCCTCTACGACTTTGACAACAATGGCAAAGTAACCAGAGAGGTAATATTCCTGATTTAGCTGGATGAATAAACCTTTGATGAATAAATGAATGAACATGTAAATACATATAAACGGTCAAAACATTACCAGCAATGAATGAAAGTTGAAACGTAAAAGTAAAGAGTATGAGGCCATTTAAAACAACAAATTCTGTTGATTTTATTACATTAATGGAAATGAAAGAAACATTTCTGAATACACAGATTTTAAGTGTCCCAACAATGTTTTGGTTAGCAACTCATAGCTACTCTTTTGGGTATGAGAATAAATCAATAACATCCCTGGAAATCTTAAACGTTGCCCTATTGTGGCATCACCACACCCCCAAAAATAAAGTGAAGATAGACGTTACCTAATCTCACTCCTAAGAACCAAATCCAGCGGCATCTGTGTGTTTCCGCTTCTGCGAGGTACCTTGTGTCTTGCGTCTGCCTGGTACAGATCTGAGAGAACATCCGGAAAGGGCCTGTGTTTTTTGAGAACAACTTGAAACAGCGCAAAGAGACTGGAGCTGTCCTCTGTGCGGTTGGCTGTGCAGTTTTTTTAGCGTTGCCTGTGGCTCTGTGGCTCATGAGACTGCAGGCGGCGGCTCGGAGGGGGAAAGAAAAGCTTTCCTCTCCAACTCTATATTTATTTATTTATTATTTTTTTCATCCCTTTCCCACAAATAAAAAGAGAAGAAAACCAAAAATGACACAGGAAGCTTTTATTTTATTTCATTTGAATTTTTTTTCTTACAGTGTCTATGTCTTAACCCAGTATGTGGAACCCATCCCTGAAGAATTCATAGTAGTCCTTTTTCTTATGAGTCAGAGTACTATAGTGAGTAAAAAAAAAAAGTGGTGTTTAGAGTCTTTGTGTGGTGTAGGTTTAATTCTCAGCAGTTCTGTCAAAAGAGCTCTTATTTTGAAGCTATGTTACCTTTTAAAGTAAAACCTTAATGAGTTTTTGATACTGTATCTGTCATTTCATCTCACATCCATACCAGGTGACATTTTTAAAGGACAATTAGCTTTTGGTTTGCTATAAAAAAGATCCAGCATAGATGTTAACACCCAAGAGGGAGTCATTATCTCAGCATGGTGCATAAACACACTCATCAGTGCAAAATATGGCTTCTAAACAGTCGCAAGAGACGGAATTATTTAACGTAAAAACGAAGCAGTCCAAATATGGACAGTTATTTTGTTTTGAAGTAAAGCAGTGCTTTTTGTATGCGAATGTGCGCTTATGTGTGGTACACAGGTGTTACTTCCTATGCAGATGTAATTTCCATAATTTAAGAGACATTGAGGAATTAAACTGAGAGCAGCGAAAGAAGTAGCACTCACACAGCCGGAGTAAGTCTCATATCAGATCTGACATCTCAGTCAGCCTCTTCTGCTACCGCCAAGACGTGTTCTTTTCATGAATTTATAACTCGTCTTTACACCCAGTCTGATCGCTTCAACTTGGAAAGCTGAACTAAAACAACTGATATCAGTGACTTTCTATGTTAACTGTTGTCTGAGTGACTTCTTTAAATTCCTAGCTAGCATGATGCGTATGATGCAGTTTTAATGCACAAAGCTACAGAATTCAAACAGTACAGTGATAAGAATAGCCTCCTATGTTCCTTTTTGTCTTGATTTTTTTGTTATTGTAAAATATCTACCATCACCAATCTACAAGATTCTTTTTATTACTTGGTGATCAAATGATTCTCAACTCTGTTAAATCGAAGCTGTGTATCATAAAGCCCAGATTAAACTCGCCTCCACCTCTTCTGTCCTGCAGGATATCACCAGCCTTCTCCACACCATCTATGAGGTCGTGGACGCCTCCGTCAACCATTCACCCAGCAGCAGCAAGACATTGCGGGTCAAGCTGTCTGTGGCTCCCGACTCCAGCCAGCGGTGGAGGACTTGTACGCAGGGTGCAGCAGGTAAAGCTCGCATGAACACAGAGGGCGGGGGCGGGGGGAGAAGAGAGGGCGTTTTGGGGTCCCCTTGTGTTGCCTGCTGTCAGCTCACCCAGAGATGTGTTTGTTGTTATGTAGAAAGGCGGCTGCTTCAGGCCTGTCAGAGCTTTGTTCCTCGCAGCCTCGGCATCGCTCCATCTCTCCCACTCAATGGGGTTCATTTTTAATGATGGGGGGAGTGACAGAGCTAAGAGAGGGGCCCCTCCCTTAGCGCCTTCAAATACTCTGAAAGAAACCTTAAGAGATGTGCTGAGCCCTTTTGATAACCACAGCCATTTTCCTTTTTTCTTCTCCCCATCTCTTCTACCCCCCTTCTCAGAGCTGCCGGGAAAATAAAGCTACGTTCAACCTAACTTTTCTCACTGACGACTCGGTAAACAAGTAGTCAGGGAAAAATATCTCAAAAAGTATATATTCCTGTGTGTTTGCATCCTTTTTGTTTCGGCTATAAATATCCATCAAGAGATTCAAACAGAGCAAGCTTTGAAAATATCGCCCGTTGCCTTCATGCTAATTTGAAACTGCATCAGAACTTGCGTCCTTAATAAACAATTTCTGAAGTCTGCATGGTTTTTTTCTTCATTTCATGCCTTATAAGAGGCTGGGAGTTGAAAATAGAATAAATGAAGCATTGTTGTTTTGTCTTTTCTATAGATCTTCAAAGTAAAACCCCAAAACAAAGGTTGCTTTCTTCTGAGGCTTGTGTGACTCTTGTCACGTATGTGTGTGTGTGTCTCTTTAATAATAGCCTCCTGTCTTTCACACATACACAGACATGTCCTACCCCAGAGAGAAAAATGACAAGTGCATAGAAGACCCCAAGAGTGCAGACAAGAAGACACGAGCACTCCTAAGGTAAACCCACCTCCCCTGTACACTTCTTCGTCTCTATTGTGCATTGTGAAGACGAATATGTTTATTATTATCATATTTTTTATGATGTCACTAATTATAACAGTCAATTCTTGAAAGACTTTGTCACTTAAAGTGGCTTGGGGCAGTCTGGTTGTTTGATGAAGGATTTGAGGAGCTGCAGTTAGTTACAGCCACTGTACTAAGGAGAAGTTAACAGTGGAGGGGAGAGTCAGCCGTCTTACTGCCCTGTTCACATACGCCCAATTGAGGTTTGAACCTGGGATTTTCCAGTCACAATCTCACTACTATAACAATTACTGTGCTACTGCCTGATCATAAGGAACACTAGTTTTACTTTCTCCAAACACTCGTACTGAACCTCTCTGGCCCAAACTGCTACCTAATGAGAGGTGCCGCTTGTGTCCACAGGCGCCACCACAGTGACCACCACACCCAGCCGGGCTGCCAGCGCCACTGTGTGGATGAGAACCTGGAACGCAGGAACCACTACTTGGATCTGGCAGGCATCGAAAACTACACATCCCGCTTCGGAGCCGGTGAGTGGACCATGGCCAGGGGTTTAGAGGGGGAGGGGGGAGGGAGAAACACAGACTGTGGCCCTTTGAAGCTGCATCCAGGGGCCCTCATTACTGTGGCACCTGCATGGAGCCATTAGGTGGAACTACCAGCCAGTACAAACATCTGGGCTCAGTCAAGCACAATACATCAAGTGTTCAAGGCTAAAGCACATCAACAGAACGGGCTGTTGTGAAGTGAAATATAAGGTTTAATAAGCAGCAGCCTTGATCTGATGGTCAGTGATGACATGTGATTATTTTAATGTTGGTCCTGTTAGGAAAGTGCTAACAGAGATCTGCTCTCTGTCACATTGAGTCAGTGTTATCCTCATGAAGAAAGAACCTAAAGCAAAGCTGCCAGAAACGTATTGTGGAGCTTTTAACAAGAACTTTATTAGTGAGCCGTTGGCACAATACTTTGCACATAATTGGTTATTTTTCTTCTGATTTTTTTACAGGGTTTTGAGTGCCCAATGTAATACGTTTTGACAAGTCCTGTGACTAAATTCTTGCTGTTTCTGTGTGTTGTTGATTCTGCTTTCTCAGTTTAAATAAATACCTGCATCTTCCTCCCTCACAGCTCCCACCACAGAGCCGACGAAGGCAGAGCCTCAGACCCGCTCATCCAACCAGACGCGTTCTCGCTCCCATGAACCAGAAAATGGCCACTCCTATTCCCACCACCGCCGCTTGCAGACTGTTGTGGACACTGTTGCTCCGGACAGCCTCCACCCCACCCGTACACGAGGCCAAGACTCAGGGAAACATGCCCTCCGTTCTCCTAAGACCCACAGCCGCATGCCTCCTGCGCAGATCAGTGGCAGGGTTATGAGGAGCCGAGGTGTCCCTCCTCCCCCGGCACTACCAAGCCAGACCCCCCCTCACCAGTCCACAGCTCCCTACCGCAAGCACAAGCAGCGGTCCAAGGAAAGCCAGGGCTACAGGGCCTTAGGCTCTCAGGCTCCTGGACCAGTGGTGGAGAAGGAACAGGTGAGGGACCTGCCCAGTGTGCTGCTGTACGAGGGGGGGCTGGCCCAAGTGGTGCAGCGGCATGAGCATCACCACCACCATGAACACCATCACCACTACCACCACTTTTACCAGTCCTGAATATTTTACCCTGCCTGGGCCAGCTCAGCACTCCTACAGTCCCACGTAACCCAACCAGGCCAGCAGACTCCGACTGCAAGCAGCTCCCTCCTCAACCGCCATCCCACCCTGCGTTGTGCAGTACTGCAGTGCCTTTGTGGTTGACACAGGACATGGGTTGGAGAGGAGGATCATGGAAGGGATGTCCCAGTGATTTGAGGTTATTAGTCAGTGTTATAAAGAGGTTGGTCAGACATACAAATGCTCGGGTTTGCAGCAGGACAGTGTTTCAGGGCCAAAGTAGGGCCAACGACTGTGGATCACGGCTGGGGCTAGAGAGGAGGCACAGAGGGACAATTTGATAAATTACCCCGAAGTTCCTGTCGCCCCCGACCCTGTCATCCTCTACATGATAAACTCTACGGCTCCAAACCAGCACCACAACCCTTCCAGACCACTAAGCCAAAAGGTTTTTAAAAAGGAGGGACGAGAGGAGGAAAGACTGTGATGTAAAGACGAAAATATATGAAGGAATAGGTGTGTGTGTGTGTGTGTGTGTGTGTGTGTGTGTGTGTGTGTGTGTGTGTGTGTGTGTGTGTGTGTGTGTGTGTGTGTGTGTGTGTGTGTGTGTGTGTGATAGAATTTATGGGCGTAGCGAGAGTGTGTATGTGAGTGTCACGACACTGGTGTCTGTTTAAATTCACTTGAAGTGCGCTCATGTGTGCGTGAGTATTTAAAGCAGGCTGACAGGCAGGTTTTTGAAGATGAAAATGAAGATTCTGATTCAAGCACGCAATACCCCGTAAGCAAAAATGGGAAGAAAAAATGTTGAAATGTTCTAAAGTAAAAAAGAATCGAGATCCCAAATCCGCTGCTACCTCTAATTTTATCCTAATTCATGTTGTAATGATGTCTTTGACTAAGCGTTCAGAGGTTATTTTCAAATTACTTCAAAACATTTTGAAATAAGAGAAATTGTGTCATAATCTGCAGAACTTAAGTGTTAAAACGCTCCTTACTTTTATGAACTATCATTGACTGTACATAACGTATATATTGTTATCAACTTTATAAGCTTTGTTGATAATGTGATATCGTTGTATTCACTATCTGAAGCATTTTATAATACCACTCAGAGCCTCATGACTAGAAAATTAACAACTGTATTACTTACTCAGGCTCAAACTCTCTTTCCTCCGTCTGTTTCAACTTTCTCACAATGTGATTAGATACATACAAGTGCAACTCAACTCTCAACACTGCTGTTCAGTCGCTCAACCTCTCAACACATACAAGTGTTTTATAGAACGCATCATTTTTATTTAATTTTATTTAAAGCTGGAGTGTGTAACTTTTTGATATTAATGAACGTCCATTACATTCAAGCCATCGCCATTAATCCTCCGTGTGCTACTAGCAACTGTGTGGAGTAGGGGTGGGTGTGATGCGCGATCACAGGCTTGTATCATGTGGATGCGCCAACACTGTTGTTGTAATTATTTGGAATTCCTCATGGGGGAGACAGAAACTACGCACTATAGCTTCAACTTTTATTTATACAGGTAATCACATTGAGGATACCCTGGGTATCCTTCTCAAGCAAGACCTGGTCAAGGCACAACAGCAATACGACACCAAGTTACAGACAGAAAGGAAAATAGGACACGAGTCGTGAAGTGATAAGTGCCAAAGTGGTAGTTTTAAAACTATCAACAAAAACGAGAGCAGACCCCCACAGGCACTCTCTCCAGATTTTTTAAAAGTAGTTTAACATTCCCCAGGGTAATCACGCTGGACAGCTTTAGTTCCTGCTGTAGCTTGTTCCAGGTTGAGGGCGCAGAGTATATGAAGGCCTTTTACCATCTTCTGTACAGACTGACGGGATGGAGAGAGATATGAAGCCCTGCCCACAACGGCAGCAGACCTAAATGGATTTGTTGAAGAAATTATACCAGTGCAGAGTTCTTGACCTTCCTACATGCTGATTATTTGCACTAGTGTGATGGTTCTGCATAAATATGAATTAGAAACTGAAAAAAACCTGCAGCGATTTGAGAAAAGGTGTCAATGCGTTGGTCTAGTTATTTCATCACCCAGCATTTGCCCTTAACAGTCCACTCTCTTTTTCATTTAAAGTGCTCATATTATGCTTTTTGGCTTTTCCCCTTTGTGTTAAATATCTTTTTTGTGCACGTTATCAGTTTACAAAGTGAAAAATCCAACGTCAAAAGGACATACCATCTCCAACAGAAAACACTGTCACAGCCTTTTCCGTCACTTTGTAACACGTTATAATACTCGCCTAGCTGCCAGCGTAGCACGCCCTCATACTCTGCTTCTGACTGGCTAGTAGTCCTTAACTAGCTACTGCACATGTGCAACTCCCAACAAAGATGGAACAGAAGTGCGATGCCTCACTCTGTAGCTAAAACGGAGCTCAACACACAGGGTGAAAATAGGAGCTGCAGCAATGTGCAGTAAAACACAAATATGGTGTTTGTTTTTTTTACACCTAAACCACATAAACCTATTCTGGTACAACCTCAAAATACAATTAGGAACTTGAAAATGATCATAATTACACTTTAAATGTCAAGTAAAATGTTTAAATGCAAAGTATCAGCAGTTAAATTACACTTCCTCAGTTCCATGATACATTTAAAAACAAAGAGAAACTAGAGATGGTGGGACCTTGACACCAGTGCAATAGAATTCTCCAGTTCTGGCTCAGACCTTTTAGCGTAATTTGCATGAATTGAAACCAAGGTACATTCAGCCAGTTAGAGATTGGTGTATTCATTCATCAGTATGAAGTTTGGAGAGTTTTTTTTGTTAATTATGTAGGGAAATATTTTTTATTATTTTATTTTTTTGTCATTTTTCAACCCCGCCCTATTTCAGATCCATGCAGTTACACATATATACACACCTGGGAGTTGTCAAGCGCCATGGTATTCTTTTCGGGCTTTTTTTTTTTTCTTTTTTTCTTTCAGGATAGCACTTTCCGTTACTCGTAGTCGACCAGCCTTTGGCCTTGCCTGGGGGTCACACGTCTGCTCCCACTGTTTCCATGGCATCTTCCTGTCCCACAGCTGTCAGCAGGTCTTTCACCGTGTGCCGCCATGTGGCCTCAGAGCTCAGCCATCAAGGCTCTGTTTGTGGTGTGGCGGGGCCAGAGCTCTTTCAGCTGTCTCATTCCTCTGGTGCTGGATAACACTGGGCCCGGCCCACAGTCTCCACTAGACCCATAACTCACTGCTGCTGCTCTCCTGCCAGCACCAGGCACTGTCTGTTCATCCTATCCCATGATGCTCTGTGGGAGCTGCCATAAACATTCAGTTGTGTAAGCCACCAAAATACGATGCAGTGAACTAAGAACTGCAAATGTAAGGCTGTTAATCACCTTGTTGGTTCTCCAGGGTGGTAGTTAACTGATTTTTCACAGGCTATTCTTGGTGAGCACACATGTTCTTTTCAGCACTAGTAATGACCTGCCCTTATGCATCCATAGTCCTTTGTAAGGGCTTAAATCCTGTGCTCAAGGGGAACCTAATCCAAACAGAGAAAATGATGGCCCACTAGTGTCCAAAATCTATCCACTGTGTTTGATTGTGTTAGGTTGCCTTAAGCGTGTGCATGTGTTTGTGATGAGCAAGAATGCAGTGCATGCCTGTCTTGCCCTCAGCCCTGCTGTGTCCTCTCACAGCTGCACGCCGTCCTTTAGCACAGGCACCGGTCAGACGGGTCATCCCACGGGACCCCCACCCCGAGGGGAATCACAGCTGCGCTCCATACCTCAGCTTCCTTACTGCTGTTCCTGGACAAGAAGTCCTTGCTGCTGGAGCCCTCACACAACTGTAATGCCTTTTTGTCAAGGGTTTCCTCTCACCCGAAACAGTGTTGATACCAGTGTGACTCTCCAAATATAAGTAGTGTGGAATTGGTAGCCTGGTTTTCTGGTCCTGCCGGGTGGTCCGAATTGACACGGCTTCTGAAGGAATTTGGGTGAAAGGCTCAGTCAGACCCACAGCCAGGTTGCAATTTTTAAACTTTTACCCTGAGAGAGTTTTACTGAACTGACAGGACTTGCTTTATTGCCCTGCTTCACATTCATACAATGAACTGAACTCACATCAGAAAGCTGCCCACTAGAAACACACTTTCATACTGCTGACTTCAGCCCTGCAGTGTCACTGAAGCAACTGGCGGGGGGTCATATACCTTGCTCAAGAGCACCTCTACAGTATTTGTTGAGAGTTGGGAAAGCAGTTTTTTTTTTTTTCTCAATTTTGTCACAGGCTTTACAAAATGCTCTTGGAAAAAACTTCCTTTAGAAACCTGTTTAACCTTTAGGCTGCCAATCAAAATCTTCTTCTGTCTTTCATCATACCCTGGCAATATATAGATATATTGGGATCAGAATAATACAAATATTAAGGTTTTCAGTCATCAGCTATCCATGTAAATCTATCAGAATGTTATTTTTTTCCATTATATATATATATATATTTTTTATTTCAGACGATCAATGCCTCTCACAACCATGTTTTTCATCATCTTCAATCCTGTTGTATAGAATCCTCGGTATTCAGAGCCACTCCTCCATGTTAATACAATATGTAATGCACCACTAACTTGCTTTGTAAGATCCATGTATAAATGTTTTTAAAAACCTGATGTACATAGTGGACTGCAGAAAGGATAAACCAGCATCATGTAGAAAGAATATAAGGCGTATTTATAATAAAACTGTTAAACTATCTCATTTGCCTACTGTTAGCTAGTACTCCAATATCCGCCATGCCAATCCCACATTGCAGGGAGGAGTTGTTATCTGTCTATAACACAAGCTGTTTCTCTCTCTCCACATGCAGACACACTTTCACTCGGTGTTTCTTGTACAAGAAAGTTGTTTAGCACTAGCTGTTTCTCCCTTTTTTCCCTTTTCCTCCTAATGTTTTGTTTCTTTGTTTAGTTTATAGAGATTGTATTTGATTAATTCCTTTATTTATTTGATAGCAGATCTGTGCCGAGGGAAAAACCCTTTTATCATTAAAATATGAACCTGTTCCTTATAAATGCACTGACTTCTGGGCTCCTTTTTCTTTCCTTCTTACTGTCTTAGAATAGTGTCCATATTAGTCCATATTCGTTGTCATCTATTGGTGCTGCAACACAACATTTGCATTACATTATTAAAAAAAAAAAAAACATGAAAATAATGATCTACCATATCATTTATTGTGGGAAATAAATGTATTCGCTTTCTTGCTGAGAGTTGGATGAGAAGACTTTTTAGTGTCATTTCCTTCATCTGCTCTGCCGTGTTTGGGCTGTGTCTCAGCCTTTATTCTGTATGTACAAACTTCATTGGCTCATGGAGTTTGTCAGTATCCTTTTTGATAAACAGGGCTACAATATTTTCATGATATTTGCTTTTATTTATTCATTTATCAATTTAGGTTGACCCATTTACAAAATATTGTCTATTTGTAAACTGTAACAAAAGATGTGTATGAGACATCCCATCCCTGTATATTTACCTTGTGCACCCTTCCTTGTGTTTACAGACAATATTCACTTCTATAGTGAATCTCTATTTGGCCTTACCCACAGGCACACGCCACATAGAAAGGCCCCAAAGTGTTTTTGTGAAGAGCAAGTGTTATCTACTGAGCAGCTGGCCAGATGTGGCCTTCAGGATCAAAACAAGATGAAACTGGGTTTGGGTGAGAAACGGCCTATTCTATTTGGGACAATGTGTTTACTGTTGCTAGCCTATACTTTTATAAAACCAGACCACATTTCAATTTTATTTGACAGAATAATTGATCTTTAAAGGTTTTTTTGTGATGTGTCCTTTTATCTACTTTTAAAAAATATTAATTAAGAAGTCAGCTGGATTGGTCTGAAGGGTGGGTGGGTGTGCGTGCGTGCGTGCGTGCGTGCGTGCGTGCGTGCGTGCGTGCGTGCGTGCGTGCGTGCGTGTGTGTGTGTGTGTGTGTGTGTGTGTGTGTGTGTGTGTGTGTGTGTGTGTGTGTGAGAGAGAGAATAGTGAAGTAAAGCTCCCCTCCACTGTATCTTAACCGTGGTGTCAAAGAGGGCTCCCAAATCTGGCTGACCACAGCTGCTCACCACGCCACGCTCTCTCTACATGCACACACACTTTCATCTGCAGCTTAACAGCTTATCTCCGGTCGGGGCAACTACAGTGACTCTGCCTCTTGGCAATGTGATATGCCTTCCTCTCACAAACGCGGCTATTTGTGTAAGCAAGCCAGTGTAACCTGCAGAACTTGCACCAACATTACAAATGGTTTCAATCCTAACACATCTTAGCAGGTTATTATTACCGCAGCTTTACATTTTTCAGCTATTAAAAGCATTCATATCAGAAGAGTAAAGTAAGGCGCTACAATTATAATAGCAGATTTACTCTCAATGGTTGTACTACTCCACGTAGCCCAGCATTTATAGGCATTGGGTGCATTTTTAAAGTTACTCCATGTGATGAGACAGGCTTACTTGTGCTTATCCTGGAGATTTTTTCTTTTTTTCAAAGAAAAAAGCTCAAGTATAGTCCTGGTGTGAGGTGTACCATTGCATACAAATTACAAACAATAAAGACATGGCCCTGAAGCATTACGTGTATTAAACAGCACTGGTACTCTTGCAAAATCGTCAGAAAAATAAGCCTAGTCACAACATTTAGCGTTACTAAGTTCTCTATCTGCAGCTACAGGATTGACCTTTTGTTTTTTAACGGGCTCAAATTATGTTTTTTCCCTTTCCTTTATTGTGTTATATATCTTTATGTGCACTTTATACGTTTATAACTTGAAAAAGCCCAAAGTCCACCCAGAAGGGACTTACCATCTCCACCAGAAAACACTGCTCACCAACTGCTCCAAACAGCTCTATTGTAGTCCAGCCTTTACTTACGTGACGAACGCTTGCCACTTTGTAACACAGGTTATAATACTCCAGTGGTATAGTCTATGTGATAGACAGGTATACTTAGTGTACCCACTAAGAAAGCTCCAATGACACGCAACAACATACTTTCCATCACATTTTTTTTAAAATATATTTTGAATTGTCATCTGTGTTTTTCTTCTTCACATAGGCTAAATAAAGGTGTTTCCTCTGTAAATTGGTGCATAAAAGTGTATCCAAATACAGGAAACAAAGTTGTTGAATCTCAAAACTCCCCCTTCCCCCACAGTATATACTGTGTACATATATACAGTATACCCACTACCTTACATTAGACTACACCACTGTAATGCTCACCTTGCGGCTAGCGTGGCATGCCCTCATATTCTGCTTCTGACTGTCGTTACCTAGTTACTGTGCATGTGCGACTCTCAACAAAGATTGAACAGAAGTGAGATGCCTCACTCTGTTGCTAAAACAGGGTGCTCAACACACAGGGTGAAAAGAGGAGCTGCAGCAATGTGCAGTACAACATAAATATGGTGTTTTTTGACAACTAAATATAATTATGAACCTGAACATGAGCAGTTTAAGAAAACAGTTAGCACAACTGGATATTTGTCAATTAGAATAAAGTTACTAGAAGGATATTATAGATCATTATAAAATGTTTTCATATAGAATGTTGTTTATCCTGGTGCATCATGAACAACATGAAGTGGCATTAGCCAAAACCCGGAAAAATACTGTCCCACAATCCTGATAATACCATTGCGGTGTATTAAGTGTTGCTGTACCTGAAGTAACTGAAGATACAGTATAAATGGGTCAGGATGAACACATCGTACACCTGTGTTTAGCTTCATTGCTTGTTCACCAAAAGTTTATTGTTAGCATTATTGAAAGTAGAAAGACAGTGAATTAAAGTGATTTAAAGTCTTAACAAGTAAGCATCACTCAAAAAAAAATACTGTTTCATAAGAACATGGCAAATATAGCATGCTCTGCATGAAACGGCTTTGCAATATTTGCGATAACTAATCAAAGCCATGAGTTTAACATTCACACAGAAAAAAACACAAGTTGGAGCAATTGTCCTAACCTGATGTAGGCCAAACCTCTTAAGATGAAGACACGTTTTGAAATACAAATTCTCAAAAAATAAAATGCAGATTGTGCGCTATAAGTTATCTATATGTTCTCTTTGTCCTCTGCGGTGATCTTTGAAAAATGCTCAAAAACCTCTTGCCTTGCATCTTGCCTTGCATCTTGCCTTGCATCTTGCCTTGCATCTTGCAAGTCTCACATGCTGTATAGCCAAAGGGGCATTTCCTTCTGTATCCTCCTGCATCCTTTCTTCTCTGTAGCTTGACATGAGATTTTGTTTTTTTTTACATTTTCTCGGTTTATTTTTTTACTTTGATCTGCACTCCTTTCAACTCTTCACATATGTTGCTAATAGCCTTGGTGTTCATGGAGATCTTCTCCAGTATATATTATAAGTCTGTCTCTGCTGTTCAATCTATTTGGTTTCAGGACTTTGGGACTTTATAAGTGTGTCAGGTAAAAGACTAATGGGTGTAGAATAGGTTTTACAAGTTTAAGCCTAAGCTTGCTTTTGAGTATTGATGACAGATAATCTACAATTGCTTACTACATTGCATTTCTTCATTGCTGTGTTATTAATGCTTCAGTAGTGTACATCCATGATTTTCTTTACAACACTTCAGTCCTTTCTTTTTGCTGAAATTCAGACCTTAGTCTCAACCGTATTTAAGCAGGAGTTTCCATCCATCCATCCATCCATCCATCCATCCATCCATCCATCCATCCATCCATCCATCCATCCATCCATCCATCCATCCATCCACTTATCCGGTCGGGTCGTGGGGGCAGCAGCTCCAGTGGGGAACCCCAAACTTCCCTTCCCGAGCCACATCAACCAGCTCCGCCAGAGCCAGCCCCTGCCGCCTGGGTTTGGTCCGTCGAGGCCCCTGACCTTCGCTGCCACCCATGTAGCAGCGCACCCGACCCCAGCGGTTCCTCCCACAGGTGGTGGGCCCATGGGATGGAGATAAGGGTAACACGTAGCTTCTTCGGGCTGTGCCCGGCCGGGCTCCGTGGAAAACCCGGCCACCAGGCACTCGCTGAGGAGCTTGTATAATAAAATACTGGTACTTACTCTAATACCTTTGCTTTTCATGTGGTACAAACACTGGTCACAACCGCATCAGGTTTCATGAGAACATGTTCATTTTTGCTCATAAGAACTGCAGTTTTATTAAAAAAATGGAATCCTTACGTAGCATAAATGGAATCCTTAACAATAAAAGAAGAGTGGATCATTCCCTCAACGGTGGAGATAACACCAAGTTTCATTTAAACCTGCCAAATGCAAACGAGATTACCGTAGCTAGGAAGAAATTACATACATATTATATATTCATACACACACTCACATCGGACTTAGCGTTTGCTTTGAAATCATATTATGTAAAATCCACACATATCTGGGATAGTTGTCTTCCCAGTCAAGCGCCCACTGTGTTTGACCTAGGACTGCTATCCGCTGGTGGAATGTGACGAAGGTGAGAATGTACCGAAACAGAAAAGTTGTGGCTGTTACAGCTAAACAGTGGAGGGCATGCGGAGGGCAGCTTAGATTCAGCTGATCATTCTCTGTAGGTTCATCACTACGAGTGACACCTTTCACATTGTCATTTAAACATTGTTATTTTAAAAGAATAGATTATAGCTGCTTTAAGTAAAGCATCTACAGTAAGTGCTGCTTCCACCACTGCTGCTAAAATGCAGTCTCACTTGGATTATTGAAGTTTGTGGGTTTTGCTTGGGTGAATCGTTGTCCAGGGGAATTTACAGTAAAAACACCAAAATATATACACTGATGGTACCATCTGATAGATAGCAGTTGTTGTATACATACTTGGAATGCCAGGAAAAAAAGAACTCTTAAGGGGAATAACTACCAATGAATTACAGCAGAAGGCCCATGGGAGGTATGCCAACCTGATTTATTACATTTTTATTAATTACAAAAGTTGGACACTGTCTGTTATCTTCTATAAATGTATTGACAAAACTAAAATACTAAAAGGAAGACAAAGGATCTATAGGTGTTGATGGATTCCTCTCAGCAATTTTCAGCAAAATGAACAAAGGTCAGTATGTTGTACATGGGAAGTCACTGTCTGAGCAATGGGTACATGATCATTTATAGATGAGCACTACCACATCAATTACAGTAAGCCATTACTGTGAGAATCATCCTCCGGAGAGCTGTATGCCCTACACTAAAGAAGATAGAGAGCACCAGTGAGTATTTAAGACTACAATCTAAACCTTTCCATTCACCTACTCTAATAACTCTACCAGTGCATAAAAGGATATTTAATTTGTATTACGGTAAGTATAAATTGTGTGTGTAACTGAAGGTAATGGGTGAAGCAGGATTTTACTGAACACATGGCTTCCTTTTCATAAATCCAAAACAAAATGACAAGTTAAATCTTTTTCTTTTTAATTTAGTTAAATGTGATTTTATTCAAAAAATAAATAGCCACATTTCTGGCTTTTTCATATTTATTTGGTGACTGTCACAGAAATATTTTCACAATATTTGGAACCAGAATGGGCCCTTTCCTGTGCATATGTACCATGTAGTATTTCTGTTGTTGGAAGACATGGGTTACAGGGAATAGTCTTTTTTTGTGTAGAAATATCTATCTCTGTGTTGCCACTGGCAAATAAAATGATATTGACTTAAGTATAGGGAAATGAGAGCCTGCCGTAATATGTTCTGTGTGCTTTGTTTCCATCAGATAGGCAGAGAGCTTTGAAGTGTGGATTGGCACAGCAGGGTGCAAGCATCTGTAAAGGCAAGATGCTAAACGTTAAGGATGAGAAGGACATGAGGTAGTCTATTACCAATACGGGAGAAAAGAAAGAAAAAAGGCAAATCCAATGATAATGTACATCTGTTCCAGTGAATTTATGAGCTTTGAACATTTTTTCATGTGGTATAAGTAGATCCTTTTTTCTTATAGTATCTCAGGACTTCAAAGCAGATTTGCTTTGGATAATGCAAATGATCGGAATATGCTGGTTCCTGCCTACTCAAGAGCATGAAAAGAAAGAGGGGAAAGAAAGAATTAAAGCTAATTGGCATGGCAGTCTTTTATGTGTGGAAAGAAGGCCAAAAATAAAACACTTCAATTATTGTCAAGTTCATTGAATTAGGAAACAAGCTGACAAAGTGCTACAGTTCAGTGTACCCGACCCTGTAGCCATTTGCATTAAATATCGCTTTTACTGTCGACATTTCCCTTGTTATATCTGATGAAACTATAATTAGCTAGATTAAATCCAACTCGGCTGCTTTGTTCATCTCTGATGCTGTACTGGAAAATTCTGCTGGTTGTCACTCTTTTCGGCCGGATGTCCGTTACCGAGAGCTTCCTTTGTGTTGGAATTTTAAACTCCGGTGGATTTCTGAGGACTATGGTTAACAACTCCTCAGATCTCTGCAGGATAAACCCAGACAGCTAGCTAGACTATCTGTCCAATCTCAGGTTTCTGTTGCACAACTTGAACAACTTTTAAACGCACACGTTCCACCAAAACAAGTTCCTTCCCGAGGCTATTTTGCAGCGGCACCGTGGCTCTGTCCGGCGCCTAGCACCGCCCAAGACGATTGTGATAGTTTAAAGAAATGCCAATAAACCAGAGCACGTCCCATTCTAGGATGCTGTGTAGCCAGACCCTCCTCAGCAGGGCTGTGAAGGAAGGTCTGGCAAAGCAAGACTACCTAAGAGTTAATACGATGCCCTCAAAAAACCTTTCACTGCTTGTGTGACCATGCAGTACTGGATGTTACAAAATATAATCCCCTAACCTAGGATATTAGTAATCATAATGTTCTTTATTATGTGATAGAAATGTGGATATTATTATATTAAAAAGCAGCTAAAATTCATCATAGAAAGACATGAATATCCAAAATACATGACATGACACGTCTACTTACTACAACTACAACTACTTAAATAGCAGCAATGGTAATTTGCTATGATCCATACATCAAATGGATTAAAATGGAAGCCTGAAGGGACATGTAGACCCATTGTCTTATAAATAGGTATTGTCAACAGTGATGGATATTTTCCATTGTCCAACCATTTTACATTCACTTTAAACCTGAAACTTAAGTGAATGTCCCCTTCTACTTTATACGATATGACACTCACCGTAGGAAGTGTAATGTTGGAAACACAAAACCCCCACCATCACAATGTAAAACTTAGTAGACTCTCTTTTCACCGATGGTTCATTCACTTCATTTTGCAAAGAGCGAAGTTCAACTTTTCCAAACTACAAATCAGCTGCCTGGACTTCCAGAGACTGACTCCAGACTTCTAGAGATAGCAAATGAATAAAACAAGGCTCCAGAAAGTTGCATTGGTTTTTAGTAGATCATTGGAGCTCTTTCTTTTTGCAACATCAAAGGCAGCCGCAGCTCTTTGATGTGGCAGCATGCTGTTTAAGGTACAGAGTGAATGGAGGGATGTCAAGCTGCAAGGTGCCTCTGTAGTTTACGTTGAGTGCGGCAGAGAGCTGCAGATGAAAGGAGCAAACAGAGTTTGATAATGAATGTCCAACAAGTAGGACCCATCTCAGACAGCGCACACTCAGCGGGGTACCCGCCCTAACCTTGAGCGGAGCACCCCAAACCTCGGGGCAGACGCTGGAAACCAGACTCCTTCAATTTAGCCGCCTCTGAAAAAAAAGGGGGGGGGCTCTCAGATGTGCGCTTTAATCTTCCCGTCAATTAAATCCTGATTGACATACACACATGGTCATGCACATGTGCGTGTTGCTATCCACTTTCTATGTTGAAAACCTCTCTTTCTGGCTTGGAGAGGCCTTTTCTAATTATATACACGAATCCATCAAAATGTATGAGTCAATTTGAGACTCGAACGTCTGCATTGCTATAGTAGTGTAAAACAAAGTTATCCTCTTATGGTTAATGTCTCCATGAATGAAAAGGTACTCGTCACTCCCCTGTCTTAGAGGAATGTGAGATTAAAGGTTGTTAATGTATAACTCAGCTTTTTTTTTATTGACACCACTGGTAAAGTAGTTGTCATTGTTCTTTGCATTTTTGTATCACACTGGTAGTAGACCTAAAGCGCTCAATGCATATATAAAGTCTGAAAAAAGAAAATAAGAGAGAATAATGTTGATTCATTAAAATATTAGCCTAAAGTTTTACTTACCCATTTCAAAGTACTTTGCATAATATATGTAGCATAGAACCATTCAAAATATATCACATCTTACAAGTGTGCTTTTGTAGTAACTTAACAGTAAAGACTGTGTCAATCCCAGAATCCCTAACTGTGTTTTGTTCATCTCTAAAAGCAATACAAATCACATTTTAAATAATGATTAAGGAATTCCTTTACCTTTCCTACTGTACTGTATGTGCATCTTTCTTCTAATTAATGTTTAAATTAATGTAACTAAGTAGGTTATTCAAAGGATAGGTATACACTTAAAACAAAATGTACATACCCACATTAAGTTTGCTTATAATTGCCATTCCAATGTAATTGATAGGGTACAAAATCCATAGTTCTTGTTATGTATAAGGCTTCAGCAGTCAAATCAAATGGGTTTCTTCAGTATGAAATTCCCTTATTTTGCTGACACTTCAATGAAAAATGTGAACCAAAGAGTGATCGTTCAGTTAATTGATACAAATATATTGTTTTCATTAAATGAATGTTACTGTGTGTTTGTGTGTGTGTGTGTGTTGTTGTTGTTGTTGTCGTATGCAATTTAGCTTACAAGGATTAAATAAAGTTTTTGTTTTGTGTTGGCTGACAGATTGCATCTTTGACTGTGTTGTTTTGTCTTCCATATTGATGTTATTGTGGTTGTGCATTATTTTCAAGTTCACAATATATAAAAAAAAAAAAAAAAAAATTCTTAGGATTCTTCTTCTTCTAGGATTCTTGGTTATTTATGACAACTTGCATGTAGATTTACTTCAGAATTCATAGTGAGACATTCTGATTTGGGAGTTCTGTGTCTCTGGCAAACCAATCAGTTCACATACTGTACATCAGTGCACCTGGCCTAACACTGAGCTCACCACATGTGCTTTTGATAAATGCACAGAAAGAATGCACAGCGATGAAATGACTGAGCCAAAGTTTTCCATCTCTGCTATGAGAGAGGGGTGGATCCAGCACTAAACTGCACTGATATTAATTGACATACAATTTAAAACTGACTTGGGTGGACAAGGTTATTAAGTGCTGGGCAGCAGTTTCAGTGAGGTACACTGAGCTGAACTCACTTCATACGGCGTGCAACTTAACTTTCATGACCAGTGATTTGTAAACTAAGGAGTAGATCGCCCAGGCCAAGTTTAAGTCAACCTAGCTGCATGTCTATGGTGGAAAAGTTAATACTAACTCTTATCTTGATCGTCTGTAAAAGGATTTTGAGGGACACAAAGACCCAGAATGATTCTTTCTCTTGAAAAAAGGCCAGATGTTGCGATCTGTCTTGACAACTAACCAGTTAACACTAAACAGTGGTGGTTTGATGACTTTTAATCAAGGCTGGGCACAGAACAATCAGGCAATACAATGCTAAAACCTTTTTTTTTTGCTCTAAAAACAATGCTACCTGGATATGTGACATATAGTAGTCTGGCCCCTCTCAATCCATCTTATCTGAACTGATTTTCTTAATTCCTAGATAGCTGACTCTTCAGTGATATGAGATCAACAGAAAGATGAAAGAGTATGCAAACATACCTACTGTTAGCAGAAGGAAATAATTCAGAATTTATCCAATACGTCCTTGATAGTATTCCAAAGTTAATGAGTTACAGCCTTTGGCTACATATGTAAGAAAAGAGCTTGTGTTTCTTGGCTAGTCTAGTCTTAACAGGTCCAAAGATGTATTCATTAACAATGATGAAAGTTATGTAGTCTCAAATGGATGAAGTTGGAGCCACATATTTCCCTTGCATTGACACAAGGTGATAAGAATTCTGTTGCAACAGAGGATAGAAACACTCAGAGATGTCTTATGGGACCATATCTGTATTTTCTTTATTGACAATTTCTTACCTTCTTTCTTATCCATTCAAACTTGCTTGGACCCCCTACTGTGGTTTGGATGGCAGAACTCCACATTAGAGCTTTACGTAAGATGCCTGACAGAGAGCACTCTGTGGTACACTCCCCTTGGTGCCTGTTTCTTAGACTAGAGGAAGAAGAGTATTGACTAAGAGAAACTCACTTTAGAAAGTTTTATTCCAGTCCGTCTTTGATAACTCCTGCATGTCTTTGTGTGTTTGAGAATTTCCCCCGACAGGACACAATGAAGAAACACAATAAACTAATCATGGCACTCAGGAGGGGGCTATAATAACAGTAATGACAAATCATCTGACTTTCCAAAAAGTCATTCTTACACTTATTTTATCTTGACATCAAAGCATGCAAGGTGAGTAAGAGGCAATCCTGAGCTGTTTCCAGGGGCATGTTTTATATGCACTTTTTGAAGTTTACATTAGATACACAGCATGCTGGCTACTCTGCAGGTTCCCAGTGACTACAATACCATTGCTACTATGGCACTGTAGAATTATTACCATACAGAAATTATCACATTATATGTTTATTTCCAACAAACCATTAAAACCTACCAGCTTGTAATAATCAAAGGATTTCTAATGAAACTACTGAACATGTGTTGTAGACTACATTGTGTACAAAGAGAGGGTAGGGGGTTGTGAGAAGTGGTCAGCCTCTAAGATATGAAAAAAAAGAAATGGGACAAAAAGAGGAATTAAAAAATGTGTCAAAAGGGAAAAAAAGTAAAAAGTCCAAGCCTCTGGTTGGTTTATTTATGTAATACTTCCACCAAGTGGCTGAATGAGCAAATTGCAACCAGTTAGTCCCAACATGGACCTGCAGCTTCCCCATTTATTGTATTTACGGTGGCCTTTTTCTGTAAATGTGTGAAAAGCAACCATTTCTGTTTTTTCTGCCAGAGTTTCTTCTTTAAATAAAACTTTAATTCCTCTTTGTGGTCTTCTGAAATGCAGTACACTCACCTTGAAAAGCTCTGGAAAGAGGATGTGTAAATGTCATCACATCTCAGTGAAAAGCAGGCTTTGGGTGGCAAGGTTTAGTTTCTATTTTACAAGAGGGACATGGTAGCACAGTCAGTATCACTTTCAGCTGTGGAATGAGGAAGAGGTGAGGCTTAGTACTGCAGCGTCTCTGCCCAAATGACAGATTGAAGGAAGAGAGCTCTCAGTAATGGAGACTTCAACGTGAGTGATAATTGTACAACAGTGTTACTATGTGTTGCTTACCTTTGCGGTTGAAGTCCCGTAGATCAATCTTGTGTTTTTGTACATGTTTTAAATGAGCGTGTAGCATTTACATACACAAACATGGTCAGTGTGTATCAGTCAACAACAAAAAGGCTACTTGGATACTGTTGGATACTGACCTTGCAATATCTGAGTGAAACTGCTGATGACTAATGGCACCACGATATGGCGGTGTTCACTGTGCCATGTTGTGAGACTTGAAGTACAGGTTGGATGTACCTGAGTATGGAAACTGACATGCAAAAAGCATGTTTGTCCAGGAGCTTGTGCTGAGACAACGGGCAGAGATACTGAATGCACTGTGCAGCAGTGGGTCAGCTGAACATCTGGAACAGGTTCTGGACATACTGCTGGCCCAGGGGGAGCTCACATGGGAGGATTACCAGAACATACTGGTACCAGGTAGGGCACTGTATCCCACTGCCAGAGAGTTGCTTGACCTGGTCAATACAAAGGGTTTGGAAACTTGTGGGCTCTTCCTTGCTGCTCTCAAACAGGTCCTGCCAAAAGTGCATGGCGTTGGCCTCACATTTTCAGGATACTGTTCAAATCTAGAGGAAAAAGAAGAATATCAAAGCACATCTACTCAGACTCTTCTGACTCAAAGACCAAGCCTGGTCAGCAAGTTACAATGCTGCATTGATGGTGCTCTAAAAGCTCTTGTCATATCAGGACACTTCACCTCAACAGACTGCGATGAAGTGCGGCTACCTATACACACCCCCTCTCAGCAGGTACTGTAAATAGTCCACATTTTATACAAATTACTAAAATACTGAATTACTAAAATTTTTGTTGCATAGAATAGATGTGGTGCCATCATGAAATACCTTTGTGCGTATTCTGAAGGAACAGTTGGAAATGTGCTTATTCACTTTTTTTCAAAGAGCTAAGAAGCTTAATACCACTCTTGTGTCAGTATGTTAAATTTGAAGCTACCAGCAGCTTGTTAGCTTAACATAATAGCTGACATGGTTCTTTACAAAGGTAGAAATCCACCTACCAGCACTTATAAAGGTCACTATTAAACTGGAGTGTTTTTTGCAGAAGGTTACTGCAGCTAGCAAATAAGTAATTGCTCACATAATCCCCCATAACACCGTAATGTGTCATTTTTACACATGACATTTTGGACTTTGCATAGATTCACCAAACAAGATACAACATGTTAATTACAGCCCCAAGTTAGCTGCTTCCACCCTTTTTCCAGTCTGTGTGCTAAGCTAAGCTATCTGTCTACTGGGGTTAGCTTTGTACTTTGCATACAGGCATAAATGTGGTATTCATTTAACCTAGGCAAAAAAGGGAATACTCATATTTCTCAAAATTTCCACCTAATGTTAATCAGGCAAGGTGTTTGCTCGACCATGTCAGATCAAAAGGAGAATCCGCGGCGAAGGTTGTACTGCAGTACATTCAGCAAGAAAAGGAATCTGGATCTCCACATGAGAAATGGACTCCTCCGAAAGGTATGTCTAGTATGTCTAGTATCATGCTGAAAACTATTACAGTATGTGTATTAGGATTGCACAATATTGGCACAATGTGATATTGTGACATCAATTATGAATATTTCAGTATTTTTAATATTTCATATTTTATATATATATATATATATATATATATATATATATATATATATATATATATATATATATATATATATATATATATATATATATATAAGGACCATGTCTACAGAACAGGACATGTTTTACTGGTTGGACAGTATAGATAAATAAAGATAACAAGACACAACTTTTCTTTCTCTTCTCTGATTCGTTCTGTTTTGTTGTCTCTATCTATTTCTTCACTCACTCTGTTGAAATATGCACACACGTGGCACACTCCATAGGTTTTGCCACGTAGTGGACCCGTGCGATGACGTGCACTAACATGTGCAATTGGCACGGTAACAGGCCAATGAAACGTGATCCTTATAGCGCTTCAAGCGGGCTCTAAATAAAACATAACTAAGCCACACAGCCAACGCACGGGATGCAGCACTCTACAAAATAAACCAAATATTGCATACTTATTGCGATACACTTTGATATATTGCGCTAACGATATTGAGCCGCTATATCTTGCACCCCTCGATATAATATTGTGCAACGTGATATTGCGATAACGATATTGAGTCGATATATCTTGCAGTCCTAATACATATGTATGTAACTGGAATAGGAGATTCTATGTGCAAGCTAAACCTATAACAGAAGCACGTCCTAGTTTAACCATGTGGGTGATCTGTCTGAAATATACAGAATTCATGCATTTCCTTTGGAAATATAAAAGTGGTGGAGCTTAAAGATAGAGCTATAGAAACTTTGGGTTAAAAAAGACTCTTTCAAAAAATAAATCTAAAAAGACCAGTTGCAGAGATACAGTATACAGTATATATATTTATTTATTTATACAGTGTGTCTCATTTTGTGGTGCTATGTACTAAAGTTTATCTCATGTGTATGCATTCTGTCACAGAGGTCTTAAAGTATCAGAAGAAGCTCAGCAGTTCTGTGTCTGCTCAGACCTGCTTTCTCAGTACTTATGCAGGGACCAGCCACATGTCTCTGGATGACATCTATACTAAAGGCGAGCTGGAACTAGCTGATAATTGTGTTGGTGTCCATGGACCTTTGGGCTTGGAGGACATACTTGGTACAGTGGGTACAGTGAACGAGGATGCCGACACGGTGCTGGTGTCTGGGGATGCTGGCGGTGGGAAGAGCACCTTACTCCAAAGGCTGCACTTGCTTTGGGCTCGGGGGTCAGCCTTCCAGGACTTTCTCCTTCTGTTTCCATTCAGCTGTCGCAGGTTAAACTCAGAGACTAGGGAACTGTCTGTTCAGGAATTGCTGTTTCAGCACTGCTGCTGGCCAGACAGGGAGCAGGAGGAGATTTTCCAGTTCATCCTGGACCACCCACATCTCATCCTCTTCACCTTTGATGGCCTGGATGAGCTCAAGCAGAGCTTTTCAGATGAGCACAGGCTCTGCTGCCCCACCCAGCGTGCCCCTGTACACATACTATTGTTCAACTTAATCCAGGGTTCCCTACTGAAGGGAGTGCGGAAAGTGGTGACTAGTCGCCCAGAGGCAGTGGGCCCTGTGTTGAAGAAACACCTCCGCAAAGAAGTCCTCCTGAAAGGCTTTTCCCCAAGCGGGGTTGACTGTTTTGTGAGGAAGCATCACAGTGACCCTGCTGTAGCTGCTAAGGTTTTGGAGTCCCTACAGACAAACCCAGCTTTACTTGGACTGTGTCATAGTCCAGTCCTCTGCTGGATTGTCTCCCAGTGCCATAAGGAGCTGCTGGGCTGTGGAGAGGGCAGCCCACAAACAATCACAGACGTTTACCTAATGATCCTACAGCACTTTTTCCAGCATCAAACCTCCCCAAAGAGCTCCACAGGGTTAGATTGGCTTCAGGAGCACCTAAAAACAGTCTTGCATCTAGGAAAGCTTGCCTTTGAGGGGATAGGAGCCACCTGTTACATCTTCTCAGATCCAGACTTGGAGACATGTGGTGTAACTGAGAAGGATATCTGCATTGGGTTTCTCATTCAAAGCAAAGATATGCCGCCCACCCACAGTAAATGCTATGAATTCCTTCATGTGACTGTGCAATGTTTCTTTGCTGCTCTGTACATTGTTTTGTCAAATAATACTGACCGTTCAACTATCCCTAGGCTCTTTGAGCCACAGAACATGAAGGAGACAGGTCTGAGCAGCACATGTTTCATGACCTGCATACCTTCTACTGACAAACAAGGGTGGGCTTTAGAGGGGGAAGCTAGAGCAGCTGAAACACCAAATCTGCAAATAACAGCCACCTTTGTTTCTGGACTACTGTCCCAGCGCCACCAAAGACTGTGGCTCCACTGCTGCTCCACTGCTGTGATAGAGAAGAGGGTCAGACAGGTGATGAGATGCCTGTCCAAAGGCATGCAGAAACACTTTAAGTCCATCCCTCAACCTGTAGAGGGGGAGAAGAAGAGCATGCATGCAATGCCTGACTTTGTCTGGCTTATAAAATGCATCTATGAGATGCAGGAGAGCAAGATTGCTAAAAATGCCATGAGTAAGCTTGAAGTGGACCACCTGAAACTGACCTACTGTAACATTGGTCCGGTAGAGTGCACAGCACTAGCTTATGTTCTCCAACATTTAAGGAATCCTGTAGGCCTCCAGCTGGACAACAACTCTGTAGGCGATGTTGGAGTGGAACAGCTTCTTCCCTGCATGCACATTTGTAATTCCCTGTAGTAAGTATGAAAAGGTTAAATTATTCCTTCCATCTATTCATTATAATGAGCAAAGCTTCCACAATAGCATTTACTATAATGCAAATATACATGTGGTGTTCAAGTGTCCTATATCTTCTCCTTTATCAGTCTCAGAAATAATAACATTACAGATGAGGGGATCTGCAAACTGCTTGCCAAAGGTATCCAGTGTGACAACTTCCAGAAAATTGCGTAGGTGTTGTCAAAATGAATTAAACCACCATCATGAAGGAACAAATTAGGTTTGATCAGATACCTTATATAATCATTTTGTTCGTCTCTAGGCTCTTCAACAACAAGCTAACTGATGCTTGCACACAACACTTTTCTCATTTTCTGAAGACCAAGCAGAATTTCCTCTCTCTAAGGTCAGCACTTTTATTTTTTGTTATTTTTAGTACTCATTAGATGTGACACTAAAATGGAACTATTATAATATAGACCAAGTCTGTGTAGTGTAAAATAAAAAGCTATTTTTTTATTTTTACTTTTAGGTTAGGCAACAATAATATAACAGAAGAAGGAGCAAAGCAGCTGGCAGAAGGACTGAAATTCAACCATTCATTGCGGTATTTAGGGTAAAAGTCTTCCTACAAAATTCCAATCCGTGTTATTGGTGGTGCATTTCTATTTATTAATCTGTATTTGTATTCCCAGGCTTTGGGGCAACAAGATAGGTGATGCAGGAACAGAGGCCCTTGCCAGTGCCCTAGAGAGCAGCAAATCTCTGGTGTGGCTAAGGTAATGTTTGCTTTGAATACCAGCACATTAGGTAGACTTACGACAGTGTGGTATTACAAATATGAACGTATTACAATATGTCCCAGTTTTGTGTAGTTGCATAATGACCACAGTTGTACATAGGTTTGTATTGTATTTATTGTATATTGTTGTGTATGTATGGTAGAGAAAACAGGATAAAGTTCCTCTGGTGCCCTTCCAATAGGCTGCTCTACATGCTAGAAAGCTTTCTGCGCACTCTTGCCTTTTTTTGTAATCAAATGTTTTTTTTTATTTTCATTCTACAAATAAAGAAAAATACTGGTGCCTTTTTTTTCTTCTTTTTTTTACCCCCGCCCCAGAGTCTGCCACTATCTGCACCTTTTAGTTAATAGCAATACACTTTTTGCATATGTATTGTACTTTATTGAAATATAATTCTAATTTTATGTAACGGCAGCCTGGTAGGCAATGGTGTGGGGAGTGCAGGAGCATGTGCCCTCGCCAAGATTATCAAGAACAGTACGTCACTGGAAGAGCTTTGGTAAGTGAGACAAGTTATACATGTTTTGAAAATGACTGATGGCTGATGACCGACATTTGAGCTTTCATTGTACAGTAGTGCTTAAACCCTCTCTCCACCCTCTTATTTCCTGTAAAAGGTTGACAGAGAACTGCATAACCAGAACAGGAGTGGAATGTCTGATTCAAGCCCTACAACATAATACTCATGTGAAATCAGTATGGTGTGTAATGTTTATACTCTTTCTTTTTGTAGTTAGTACTTGTGCTTGGTGGTGGTTTGCATCCTGGGATTTGGGCAAGTCATTGCCTTACTACCAGTTTCAGTGACAAGAAAGACTGTTGTTGACACTGTTGCATCCTAGTTTGACTCAAATAGAATGTTATTAATTAATGCCTCACTTCCATTTCCAAACTAGCTGTGCAGTGTCATTGTTTTATTTTGTTTCTTCTTATTATACTGCAGGTTGAGAAACAATGACCTCTGTTTGCAGGAGGTAGAGGAGATGACACAACGTGAATCGAGACTGACCTTCTGATTTTGTATAAAGTTGGCTATGGACTGTGTATTGCTTTAAGAACTGTTTCTATTTATTATAGGAAATATTCAACATAAAAAAAATGAAATGTAAAATGTGTTTGCTGAAGTGTATCTTGGTTTTCTGCTAAGAACAGTAAAATGCCCCTTTTTATCTATTTCATCCTTTAATCCTTTTCTTTTATCCAAATACACAAAATACATCCACCTTTATCTTGTTTTTTTTTGTAGGTGTATGTGGTGATAAGATCATAAAAAAGCATAACACCACCACCACCACTACTACTACTGCAAGGCAAGGCAGCTTTATTTGTATAGCACATTTCAGCAACAGGGCAATTCAAAGTGCTTTACATAAATATTATTAAAATACAAGAATAAATGTTACACTGCAGTATAAGAAATTAAACATAAAAAAACAGTTAAAAACAATTAAAAATATAAAAGCAGATTAAATACGAGATTTTAAGGTGCTCGTATTCAACAATGTACAAACCGTTGGTGTACACATGTAATCCACAGGCAATCTTTGCCGTTCCCAGAACGGGCCGGTCCCACAGGTTTTACTTTTTAATTTTTCTTTATATGCTTCTATAAATTTTCACACAGTTTCAACAATGCAACTTCATTACACTGCTACTACTACTACTACTACTAATACTACTACTACTACTTGTACAAGCAGTTTGTGTCTACTGAAAATAGGTGGCTTGTAGTCAATAATGGAAAAAATGCCTTGATTCACAAATTCACTTAAATTACTTTGTAGTTTTGAGAAAGGCATATTACAAAATACTTTTCTTAAATTATTCAATTCATGCTATTTTCTACTAAAATATTTCATGTTTTATTGCACTACATACATAGCTTGACAACTCTATAGCTACAAGTTCCGTACAGTATATAAAGTGTTGGTAAATAGCTATGTACTTTAATCTGCGACAACACTATCATGATTCATACATATGAATGCATCATGGATAATAATCCAATAATATAATATATAACAAATTATATTATGTATAACATTCTGAAAGGGGCCAATTCTGCATAATGAGCACTTTTACTTTTGATTCTAAATACATGTTGCTGATAATAATACTTCTCTAGTTTTAGTTAAGTTAATAAATACATTTTGAGTGCTTACCTGTTAGGTATTTTGTTTTTATAATTCAGTAATTGTATCTTTTTGCAATATTCAATATTAAAACTTCCTCCATCAGATACATCATCTGGCCTGAAAGATCCACTTCAACCTAACTAGGTGTTCTGTCATTCATGGGAAAACCCCAGAGTGGGACTTGGTTACAAACACAATAAAGAGCCAATCAGCGCTTGAAAACGAAGAGCCTGACCAATGCCTGTCAGGAAGTGCATGACGTCATACATTAAGTTTTGTGAGGTCGTCTCCTGTAAATAAAATATCTCATAGCTGTAGCGATACACTGTATTATTTCACGTATTTCCCATGGAGAACAAATTTAACTAAATGCTGATAGCACACTGTAGAGGGTGGCAGTCCTCTGCCAGCCTGCTAGCTGTCGCTCAGCTCGCTAGGCTAACTTCAGCGTAATATTTAGCTCGTAAGGGCGCAAGCATTAGCTAGCCATTTAGCTAATCAGAGGTTATTACGGAAGGAATCTAGCTTGTTTTCAGAGACCTCTGTCTAATTAAAATGGACATTTGGAATGGCAGTAGCATCTAACTGAACTGACGTGTATCAAAGGTAAGGTATCCATGTCGTTAGCATTGAATGTGCATTACTATTTGGTGCCTTTTAGCTGACGGTACGTTAGCTAACTTCCCTCTGTTAAAGGGCCTAGCACTGACAGCTTTTGCCTGGTGATGACACTGCTGCTCTGGTTGTCAGGGAAAATGTTCATGACACTGCTGTCAGTGATGCCGACACTGGTATAAATCAGTTTTGAACGATGATTGATTTATATTACTTGTGCAACTGCAACACAAAATTTCCCTTCGGGATCAATAAAGTATTTCTAATTCTGATTCTGAGCACGGTAAATAAATGTCACATCAGTGCTAGCCCATGTCAGGTTTGAAATTACTTTCTTACTGTTAATATGTTGTTACGCTGACGTTACATCATTTATTAAAAACAGCAATACAATAACCAAGTTAGTCTTACTGTCATGCTTAAACCAAATGACTAATGTACGTCAAGGTAACGACATTGTGAGAACGTGCTCTTGACTCTGTCGAGTGGTTAATCATCATATCTGAGGTGTCATCAGGGGAAATCCAATTGTCTGGTATCTAAATCTTTGAATAACCCAACTGCTCACCATCTATGTTTAGAATAGTCAAATCAGTAGATATGAGTAATGTTACACAAGGTCCTGCTAAATAATCAGTGGTACTCTTACTGCACAGGAAGGACTGGGGTAGGCAGGGAGATTACACAGCTGAGATCAGATTTCTGCCAACAAACCACAACAAGCAAACTGGGTCAGGTATCTGTTCATAAAAGAGCAGTAATCAGCTAACTAATTTCAATTATAATTTGTTATTTCTTCCTACAGACCACAGGTCAAGCTTGCCTTGATGTTGGACCTCCTGCCTAGCATGCAGCCATGAGCTCTGCCCTGTGGAGCCAGGAGAAGCCCAGTGGGGGCTTCAGGGAGGACTGGCGCTTCTACATGGTCATAAAGGAGTGTACGGTGGAGAAGCTTCCCCAGAAGACCCTGAGAATCCCCCGTGGCAGTCTCGGTCAGGCATGCCAGGAGCGCAACAGCCTGGGGCGAACACTTCCCCCATGCAAGGGCAAAAAAAGTCTCCGCATCCTGGACCAGACCAACGTGGTGCTGAGCCTAGATGAGCGGGACGTTTTGGAGCTGGATGAGAAACTGGCTGAGCTGCTCTTTCCTATTACCAATTGTGAAGAGCGGTATGCACTGCTCTGCAACAAGTCACGGCTAGAGCGCGTCCGTGATATTGACTGTGGTTCAAAGGTGCGCGTCCAGCTGCGGTCAGGCGATGAACCTCTGCCCGGTGTAGTCCGCTTCAAGGGCTCGCTGCTCCCTGACAGAGCCCTCTCTGGAATCTGGTTTGGGGTGGAGCTGCTGGTGAGAACTCGTGTGTCTTATTTGTTGTTTTGTATTTCCTCAGTGATCATTTGGCCAGAGAGCTCTACTACTGTAAAAATATAAATTTCTCTCATAATAAAATGACAAAAAGAAAAACAGACAAGAACACAAGTTTCAACTTGCACTAGAACCACAGCTCGATAAGAGTAGGTACAAATGTGGACCTGACAGCAGAATTGCAACCAAACCAGGAGTTTTCAACGGCAGAACTCTAATCATTGCAAACCAGCTGTTAAAAATGTACATGCAGTCGGCTTTTAAACCAGTTGAACATTTGCAACCTGTGTTTGTGTGGCTTGTGCAAATTCCTTTCAGTGTTATCCAATACCAAAGAAGCAGCCAGGAAATGGTTCTTGAGAGCATTCTAAAACCAGGTGATTTTACCTGACCCAAGTAACATTTTTCTAAATTATATCTAGAGCTTAAAGCTGCATCCGATTCATAGTCCAGCAAATGATAACACACACTCTCTCCTGACTTTATTTATTAGGAGCAGAGGAACAACTATTTACCCACAGCCTTCATTAGTGAAAGTGATCGTGGCAAATGCAATGCAATGAAGTGTTTGTACTCTTGTTGCTAATAAATAAGACTGACATCAGTATATAATTTTGTAAGCAACACCAGTCATCTGCTGGAGTGTGAATCTGCTATTTTAAGCTCAGTGGACTTCAGTATACATGCATAACAGAGGAGAAAAAATGCAATGAGTACAACTGGATTTATTCATCCAGCTTGTGCACACAACTATAAGTGTCTGTCCACTTGCACTTGTATTGTGTTGGAGGTTAGTAGATATAACTCGTAGCACATTCAGAAAATAACAAAATGGACCATGAAACTAATCAGTTTTGCTGTCAATTATTAGCTATTTTGATGACCATTTAGAGCTTGTACAGAGCACAAGGCAGTGCTGCCCAGAAAGAATGAAAAGCTAAATATTCACATTTGTGTACCATTTGCTATAAGAACTTCTCAGCACCTTGTGTATCATATTAGTTTAAAGTGTTCATATTATGCTCATTTTCAGGTTCAGGCTAATTGTATTTAAACATTGTAACAGGTTTACATGATTTTTTATTTTCAAAAACCATCATATTTTTGTTGTAGCCTACTGCACATTGCTGGAGCTCCTCTTTCCACCCTGTGTGTTGTCTGTTCCACCTTTGTTGGGAGTCGCACATGCGCAGTAGATAGGTAAGGATAACTAGCCATTATGAAGCAGTGTGTGAGGGCGTGCTGCGCTAGCAGCTAGGCGAGTATTAAAACGTTTGTTACAAAGTGACAGAATTTGTCCAAAAATTGTCACAGAAGTAAAGGCTGGACTACAATAGAGCTGTTTGGAGCAGTTGGTGAAGTGTCAGTGTTTTCTGTTGGAGATGGTGAGTCCCTTTGGGGTGGACTTTGGGATTTTTCACTTTGTAAACTTTTATAACATGCACAAAAAAGATGTATAACCCAATAAAGGAAAGGGGAAAAAGCCAAAAAGCATAATATGAGGACTTTAAATAATGTACTTTCTGACTTAGTTCTTTGGCGTCAAAATTTGTGGTTTATGTTCTGCAAGTTTATTGTTAATTTCAGCCCTTTCCTTAAGCATTTAAAATAGAGACCGGCTAGTAAATGTTAATCTATTGTGCTAACTATTTTTTCAATGCATTTATCATCACAGTAAGTCAAGTCATATTCTTGCTGCAGTAATCGATCATATGCTCTCACAGCTCTAAGATGTTGACTTCCCTTCAGCAAAGAAATGCTGAGCAAGCAGCCTTGCTACCTGCCCTACTTTTTATGACAATAAGTTGCTCATCCCTCTTGCTCCTATTCTGTCTCACTCTCTACATTTGTCTCATCATCCTTACTTTACTCCCGTCTCCCAGGAGGAGGGTCGGGGCCAGGGCTTCACGGAGGGCTCCTACCAGGGCCGCCAGCTTTTCCGCTGTGAGGATGAGTGCGGTGTGTTTGTGGCCCTGGACAAGCTTGAACTCTGGGAGGATGAAGATGACGATGCCTTGGGAGAGCTGGAGGTGGACCACGTCAATCTGGTGGAAGAGGACCAGGAATTCCCTCCATTGGAGATCAACTCCAGGGTCCTGGTGCAGACCAGGGACGGGCCAGAGAGAGGCACCATCATTTTCTGTGACCTCCTGCCGGGAAATGAGAGCCTGGGCTACTATGTGGGAGTTGACATGGTAAGTAAGGCTCTGTAAATAGGTATTGTATCCACAACTGAATGTCTAAAAATAACCAACAGGTTAGTTGATAAAGAAAATAATTGACAAATGCAAAAATACATTTTTCTTCCTGACAATATGAAAATTCCCTTAAAGGAAAAGTTCAACATTTTGGAAAATACGCTTATTCACTTTCCTTCTGAGAGTTAAATGACAATATTGATACTACTTTAATGTTTGTACACTAAAGCATGCACAACAGCATGTAGCTTTCACATGGCTTAATGTAGACATAGTCTATCCACAGTATGTTCTATCCTTAAGCGTCATTGCTTTGGGGAACAATTTACTGGCTGACAATGGAAATGAAGTGTGTTCAAACCAGAGCTGTCACACCGGAAGGGAAACTTACGCCTATATTGTAAAATGCTGTTTATAATGACATCTTTGTTGAAGTTCGCTCATGTGAACTGTTCTCGCCTCAGTAGATGGCGACAATGTGTAGAAAGTGACACATTTCAGCTTCAAATGCACAATAGTCAAACTATGAGAGACTTGCCTGTGTTTTTTCATTATTTTATTCTTTTTATTACCGTTTCTCTGTATCTTGAGGGAACATGTCTTGTTGCCTGGGATCACAGTAGCTGGTATCTATGACTACTGTTGTCAGGCGGGAGAGGTATTGTAGTCATAGAGAGATTGAAACACATAACTGAGGCATTTGACTGCTGATCGCTAGCAGCAGCAGCACCAACAACAGCAGCAGCAGCAGCAGCAACAACCCACTCAGTGCATCTGAGCCACCCACACAAAGGCAAGGCAGTCACGCGGGGAGTGAGGTAAAGACTTAGTGCTGTATGACCCAAACGCATGGCAAAAGGCCAGCAGGCAGCTGAGGAGAGCCCACTGCTCTGCCTCACTCTGCGTCCAGCCTCGCCCTGCCTTCTCTCGCTAGTGGCACTAGCCTCACACTTGTCTTAGATTAGCCTGCTGGAGCAGAGTCCTGAATTTCAAACTAAAGAAGAAGACTGGTGTGGTTGTGTGTGCAGAGAAAGTAGAGCATTCAGGAGGAATGATTTGAGCTAGAACATGTGTTGTTTTTGGTGGAGAAGATAATGAGATGAGCAGTTTGGATCATAACAATACAAAGGATCAAGTCTAAGCATCAATTTTAGAGCGATAAGACAGAAGACCTTATTAATCACCTAGAAGACACCAGGGGAAGAAGCCCGCGTGGAACCTTTTTCAGAGATGAAGAACGCCTGGCAGAGTTCTAAGGTTCTTATGTCTCCAACTCTTTCAGGACAATCCTATCGGGGACTGGGATGGTGTGTTTGATGGGAAGTTGCTGTGTAATTTTGCCAGTTTGGAGCACACTCGACTCGTCCCCATCTGTGACGTAATGCCAGGTGAGTCACCAAGTATTTGTCCCTGTTTTTGGACCATGTGTATGTCGTGAAACATCAGTGTTTTGCGAAAACATTCAGCTGTCCCTCTGTTGGACCAGCGCTGAGCTCCCTCTGAGCGTTTGTGTTTTGCTTGCAACAGGAACAGAGGGCCTTTTGTGTTGATGTCTCACTTGTTTTTGAAAGTCAAGTGAGATACTCAGGGTCTTTGTTCTCTACATTGGCATATTGATTTGTTTGTATGTGTGCGACTGCTGCCTCTCTGACTATTCAAAGTTGCATCTAGACCATCTTGAAGATTGCGATTCCTTATTATGCAAATTTGGCATTACCTTTTATCACCCTTCCTTTTGCACTCTTTTGACAGGCAACATTTGTTCCTAGTTTGCCATGCTTGTAATATTTAAATTGTTATTTCCCCTTGTGGGATTAATAAAGTATATATTATTATTATTATTATTATTATTATGCAATGTGAGAAGTAAAAAAAGTATGGTATGTTATGCTCAGTGTGCTTTTAAATACAATATCTTTAGTATGATACGTATCATACGTATGTATATGTGTCCTATAGCTAAGGAAACAGAAACTATTTTATTGTGTTTATCAAAATTGTGGTTATTGAACTACAGTACATACATTTGGTGCATGGTAGTTTAACATAGGCAGTTGGGGGTGTTGTGCCTCTAATATGGATGTATTTGTGGGCTGTACAGAATATTCCATGCAGGACCAAAGGCTGCAAAAGCACAGTTTTGCCCCCAGAGGCACCAACAGTGACAAGTCGTCCTCTGGACAAAGCAAACCAAAGAGCAAAGGTACTGCACTGCTGTTCTCGTATGATACAAACCTACTGTAACTGACATACCCGACCCATGGTGTGGTGATAATTCTTAAAAGGGCATTCCATCCAAATTGTCCAGAGCGATTCTGCATGTGTAAAAAAAACAATCTAAAAAAACAATCAAACCACTTTTTGTACTGAAGATTTTTGCTGGTTTCAAAACATTGAATTTGCCAGTTTTAATTATCCATCTGAGGCTATTTTCTGTTAGAGGAAATCTTCTCTTTGCTTTAGAGAACTCTTAAAACTAAAACAGTTTGGTCAAAGTCAAAGATTTTAGGCAAGCAAAGCTAATAATACCAACAGATAAAACAGTTTTGTTGGAAAGTCCCTTTTAAAAGATAATAATAATGCTTAACTCCATTTTGAACTAAATATGAACTCTTCTCATTTGATGTGGATGGGATGTGTTACTTCTCTGATTGCTTTTATTTTCTCTTTTTGTGTTTCTTTTATGAAGAAAACTTATTAACTGACTTTTTTTCTAGGATTTTCTGCGTTTTTACTTCTCACTTGGTCTGCTGTTAAGAAGAACAGGGGACAAAACTCTCTCTCTCACACACACACACACACACACACACACACACACATTTTGCTTATCTCTGTGTTTGTTTTTTCTGCATGTACTTGTGTTATTTACAGGATTAGGTCATCAGTGTGGCAGTAGAAGCAAGTCTGAATTTTACTATACTTTAAATGGCAGCTCTGTTGATCCCCCAGCCCAGTCCAAATCCAAAAGCACATGGTACATTGATGAAGGTAAAAAACGGGTACTCATGGGATGTCAACCATCTTCCCGGCAAGCTCCTGTTTACAACAAGCTACATACTTATCGGTTTCACTCAGGCAAGCCTATATTGGTGCTGTATAGTTTTAATTAAGCCACTCCTGGACTAAAAGACATATATTGTATACTCTGGCACCGAGGTTTGCTCTAACAAGGAGTGTCCTCTAAAAGAAGCATACACTAGTGTAGATAGTTTTAGGATTTGGTAAAATTGGTATGGGAACCTATTTCTCCCACCTGCTAAAAACGTTTTTTAATGATCAAGTGACTTTTGTGAATATTTTTTTACTCATATGACTAAAGGTTTGCTGAATGAAAATATAAAAGTGACAATGATGAGTTTCTCATGATATCTCATAAAATTAATACTGTATTGTATTTGGAATTTAGGATAAACTATAGTTAAAAGGCGCTTATAATCTTGACGTATTGTAGTGTCTCATAATGATGAAATATCCACTGCATATTATGTGTCCGGTAGTTGACTTAGTAAGAGTCTTTATAATCTAATTCAGCAGAATCTAAGCAGAGCTGTGGCGCTGAAATAGCAGTAGTCAGCTGCTAGCTAATACAAGAAATCCCACCAACACAACTGGTATAATCTGTGAACAGGAACAGTTTTTCAATAGCTCACAGAAGAGGTGCATTTTATGTCTATACCAGTGAAAAGCTGAGATTATTGATCTTAATTTTCATTTTGCTCCCAATAAAGATTTTTGAATATGTTCTAATCTAACTGGTCATCTTAAACAAACTGTAGATATAGTTGACATTAAGCTCACAACATATACAAAGTAGGAGATTTGTGTGCTTTGGCTGTCTGCCTCTCAAGGTGTGTAATACAAAATAAAATAAAAACTGAGGTGTTGCACATCAATATGCTGCTCTCAGAGTTGGTGTAGAGTGACACATTTGTTGTTATTCTGTAAGATAGTTACAATACTTTAGAGTGTGATAGGGGATCTGCTTGTATCTCAGAAATCTAATATTGCACTTCCATAATCATAAAAAAGAATCCTTCATAATAAATCCAGAATATATGAAAGGTTATACAATTTGTTTTGTTTTAACAAGTGGGAGAAAAGAAGTTCCATACAAAATAGAATTACTATATATAGTTTATGTATTGTACATTAATTAATGTTTACTGCGATTAAATAAAATATATGCCCAAAACATAGTTTGCAGAAAAACAACATTCCGTAGTTTGTTGCAGAAGCTTGCTATAAAGACCTTTCCACTAGTCTCGTCCTTCATCTCCATTTCAGTGTGATATTCCACCTGCATGGAACTAGTGTCACCCTGAGGCTTTTAATAATGCTCAGTCCTGCAAATTACTCTTAACTGGCTGTTGTCTTGTTTTGGCTGCTGATGCACTTAAATTGATTAAACATTTGTGTCAAATTCTATTTGCAGGCCAAATTATTAGTAAAAGCCTTTGAGCGTCAGGACTGACTGACTGATTCAGTCAGCACATTGTGTCATTGTTTTGGTATTTTCATTTTCGGGATGCAAGTTCAATTATTTTTGTAAAGTACGTTGCTCATTTCATCACCAATACATGTCAGTTGTGAAGAATCATTATGTCTCCTGTAGTTAAGTTGGTAGAGGCTGTGTTCACAGCATTCAGGATATTAACCCATTATTCTTTTTATGGTCACATTCTGGATAAGATTCATGTTCTAAATGTGAATGAATGCATTACTATGAATTTTCATCAAAACTTGGAGACATCACAAATCAACCAAAGAAATAAGAAGCAAAACAAGATGCAAAAGAGGTTATGTACCTCAGTATCATGGAAAATGCTATCACGTGCAGGCTCTGAATTTTATAGTACTCATCATAAAAATGATTACTGTAAAATGATTGTGGTGTTGCCTCCTGCCACGGCAAAACACAATACTTGAGTTCCTGTAAAAGTATTTCAATACTAATGCAGGAATTGGGAGAGGTCACTTATAAATGGCTAACATGCTGTTTCACAACTGCTTACTCATCCTGTGAATGTGTAATCATTTGCATCCTTCTCAGGGTCACTTTCCACAATTTGTGTTGTTTTCCTTTGTGCTTATGGGACTTTCCTTTCCGTTGAAGTAATCAGACTAGACTCCAAACCCGTATGATTGTCTCAGTGAGGTAACGGTGGATAAAGTGTGGATACACAGGCTTAAAGGCGGATGCCACTTTATTCAAGAATTCATGTCATGCCGATTCAGTCAGTACTAGTAACCTTGAATCAATCTTGAAGTACAACTTTCTGATGTGGTTTACATAAGCAGGCCCTGCTGAGAGACAACACATGTTGTGATGACTTTATTGAGCCATGAGATGCTGGACTCTTAATCACAAATCAGAATGGAAATATTTATCTGTAATGTATCTTTTAATGAACATATTATAATAACACTTTGTGTTAAAATATTCCACTATCTATCACGTAATGTTGATGAGGTTGTTGTGTAGCGTCTTTGACAGTGCCAGTAAACGGCCACTAATCTTTACCTAATCATATTATGTTTGTAATTTAACACATGGCTTTCAACAGCAGACAAGAAGGAGAAAAACACCTCTCAGGCTAAAATATGGTTACATTAAGATGGCTACCGGCTAACACCATTTCAGTAACCTCTCACTTCTGCAAAGAGTGATGTGTAAAGTTCCAGTTATCTGCTTTTAAGATTTTGCTCCAAGGGCTTGGAATCCAAAAAAACTCTTTGAAAAGCTGTTATTTTTAGAGTAGTGGCAGACATTGATTCCCAGTGACATCACAAATGTCTCCAGTTTTTAGCTTTAGCAAAGAGTATTGACTCAACTGTCATGGCCCACAAGGATTTCCTCTTTTGTGAATTCTTAGATAGAGTGACATTCACCTTCCACAAACACAGTTTTGTGTGATTTGCTCACAACGTGCCTTCACTAAGTCATGAAGAAGGCTGACATCTTTGAAAATTGTAAATTTCATACTGCACAAATTGAAAGAAGTGCTTATACTGTAGCTATTTGGTGTGTCATCCTCAAAGCAAAGTGAAACACACTGCAGAACACCATCGGATGGGAAGAAGAGTCTGCACACCAGACATCACGTCTCAACCAAGGGCATTTTCACACTTAACCTAAAAACTTGAGTCTGGACAGTGGCTTGTTACTACAGGAATTAAGGAGGTTTACAATCAACAGTTTTTACATATAATAATCTTTGTTAGCTGTGGATCAATGTTTTTAGCTCTATACACACAACAGTATACCCTATCAGGGATGCACATGTTCTTCTAAATAGACAGTAGACATTCCATCTCAACTGCATTACAATTCTAAGATTTTTGCTTGCACTTGTACATATCTAGCACACCTATCTGTTTTTCTGAACTGTTGACATGGCATGAAAAATATGACATATAGGACATGTTTTATTTGACCAAACCCAAATTGGCTCAAATGTGAAAATGCCCTAAAATGCTGAGATTGTTTAGGTATAAACACTAAAAATGTATGATAACAGTGGTCTCTCACTATTTAAAATGAAGTAGTTATCTAAAGCAAAATACCTCCAGTTGCCAGTGTGCAGGTTTCTTTCTTCCTTCAGTCATTAAACTGTGATTCAACACTGTCTGAAAACCTTGTCTTTGCTGACCTCCAGTGGCTGAAGTTCTCTTATTGTCATTAAAACAGGGAGTTTTTCATGTGGTGTTAAGTTACTCTTTAAAGACTGACATCTCTACAGTGAAGTGTAAAATGGACTTTAAGTTTTGGTTACTGATTTCTCTCCCACAGTTGGGGAGGACCCCGCCAAGTCACTTACTGACACGCCCCCTGACTTCAACCAGTCCTCCCCGCCCTCCAGAGCTCCGCCTTCTGCCTCGTTGTCCAGTGACAACAAGTTCCACTCTCTGCCCTTCAGCCTGAACAGGAAGACCGGGCCCATTGACAGCATGAGCCATGGGCCTCTCTCCCTTTCTGTCCAGTCGGTGATGGGAGAGCAGCCTGAGCCCCCGTCACCTTCTGCCCCTCCCTCGCCGCGGCCTTCAACGCCTCCTCGAGGGCAGCCAGGTCTGGAGGTGGGCTCTCTGGTGGAGGTGAAAGAAAACCCCCCTTTGTGTGGTGTCATCCGCTGGGTGGGCTTGCCTCCTGGACTGCTGGAGCCTTTGGCTGGGCTAGAACTGGTGAGGCAACATGGCAATGTCAATTTTGATTTAGTTGTCAGTATCAGTACATGGGGAAAGAAATCAGAGATAATGGGTAATATTGGTGAAACTAATGATAAAATTATATATCAGGAGATGGTCAGTTAAAAAACATTATTAGTACACTGATAGGGGTGGCACGGTTCACACAACCCACGGTCCTTTTTATATCACGGTTTTAAGGTCACGGTTTTTGGTTCTGTACGGTTCTTGTTGTTATTTTTTCTTTTAATCTTTAACATTCCAGAAATATACTTCAGCATATGATATATAGCTTAATTATCCACAATGTAGGATTCAGTATTAAAATATAGTTATATCATGGAATCATGCACAAACTGAATTTGACTTGACTTTAAGCACATTATTGGGACCATCTCTTAGGAAAAGCTAGGTGAGATTTTGATACTGTAAGAGGGAAGACATTGATGATTTCAACAATCTTTTCATTTATTTGGCAAAATAAGGAGAATGTGTAGTGCCATCTACAGGATTTTGTGTGCCTTTTTAGCACACGAAGATTTAAGTATTACAGAATAGCAATTGGAATAACTTGCATTTATCAAACTGCCAACTTCAATGTAGCTCTTACAAAATTTGTATCCTTTAAAAGAAAAAGAGAGGAACTCTTAAAGCTCAGTCTAAAGAACATGTCAGAATACGTTGAACATAAGAAAGGTGCGATTATCTTTGTATAGTTCTTTAAAAATAAAAATAAAACTTGTTTTTCGGGGAGAATACAATTACTCTAGGCTGAGTTTTCCTAGTAACCTTACCAAAAAGGTTTTTTTCCTGCATCCACCGTGTGTGTTTGTGTGTGTGCACGTCAGTCATGGGGGGGAACTGAGCAACCCCACCCGCTGCAGAATGAAAAAAACTTTGTCTGAAATGTTTTGCACGGTCTTTCACTGTACATTTTGTTGGTAACTTAGTATAGTTCTAGAGTGATTACATATTTATATTGTTAATGACATTTCAGTGAACCAGCAGATAGTAGCCAACAGCAAAGTACACAGTTTATAACTTGATAACACCAACTGTTAGTTTTCGCTAGCTAGATGTTATATACATATAAATTAAAAAATACAAATGAAAGCCAATGCATTTTTTTACATTATAGGCAGAACCTACCAGTAGTTGGATGATGTGATATTGACCTTTTCTTTCAGGAGGAAGAGTGCCCTGGTTGCACTGACGGAACCTTCAAAGGTACACGATATTTCACCTGCCCACCCAAAAAAGCACTGTTTGTGAAGCTCAAGTGCTGCCGGCCCGACTCCCGCTTCCCGTCCCTGCATCACTCCTCCAACCCCATAGAGCGATGCAACTCCATTGGTGAGTCATTAGCACCAATTGGGATGATTAAAGGCACCAAATGAACTACTATCCCCAAAAGCCTTTTGTTTATGTGTCTGTTTATGCAGCATTTGGGGGTTATCTAAGTGAAGTAGTACACGAGAACACGCCTCCCCGCACAGAGAATGATGGTTTGGATGTCATGGTGGGAAAAAAGAAAGGCATCCAGGGCCACTACAACTCCTGCTACCTGGATTCAACCCTCTTTTGGTCAGTACTACTTTAGTCTAAAAGTAAATACTTTATCAGCTACAGTGTATGCCGTGGTATTCTAACGTCTCTGGACTTAAGTCATATTTGATTGCCTGTATGGTGCTTCATCAGCCAGCAGGGCTGTGTTTGCCCAGAGGCAGAGGCTTATTAGTAAACTGTTTTGACTTTGCCCACTGGCTCTAACAGGAGGGTGTATCCCTGCTGTGAGCAGGTCGCTGGATAGTGATTGTTTCTGCCAACAGTGCCAAAGGGCCATTGAACAAAGCAGTCAAGACACACTTCTTCACCATACTATAGGAAATCTATTGCTTTGAAGATGCTTTGACCAGTTTGCTGTTTCCTAATTTTAGCTTTAATTTTGATGATTCCATAAATTAAAAAAAATAGCTAGATTCTATGGGAACGTTAAAAAGAGTAGACAGTATTTTGAATCAACTATCAATAAATACAAATTCAATCAAGCACGCATGCTTGCATTATATCCCTCAAATGCTAACATTCATATTTTTGGATGATATAATTTTTTTTTTAGTGTCAGCAAAAGATCATGGTAAATCATTGTATACCTCATATAGATTTAGTAAAACAAACAATAATATTAAATGTAATCCCTCGGTTGTGCATTCTGCTCTGCAGTCTTTTCTCCTTCAGCTCTGTACTGGACACGGTTCTCCTGAGACCACGCTCAAAGACCGATGTGGAGTATTACAGAGAGACCCAAGAGCTGTTACGCACAGAGATAGTCAACCCCCTGCGCATGTAAGTCAGAGTGGTTTATTGCAGACATACTCATGACCCACATTGTAGTTTTTAGTCAGTGTTCTCATCACCTGTTTTAGGCATGCATTTTAGATTTCTTCTTTTTATAGGAAGCTATAAGTTAGGGCTGCTCGATTATGGGGAAAAATTTTTATCACCATTATTTTGGTCAATATTCAAATCACGATTATTTAACATGATAATTCATTGAATTTTGGAAAGATGTTGCAATTATTGAACTTAAAAAAAACAGTGAAACAAACCAACAGTGAAAACAACTTGAACTGTGAACTTTTCCAGAAACTTTTTTCCAGAACAAAATAAGAAGTTACTGCAAATCCTAATGTGCAACATAGTTGCTTGGAGCCAAAATCATAAGATAAAAGATTTGACTAATTGCACATTGCACATGATTTTAATTCAGATACATAAGCAAAACACAATCTGGAATATTAATAAATTGTATTGTTTACTTTACATCATCCAACCCTGAATGTAACATCAGATGCAAAATTTCACTAGCAGGGCAGATATCTTGCTTGTAACTTGCTCGCTTTTATTCATCCAGACATGGGTATGTTTGTGCCACTAAAGTGATGAAGCTAAGGAGGATCCTGGAGAAAGTAGAAGCTGCCTCTGGGTTTACATCGGAAGAAAAAGGTATGATGGTAGATGCATTTTTAATTGGTCTTTCAATAATTTATTTATTGGTCTTACAACAACTTATTCTTTTTCACTGTAATAATTGTCATGAGTTTGACTGTATCATCATGATTGTTTCACCTTTGTAATGGTGTTGGAAATCTGAATATTGATTTGACTATAACACTGCTGCAAGTCACGAGAGACAAAAGGAATCAGCGATTTTAACATAGCATCCGTATTAATGCTATGGACTTCACAGTTTTAACAGTGTCTGCACTGGATTGGAGCATTTACACAGGAACGTTCACATCTTGTTTAAGCACATCTTGTATTGCAGATCCTGAGGAGTTCCTTAATATCCTTTTCCATCACATACTGAGGGTGGACCCATTGCTCAAGCTAAGGTAAGGGCCAGTTGCCATTTGAAAAGAAATGCTGAATCTCTTTGGCAACATCTAGCGCATGAATACAAAAGACATGGCTGAAATAGTTTGGTGATGCAGTTATTAGTTTTAATACACAAACCTTGTGTATGACACGGCGTAATGAACATATCTTTGTTTGTTGATGCTTCCAAACACATCACTGCTAAACCTCAAAACTATGCCAGAAAATCTGCAGTATGTAAATTTACATAGTTTCACTTCTGCAGCAGTGCTTACAGTGGAGATTGAATGACAGACAGTGTGGGCAAAGTGGTTTAACTGTAGGACGGTTTTTGGTCACATTATGAAAACTCCCTTTTGTTGTCATGTTTAATGATCTTTGCAATTCAGATGAGCAGAATTTGGTCTAATGTGCAGTACTGTTATATCACAATAGTATTTCCATTGTAATTTCTATAGTGAGCAACCAAACCCGTATTCACAATTTCATACCAAAGCCAAGCAGTGACAGAGTTGTAAAACCACAACATATAACATGACTAATCTGAAACATGTACCTGTCTTAGAAATGAATACTTGAGCTGTGTCTTTGAAGTTCATCAGGGACAGCACTTTGATTTGACAGAAAATGGGTTTATCATATCCTAAGCTGTTAATGTCAAGTTAAATCAGCAGGCAGTCTGATGATGTGTCTGCTTTTAAAGAAAAGAAAAAAAAATTCCCAATTGTCGTATTAAGCAAAGGTATTTATTTAGGTTATGTATGCACATTTCATAGAAACATTTGTTAGAAAATTACTGAAATTATTTAAAAATCTACTTTTTGGAAAAATAGTGTAGATTTTTAAAGCTTTAGCGCGTAACTTTTTGATATTAATGAACGTCCGTTTCATTCAAGCCATCGCCAGATGAGTTGCTACAAAGTTAATTAAGACTATCAGCTCTACACAACTCTCTGTGTATTTCTAAGTATGGCTATGGACTTTTGCACACATAAGCTTGAGTGAAGATAATTACCTCTTTTGAAGAGTCCATTATGTGTTTTTAATCTTCCCTGTCCTCCTTGGCTACTAGCAACTGTGTGGCGGAGGGGTGGGGGTGCGTGCACGATCACGGAAAGCTGTATCATGAGGACGCGCCGACAGTGTTGTTGTTGTTGTCAGAATTTGTCATGGAGGCGACAGAAACGACGCACTATGGCTTTAACTAACATGTTTATTCCATATCTGCTACATAAGGAACTCTTGGATATGAAATAGTTTGAATTACATACAGATTGGCCAAGATGTGTTAAAGACAAATCTTGATTTTTTTTTTTGTCTTCCCCAGAAAGCCTTTGAGCAGATCTGCTTGTAGTCCAATGAGATAAATATCACTTGTGGGTACTGAAGGAAGTGCTTTTGAGCCAGTTGAGTTCAGTTCAGTTGCAGTTGAGAAAGGAGGCTCTGAATAAAACATAAAAAGATACATGAACTAAGACATTGTGTTGTTTTCCAGGTCAGCAGGACAGAAGGTCCAGGACTGTTACTTTTACCAGATCTTCATGGACAAGAAGGACAAGGTGGGAGTTCCCACCATCCAGCAACTCTTGGAGTGGTCGTTCATCAACAGCGACCTAAAGTTTGCAGAGGTAAATGAGCTTGAGTTGAGCAGGAAGATTGGTGGTATTGTGGTGTGATTTGTCTTGACAGTAAGTATTTGAACCAAATCTGAGCATAAACAGTGCTACCCAAAATACAGAGTATAAAATATAATTATACACCACCCAAGTTTTTTGTTTTGATTTTATTTGTTGAGCTACAAAATTACATAATGGTGAAATTATTCATAATGTTTTATACCTGGCTGTTTCAGTTGGACTGCACCGTTCAGTAAGTACATTTTAGAAAAAAAACTGTATATAACTATAACTGTCACTTTATTCTGACACTGACTGGCACATGCCAATCATGTTCCTCTGCCTCCTCCTAGTGGTCCTAACGGCATTTGCAAGTTTCCACAATGCCCGAATATTAATAACCAATCGGAGCGGAGGAGTCTGTAACACAGTGTCAGTGCTTGTGAACTGCAGTCAACCTATCAAACTAAGCAGCGCTGATCAAATATGAATCAAGGTTCTGCTATTGCATTGCCTAGGTACTATGCGTCTCCAGAGTGTGACAAAGTATTGGCTCCCCCCTGTGTTTATAGTTTGTAATAAAAAAAATAATACATTTGTGGTTTTATCAGAGTAAAAATGGGGTTTAGGTATTGTTCCTTTTTATTTTATTTTTTAAATCAAAGTTGATTAAATTAGACCCCTTTTTTTAGTTGTTTTAATGTTGATGAGGAGAACCAAATACGTTAAGTAAGAAAGACAGAAAGAAAGTGTCTTTGCTATTTTAAGAATAATGCAGTTGTTAATTTCCCATCCAGCGTCCACGTCGTTTAAACATCAAATGCACCTACCCCCATCTTTGCGAGAATGGGCGTGCTGGTCTTACAGGGTGGTGTGTTCAGGTGAATTCTTGGCGTATTGCTATCTTGCGGCAGCAGAAAGTGATTGCGCCATTGACCAACAAAAACCTGGTCTAAAGTCAGTAACGCAGCATTTCATTGTTATTTTAACAGCGCATTAGTAAGTATTTAAATGCTTGTTACACACACAGGGAAGCGCAACAGCGCACACAAATGCAAAAGATTACAAATATAAAAATATTACAGTGCAAATCCGCCATCATAATAGCAATGCGCCAAGGTACAAACGCACCTGTCTTTTAAAGGGAATGGGAGATGACACACAGATTGGTTCATTGCATGTTACGCCCAAAACACACACATGAATTAATGGAGACACTAAGTACAGCCCTTTTGAACCATGCGCACAGACCCTTTTTCCCCGCCGTCAAACTAGCAAAAGTGGATTTAGACACGCCTCTAAACGCACCTGCGCCATACCCTTCACGCTGTGTGCTTAGAACGTTTAAAATAGGGCCCTGTATGTAATATTCCTGTCATGTCCCATGCAGTGAGAAACAAGAAACAAACAAAAAATGTAGAATGTACACGACATGTGTACATTCAAGTTGACATGTACAGTCATATGTCCTGAGGACGAGCCAGTTTTTTGTACCATTAATTACCAAAGATAATGTAATGTCTCTATTCACTTTTACAGACTTAACCATTAAGTTCTGTAATAGCTTGGATTTCAAGTACATTGTGTAGATTATGTTTAGAGTTTAGTTTCTGTGTGCACTGAGCTTTGCTGAAATGTCCATGCTGCTTTGTTGATGACCACATACGTTTCTCTTTCTCTGTTTTTCCTTACCACAGGCTCCCTCCTGCCTTATCATCCAGATGCCCCGCTTTGGCAAGGACTTCAAAATGTTCAACAAGATTTTCCCCTCACTAGAGTTAGACATCACAGACCTTCTTGAAGACAGTGAGTTGTAGCTAATAATTTTTTCCAGTGCGTAAGCGTGATGTGTTCTTGCCAATCGATGGTGTTTCAGAGCTGTGTGGCATTTGGTAATGAAATCCCACTGAGTTGTCACAGCTACTCAACTGAGATGAAGGAAGCTTTTTTCTTGTTTCCAAACCTGCTAAAGAACTGTTGTGTCAGGCAGAATAAATGTGTTTTTATCATCCAGCTCCAAGGGAATGTCGAATATGCGGAGGCCTGGCTCTCTACGAGTGTCGAGACTGTTATGAGGACGGGGATATCACGGCTGGCAAGATTAAACAGTTCTGTGAAAAGTGCAATACACAGGTAAACAACAGAGGGTATTACTGCAACATCAGTTCAACAAAAACTGGATTGTAAAGTGTGGGTTTAGGCTCATCCATTTGGTGGCGCCAAATCCAAAGGAATCATACTGTCCAGTGCAGAAGTCATGTTGCAGAAGAGTGGCTTCCACAGTAGATTGTAACAAATGGTCCGCTCCATTTCACTTGCCAACACTTAGATCATTTACTGAAATATTGTTGGATTTATACCAAAATTACCCATCTAGTATGAATCCTCAAATGTACTTAAATGCTTTTATTCTCAGTGATCTTTAATCTATATGTTGAATAACGCATGTAAAACATATTTTGTTCACCTTTTACACAGTAACAAACGGTTAGTATGATGGTGTGTACCTGCTTGTACTACTTTAGGTTCACCTCCACCCGAGGAGGAAAACCCATCGGCACGGCAAACTGTCTGTCCCCAAGGAGCTGCAAGAAGGTACGGGGCGGCAGGGCAGTTTCCCCCGCCAGAGGATGGAGCTGTTTGCTGTGCTGTGCATCGAAACCAGTCACTACGTGGCCTTCGTCAAGTACGGCAGTGCAGATTCCTCATGGCTCTTCTTCGACAGCATGGCTGACCGTGACGGTAAGTGCCATGGCCTTTTGATGCTGCGTTTGTTATGACATCAAACTGATCCTTGAAATGAGATCCAGGCTATGTACAAGAAATTGTTTTTGTTAGACTGTTGAAAGAACCTCACCGTGCAACAGATGGTATTATAGGGTCTCAGAAGCCCAGTGAAAAAGATATTAAACTAATTAATCACTTTACAGTTTGAATTTTTAACCAAAGTTATGGTTTGACATTTTGTATTGCATTGCAAGACTTTGAGATACAGTGTGACTATTTATTCTTCCTGTCATATCAGACATACTGTACGCTAATGAGTACTACTGCATTCTAAATGTAGCTCCAGTGCAACTTGGTTGAAATTGCTATGACTTTTTTTTTTTTTTAAATTAATAAATTATTGTTTGATCAGTCCAATTTTACAAAATGGTGACAGTGTTTTTTCTGTCATGTCAAGACAAAGAACAGCAGCACACACTGAAACTACTGCATAGGACTGCACAGTTAATCAAATTTTAATCATGATCTCAATTTTGGCTTCCCACGATCAAATTTGCGTGATTGAGCGATATTTTAAATGCGTCATTTCCTTCATAGAACGCTTCGGATTTTTTTGCAAAGACAATCTACCGCTCTGTAACCTGTCTGATCATGTGCCAATCAGAGTTGCTCCCTGCACTGCAAAGCTTAGTTTCTAGATGTAGACACTCAAAGAGGATAGAGTAACGGCAAGAAAATTCCACAACAGATAGCAGTCAGTGATACGTCAGTCACAAGGTTTACCAGTTTACCAGTAAAACAGCAGTGACTAGTTCTAGTTTGTGTCTGTTAGCTCACAGGGCTCTAGGGTGCGACAGCACCGGTCCACACTTCTGACATTTGTCCACAATTTTAATTGTTATGAACACAGCTGTGTATTGTTAAGCATGGGAGGCAAACCTGTATTTGTACCAGTGTTTCCACTGGTAACTCTGCTATTGCGGCGGTCACGGCAAAAAGCACAGAAGAAGTTATTGAATGCCACTAACTTCAGGTTGTAGAGTAATAGCGTGTGAGACGGAGCCTGCTGGACCTGGGCGAGAGATGTGACACATGGACAGAATATCATAGTTCATAAAAACGAAGCGCAGTAACGATACAGACATTTCATACCCACCACGTGTGTAACTCCGCTGACCCGCCATTTGACCGGTTATGAACCAATTCATAATGAGTCAGCCGTAACATACGTCCATCGCATTCCCTCTCTCTCCCAAGCTCTTTTAATTAGTCTGTTACTGTTGTTGAAAACAAGTGAAGGAGCTTTCTCAGAGATAATTTTTTTTAAATATATTCTATTTATTTCAGATAATTTTCATGTAAACATGTATTGCAGCTGTATATTTCCAATCTGGGAAGTAAACCCTATTGTTGCATTTAATTTTAATCCCAGTCTGTTCTAATAAAAGAGCTTGTGAAAAGTGGCTTTGACCTTAAACTGAACATTTAGCCCACTTTGTAAAAAAAAAAAAAAAACATATATAGGTACATATCATGTATCGCCATTCAGCAGAAAAATACAGAGATATGATTTTAGTCCTGGACTAGTAGAAGATCTGTAGCACAATATGGATGCACAGTATGGATGTGAAAGCTTTATGTGACTATAAAATTTGATTTGGTTAAAATCAACAAATAATCGTGATAATTAATCGTGATCTCAATTTTGATCAAAAATAATCATGATTATCATTTTGGCCATAATCATGCAGCCCTACTACTGCAGGTATTTTTGCATAAAAAGTTATTATTATTATTATTATTATTATTATTATTATTAACTAATAGTTTTACCTCTAATTGCTGTTTTTTGTTTTTGGCCACAACATGTGTGTGTGCGTATTTTCCATAAAACAACATCACGAGTGCTGGAAAGAAGTATTTAAAAGTATTTTTAAATAAACGTTACATTCATATCAGCCATTGGCAACTTCTGGGTGACTGTTTGATTTGACTGCCAGCATTAAATCTTAGCCATCGAGTATTCCACACACAAATGATCATTTGTGAATATGATGTGGATTATCAGAATTGTCAGACTGGTTTCTAATGATTGTGCATTTGGCTTTGCAGGAGGGCAGAATGGTTTCAACATCCCCCAGGTGTCTCCCTGTCCGGAGGTGGAGGCCTACCTGAAAATGACCCCAGAGGAGCTGCACACCCTGGATCCCAAGAGCATCCAGGGCCAGGCGCGACGCCTGCTGTGCGATGCCTACATGTGCATGTACCAGAGCCCGACCATGAGCCTGTACAAGTAGAATCCTCTCCCCAACCCCTCCACACTTGCCCCTCAGCCACACCACCTCCCTCTCCCCAAGGGCAGGAGATTTCCAGAAAGTCCAAAAATGAAAAAGAAACTTAAAAAAAAGAAAGGCTGCCTGCCAGCAGGGGTGCTGTCCGGAGTTAACCCTCTCCAGCCCACCTCTCCTCAATGCCTGCCCATCTCCGGAGGCTAGAGAGATGGAAGAGAAGCCTATTTGCACTGTGCATTAGTTGTTGTTGTGTTCTTCATGTAGTCCGATGTAGCTTCCCTTTGTCTTACACCCTAGCATTGGTGGTGGATGATGAAGCGAAGGTAGGCCTGATGAAGATTCACTCTCTGTTCATGGAGGAAGGGGGAGAAGATGGGTGGGGGGGCATGTTTGCGTCGCCGCGGCTGACAACACATCTGCAACAAAAACATGATGAGCTAGTGGGAGGACCCACCTCATTTACCTTAAGAAAAGAGGAGTCCTGCTATTCTTAATCACTGTAAAAAACGGGAGCTTTCCATAACGCCACATTAAGGAAGCAACGCAGTGCGCAAATCCTCATCCAACCTGTGTGTACTGTTCTAAAAACTAGTGTAAAATCTCTTAGTAGCATATATTTCTCCAGTTAGTAACATCACCAGTATAGATGTCAACCTACTGTGCAGTCGCATTAAGACCAGAGTATTCTGCTCTCTGTGAACCGGTTTGCATATTTTCCCATCACGCTGTGTAAATGTCTTTACAGTACATGTTTTGCAGAAACAGATGTAGCCATTGTAAAAGTCTCACGTTTTACTGCACACTCAACCAATGCTGCACTTTTGCTCCATCCAAAAGTGGACCTATCAGGAAACATTTAGGTTTAGCTCCTTTTTTTCTCCCATTGGAAGTCACAGTGAGTGCTAATTTGTTGGTTGGGAGACATCAGAGTTTTGTGTTACAGAATACAAATGTGCTTCTCCTCTGTAGCTGTAAAGAGCGCTCTGCATTGCTAATGCAGAGTAGATGCCAGATAGATGCATGAAGGGAGTACAATGGCTCCTGTTGTAAAGCTGGTTGGTGGAGCACTCCATGCATTCATAGGGTCAATGAGGTGAAATACTGGAAACGTCTGACTGTTTTCTTTAAAGTAAGAGACTATGATGTGAAGAATTTCACATGTGGTGTTTTTTGACTCATTGTATTGATGACTAAATCTAAATTATATTTTGTGTTTACAAAGCCTTTTCTCTGCCCGTCATGGCAAGTATTGACTCTCGCTGCCTTCCATGAAGATGTGACAAGCAATGCAAGTTTCCAGCCATGCACCAGATAACAAAACAATTGTGATCAAATACTATTATTTATTATATTCTAATCCTATTACAAACTCATATGTCGTCCCTTTTTAAGAAAATGAAACCAGGGGTTGATGATACTGCTTTGGGTACTCCTTGTACTCTATCACAATATATTGTAGTGAGTTAATAGTAGTTTGCACCCCCTCATAGCAACTACTGAATGTTAATAGTGACACGTTTAACAGTGTGTTGTTAACAAAGGATGGGTAATGAATGAGGCACAAGGCTGATAACCTTGGGACACCATATATATATATATATATATATATATATATATATATATATATATATATATATATATATATATATATGTGTGTGTATGTATTTAAAGAAAACATTTTTGTTAAAAATGTAAAGGCAGAATGAGTAAGATTTGTCCGTTACGGTTTGTAAACCACATTCAAAGTTGGCCCCTACTGACTGACACCAGGAGAGTGCGCGCCCTGCTCTCCTTCCTTATCCTCTCCTTCAGTGCTCGCCAGCGGCCCAAAGGCTTACGCCCAGAAACATTCCGCACACAGCAAAATGAAGAAGAAAAAAAAGGCAGAGGGCAGGGTCTGTGCAGATACAGACACCGCCACACACCTCTCGTGGGTCATAAGGAATGATTGAGAGGGATTATTTTTGTATTAGTGCAACCATTGAGTTTTAGAAAAATCCGACTCATTCGGCCTTTAATAATTCCTTTTTGTATTTATAATTGTAAAGAGTACCTAAAGCATAACCGTCATGAATTGAGATATAAAGTAGTTGGTTTTTACATATCACACAAAATTGGATAAACAAAATCAAGAAATGCACATGTTTGTATCAGCATTATGAATATTTTTCCTAAATCACAGCTTGATCACGGATTTAGTTGTGAGTATGAAGTAAGTGTGTGATGCCGTTTTTATAAATTAGGTTCCAGCTGACAACTTCCATTTTGCTCCTTGGTCGTTTCCACTGTCCCAGGGATCCTGACAGGGGTTCTTCCTGTGTGAACGTTTTCTGCACTGCTGAAGCTGGTGACTGACTGGAGCCTTGTTCACTATGAGAGAAGTCGAAGAATAGAGGATGGGATTTTGATTTTATTTTATTTTTTTCTGTTGCATCAGTACAGTATAGACATATGTAACGGGTGGAAAATTAATGTCAGTGATGTTCCTGTAAATGTTAACAAAATAAAGCCCATTTTGAAGGGTACTCTGCATGTTCTGTGTGGTGTGATGACCAATCTTGCATCTTTTGCACAGCCTGTATAGGTGAGCATCAGGGATTGAGGATAATCTTTTGCGGCTGGCGGTGGGAGTGGATTGGTATGTTTCAAGATTGAGGTGCAACACATTCTAAAATTCAACCTCAGATTTTAGCCTTTTATCAAAGGGGCTGTATGCAAAATTCAGAGCATTAATATAGCAGAAAACCCCGCAGTTTTAACAGCCCCTTTAAGTTACTCTTTAAAACATTAGTGTACATTATTGACCTACCAACACATTGTGATGAATTGGGAAATTTTAAACTTTATGTTCATGTTTGGGTTTTGTTATACTGGTTGTCTGGCTGTTGTGACTGTAAATGCACTGTGTGAGTCGACAAACAGGGAGTTGCAGCAGCTGTACAGCCGCTCAATTGCTTATAATGGTGGCTACTGAAAGAAAAAACCAGAAGCATTTCCAACTTGATATTAAGTTATTTTTTTGCTGAGATAACTGCCCTCCAACAAGTTGATATACAGAATGCACTGTACATGTTTCCCCCCCGGATTCTGTTATTAATGCTGCTAAAACAGGGTGCTTAAAACTTACCTTCAGTATTGCCATACATTTATCCAGAATATAATTAGATCTTGGTAGCTTCATGTGGTTAGTATAGCACAAACCTGTTAAGTCTTATGTTTTACTGCAAGACTTGCGTTATAGTGTCCTTAAAGTGAAAATCTCACACATTATTACACTATTAAAAACCATAGTGCGTTGTATGTTGTAATCTTAGCTCAGGGATAGACAACACACAATGGAGTTAAATGGCTAACCTTGCTAATGCATTCTAGGGGCCTGGGAGTGGCGGAGCACCATGTGGAAGCAGTAGCTGTACATGTTCAATAAGATGTCACTTTCTTTGGCTTATAATTTATTATAATTCATTTTATTATTATAGAGTTCTTTCTGGGAGTTGCTGGAGGCTGTAGCAGTAAATCCCTATAAAATCTGGCTTGTTGGTGTATTTTTCAATGTTTAAGGTGAGTGTTATCCATTCCTTCAAAGATGCAATTCGTTACTGATAGGATTACCATGATCAAGCCCAATTTAGGCGTCTGACACAGTGATCATCCACTGACTTGTAAACATGCAACAACAATATGATCAGATGAGATGAGAAAGATTACAATAAGTATAGTCTGTTTTGACCATTTGGTTGGCTTTAGCCCTCTATCTGGCCTATATGTTCAGATTAAGTCTACATTCAGTGACCCAATTCCCCAGACAGTCTCTAACAAAACGATACCCTGAGATAAATCGGCATGTATTATACATGCATCTCCCCCACAGGAACCCTATTCCACACCTCAGCCCGTTTAATTTTTAGTCAAACTTGAAACCAGCTTAGCAAGCTGACTTCAGAAGTGCCAGATAAGTATTTGTCAACAGAACAGCTGGCACACAATGCCCTCTTGTAGCTTTATGCCACAGCATATGCCAGCCGCTCGTAGCGTGTGGTAATTTAGCCGGGGCTGGTTCTACAGGAACAGATGGGCTCGAGTATTGTTATTCTCGCTCCGGCTCAGGGCCCCTGGGGGGAATCACTAAATAAAATCAAAGCAGATGGACCTCTCTGGGCTAGGCTGTGTTTATGATAAACAGCCAGCAGAACCAGTGTCCATCTAACACCTCAACCCCACCTCCATACAAACTAACAGGAAACTGACTTACAGTAGTTAAGCCTCACCTGCACTGGGTTTCAGCTCCCCATTCAAACAAACAGTAGGCAAACCCTAACAACAGGAAGTACTTTATGACTTATATATTTTGTGGAAGGTTTCAATAATTTATACTCACCATAACAAGCCCCTTTTACTCCCTTGACCTTAAACTGTAAAATTCTCTCAAAACAGAGATGTTTGACTTCCCTGTTCTTTCTCACTGACAGAGGACTGTTTTGTTCTTTTATAAGCGTGTCAAGATTGCATTGCTGTGGTTCTCACATCCATGACATGGACACAGGCCTTGGTGGCAGTTTGGTCATAGTAAACACCGTCCCATAGGGTAATAACTGCATGGTGTCCGCCCGTTGTTAGATACAGTGCATGAGAATGCAGGACAGTTCTCACTGAACTCCAAATCTACTTTCATTCCCATGGGAAAAGACAGCAATAAACAAAGGAATCCTATCAGTGCAGAAGGAAGGTAAATGTCTAAGGCCATTAAGACAACAGGAAAGCAGTGATTTCCGGCACTGAAGATGAAAAAGAGTGGAGCATGAACAGTTTTAAGCCAATCAGTCTTAACTCAATATACCACTTAGGTGTTGTTTTAACTCCATCATGATAACCAGTTTTATTTACTGTCTTCAAAGGTCAGTTTCTGATGAAGTCAAAGTAGTGTAATCAACCTAAATGTTTTTAGCCAAAATTATTAACTCAGCAGTTACTCAGTCACTGTAAGCTATCTTAAAATAATTTTTTCTTCGGGCTTCACCAGACAGTTGTTTTTCATCATTACCCAGATTGGTTTTCTCTCCGTGACACATGCCCCTCTAAATTTAAACTCAGCCAGACACATAGCCTATCTATCTATTTAATTCATTAGTCGAGGGCCACAAGTACCTTTGGCTTGAATCTTGTCAATATTCAATATCAGCATTCCTATATCTTGTCATTGTTGTCTCTTACTTTTTAAAATCAGTGATTGCAGATATCCACAGGATTTATTAGTTCTGAAAGAGCATTTAAACATGTTCATATTTAATAAATTAAATTGAATTACAGGTTTTAGATACAGTAAGACAATTGTTTCCCTTCATATTATCTTTAAAATGTAGAACATGTATTCAAATGGTTTATTTTTATTTTTATAAAATCCATCCATATTTTGATTCTTTCTGAAATCTTTGGGTGCTGCAAAATTAATGTTAATTCCAAAAGTTGTTGACATTTTTGTTTCACCAGTGGGTATTGATGTTACTAAACTGCATTGTAATCTTTACATTCTAAGTAACACATAAGTCCTTTTCCACATTTTCAGAGAGGACCCTGGCCGGTTGGATGACGAATTAATTGCCTCTAAAGCAACAGCTACCAGATGTTGTTGCTCCTAAGAGCCAGGTGTGGATAAATTGCATATGCAGAATGTGTGTAAAATATTTAAAGTTGTATCTTTCACTTAAGGTGTGAAGTGTTTTTATTGCCCATCACTGCTTTGTAGTATGGCGAGAGGAAAGGCCGGCGGCCCCCCAGGGCCCGCCATGCTGGAGCTCAGCGCCTGTGGTGTTAAGACTGTGGATGGTGAGGTTGACAGTGAGACTTGGCATGGCAGTGTGGTGGGGTAGGAGCATGGGCGGAAGGGTGGAGGGGTGCGCGTGGGGGTCTATCCACCTGCTCGCCCTGTAATTCTCTCCTGCTCTCCTGGCTGCCACCTTTAACACTGCATTATTTACAGGTACTCTCTGGATGGAGACACAAGCTGCTGTCTGATGTGTGTGTGTGTGTGTGTGTGTGTGTGTGTGTGTGTGTGTGTGTGTGTGTGTGTGTGTGTGTGTGCGCGCAGACTGGCCTATCCACACTGAGACATTTTTCAGCAAAAACTTAGTTTTTCAGCAACTCACTCTTAAAGCAACACTTAAAGGGGCACTATGTAGTTTTGGCAAATGTATTCGCTGTTTTCTCACTTTTTGCTCGCAGGTTTCTCTATAGAGCTTTCTCTACAGCTTTGGAATAGATATTTGGCAGCTCCTCTGTTTACTTGTGTCTGACTTCTTGCTCGGGCAGTCTGTCGTTTCCTCTTTCTCCGACAATGCTTTCCTTTGCCGGCCCAAAGTTGCAACAGTGTTTTTTTCCGCTCCCATGCGCTAGGGGGGAGTGAGACGACCACCATTCAACTCGAAAAAAAGTCATATAACCATTCCAATGACTCCGAAGTTGTTCAGTTAAGGTAAATTAAGCTAAAAACTGCTTAGTTCCCCTTTAAGTGGATCAACTGCAAATTGCTGTGTTTGCGTGGTTGTGTCAACTAACAAGCAAGGCAGCTTTATTTGTATAGCACATTTCAGCAACAGGGCAATTCAAAGTGCTTTACACAAAAACAGTTAAAAACAATTAAAAATTAAAACAGATAAAACACAAGAATAAAAGTTCCAGTGCAGTATAAGAAATTAAACATTAAAGAAATTAACAACCATTTAAAGAAAGGCAACCTCAAAAAGAAAGGTCTTCAGCCTTGATTTAAAAGAACTGAGAATAGCAGCGGATCTGCAGTTTTCTGGAAGTTTGTTCCAGATATGAGGGCCATAGAAACGGAACCCTGCTTCCCCCTGTTTAGTTACGACTCTGGGGACAGAAAGCCGACCTGTCCTAGACGACCTGAGAGGTCTGGGGGGTTCACGGTGTAGTAGAAGATCAGAAATGTATTTTGGCCCTAAACCGTTTAGTGATTTATAAGCTAACAAAAGTACTTTGAAATCAATTCTTTGAGGCACAGGAAGCCAGTGTAAAGACTTCAGAACTGGAGTGATGTGATCCACTTTCTTGGTCTTAGTGAGGACTCGAGCAGCAGCGTTCTGAATCAGATGCAGCTGTCTGATTGATTTTTTTAGGGAGACCTGTAAAGACACTGATATATTCTTAAGGGGATAATATGCTGACTTTGTAATTGTCTTAATGTGGCTGTTAAAATTCAGGTCAGAGTCCATGACTACACCAAGATTTCTGGCTTTGTCTGTTGTTTTTAACATTGTTGTTTGAAGCTAAACGCAGACTTTTAATCGTTCCTCTTTTGCTCCAAAAACAACCACCTCAGTTTTTCCTTCATTTAATTTCAGAAAGTTCTGGCACATCCAGCCGTTAATTTGTTCGATGCACTTAGTCAGTTTTTGTATTGGGCTATAGTCCCCTGGCGATAAGGTTATGCAAATTTGTGTGTCGTCTGCATAACTATGGTAACTTATTTTGTTTTTTTTTCAATAATCTGAGCCAGTGGAAGCATGTAGATGTTAAACAGAAGAGGCCCCAGAATGGAGCCTTGGGGAACTCCGCACGCCATATTTGTATGCTCAGATGCATAATTACCTATTGATACAAAGTAGTCCCTATTCTTTACGTAGGATTCAATCCAGTTTAGTACTGAGCCAGAAAGGCCAACCCAGTTTTCCAATCGGTCTAGTAATATGTCATGGTCGACTGTGTCAAATGCAGCACCGAGATCAAGTAATACTAAGACTGAAATTTTGCCACTATCTGTGTTAAGGTGGATTTCATTAAAGACTTTGACAAGAGCCGTTTCAGTGCTGTGGTGTGGTCGGAAATCTGACTGAAAGGTATCAAAACTGTTGTTTAGTGACAAGAAATGGTTGAGTTGTCAATGATTTTACTTAAAAACGGAAGGTTTGATATCGGCCTATAGTTGCTCATTAGTGATGTTTCTAGGTTGTTCTTTTTTAAGAGTGGTTTGATTACTGCAGTTTTCAGGGCCTGTGGAAAGATACCGGAACAAAGAGACGTGTTCACAAACTGTAGAAGATCAGAAGCCAAACAATTCGAAACATTTTTGAAAACACCCGTTGGTAGAATATCAAGGCAACAGGAGGATGTTTTCAGATGTTGTATAATGTCCTCCAGAGTTTTATGGTTGATTGAAAGTCTGTTATATTGGAATTAGTTTTACCTGAACACTGTGACAACACATATCCTGTACTTGATATGGAAGCACTGTTTGTCTAATCTTCTGAATTTTGTCTTTGAAGAAGGAGGCAAAATCATTGCAGGCCTTGGTAGATAAAAGTTCAGGTTATTGTTTCTAGCGATAATGTCAGAGAAGAAGGACCTCCTTGCATTCCTCAGTTCCAAATTATAAATGCAAAGTCTCTCTTTGGTTAAAATGAACCAGGAGATTTGTTTTTCGCCACCTGCGTTCAGCTTTGCGACACTCTTTTTTTTCTGTTCTCACAGCATCTAATTTGTAGTTAACTCGTAGTTCATTATTTGTAAATTAACATTTTTCAATGTAAATATATTTGTAAATCTCCTTCTATTTGTGTGGCTATATTTTTTATCACAATGTACAACTGCAGATACATTTAGCCTTGAATAAAGGAGCATCATGCTCGTGCATCGTGCGTGGCAATTACTGTACTAAGAAACATGGTTACAATAGTTTGATCTTACATTAGCTGTTTAGGTTTAATTACTAATGTTAACTAGCATTTAGCAGTTAGCAATAATAAGCCTGCGCCTATGTTATCTCCTAAAATATACGTATGCTTTCCATCTCTGCAAGATTCGGAATGATTGACATTTCTCTTGGTACAGCTGCCAGAAAACTTACAACTTATAATATATCCTTCAGTGGTCTCCGTCCAGAGCAACAGGATTTGTTCGTCCATATCTTTAACTGTCTATGGGAGGAACGTCAAATAGATTCTGCCAATCGTCTCTGAAACATTTGACAAGGCTTCTTCATAGTCTTCATTTCATTCAGTTTGGGGTCACTTACAAATTTCCATACCACTCCATTATAGACGGAATACCAGCTGATTTGAGTGGGTGGCTGATCTTTAATGCAATATCTACATTGCCCATTATCAGCAACCATTCATCCAATGTTCCAAAGGCACAGTCTGTTTAATAATTTGATATCATTTTAAAAAACTAAATATAAAAAAAACATTGGTGAACCCTTTTGCAATTATGTAAGCACATAATGCAATCTGAAAACTGCTGCCCTGGTTAAAAAAACAATGCAACTGATCTCAGATGGTAGTCTGTCTACAATGGAGTGCACTGGGAATTTCTAAGTGACCCCAAACATTTGACCAGTAGTGTATGTGTTGAGTAAATTCTCATACTTTTTCTTAAGCTATATAAACAATTCAAAAGACATCTGAAAAAAATGCAAGACAGGACAACTGCAATGTGTGTGTGCCTGCTGTACTCTGCAGGCTTTACACAATACAGGGAGCAGTGAGAAGTGGATCTGTGACCAGTGGGACAAACAGCCCCTCTGATGTCTTCTGATGTCCCGTGCTGTAAGAACCATCTGAGGTCATAGCAATAGGTGAAGTAAAATGATGCACAGAAATACTGATTCCAGATAAAATCATTGCATGTGCCTATATGAGGACAAAGCATTACTGGCCTTAGACAGCCTCTACATATTGTGCTCTTACATACTATCCTCCACTGTAATGAGTACAATATGACTGTGAGAGTGATTAGGCCAAGTTAAGTATGTCCTGTTAAATGACCTTTTACAATCTCCCTCACAATTTCCTCCCACAAACTAAGCAACATCGGTCAGATTGGACAGATATGTTCAAAGAGTAAATAATCATGTGAGGATCAAAGGCCAATTCAATTATTAGTCTGAGAGGAACTTATTGTCCTGAAATTTGTTGTTTGGGGTTTACTTTGGGATGTAGCCTAAAACAGGATACATTCACCCAATTGTTTAGATAAAAAAGCAGATGGCTCAGGAGTTTGCAAAAACTTATACATTAGGCTTTTAGTTTGTGCATTATACTGTATTATGATGTCATATACTTTAATGCATGAAATTTGTCATTAATTACAATGGTTCAATGTCTTAAAAGAAAATGTGTTAAATAAAACCAACGAAAAAAACCTTCCTACATGACCATGTCATTACATCACTGATCAGAAGTACCACTTGATACAATATCTCTTCCCAAAAATGACTCTCCGCTGCCTGCTGGATGGGAGAGGACAGCGAGGTACACCCTGTACAGATAAATGCATAAACACTCCTTGTACCCAGACAAAGGCATCAAGCAGGCATTTCATTAGACCATTGTGTGATATGGCAGGCCGCTGCTGTGAATGTATTTATTAGTTTGCGATACATGCCTTTTTCTGTTGTTCCCGGGGCAGTGGATAATGCTGGTTTTGTTCACGACCCAGTGTGAACGGCGCCTCGGCTGCCAGCTGTCAGGGCAGATACCGTCTCATTTGGATTCCCTGCCTGCTTGCTGAATGGCTAATTAGATTTGTCATTTTCAATCCACTGATTGCTATACATAGCAGGACAAAGGAGCTGACAGCATGTAGCATTCAAATCCAACTGTAACAATTAATAACTACGGTAATTAACATGTGTGTTGGGCACCATTGATTATGACATTACCTGCAGAACGGATGGCCTCTGCCATTTCATTAAGGAGCACAGACATAGACTGTTATTAATAAACTGCTCTCTACAGCTGAGAGGGGGTTATTAATTACACAAACTAGCGGGTGTATAGGGTAATCGAGTTAAAGCGGTTTCGTTCACAATAATTGATCTAATTTTTACTGACCAGTCCTGCTGGATCGTGTCACACGGCCCCCGTGTGAAGAGAAATCACCTCATTAACAAAAGTTTAATCCTAATCATAGTTTTTGGTCTGCCTGGCTTTAAGGTCATATCTGAATGTCAGAACAGTTTGCAATTGATTGGTGGTAAATTGAATCAATGTCATGTTTAGAGAAAACAATAACAACTAATGGATGAGGCAGGCCAGCCCCAAAACAAATAGGTTTATTGGGAGGTGTGGGATAGCGTGCATGTGTATGTATGTATGTTTATGTGTGTGTGTGTGTGTGCAGAGGGAGGTTGGGCTTGGTCTGACACTTTCATAATTCATTATGTCCATAGTAAGAGAAATGTCAGGATCAGGGCAATTAGCAGCAGCTGCAGGGACTTGGTAGTTAGTGGTGGAGGAGGGGGGCTGCTTACTGGAGAATAGACAGAGCTGGAGCAGACACAACTACAATGACTGACTGAACTGTGGCAATGAATGGAGAACTTACAGTTTGACTTTTTTCGTTTTAAAGTTCAACAACAGTTTGCTTATATTTCAAAATTGGTGTAAACAGAGGGCCTGCTGTGTGACATTCCAGTAGCATTTTATACAGAGGACGATATGTTCCATTGCATGTATCTGTGTATTGTAATACAATAAGGCACATATTTATACAAAAGCCCAATGCAAATGTCAACATAATGATGTACTTATACACAAATGGTAGCCATCATACAGTAACAGAACTATGAGACAGGCAAAAAAATCTTCACCAACAGTCAGGTAAAAAAAAAAAAAAATTAAGTAAAGTCTATGAATGCATGTGACATTTTTATAATTGTTTTTGACCCAACTCAAGAAGCATACTTTTGACATGGCCACAACACAACCCAGGAATCCCTTTTCTCTAGTTGGCTTTTCTGTTTCAGGTGAGGGGCCAGCTTCCAGCAGAAACAAATCCTCTTGATCATTACAAAGCTGCAAAACATGAAGCGAAATGGCCAGTCTCAGTTTTGCTGACAGGCCCACAGTGTAGTTTATAATAAAACCCTGCATCTCCAAACCCCACAACGCATCTCCTCTACCTCTTTGCACATCACACATAGGATTTCTATTTCTCCTCCACCTGGCAAAACAGCAGCCATTTTCATCATCCGGAGCGTGTGAAATTTCACACTCATTTTTCACAACACATGTTTTGATATGCACTGCTCCTCTTTTTTTCTTCCCCTCCCCTCCCGCATATGAAATCCTTCCATTCTTGGCTGCCAACACCAAAAGATGCAGCCAATCATCTCCAAGCGATGGCAGGTACAATTTTCTGTGAACAATTTGCTCCCTTAAGAGGAAAATTGCTTTCAATATAAGCTCCCTTTGACAGACAACAACAATAAAAAGATACAACTGTAATGCTGTTGCCTCTGTTAGCACTTGGCTGGGACAGCTTCAGTAGGATCGTATGACTGGGGGGATGAGGTGCTTACAAGTCAGACTTGTAATATCAGCATCTATGTGAGACAGTGCTGGCAAATGAATCCCACTTTGAACATAACAGCTTGGCATCACATGAAAATTACTGCCATGAGCAGTAGTTGTCAGATATGCTCTTGCCATTGTGATGGTGAATTGTCATTTATTATATGTTGTGCCTGGCTCTGTCAGCTCCTGTTGTCTGTGTGTATTGATTTGCAAGAGCAGAGGGGGGCAGAGGTCACTTTGATCAACACTCTGCAACACACAGAAATCACACCAAGCTGACATTCCATTACCTGAGACAAAAAGGTCTCAAAACAAAGAATATGTTAAGGAACGCAATACAGCAATATGACTATAATTAACTGAGAAATGGATGGCGTATGTTGAAATGACAGAAGCTGTTTGCTCCTGGAGGCTATTGTGCACTGGAGACAAGTAGGTGTCTTCTTGATATTACATGCTTGACCTTTTGGATCTACCTGTCACCTAGTGGCCTAGTTGCATTTCCTGAGCTTCTTCAAATCAAATATGGTCTTTTCAGGTGCTTTGAAATCATACCTGCAGAGCAAGCAAGGCAGTAATTGAACGCATATACCGTAGGTACAAAGTAAGAACACTATTTTAATCACTTGTGGCGATACTTAAAAATATTTCCACGGTAAGAAACGTTTGGGAACTGACTTTCTCGCACCACGAAATGGAAGACAAATGGAGGGAAAAATCCTATGCAACTAATACAAAGAGTTACATAGTAAGTTATATATTATTAACTAATAATATCTAATCCTTAGTAAGAAAAATACTGTTGCAGTGTGATTGTAGCTGCAACACTGCCGATGTTCACTTCTCTAGTTTGAATGTGTCCAAGATCAATTACACTTTTAAGAACCTATTTCATTTTTTAATTGCACAGGGAAGACAAAACAAGCATCATTTTCATGTATCCTAAATCATTTTCTAATTCAATGAATAAAAATATCCCCAAAAGAAGTAATGTAAATCCTACACTGACATATCTGTTTCAGATTATGTGTATAATAATGTGTGCCATTTTTATTGATGAACGCTAGGATTTAAAAAAAACACCATTGCTTTTACTTGAGCTAGATTTTAAAGTTTCCAAACATTTAGAACACATTTCATAATTATGCTTAATAAACCTATCCAAAACACATTATTCTATTGAGAATTGCATTTTGTTTGTTTAACTGAAATCCTATTTTTAAGGCGTGTGCTACTGATCTGACAGCAGCAATATGCCTTTATTTATTAACAAGCTGTTGGCAATAATTAGGAGCATGACTGTCAGTGTAGGTGTTTACTTTGACTGCATTGTTGCAGATGAAACGTGTGTCCCAGTGCTGTGCTTTGAGCGAGAGCCTGGTTGACTGGCGTTATTGCGTTGGCCAGCCCTGCTGATGTCTGTCGTGCCTGTCAAAGTCATGAGAGGATCACTTTATCATCGTTTGTCTACCGTGTCTGACGCTATTGAGTAGGAGGGAGCCCTTAGGGAAATGGGGGCAGACTGCTGTATTTGCTGTATGCTTCGTTTTTACTTAGTTGTGAGCTTGGCTTTATCAGCATTGTTGTTCCAGGCTGTCAAATTGCTTGGTAAGGTTTGTTACACGTCTCCCAAAAACCAGTAGCCTGGTCTCATGTGGTATTACTCAGTATGAAGGCTTGTCAAGGGCTTCTTCGTAAGGCCAGGCTGCAATCAGAAAACATGATCATGAAGCACTTTCATTGGACAAAGAAGCAGTGCAAGTGTGTGTGTGTGATTTCTATTGGTTTTCCATCGTAGTGTAGAAAATATATGCATTTATTTAATTTTCTTTTTTCCCCTTGGATTGTGTTAGACTAAAATTACAATAAATTAACTTACCATCCACCGGCCATTTCTGAAAATGTCAGCAAACACTTGTGAACTCTGTGCATTCCGAAAATTTTCACTTACGAGGTTGTGAATACCATAAGAGGACTCTTATCGTGAACACAACCCAATTTGAAAGCAGCTAAAGTGCCAGGCTAGCTGCTTTGTGGACTGTACGCTGCTAACATGCTTATAATACATGCTGAGGTTTAGCAGGTATAATGTTTACCTTGTTTACCTTTTTCACCGTCTTAGTTAAGCGTGTTAGCATGCTACCATTTACTAATTATCACTAAACAAAGTACAGCAAATGGTATTAAGTTTTAAATTTGGATCTTCTTTTTTTTTTTTATTTGACCAAATGTTGGACCTGGATCAAAAGTGCTTTGGGTGTCTGTACCAAATTACATGGCAAGCAATCCAACAGTTAATACTGTCTAATTATTTTACTCAAAACCCTAAACATTAACCTTGTGGTGTTCACTAGAGGAAAAGTTGGGGATCACCAAATCCATCCTAATAAATCATCTGGTAACCTTGAATATCTGTACAAAACTTTGTTCCAATTAATCTCAAAGAGGTAGAGATACTTATGAAAAATCATAATCCCAAGAAACAGTTCTTTCTCCTTGACTCACCATAGTCTATATATTTCTCTTCTTTCTCTACAGAAAATAGTATTATAATCATATTTTATAATCTTTCTAGTCTCAACATTAAGACCCACAACATTAAGACTCAGACATTTCTTGCTTAACTTAACTTAAATCCATCTGAGCTTCTAAAGCTCTGTAACAAGGCCAAAGACGGTCTCTCACCATCACCAACAAATAATATTAGCTGTGCCCACCATATGAAAACATGACACAACATTGGGAGCTCATTAGAGTAACATTATGATGCCGAGAAGCAAATTACATGGGCTATGAGCCTGAGCACAGGAAATCACAGTATTATTCCAAAGCATTACACTCAAGTGAAACTGATGTAGCTTCCTGTGAAAGTGAATAGCCATGCTGCGGCCCAGTGGAGTGAGGTTAATAAGTTCTGACTAGTATGAACATTAACAGACCATGTCGGCTGAGACAGACCAGTTTGCATGACTCAGACAAACTTCAGCCTGTTTATGAAAGATTATCATGAGTGGCTCAGTAGGTATTATAAACTAAATAGGCAGTGCCAGTCTTGGTTAGACGATATGGATGATTCAGTTTCAGTTAACACATGTGCAACTGCCAGTAAGCCAATGTGCCAGCTGGCTCGGCAGTCTCTTTGTAATCATCCATTAGAAAGGTAATATCTACTTTAAAAAATGAGTACTTCCTTGTGAATTTCCATTTTGCCATGGGTGGCATCAATCATAAAGGGATTTAGCATTAGAGCAAAAACTGTTTTCTCTATAAGTAAAGGTATAAAAAAGGCCCCAAAGTGGGTCATGGCAGGGCATGTGTGCACCTAATATGATAAAGCTTAGTGATACTGAGTCCTCTTAACAGTGCAGCCTTTCAACAGTTATCACAAGAAGTTTGAGCAGGGAAGCATCTGCATCCATCCATCCAGGGAAAGACACCTCATGTATTACACGCTGCTCGGGGCAATCCACAATGCAAAATTGATTAATATTTGCTTTCAAAATGACACGGCTTGATGCATGGGGGCTCTCCACATGTAAATGAACACTTTAAAGGAGATGAATAGCCTCAAAGGAGGATTGTAAAGTTCAAGCAGCAGATTTGCATATTTATATTACAAGTAACTGATAATAAGCAGGGCAGGAAAAAGTAAATGCAATCCGTTTGTCAATGTACAATTCCTACATTACAAACTTATTAGCTTCTGTGAACTGATATGTTCAATTACTTGCTGTGATAGCTGTGCTGATGTATTGTACTGCGTTTTGACTTTATAATACAATTTAGATAAAGAAAAAGACATGAGACAATTGATGATTCATTTACGATGCCACGCTGAACATGGTGAAAGAAAATAAATCTCATCTCAGTAACAATATGTTATTTCTCCCTAATGCTGTCCATAATAACAAGTATTAATTGAAATTCAATCTGCCAATATTTAAAAAAAACATATTCATAGAGAAATGAAAGTGCTTAAACCTATTTTTGTGATACAAATTCCAAAACCATTACAGCAGTTTAACCTTAGCAGCTATGACTGTATTTATGTTAAAAGGGTTTTCTCTGAAGTCATCACTTTCTTTTGGAGACCCCAGCTTGCCTCTAGCATTTGAGTTCCTGTTCCTGAGGAGAGATACAAAGCCTGGACACCACTATAGAGACAAACTGTCATTATGTTTTGTGAGGGGAAAATACAGGAAGCTTGTGGTGTCCAGTAGTGTTCAGGATGATGTCACTTTGCTCCCTTCCGCAAAGCATTATGCCAGTGTTTTCAGTGCTCTGTTGTCTCTGCTATTGCTTCATTGCACTGTGACAGAGAGAGTTGCAGGCTGCAGCCAACGATGTCACTGTTTTTTAAATGTTAAGGTAAAGATTCAGGGAACTAATATTTATCAAAATGAATAGCTGTTAACTGCTGTGATCACAACCAATACAATGCATAAATGTAATAGTAACACTGTAGTACTACATTACTACTTCAACAAAAAGTCTGGCTCATGCATTAAGTGACCATTTATTATAACTGTTACAGTAAAGTAAGAACAAAAGTAAGAAAAACAAATACTTCTGGCTCATTTAACAAAAATATCAATACTGATATTATCTTATCAGTTCAGTTACTGTAAAGTTGAAAATAAATGTATTCAGGAAATGTATTCAGGCAATTGTGTTAGTTTTGTTTTAGCTATGTGGGTTTAGTGATTGCAATGTCGGTTGATTGGTCGGTCTAAATGTTGGATGGACGGCAATTATATTTTGTTGAGACATTCCTGTTTCTAGAGAGGATGAATCCTAATGACTTCTATAATCCCCCAACTTTTCCTCTAGCATCACCACTGTATGAAGCTGATATTTTCTTTTTTATATCTTGACAGCTATTGGAGGAACTGCCATTCCCTCTCACATTGAATTGCATTAACTTTGTAGAACTCTTGTCTTTAACTAGCACTGTCATCAGGTCATTTATATAAAGAAAAAATCCTCCTCTAAAGCTAATGACATTCCCATCAGCCTAATGGGATGAGTGCTGCTTATTAGGGAATGTTAGCATGCTAACATACTAAATTAGGATGTTGAACATGGTACATGGATAACATTCAGCCATGTGCAATTGTGCACTTTTTCATATAGTTATCTTTAAACTTATCCTTTCTAAGGCTTTCTTTAACCTCAGTATTTAAGCATTTAAGCTACAAATTAATTTAGATTAAGGCATTATGATTTTTTAAGTCAAGCCAGTGTTTGTTTCCTCTGTAAAGAAAGGTATGTTTTCACAGCCCCTTTCAGACATGTACTACAAAATGCTGCTGGCTTCATCTATCTGTTAAAGTGATGGCTTTTTGTCATTCAGATATATGTGACTTTTACGGTAATGTTACAGCTTTATTCAGACATGACAGGACAAAGAGTTGCCTGTGTGCTCAATATTTTGCACCTTGTCCTAATTAAGAACCATTGGGAGCTCGAGGGACGCTTGTCCTCGCTTCTCACAGTGATATAGTCCACTGATTTATTTTCAGCAGTTTCATCATTTAACGTTACTGGAGAGCATATTCTCCAGACTATTTAATAAAGTCCAACGGATGTTAAGTTGTGTGTATTTGCTTTATTGCATTTTGCTGGCAATTAAATTTTTTTAAGTTATGCAGTTGTCATAAATGAACATTGAAACAATAGGAGGGAGTGATCATAGTATTACTCTAGTTGTGCACATGATTTAACATGTTTTTCCCCAGTCACACTGCAAGGGTAAATATATCTGGTCTGAGAAAAAGCTCCACAGCAACTTAAAACATTCTTTGTGCATTAGAGATGACAAAGATCATATTTATTACAGTGATTTGATAAAGTGCCTATTCAGACATGACACTGACAGTCAAATTGCTGTCAGATTAGGCTTGTGACTTTTATGACAGGTCAGTGCAACTCCTAAATTGTGTTTGTACCTAAGAGAAAATTCTAAATATGGAGAAAATCTCTGAACTCACTTGTAGAGTGCTTCCCACTTGAGAGAAATCCTGTTGGTTTTTGCATGTTGCATATTAGCTAAACATAAGCAGGTTAATATTTTCACTGTGAGCATGCATGTTAACATGCTGACGTTAGCATTTAGCTCAAAGCATTGCTGTGCCTAATCCTCACAAAGCCGCTAGCATGGCTGTTGACTCTTAGCCTTGTAAATGTACAAGTCGACTGGTTTAAATAGGAAGATGTTCTCCCTCAACAACTTCCATTGAAGTGCTCTTAAGCAAAGCACTGAGCCCCAGTGGTTCCAGTTAATGTGCCTGATTGCTCCAAAATGTTATGCATGTAGGTGACTGTACATTCCCAATGTTCATAACAGGCTCACAGTCAAATGTTTAATAGAAATGGAAAAACCCTGTTAGTTAATCAGAGCTTAGTGGTCCTTTAAGTACTATAATAGCTGGTGTCAGATATAGACTTCAATAGCTGGTGTGATATGAGGAATTGGAGAGAACATATGTTGCATGGATGAGAAAGATGACACTGCCAAAACAAAACACAATATATAAATAATCTAAGTGTATGTGCCATATGTTGACCATACATATACGACCTCCTCTCTTTGCTGAAGTGAAAAATGAAATCAAATATCACAAATGAGGAGAGGCCATTAAATTAAGATGATTGAGACTAACCATAGTGTAACACACACCAACCTTTGAATGGGACATTTTTGTGTTTGGGTGACACTCAATATCTCATGTTGTTCTTTCCCCCTCTCTCTACTGCATCAGGTGAATTGCCTCTATTGGGCTCCTTAACAAGTCATTATAGTGTGGTGCTTGGAAAAGGCCTAGCCAGGACTCCAGGTGTTAAAACCCACTTGGCTCAGCTATCAGTCCAGGCCAGCAGGAGAGTCAGCCAGCCAGACTGCTTCTCCTCACCTCCTCCACTTCTTCATGCTGTTAGAGGAAACTCCAGCTCTGCTTTCTGCCTCATAGAGACACACATTCACACACGTACTCTGAACACATTTATTCACAAAATTACACACATCTGATCCACTACACAATAGCCTACCATCAGGTGAGCATATTAATTTAGCACATTTATTATCTAAACACTAACCATCTCTATGAATGAATCCTGGTGTAAACACAGTCATTCCTCTAAATTAACCCTAAAATCTAAACTAGCGCTTAAGGAATGTGTGTATGTAGTGAAGTAAAAATACAAAAATGCACACAACCATAAGTCCATAATAGGGAGGCCAGCACTTATTGAAAGTGCTTATTATTATATCAAACATGTTTCCTATTACAGTAAACCACTCAGCAGGCATTTAGTCAAATGCTCCACTGTGCAGAACATCCACTTTCACTATCTAATAAGAATGTTAGTTTTGCTAATGAATTGGACATAAAAATCATCAAGAGACAGATGCAGATTTAATTTAATTTGCTACAACTGCGCTGACTGTTGGAGAATGAAACATTGTTGTTGGCATATTTATAAAGCTGATGTTGGTAAGGACAGACAAACGGTTGAGACCTTGTGCCATGGCCGATCCATAAATCTCCATCATTTTAACAAGAAGAGACAGGAACCAATTTGTGAGATTTATGTTTTTCTCTCTCTCTCCAATATGAATGAAGAACAGGCATATCTGTGAAGCAATGATGATAATATTAAATCTAATCAGAGTGGAAAATGAATTTTAACTGGCTTGTCGTTACAATTTAAGTCTCATATGGAGTTACCCCTTCAGTCACGTTAATTCAATTCCCGATCACGATGATCTCCACAGAACGCAGAAACTTCTGAACCATAAAGAGGGGCTTTAAGGGCAAGCGTTGCATGTTTGAGGGAGAAAGAAATGTCCTGTAATAGAATAATAAACAATGTCTAAATTGCATTATAGTCATCCGGAGTAATTGGATTAGAGGAAAAATGCAAGTAAACCACATAATAATAACATATAAGAAATGGATTGAGAGCAGTATGCTGGTCATTGATGGAACAGGAAGGGTCTGTGCTGATCGCTGCCGCAGCAGTCTGAATGTGCCACTTTGAGCCTGCCTCGTCTACAATAGAGGTTTCATAGTCAGGCGAATGAGCATGGACAAGCTCGCTCACACTTTAACTGTAAGTAAAAACATATAAAATGAAGTGTCAACTTCAGGTTCTGCTTATGAGAGACTGCCTCTCTAACTCCTGTTTAAACAAATATTATTAAAGCAGAATCCTTACTATATATTTATTATTGTGAAGTTGAGAAAGTAGTATTAGACAATTATTTTACAGATGAAAGAGTCTCTGACCTCATTATTTGAATACATCGCTCATTTCCTAAAGAAAAGGAAAACCACAAAACCATAAAACAATGTTAACGTATTGAGGTGGAAGAACATGTGAAGTGCTCAATCCAATCATTACACTTGGGAAGTTCATATAAATGTGGAGGAAATAAATCAATGGGGGATGCACCGACTTAGATTTCAGCAAACCTATTAATTTACCCGAGTCAAGCAGAGTCAACTGCGAGGATATTTTCACACCTTCTGCAGCAGAGTGAGAATTATCGGCATGCCTTCGGACCTGATGGAAACTCTAACATGCCTGGGTACATAGTAACATGCACATTTTGTATTACCTTAATGGGTCTCCATCCTTAATTTTTGTGAAGCTGATAAGGTTATATTTCTGAGCTTTATTTTGCTTATTAGGACCTCTAACATTTGCACCAACTCATTACTTACACACACACACACACACACACACACACACACACACACACACACACACACACACACACACACACACACACACACACACACACAAAACCACTTGCACCTTCACCTCTTCACCGCAGACACACCACTTTTCCCACAGGAGGACTTTAAGGAGACAACCAGCAAGAGTGAATACCTCAGCTCGGCTCACCCAGCATGCCTTGTTGTGCATGGCGTAATCTGATAATATCAATCATAATTGTGTTAGATGTAATCCATCTGACTTTCAGTTTGTCGGGGTCAGGGTAGGAAGCAAGGCCCCACTTGCCATCAATTATCAGACATAAGAGAGTAGTGGATGGAGCTCTCCTCTATAAATAATATGGTGGGGCTCCGGCGCTGCCGATCGATGCCGTACAGTTCCACTGTCATGGCTTTAATGGCAGCTGGCTTTCTTGGCTGTGCGGATCAATAGCGTGTCTCCTCAGGGCTCAGTCTGGGTCCAGGTCATGCCTGGTGACGGGGACATAAATGACACCTCTGTTGTGATTGGAAAAATGCGAGCCTTTTGGGTTGTTTAGGGTGCTCGCTCTTTTCTCCGCGCCTAGAGGAAACACCTGTTGAGATGAGTTGGATCTTCTGTGATTATCTGCTACTTTCTTACCCAAAATGTTCAAACATAAGGCATTACTTTCCTTTCAAAATAAAAGCCCTGGTCATGTGCACTTGTTTTGTACTACCAAACAGCACTTTCAGTCACTGATAAATGTATGTGTATCTCAATCTATTTTACTCTGTCTTCCATACACACAGACAGGCAAACATCACAGGTACTGAGTAAAGTACAGTACAAGGACACTGGGGAAAAGGATGCATATATCTCTATGTTCTTCAGAAAAAAAGCCTCACTGCAGATTTTCATTCCCCATGTTGCCAGGGTGTGTAAACAGGGAAAGTGAGCCCTTTAAATTCCAAACAGGCTGGTTTGACGTGATGTCTAATTGAAAAACATGAAGAGGCACATCTGCTCAGTCTGAATGTCAATGGAAGCAAGAATGACAGACAGCACAGCAGGCACCCAGGCAAAGATTGCTTGGCCAAGACTTACGAGACACATAAACAAACACACACAAACCGAGCTTGCATGGAGACACTGACACAAAACCAAAGTAGGTGGTATAAACTGCAAAAAAAGGAGCTACAGGCAAATAAAACCAAGACGATGGGGGAGATGGGTAAAGGATCACAAGGATAGAGGTTAAAAAACCTGACCTTTGAAAACCAAGAGGTTTATCATAAGGGCATAATGCTGGCTGCATGTAAGGTACTGAAAAAATTAATCAATTTCTGCCATGCACACACAGGCATCTAGTCTTGTGTGTGTGTTTTTCCTTTGAAGAAAAAGAATAAATCATCAACATCAGGCTAAAAGAGATGGAGCAAAAATATGATATTTAGCATGAAGATAACATGTTCTTAAATTTCAGTGTCACATGTAAAATACTGCAATTAAATCTCCGGGGTGAACCGATAGGCGTGAGATAATAGTTGTTTGTGTCACAGAGAGGTCATAGAACTCACACAAATCTGCGTCCTTGTCCATTTGTATGTGGGAAGTGGCCTCACTCTAAAGGTGGGGAGTGTGAGGGATAAACTACATTTGTAATTTACAGAGATATGGGTCAGTTGGCAACTGAGGCCTTGTTTGCCAATTGGTCCTTTCTGTTGTTCTTTTTCCTCCCTCATTGTTCTAAAAGAGATTGAAATGAGAAGTGAGTCTCATCTTCCAAAATACAGATATTTCTGTTTCACTGTGGTTAAAGAAACACTGTGAATGAATCAACCTCTGGTGAAGCACTCAGGGTTGGGAGGAGCTCCAGAGAGCATGTCTGACTTTGATGTTAACACAATCCTTCTCTATAAAAGTGTGCTGTGCAAACTTTTGTCCTCCAGCAGTTCAAATGCGTAGACAAAATAATATTAAAGAGCTGCTTCAAACCTAATACATACTACACATACTGATATGGATCAACTTCATTATACACGTGTTGCACTGCAGAAGACAGGACAAAGTCATCAGATACTTTCAGTTCAGCTTCCACTCACTGTTGTGTGAACATGACATGCGGTAAGACTTCTTCGACTAATTGCTTTTTTAGTGATACAGTACTTGGAACAAAGTACCAGTGTGACACTATTCACAGTCAGCGACCTACATCAAAGAGAAACATGCAGTAAATAGCTTTCAGGGCCTTGGCCACATAGAAGCAAGACTCAGGTACAATTCCATTGCACTTTTTCCCCCAAATGCTTATTTCACTGAGAACAAGTAGAAACTTGTGTAATGTATAAATCAATGCTCCAGAGGCTGTGTTCATTGTCCATAGACCTCTTTCCCAGAGAAGTAATTGAGTGTGGAGGGTTGCTGATGCTGGAAGAGAGGGAGAGTGTGTTTCTGCTCTGCTGCTGCCATCGGCCACTCAGGGCCCGGGCCGTCCCTGGAACTAATGGAGCTTCCTCTGGGCTGCTTTTCCCCTCAGATGGGCACAGCTGGGGGAGATCCGCCACCCAGAGCTGGGGTTACACCCCCTCCACACCCAGCTGCCGCCACCTCCCTCCTACTCCTGCCTCCCAGTCCTGCTGTGCCACTGCTGGGCCTGAGCCTTCAGCATGCTGCACAGCGCTCACTCCTAGCAGAAGGGGAGGTGAGTGTGGGAGTTCCAGTAGTGGGTGGACCACCATGATGAGTAACGTTGGGCTTGTATCTGCCCTCAGAGAAGGGAAGTTGCATTGCGTTGGCTATTTCTACATAGCATGTCCCCCCGCAGAGGCCAAAAGACAGAAGGGCATGCTTAAATAACACGGCCCTCTAACGAGGGCAATGAAGCCGGCTATTTGTGCTGGACTGGGGGGTGGTCGGCCTTTTGATATGCCTCTGTGGAGCCCTCCACCTCTCGACATTTTACGTGGCCTAGGAGAGAAGGGTGGGAAAGGGAACCTGTGTCATAAAACGTTACAACAGTCCTGTGGAGCAGGCTCACAAGACTGTTTGATGTTTTCATCCTGCATTCTTTGTCAACCAAAAAAACATGTCCACTTGACTCTGCACTGCGTTTTCTATGACTTTGCTGATCGAACTCAACTTTTCCAATCCCTAAAATGTGTGGTCAATTGTAAGACAATTATACTTCCATTACATGCAAATAATACTATGTCAATCAACTTAAAACCAGAGACAAAGTTTGTCAAGTATTGTATGTCTGCAGTGACAATCTTTCAGTAACAATACCAGGGAGCATGGACTCCCCACCCACATTGTGTGTGACGGATGGTGCGTGTGTGCGAGCAGGTTATAAAAAAGTGTTCTTCCACACCGTGGAACTTGTAAAACATAGCGAGGGCTACACCCTCTGCAGCCACACAGCAGGATCCAATTAGGACTCTTATCTACTAATTATGTCCCTTACACATCTGCATTCCAGAATTAAAAAAAAAAGCCTGCTGTCCTCTCTCCGTAACAAGCTCTCGAATTAATGAGATTGCTCTGTAATTGAACCTCTTCATGGGTCCCTTGGCAGGGAAAATACGCTAAGTTAAATTTGTATTAACAGAGCATCAATCATAGCTGATCAAATGATAAACAGTGTTGATGATCACAGGCGTAAAGGGGTTGCACCTTTATGTAAATGTGCTGTCCACCTTAGAGCATGAGGAACATGCAGCTAGGAAGACAGAGGTGCTGGGGGAGCTGTAGAGAGGAACACTGTCCCAGGACGGGCCACTGCGGGGCGCTGTGCTCCAGATCACAAAGTGTAATCAGATGGAGCTCACATGAATACACAAACACATCCAGTATGCACATGTTTTGTGTGGTGACAACACACACACACACACACACACACACACACACACACACACACACACACACACACACACACACACACACACAGCTATGATTGTATAGGTTGAACAAGTTTTCTCTTTTCTTTGGGTATGATTGAATATATTATCAGAGAGCATACTACATACACAAGTAGTGTTATGTTTTTCTTTCTCTATCTTAGTACATTAGACCACATGTCAAACATAACAGGTTGCTATGTCCAAGGGACATTTAAAAGTTTTGCTTTTTTGCTTTTTTCTGCTAAACTCCACATCCACATCTTCAATGCTTGTCATATATAATTTTATATATTCTGATATAATGATTTATCCAAATCTATATGTATGCGTGATGAAGGTGATGTTATAGTTTCACATGCTAATGCATGTCTATGTCTTACTGAATTTGATCTCTGGTTCAACAAAGTCCAGTATGATAAGTTCATTCAGGTTTCATGAACATTTATTCCATGAATGTAGATTAAATCAAATAGGCCTTGTGTAATTTGACCTCTCAGATCCTGGATGGCCTGCACTGTGCACATGTAAACTAGATAGATAACAACATGAAGTTACATAAGACATTTAACATTTTAGGGAATATTAAAAAGCCAACAAGTATAAATAACTATACAATACTGAGTTTCAAGTAATGAAATCACCAATATACTATATTTTATCTGGATAATTCCATTCTGTAACATTTACACTAACATCCTATTAAGTGTATCCACATTGTTTTAAATGGCAGTAAACAGCAGAACAAACTCTAATTTTTTGATTCCCATTGTATCAACATTACAATTTATGGCATTTCAGTTTCATTCTAACCATGAAACTATTGTTGGTGCATACTGTACAAAGAGGCTTTGCTTTCCCAGAGGAACTGACTATTTCAAGTTCCATCCATCCATCTTCATCCGCTTATCCGGTATCGGGTCGCGGGGGCAGCAGCTCCAGTAGGGGACCCCAAACTTCCCTTTCCCGAGCCACATCAACCAGCTCCGACTGGGGGATCCCGCGTTCCCAGGCCAGGTTGGAGATATAATCTCTCCACCTAGTCCTGGGTCTTCCCGAGGCCTCCTCCCAGCTGGACGTGCCTGGAACACCTCCCTAGGGAGGCGCCCTGGAGGCATCCTTACCAGATGCCCGAACCACCTCAACTGGCTCCTTTCGACGCGAAGGAGCAGCGGCTCTACTCGAGCTCCTCTCGGATGACTGAGCTTCTCACCCTATCTCTAAGGAGACGCCAGCCACCCTCCTGAGGAAACCCATTTCGCCGCTTGTACCCTGGACCTCGTTCTTTCGGTCATGACCCAGCCTTCATGACCATAGGTGAGGGTAGGAACGAAAATTGCCCGGTAGATCGAGAGCTTTGCCTTCTGGCTCAGCTCTCTTGGGTGCGATAAACTGAATGTAATACCGCACCAGCTGCTCCGATTCTCCGACCAATCTCACGCTCCATGGTCCCCTCACTGCGAACAAGACCCCAAGGTACTTAAACTCTTTCACTTGGGGTAAGGACTCACTCCCTACCCAAAGAAAGCACTCCATCGGTTTCCTGCTGAGAACCATGGCCTCAGATTTAGAGGTGCTGATCCTCATCCCAGCCGCTTCACACTGGCTGCGAACCGATCCAGTGAGTGCTGGAGGTCACAGGCCGATGACGCCATCAAGACCACATCATCTGCAAAAAGCAGCGATGAGATCCCGAGCCCACCGAACTGCAACACTACGCCTCGATATCCTGTCCATAAATATTATGAACAGGATTGGTGACAAAGCGCAGCCCTGGCGGAGGCCAACCTCACCTGGAACGAGTCCGACTTACTGCCGAGAACCCGGACACAGCTCTCGCTTTGGTCATACAGAGATTGGATGGCCCTGAGAAGGGACCCCTTCACCCCATACTCCCGCAGCACCTCCCACAATTTCTCCGGGGACCCGGTCATACGCCTTCTCCAGATCCACAAAACACATGTAGACTGGTTGGGCATACTCCCAGGCCCCTCCAAGATCCTTGCGAGTGAAGATCTGATCCGTTGTTCCACGGCCAGGACGGAATCCACATTGTTCCTCTTCAATCCGAGGTTCGACTATCGGCCGAACCCTCCTTTCCAGCACCTTGGAGTAGACTTTACCAGGAGGCTGAGAAGTGTGATACCCTGTAATTGGCACACACCCTCTGGTCCCCCTTTGAATAGGGAACCACCACCCCGGTCTGCCACTCCTTAGGCACCGTCCCAGACTTCCACGCAATGTTGAAGAGGCGTGTCAACCAAGACATCCTCCACACCCAGAGCTTTCAGCATTTCTGGACGGATCTCATCAATCCCTGGGCTTTGCCGCTGTGGAGTTGTTTGACTACCTCAGCGACTTCCACCAGGGAAATTGACGACAATCCCCATCATCCTCTAGCTCTGCCTCTACCACAGAGGGCGTGTCGGCTGGATTTAGGAGTTCCTCAAAGTGCTCCTTCCACCGCTCTATTACCTCCCCAGTTGAGGTCAACAACGTCCCATCCTTACTGTATACAGCTTGGATGATTCCTCGCTTCCTCCTAAGGTGGCGAACGGTTTTCCAGAAGCACCTTGGTGCCGACCGAAAGTCCTTCTCCATGTCTTCTCCGAACTTCTCCCACACCCGCTGCTTTGCCTCTGTCACGGCAGAGGCTGCAGCCCTTCGGCCCGTCGGTACCCTGCAACTGCCTCCGGAGTCCTCCGGGATAACATATCCCGGAAAGACTCCTTCTTCAGTCGGACGGCTTCCTGACCACCGGTGTCCACCAGGGTGTTCGTGGGTTACCGCCCTTGAGGCACCTAAGACCCTATGACCACAGCTCGCCGCCGCAGCTTCAGCAATGGAAACTTTGAACATTGTCCACTCAGGTTCAATGCCCCCAGCCTCCACAGGGATGCCCGAAAAGCTCCGCCGGAGGTGTGAGTTGAAAGTCCGTCGGACAGGGGCCTCCTCCAGACGTTCCCAATTCACCCGCACTACCCGTTTGGGTTTACCAGGTCTGTCCAGAGTCTTCCCCCACCCCCTGACCCAACTCACCACCAGATGGTGATCAGTTGACAGCTCTGCCCCTCTCTTCACCCGAGTGTCCAAAACATACGGCCATACTATTTCAAGTTATTTTTTTAAAACGCAGTCATGCAGTCAAGTGTTCTCACAGTTTAACAAATGCTTGAGACCTAAGTGAGTGAGACAGTGTGGAGGTTAGCACAAGTATGTAGCGTGGAGTCCCGGTGGTTAGCACTGACAAAACACGATAACATGGAGATGGCACATATTCATCAGTTTGCACTTTGTTTTTGAACATTTAACAGAACGCTTTCCTTCAAACACTGGGCAGTTATATTGCTACATTCTTTAGGAATTGTAGAACATCATCAGGAAAGTATATATTTACAGTGAAGAAGCTTTAGATTTATATTTTTGTCCTAATTTAAAAAGTGGCTTTTTCCATCATCTTCTTCTCAATTGCTGCTGTTTTGCTGGAACCTGACCATTAATAATTGTTAATAGATGTGATCCCTGACCTGGAGCTTGTGTTACTGATAGTCAACCATGTCTTGCATACGACTGGACAAGGAAGACAACGGATCTGGAGGTGAATGGAAGAGGCGGAGGCTTTCTTGTGAGGCTGAGCTCACTTTATTAGCATTGATTCCCTTTTTATGTATTTTGTCACAGCTAATGCTATCGATCAGCGCTGCCACTAGCCATGCCCCCTTTAAAACTTTAACAAATTCTTTTTTTGTGTGCCATTTAACCTCAAAAGTATTTGATGTCCTTCTCAGAAGCATTAATCAGCCTTGTTACAAACAGACCATGTATGTTTTTAAGTGTGCTTTGATGGGTTACATCTGCTTTGTGTATTTAGAATATTTAACATTTTGTGACAATTTACATAATGCAATATCCTAAGCAAAGTTATTTTGTATATTTTGATCACAATATACAGATTCTTACTTTATGATCTCCTGTACAACTTTACCTTGAAAGATAAAGTCAAATTCCTACATCTTTTCAAATATCATATTGCATGTTTGTGATATTACCATAATGTTAGTGTTTGTTTTAACACATCAATGTATCGGCTCAGATAATAAGCTCTTTTAGAGAAAAAAGAAGAAATAAAAGGAAAGGAGTTGGGTTTAAAGACCCTTGGCTAGTGTTGGTGTCCTCTCATCCCCGTGGCCTGGCATGTTGACAGTGAAGCAGCTAGGGATCGAGCCAGTTCACATAGCCCCTCCATCTCAAACAGGATCCCCACTGAGGAGAATAATAGCAATTAGCATGCTAAAGGTAGCACTAATGCGAGTCCATCTTTGAACCCCCTCTGAACCAATATGCCTAACTACTCTGGTAAGATTGGCTTAGTATTTACTAAGCATAATCAAGCATGTGGAGTTAAGTGAGCTGAGATTTTGGAGGCTAACTTGAGTTAAACTGAGGGTCAGAAGAGTCATTCAGGAGGGATTTGAAATGGAACGTCACATAAAGAGCATTTATTTACTCAAAGAAAGCCATATTACATGCACCAGTATAGACAAGATGCAGATATTGTACAGAATTGATCCATAGCATGCTATTTCATGATGTTCGTGAGATATAAACACATGACTTGAAATACATTTTAAGTGGCAAATATTTTCGGAGGTGCAAATTTTGATAGATTCAAAACATATTTTCAAATTTTCCAAAATTGTGCTTATGTGTCAAAACGGATTCATTCACAGTTTCAGATTGTTTTCTTAAGCGTTCACACTGAAACATCAAAAACTGACTTCATCTTCATTACCTTGTTTCATTGAATAGCGGTTGGCAAATAACAGCGTGGGGAGTTTGTTTTTATCTTTTCTATTTTACCAAAATGGCTAGATAATGTATGTAATGTAATTGTACTGTTAAGTATTATTTTAATCATCTGTTGGTCATTTTATTGATTCATTGATTAATCACAAATACTGTAGTGAACAATGGCCATCACAGTTTCAAGAGTCCAGTGTGACATGTGGCATTAGTATTGGTAAGTGGTAATCATCCTTTATGTGTTAAGCCTGTATGTTTAAGAGTTTTTCTTTTCTTTTCAGTATTGCAGTTTTGACCAAGTTGGCAGCAGCTGAGGTTGTGCAGGTTTAAATATACTCGACCACATGGATAATATTGTTTATCCTGCTGTAACAACCCCCAATGAGACTATGTTCCTGCATGTATGTTTAAATGTCTTGTTTAATCCAACCAACAATCCAAAACACAAATATATCCAGTTGTGAAATAATATAAAACTGACGGAAGAAGCAAACACTCACATTGGAGAAGCAGACATTACAAAATGGTTGGCACTTTTTGCTTAAAAAAGGACTAAAATTATAGGATTATCAAAATAGTTCCTGACAAATTTTGATTAATCGATTGTTGCAGCACTAGTCTCAGCAGGTTTGTTTTGTTGCCTCAGATTCTCTCTGTGATACTTACATTGTGTTTTGTTAGAGCCAAACATTCAATACATTTATACTGACTTAGCTTTCTGTGTCTGTTGTCACTCGACCACAAGAGTATTCGATCAAAAATTCTTACTGCTAAACAAAGCTAACCAAAGGAGTAAGTGTGCAGCTGTATTGGTCAAATTTTTATTTAATACTTTTGCAGTTTTCTGACAGCATAAAAATAAAGTTATAGCAGTAACAATAGCCATATTGTGTTATCAGCTACATTAACACACAAAACAAGTGATTACAATGTACATATTTAAATACTATGACATGGTTGACAATCGTATTTCAGCTTTTTCTGAAATTCTATTGTATTTTACTGTGACACTCATTTAGACTGAATGGAAGTCAAAAAGGGAGTAAAAGAAGATGGCGTTTCAGATTCATGTGCTCTTGAGGTGTCATGGTCTGAGTCTCCCGTGTGACATCAGAGCTGCAGATCAGAGTGTGTGTGCAGAGACGGGCTCAAGCTTTCCTCATCAGCTTATGGTAATGTTGTGAACAGTGTGACTGCTCCAATAGAAAGCCAGCTGACAGCCAGTGACATGGCCTGCCCGTCACCTGACACCTGCCAATAGAGGGGGAGGGACACCCACACACACACACACACACACACACACACACACACACACACACCTGATAATCATTGAATTATACACAGCGCGCCTCTTTCACTAACCTCTCCTCTCCCGGGACCCAGCTGTTCATGAAATACCTCCCAGTAAGACAGTGGGGATGGAGGAGAGGGGCAGCTGGGGGAGGCTGGAGGGAGGAGGTGGAGAAAAGGCATAAAAAAACCATCACGCCTCACTGGCTCTCAATACCATGCACATTTTTAAGAGAGCCAAAGTGAAAAGATACAATTTCACTCAATGAGGCGGGCTGCAAAGGCAGGCACAAAGGAGACAAGATAGTGCAATCTAGAGGTCACTGACACTGCCTCTGCTGTAATTACTACACTTCCTTTAATACTTCTGCAATGCAACTGTTCACCCATCCCCATCCCTATCCCCACCCCCAACACACACACACACCTCTTCCAGACAAACATGAACATATCAGCAAGAGAACAAATGTTCACTGTTACAGCTGTATTGTGTGAGCTCAAAGCTGTCTTCATTTCCCCAGGATTGAGCTTTTTAATGTGCTGATCGTGTTGATATTAGATGTCAAAGAGCAGGCTTGTGACCCTTTTCCCTCTGGATCATGTTAGAATAGAACATATAGAACATATTCCCTACCCACGTATCAGCTCTTTGGTTTCTGGTGACATGACTGTGGCATTAAACTTCAGGTCACAGTGTTGATCAAGAGTATCACAACTGAAATAGGTAAACCAAACCTGAACACACACTTGCTCAAATGGATATAAAAGCTATTGCAGACCTAGGGGTTTGGTCTGGTCCCAACTGAAACTTCAATGTCTATTATTTGGCATTATTCTGTGTTTGTTCAAAGTATAGGTCTACTGAAACATTCCCTTAAAGTACAGGGTTACTGCCAGATTATTCTAGAACCGTTTTAAATTGCAATTCAAGTTCAAATTTTCAAACCGTAAAGTAATGGTAAACTCCAAAGGGATTCAATGTGTGTCTTCTGTTTGTACAATACTTGAGAATTTATCATTTTTCAAATCAAAGTTCTATCCCACAAGAGAAATTCAAGGGGTGAGCAGGAATGAATCACATCAAAAAGCAGTGTATTTGTCTTGGGTTAAGTTTTGATGTGTGTGCTTGTGTTGCCGTTTTAAATGATTGCAAGCTGGGTAAAGGAAAAGGCTGCAGTCAACAAAAGGCATTATATACCATGCCCAGCCAACCACTTAAGATATATTTGAAGATGAATCAATCACTATATTATAGTGAAGGTCCACAAGGTGCCTGGCTCATGATCGAACACTGCGTCTGCACTTCATAGCAGTCTACAGGGCATTGATGCTCTGATTGATCGCAGAATGGAAGTGACTGGAAAGAAGAAAAGGATTACGCTTGTCAAACGTAGTCAATACACCAGGCCGGTGGTCAAATGTTTGCAGTAAATCTCAAATAGTGTCTGCAAAGCTAAAAACGAAAAAACAGACGAAAGAAAAAAATAATTTGCTCGGAGGACCATCCTCTTGCATCCTCACTCAAACTGACAGGCCTGCAAATATGCAGTGGGATAAGTAGCCTAAGGCTTTAGGAGATTAGCAATGCTTTAAACATCAAAACAGCCGTTTCTATTATCTCAAGAGGGACCTGCCATCTAAAACTGAACAGATTCAGCTCAGACCAAAGAATATACTGCTTCATACACAATTAATGTGCATTATTGTTTCACTTCTGCAAGACTGTGATTTCAAACTTCAGTGTGTTGACAGTACTGGTATTAAGTGTTGCCCCATTTCAAGAAACTATACGCACAAGTCAGACCATCAAATCCCTGAGTTGGCATGTGGATATTGGAAACAGGTAACAATGATATCTGCGCATCAAAAAAAGCTCAGCAAGGCTGCTATTCAGCTTAGTGTATTCAATGCGCCAATCGCTCTAGTGTTATTTACAGAGGTTTTTTTCTTTTATGGAAAAATCAAGACATGATTGATTCAGGTTAATGTGACTGCAAGCCAGCACCAGGCAGCATTTCAGTGCTCAGGTTAACAGAAAACACTAACTTCCATAAAGTGCTATGGAAATAAATCACTGTTATCCTGACAGCACTGACAGCAGTTTAAGCAGTGGCAATCATCAGAAGCACCTCAGGAGCCACTGCGCTGCATTTTGCAAAATGTCATGAGGGGTTGATGGAAAGGGAGGAGACGGGTGGGCTGGCAGAGAGACTGGGGTGGGGGGGGCAATAGGAGAGACGGTCATATCAACCACCCATCAGTGTACAGGTGCTTTACATAAACATCCCAGAGCAGTAAGCAAATTCTGTTGACGAATAAAGGTAATAAAGCAGAGCGATGGGTTGGACGGGCGACCTGTCCCCGGTGTATTCCCCTTGCACTGCGCGCTCACTCACTCACACGCTCACCCGAGTGAGATTATGGTGTTTGCTTTTATCTGTCAGAGATCAATATTTCAAACGTCCGATAAAAGAGGAAATTGAACTGGGAATAGACTGAAGTGCTGTAAAAGTACAAAGCACAATTATCAAAAAGCACTTAAACTGCCTAATAGGAAACACATATTAAAAATGCTCAAATGGATGTCTCACAGCCATAATGAGACCTGATACTGGTCTCCCATCCCCACTCGTCCCACTGCTGCTGTATGCAGTCACAGTGGTCACTGCACTCTAGGTGGTATATGCACCCCTGGAGGCTGTGTTCACTGTGTTTTAAGACGCTGCCATTAGGTGTGAATGACTCTTTCGGCCTTTATGGGAAGTGCATTACGGATTAAATTTGGCGTGAGAGTGCTAACTGTGGGGAAACAAGAACATGTGACATGCCCTTAGAAACAAACCAAAAAAGAGGTAAGTCCCTCTTTTCTTAGAGGAACGTCACTTACTTTCCTCAGTGTAATGGTTAGAGCATTGGTTAGGTTTAACTCTTCTTTTGACCCCCTTGGCCAAAAATGTACACACTCCCTCTACTATATCCAATCTTGCCCTCTATCGGACACATAAACCTATCTGGAACTGCTTACATTTTTCTATTATAACCTACATAAATATTAGAAATATTTAAAATCTGTTGGTATTTTAATTGTTACTGTTTATGGTGCCCCGAGATTCAAAACACAGAAAATGACTCTCCTGAAATATTGTTTTTTAGAAAGATTTCCTCTTCCAAATTGATGTTTTGCCTTGTATTTCATTCCGTATTTATAGCAAGAAAAATGTTGAAAGTATTTTCTAGAATAAAAACAAAAGGGTTTATTAAAATGCTAGTAAAACATTAGTCAAATTGAAAACATTAAATTCAATAATATACAGAAGCATTCATAGACGTCACTGGGCATACAAGAAAGATCTGTAAGTCCTTCAAATTAAACAACAAAATATCTTGTTGTTTCTTCATACGTGTCCCTCTATAATGACACATCTAATTCACAGGATGTTATAATTAGCCTTCCAAAACCGTTACAAAATCAAATCAGTTTTATGATGTGGCAATATTATTGTTATGGTTTGGTTAGGTTTACGGACAAAAACGACTTGGTTAGGTTCAGGGAAAGATCATGGTTTGGGTTGAAACAAGTACTTAGTTATGGTAAAAACATTCTAAAAACATTATATTTTGGTTTATGATGAGGACTTCCTTAAGGTTAGGGAACCTTCGTCAGCATGGTTACCATAATAAACATGTGTTTGAAAGTTTTGTTGACACATTCATTCTTCCTGACCTCTGCCTGATGGTCTTTAACAACCTTCCCCTTTTGTTTCTGTCATACTATGGCCGCATCATGGCTTTGTAACTCAAACGTGAGCATATGTTGTTTTGGGGCACTTGCTCAAAAGACAGATGCTGTCATTTTTCTGTGGGTGGCAGTCTCATAAATGCAAACATTTTATGACATTGTTGCTGAGGCTTACTTGTTCTCCTCAGGGTTCATGAGGAGTAGCCCAACTGCTGACTTTTGATCCCAATAACTCTCTCACTGAACTGACCAACTTTCTACAAGTTATATACTGCTCCAAAGGAAAACTTTGCCACAAAATCAGACACTCTGCAAAGCCTGGAATACAGATTTGGTCACTGGACAGCTCTGTGACCAAGCAGCAGGTGTCATAACCAAGCTGGCCGTGGGTCTACAATCCTGGCCTTCACTACATGTATATGACATCATATGTGGCGTACTAAGTCAACATGTTCTAAGTGGCACAAGAAGTTTGTGAATTTCTATAGTGTTTTTTTTTTTGTCTTTCATACCAGTCACATCACTGTATATGTAGAGTAGCTACCACAAATGTCAGTTTACCATGAAGATATAAAGAAAAAACTAGTTCTCTAGTTTTGGAGATAATCAGGAAATAGAAAGAAAATGATTCAGAATCTTCTAACATAATCATTTAGTAATGCACAATAAAGAAAAACTGAGGGACTTGGCTATTATTTAGCACCATGTTGCAAGAAAGATGGGAAATGTCAATGGCATAAAGTAGAAAAGTATTTTACTGTGTATTATACTTGGAATATCCCTTTAAAAAGAGAATGCTAGATAATGAGACAGCGGAGCTGGTTTCCATTATGATGATGTAGAAGGCTTGCTTTTACTGATATCCGGGAATCTTCAGATAAAGACATCCTATTACTCCTTGACATGATATGATACGCTGGCCTATTCTTCTCCACCCTATCTAAATGATCCTTCATTAGAAACCTGATCAATATGCTCTCTTGATTAAGTGGGATGAGAGACTCTCATTTCATTTTCAAGCATTTTTACGAATCAATGGCAACATTATCTTCCAACAAATGACAGGGGTGCAAGGAAGGCATTCTGAACGCAGGCCAATAAAATCATCTCTCACCATCTTGTTTTTCTCTAACACCCCACACAACACACACATGCATGCACACACTCTTGCACGCCCACACGCCCGCACGCACACACTTGCTAGTAAATTCGAATACAATGATTCACTACTTTAATGTACAACTTGCATGAATAGGCACATGCAGAAAACACAAACAGATGCACAAGCTCAGTACACAGTATCAGAGTAAATCATGGAACTTGGTAATCACTGGCCTAATATAATTGCAGACAGAGCTTTTAATCTGGAATGGTAAGACATTAAGTAAATTAGTTTTTAAAGATTTAAGATGTTTAAAGATTTCATTTGCAGATACCTCCGATTCAATGTAGCAAGGGGAATCACTGTTGATTGAAACTGATGGATGGTGAAGCTCTGTAAAATGTGTCGATACTGCAAAGCCAGGCTTAATTATGGAACAGTATCTACTATGCCTCAAATTTTTGCTGTGTATGTTTTTAACCTTTATTTATCCAGTGTTTAACTGAGCACATGCACACTGGCTTCAATATATCTGTGTGTACTTTCATAGCTTGTAGCTGCAGAATAGAAACGTAATCTTAAAGGTCCCATTACATGCATAAATGTAGCATAAAGGCCGCTTCCAGTCTTTTGCTAAGCTAGGCTAATTGCATTCTAACTAATTTATTGTAAGTAAATTAAAAAAGAAAGTAAAAAGAAAGTGAACAACCGTTTAACTAAATGGTTAAACCATTCCTTTATGGAAAAAAGCAGTCCAGGTCAAGTTTAACTATGATTTTCCCAGGCTGCCCAGGTATTTAGCCGTACTCACAAACTTCTGCTCTAACTCTTAAGAGAGTACCATCCACTTGGCCTTATTACAAAGATACAAAAAAATCACAGGAAACAAGCTAAAGCCATATTATTACTGTTTCAGCCTAGCCCTGTTCAAGATGTTTCTTTTGTTATTCAAGTTCAGGAAGTTAAGTGTTTTTAAGTCTGGCCACATCCGAGTCCCCCTCTCAAGGACAAGAACCATGAGAAAAAAGGCCCATAAGAGGATACATTTTTTCCCATAGCTGTTAAAAAATCCAACATTTTATGGGTTGACCCATTAAAGAGAGGGCACTTGAGTCACTCGAGGGACTTCAATTAACCCCTGGGGCAGTTTGGTCTGCTGCTCAGTGACTCTGGGCACAGCCTCTCCAGAGTTTGCCATGCAGTATAGCCTTTTGACAGTGAGCTAAACAGACTCAATCGATGCCTGTAAAAGAGAGGCGAGTAAGGTTGTGTGTTGTCACCCACCACACTACACCAGTCCTCCTTCTGGCGCCCTTCAGCTTTAATTTTTTCCAGGATTCAAATCACATTTTTGATATTTGCTTTATATGATAGAAAACTGAAGAGAAAAATCTTCAGGGAAGAATTAGAGCCTTTGTGCTGGCCTCAAGGGCACTGATCTGAGGCTCAACCTAATTTGGAAAAATAGAAAGGTCTTGCTGTGTTATTATCATTTGTGCTGGTGCATTTGATACTGGGCTGCCTCTGGGGGTTGAGCAAACAGACGCCAATGGTGAGAGGCGACATCTTAAAGTGATATTACACTTTTGTGGACTGTTTTCACTTAACAGAAGTCCAGGCGCATACAATCTCCAACATTAGCTGCCAACACACACACACACACACACACACACACACACACACACACAGGCCTTGATTTGATCACAGAAACTGTTGTAGATATCTAGCAACTTGAAAAGTAAGTGGTAAGTCCACAATGAACACAATGAAGTACACCATGCAGTCTTTCGCTTTAGTTTAAGTTTCCTGATATTTCTGACAAAGACTTTCACATTGTCATCTTGATTACAGAGAAAGGGGACTATAAACTTGAACTGGGTCAGATCAGTGTGGGAAAATTCAGCCCTCAGTTCAATAAATTCAAACAGCTCCATGTTATGAGACGTGGGATAGTGCAGCTTGCACATACTGTCTTGGCCCCTGTGAGGATAATTCATTAACTTCCCTAATCCTTTCATGTGGTGTTGCTGCAGAAAAAAAAAAGATGAAAAGCTCACTGAATATCAAAAACAACGATTTTTGAGCTCCTCGCCATCGCCTTCACACTCTTTCACAAGTGTCTCTGAAAAAGAGAAAAAGAATGCTACATGTTTCAAGCATGCGCGTCCTGTGTTAATGAGCTTCGAAATACATTTTCAGCAGCTTATGGCTGCTGCGTAGCACTGTGGGATGAGAACAGCTCAATAAAATATACACAGGAGGTCGAAACGGTAGGGAAATAAAAACCCCTTTTTGACAATGTTAAGCCTCACAGCTGCTTTGAGGCAACTGAAGGGTTTTTATCAGCTCTTCAGATGTTGGATCATAGGGCGCAGAAAGCTTTCCAAGGGTAAGCAAAGTCAGAGGAGTCAGTACTGTACCAGCACATGCCTCTACCAACATGATTAATTCACATGTCATAGGGTTTTCTTGCACTATCGGCCTGCAATACCATCAATGTGAGGTCCAGCTGACTGTATTCCTGTCCTGATGTTTGTGTGTCAGTATGCCTCTTCAGTGTTATTGTGCAAAAGTCATATGTATTACAGTAAGTGATCAAGCTTTGTTCTGATTCTGACTTTACTATTCAAAGTAATTCAACTTAGACGATCTTTCATGCAATGCTCCTCCTCAGATTAAAATGTAATTTCACAAATACAGGTATGCTCCATACTTAAATAGTCATCTCCCATTTGGTGTTACACAACACTGTGTGTGAGGTACAACTAACTGAAAATCTGTTTGCTGACTTTGTAAAACACAACTCCCTTGTAACGTTAGCTTGTCTCTCAAGTGAGGCAGCGGAGGCATGAAATGAGTGTATGAAAGGGAACCAGATTGTGCCTGACGCCACATACGTCATTGTGTCACAGATTACGGCCCCTAAAACTTGGTTAATTCAAAAAAGTGACAGGTTGAACATGGGACACAAACCATCCTGTGATTTTCTGATCCATCCACCCTTCCAACCTACCTCATTATGCCGAATTTGGCTAAAGGATGGAAATTTTAAGGTAGTATAAAGGTAATTGCACTTCAGGAAATACATCTTGAGGAAGTCTAGAGAAATCAAAAGTCTCTATAATGCAGTTAACTATCAAAGAGGTATGATTCTGAACTCAGGTGGGTTATACCCTTTGTAGCTGCCCAGGAGCGGAGGTAAATGAGTTTATTGATGCATGCTTCTGTCTGTGTAGATAGTGTTATAAAGAAGAGGGTCAAGTAACAAAAGCCGCTCTCAGACAAACGTTGCAGGAGCGTTCTATAATGACCTTGCTCTCAAAACCCTGGCGTAGGTTAATGATCTCTGTACCTGGCCTCGGCTCCTAACAAAGATTTTTTTCTGAAGCAGTTGTGTGATGTATGATGTGGTGATTGTTTGGGGTGTGTATAAATTAAAAGAATGCCGTCTCGTTGACATTATGGATGATGAAATAAGAGGCACTTTAAGTAATTCCTCTGATAAAGCAGCTCGACCCCATGGCGGATGATAGAATCAAAAGCACTTGTGCGGGTCGCTGTCAGGATCATCTGTCTAGTCAGTCCATTAAGGCAGAGCACGGGGGCTTCGACTCACTGCCAAGACAGCATGAAGCTCCAACGTCCTAAGTGGAAACGTCCTCCATGAAGATGAGGGGACACAGAAAAATGAGGAGTTGACTGTCTACAGTTCAGCAACAAAGTCTTAACCAGAGCACCTTACAATGATGGAACATGTTGAGACATCCAGCTGATAGACACATTGTGACCTATTGGTTATGTGATGGCCTTGAGTTCTGATATCTCCATGCCAGATGCAATCATGATGAAAAAAATCTCACCCTGCTGGAAACAAAACAAAAAGTCGCCCAATTTGAAACAGTATCACCTTTCTTTATCAAGACACAGTTCCAGAATCCAAAGTTGCCTTCTCATGCGCAAATAAATATTGACTTACCACTGGTAATATCCTGTCTATATCTATATCCTGTCCTCTGAAGAAGGAGTCTGTGTTTGTTGGGAGTGGATGTTGTTTAACATTAAAAATGATGATATTGCATCAAGGCAATAAACAAGTGAGTAAATATGTGGACAGGAAGCAGGATGACGGATAGCAGCTCTCGCTGCAGCCCATTAGTTGTTGACAGCTACTGCAAGGGAAGCAGGCCGGAATCTGTGGCCTGTAATTCTGTCTCATTACCACGCCAGTCGGCACTTCCTCCCCCAGACCTTTAATTCATCTCATATAGTTGCCTGTCTCTGGCCTTTGTTTTATTGCTAAGTAACTTGCATGCTATGATGCTTGATTTATGGCAGTAATTGACCGCCTACAAATCAGAGAATATTTTCATTGATTACCTCAAATTGTCTAATCTTTTCTATGTTCTTGGCCCCTGATTGGGTGGTATTTACTGATTGCCTCTTCCTAACTTAAAAATCAATCAGTGGCCACAATCAGAGTGGCTGGATGAATCCAGGCCAAGGCAGCTGCTCCTTCTCCATCCAATAATCTCTGAAGCATCAAATGAATTCTAATTGTTGATGTTTTATATGCAGCACATATGTCACATGCAACATACTAGAATTTATTGAATGTATTGGGTTTTTATTTTGAAATTAACTGCATTCAAATTGTTTCAATCCATACAGCACAGTACACGTGAAAATGCATGCCAAGGGACTCCTGACTGAGCTCTTTATCAAAAAATATCTTTCACACATTCCCAGATGCACACCTTTCCACCTGCAACTTTCTGAGCACAATCACATGTTTTAATTGTTTAACTGTACTTATTGATTATGTAACACCACATACAGTGTGCATTGCACCACGATGAATTATGTGTAATCTGTTTTTAACTAGCACTATAGATGATATAGGTCGGTCGGTCCACCGATTTGGTCCAGACTGAAAATCTCAACATAATTGGATGGATGGTCATGAAATTTTGTACAGACATTCATGATCCCCAGAGGATTAATCCTAATGATCCCTGACCTTTCTTCCAGTGCTACTATAAGGTTGACATTGTGGTTCTGATGTGGTTTTGAATAACAACTGTTACTGTTACGCATAAAACATGCAAACATGCTAAACTAAGATGGTAAACTTTGTACCTGCTTCATATCAACGTGTTTGCATGCTGATGTTACTATTTAGTTCATTTAGTGCTGCTGCGTCTAATATACAGCCTCATGGAGCCATGACTGTTATATACATATCAATCCTACCTAGTTTTTGCATTCTGCCTTTCTGATGCGGCAATAAATAGATTGATCAGAGCGATCACAAACTTAACAGTGTATGAGGGAGACTCAACAGTTTGTTTTCTGGTAGTAAGATAATGTTCTAAAATGGTAAAGAAACACGCTACAATAATATCTCTATCGCCAAACATGGTATAGTGTTACTATTGACCGACCGAGCACATCCGCTCAGTCACAGTTGAACAAAGTTGAACTCTTTTCACAGAAATTGGCCAGCGTTTGCTCTGAAATGGGAAACGCATGCTTGGATTGGTCTGTCGACAGTGGGCTTCAAGCTAAGATGAATTAAATCAAATATTTGTTGGCCGGAAGTGTAATGTGACTAAACCTTAATGTCATGTTAGTGCATGTTAGCATCTCATCTTTGAAGGGCAACACAGGTGATGTCAGAATCAGAATCACTCACAAAACGATGTAGTGTAGCCAAACATTCAGTTACAGTAACAAATTCAATATTCAGTGGCTGAAATGAAGCCAACAAGCCACTGTTGCAGTCAGACAGCCTGTTTTCAGCAACACTATCCAAATTGTATTTCACTCCTCTGCAGCTGCTTTGTCTCTTGTCACTATCAGGCTCATTTTCCTGACAGTGACCCTAGCTTTCACTTGCACTTTTGACATGAGCTGACTTCCTGTTACAAGGTGTGGCGGATAATTATAGAATGCATTCAGGGCAGCAGAGGTGCGCTGCTGTCCGGGCTGAATCTAATGCAGTCACATCTGTTTAACGTCACCATGCAGGAGCACCTACAGGTCTAGGAGGGAGAAAACAAAGCGACACAGAGAGGGAGACATTGCCTGTGAGACTGGACAGGTTCAATGCTCTGGCCACTGGCGTCTCGGATAGTATCCAACAACAAGGAAGAATCTGCACGTTTGTGGAGGGGACGTGGGATCAGTGCGTGTGATATGAGCCTGTGATGACAAGTGCTGATTTATATTAAGGTGGACGTGGATGTACAGAGCCCTGAGGGTGGCTCACCTACCCACACATTACTGTCACTGTCAGGAGGGGACAATGAGAGAGAAAGAGAGAGAGAGAGAGTACTTCATCCAGGGTAACCACAAGACTCCCAGCACCTGGCAGAAGAACACAAGTCACAAACCAGAATAGTGCAGCATCTACTTGTACCTCCTTTGGACATATAAGTGATACATTTTCAAGATCTACCATTTTTATTACTAATGTAAATCTGTCATTGAAAAAATTTAATATGTTTTACTGCCTGTTTGAGATAATGAATGAGAAATGTAATCAATGAAACACCACAAGAGTCAAACAACAAACTTTCAAAGAAGGGAGTAAAGCAGAGAGATTAGAGATTATTGGCAATAAATTTACTTTCCAATCACAAAGGGTGATTTTTTTAAACAAATATGACTGCTGGACCACTGTAGTTTTGAGTTATTATCCATAGAGATGTGTGTATTTTGCAAAATGTGGTGCAACTGAATGTAAACAAATACTAAGAAAATGCAGGTGAGAGAGGGTGTGAGGTGTGTGTGCTTACTGTAAGTGTGTGTGAGTGAGCGTGAGAGAGAGCGAGAGAGCGAGAGAGAGAGAGAGGCTTGGCGTGAGAGCAGTTACGCTTAGTAATTTCATCTGCTGACATACACAATGTAAGATCATTTTAAAACAGCAGGTTTTAAAGGAGAATTTCTAAGCCCAGCCATTAACATCTAAGAATTCAAATAACTTTCTTCATTGAAAATTCTATAGATTCCACATTACATATGACCTTGAAAAGAATGGGGGAAAAGGATGCTAATAAAAAAGTGCTTGCTTGGATAGAGTTACAGAGGAGGTTAAAATGGTTTAAAATGGTTGGTAAAGGTACAAAGCATGTAGTATTAACTAGCGGCACCAGTTTGTGATGTACATTAGAGAACATTATAAGGTGAAAGTTGCTTATTTGGGAATCAGGCTCATCAGGGATATTGCTGTGGTGACGTGGGCCTGCAATTACACCAATCAAAAGATCCGTTTTCTGTATCATGTTATCAGATGATTCACATTATTATAAATTTTCTTTGAAGATATCGCAGCCTTTGATCTTTCAAAGGAAAAAACATTATGAACCAAAATGGTTCCATTACAATCAACCCCTGATGAGTAAGCCATCTTTGACTGATTAAAAACTCCAACATACATTTTTGAGGGACTTCCTGTTTGGTCTGTCTCACATCCCTGCTCACTAACAGCACCCTGTGGTATGAGTGTTTTTCTCTTTGCTACAGTGAAGTCCTCTCAAATATTTACAGAGCTCCTTTTAATAACTGCATTTCCTTCACTGTTTTTTTTTCTGTCCCCCTGCTTATAAGCATCTCTGCAGCTCTAGTTAGATTTTGCTGAGAGATACAGTGATAAGAAAATCTAAACATCCGGCAGGTTTATCCTTCATAGGGTGCATTTTCAGTGGCGTGCATTGTCTCCAACAATTAGCCCAAAGAAATAGTCCTCAGTCGCAGGCCTTGCCTTCATTGTGTGCTGACAGACAATTCCCTCTGGGGTCGCAACTCTGCAGCCACACAGAAACAATAGAAAGACAATAGAAAAGACAAACTACAGAAATAAGCTATAAGAAACAGCAAGGCTTTTAACTCCTTTGGGGGAATAACCCTGCAAAGTATAGGCACGTAACATCAAGCTCATCCACTGTCCACCTCGCTTGAGTGGCTATCTACTGTTTTCTCCTCATATCAGTTCAGCAGCATCGCCTCCTCCTCTCCCACCAACTCAACCCCCACTTTCAGACACCCACCCACGTCAAAAATCCATCTGGGAGATCAATGCTGCAGCGAATCACTAAAAGTTATCAGCTGAAGCCATGCCAAATCAGCAAACACAATCACTATGTGAATCCATCTTTCCTTCCCCTGCACAAAGACTGGCTTGCTTTGAGTGTAAGGGAGCACCGGGTCTGAGTGAAGCTGCTTTCTCTGAGAACTAAACATGTGAATAGAAATGGACAGTATTGGCTGGTTGCTGAACCTCAGCACATTAAAGTATATGGTTCAGAACATAGTTCATAGCACAGTGTGAGAGTTTTCTCAGAGGAGCTACATATTCTCACTGGAAACAACAAACTCCCACTGGCAGCACCAAACAGCTCAATAAAAGACCAATAGACAGAAACCATGGTTGATTGCTAATGCACGGCATCACATAACAAGTATCTGACATGACCCCAGATGCTCTGTCTGTATGATATCAACCATAACAAAAGCTAGCTGTGTTTTCTTGTTTGCTATAAAGTTGCCATGGACTGGTCATTTATGCTTAGACTAAGCTTTGATGGTGACATCTGTGCTTCTGTCAGTCGTGATGCTGCTGTGGCCCCCACCTTCCCCATTGCCGTGGGCAAACCCCCCTTTACTGCTCCCCCCCTCTACTGCTGCCCCCTCCCTCTCTCTCTCTTTCAGTCTCTCCGTCCCTCTCCCCCGCACTCTCTCCCCTAGACAGCTTGGTCGCCCAGGCCTGCAGGAGAGGGTCTCACTGTGATGAAATAGAGGTAGGCAGTTGTTCCTTCAGCCCCAGGGTCATTATTTAAAAAGTGACAGAGACTCCAGTGACTGAACGTAAGAGAGGTGAGGAAGGAGGGAGGGGGAGGAACAGAGAGGTAGAGGAGAGAGAGTGAGAACAGCACTCAGGAAAGCAGGAAGGGCGGAGGAGAGGCAGGAGGGGGGAGCTCAGTTGTGCAGGTGTATTGTCCAGCGGAGGGAGAGGGTGCTGGGAGACAAATGAATCCAGCAGGCATTTGGTACACACCGGAGATTGCTTATCGATCCAGATCGCAGTATTCAGGCTGGCCTGAGAGAGGGCTGAGAATTTTCTGAGGGAGTTAATAACCTGGCAGCTCAGCTGTCTTGTCCAATTCACCAAAGGCAGAGGCCTAATCAGGGCTGGATTCCTTTTTCTGTCTGAGGAGGGGGTTCTCACCCACCACCCACTCTTTCAGCTTTGGCTTCTCTCTCTGTCTCCTGATCTACATGTCACCCTCTCCTCAACCCTCCCTTCGTCCACGGCCCCTTACTTCCACTTCATCGGAGCTCTGAAAGGGATTGAAATGACAGCCTATAGAAAGAGGCTAATCAAATTGTTTATTATCAGTCTGAATCAATATGTATGGATTGTTAAAACATCAAAGTCAGCCCCTAGAAAAGTAATAGTCAACGGACGGCAGCAGCTGCTCAGCCAAGGCTGGGTCCTTGGGAGCCTCGCTCCATTTAAAGCGACTTTCACTCTTACTTAAGTCCTGATGACCCGACGAGGTCAGTTGGCTGAAGGGGATGTACATGGTTGTGCTGAATTAAACCCCTCTAAATGTCCCTCCAGCTACTCACATCCATGTCTGTTCGGGTTGACTGATAAACAATCCATCAACTAAATAAATGAGCCACCATAGTACTGAGATAAAGACCATCGCTCACCTACTGTGCTCCAGGCTATATTTTTGGATAACTGGCTGTTGGTTCCTTCACATTCAGTATTTTGCAGACATGCTCTTCTTTGAATCCAACTCTTCTCTCTTCAGGGAAACCAGTCCAGATTGCAAATGAGGTCAGGCTGATGAATGAGTCAACTGAAGGGATCAAATTGGAGATGGACATTGTAGTTGGTTTCAGGCCGCGAGACGAGCTGACATGGATGATTGATGGATAGCCATTGACCATTCATTGGCGTTGAGTGTGACACCTGATGTTGGCCGGGGTCTCCCTCCAACTCCTACACCCCACAAACACAAGGCATGTCATGGCCTGATAGAATGATTAAACACTGAATGATATCTTCTTCTGCAGCTATCCATCTTGACCACTTTACTGCTTGCAAACATTAAGATGGATCGCAGCATTTATGTCACCCAGGTCAAATGTGAGAGGATTTGGGCTGCCTCTCATCCCACAAATCATGTAATTTGTAGTTTTATTTTTCTCACTGAGAAATGCACCTCTGCATTTCACCAGAACATCAGGTCAGCTAAAATCAGGTCACGTTTCAATGTAAGACATATTAAAAGTGACAGACTCAGACTCATTAACCATCGTGTCATCCCATTGCCCTCATTTTGTTCCCAATTTCTCTGTCACTCATTTCAGTGGCATCCGATTTCAAATTCAATGGTTACCGTTTCAAACAACACACTAATCCATATCGCTATAGGAGAAGCTTCCTAATTGGAAGTCCACTCAACTTCTTATTATCAGCTCCATTAGGTGAGCCACATAAAGGCACCATCATCCATTATACACCAAATTTGTTCCGTCATTTTTCTTTTGGATGGAAGATAAGGGCCAGGGGGCATATTGATTTTATAAAAAACATGAAGCTGAAACTCCAGAAGTGGAATATTTGCCTCTTATCGATAATTGCTTTAATAACCATGACAGACAGAAACACATCTGTGCATGACACCCTCAGAGGGAGCGATAGCGGATATAAGGCTCTGTGGAACATTTTTGTTTTAAGATTTTTTACTTTCACCTAAAGTTTGTATTTTTCGCCCTTATTTTCTCAGTTTATCACTGTTGTGTTCAATACTATTCAAAGAAAGAAAACAAGAATACATAATGGCCAACCCAATGAAAAGAGTCTTTTATTTTATTTTATTTACTTTTATTTCATTTTTCTACATTTATCCATCCTTTATTTCCATGCATGTAGAATCACGTCTTGGACCAACAAATGCCAGACAATATGTACGTATGTTGAATCAGTACTAGAAATCTGGGCCACCAACAACAATTAAACATTTTTTAAATGGTAAATGGTTAAATAAATGGTAAATGCATCAATAATAAAACTGAACAAAACTGTTCATTTGAATGAATGTACTGTATTTGCCTTTAATTACATTGCATAACTAATATTTTTACCTTTTTTAATACTTTTACCTACTTTTACTAATACTAATAATCATAATAATAACCTAAAAGCTCCCGGGGCGCCTGGCCATCACTATAACATCTCTCCAACTGCATGTTTATAGGTCTTGTGGTTCTGAATGTCAAACCTATATGTGTGTGTCTGTGTGTGTGTGTAAATTTTCTTCTCCTTCTCCTTTACTTCTACTCAAAATTCATTTAATGGATGACATGCTTTTTTAATAGAATTGTCATACTGCAATATTGACAAAGTATTGCCATTTTAATGGAATGGGTAAAGGGATCATGTCTGTGCTAGCTTGAAAGTAAAGACTAATAAAACCGTCAAATCATATTAATTTAACTATATTTTTCAATGACTTTGCATACGTTTCATACTCCAGTTTAATACTTGCTATTTTCCTATAATTAAAAGTGTACTTAACAGATGCAGCAGAATCCGAGATGTACTTTTTCATTGTGTGAATTGATTCAGCAGCATTTAAAAAATGTTCAACATATTATACTAGGACTTTTTAACACTTTATTCAGCGTTCTACACTGTGACAGTTTTATCACTTTTTTGACCTGCTATACAATGACATTTTATCACTTTTTTCGTCATACTATACTATGACATTTTTTGACATACTATACTGTCACTTTTTTATCCCTTTTTTCGGCATACTATACTATGACTTTTCTCATCATAATACATGTATACCATCATCTTTTCATCACTTTTTGTGTCATGCCATACTTTTTTAGACTATATTTTTGACTTTTTTCGACTTGCTATACCATGACTTTTTATCACTTTTTTCGTCATACTACAAAATCACTTTTTTGACATACTATAATATTAATTTTTTTTGACATTTTTCGTTATACTATACTATAATGTTTTTTGACATACTATAAAATCAGTTTATTTGACATACTATACTATGACTTTTTTCAACATACTGTAACTTTTTTAAATCATTTTTCCGACATAATATACTATGACTTTTTAAAATACTATACTATGAATTTTTTCAACATACTTTTTAATGGATTTTTTTTTACTTGCTATAATGTGACTTTTTACCTTTTTTCAACATACTATACCATTACTTTTAATGGTTTTTTTTTGGACAAACTATACCATGACTTTTTATCACTTTTTTCTACCTACTATACTGTGACTGTTTTCAACTTATTTTATTGTGTGCATGGTTGTTTGGTGGTTTGTGCTCCTCTGATCCTTGATTTGATCCCCATGCATTGACTTTTTATGGCCTTTTTCAACATAATATACTTTGACTTCTTTTGACATACCATACTTTGATTTTTAATGGCTATTTTCGACATACTATACTATGACTTTTTTAACATAGTATACTATGACTGTTTAATGGATTTTAATGGATTTTTATGTACTATAATATGACTTTTTCATCACTTTTGTCAACATACTATACCATGACTTTTTAATGTTTTTTTTTTTTTTAACAAATTATACCATGACATTTTATCACTTTTTCCACATACTGTACTATGACTGTTTTCAACTTGTTTTATTTTGGTTGCATGGTAGCTTAGTGCTTCATGCTCCAGCAGATAGTCACTATAGCCTCCAACCCTCGGTTTGATCCCCACTCTATACAATAACTTTTTATGGCCTTTTTCAACATACTGTACTTTGACTTCTTTCGACATACCATAATATGACTTTTTAATGCCTATATTCAACATACTATAATATTACTTTTTTCAACATGATATACTATAACTTTTTAAGTGGGTTTTTTTTCGACAAACTATACCATGACTCTTTTTAGCACTTTTTCCACTATGACTCTTTTTATCACTTTTTTCCACTATGACTTTTTTTATTACTTTTTTACATTATGACATATGACAATGACATTATTATGACATGCTATAAAATCACTTTTATAGCATGACCTTTTTCGACTATACTTTGACTTCTTTCAACATACCATACTATGATTTTTTACTGGATTTTTTCAACATACTATACTATGACTTTTTTTGCCATACCATACTATGACTTTTTAATGGATTTTTTAACATACTATACTATGACGTTTTTTTGCCATATCACACTATGACTTTTTAGTGGCTTTTTTCAAAATAAGCCTTTTTAACATACTATACTATGACTTTTTAATGGTTTTTATTCAACATACTATACTATGACTTTTCTCACTTTTTTTCCACGTACTATACTATGACTTTTTTTAAAATACTATGCTAGGCCTTTTATACTATATCACTTTTATGACATTCTAAAATATGACTATGAATTATTTTGTTGCATGGTGGCTTAGTGGTTTGCGCTCTTGCACATACGCACTGCAGGCTCTGACCCTTGGTTTGATCTCCAGTCTATACAAAGGCTTTTTTGACATATTATACTTTGACTTCTTTTGACATACAATACTATCACTTTTTAATGGCTTTTTTTAGCATACTATTCTAAGACTTTTTAATGACTTATTTTCAACATTCTATATAATTACTTTTTTTAATCACTTTTTACCACATACTCTACGATGACTTTTTCAACATGCTATGCTATGACTGTTTTCAACATATTATGTTTGGCTGCATGGTGGCTTAGTGGTTTGTGCTCCTGCAGATAGGCATTGCATGCTTTTACCCTTGGTTTGATCCCCATGCATTGACATTTTATGACTTTTTTTCAACATACCATACTGAAACCTTTTAATGTTTTTTCTTGACATACTTTGACTTTTTTCAACATATTATATCGTGACTTTTTAATGGGTTTTGTAGTTTGCATGTTGTTTCTTTAAGATACTATACTATGGCATTTTTATGACTTTTTTGACACTCAATAAATACTGTGACTTTTTTTATCACTTTCTGCCTCATACTATACTATGATGTTTTTGTCATACTATACTATGACATTTTCATCACTTTTTCCACATACTATACTATGACCCCTGGTTCGATCCGCAGTCTATACAATTACTTTTTTGATATACCATATTTTGACTTCTTTCAACATACCATACTATGACTTTTTAATGGCTTTTTTAGACATATGATGCTATGCCTTTATTCAACAAACTTTAGTTTGTGGCAAGACTCACGTGTCCGCGCAACTGCAAATATGCAATGCAGGCTCAGAGCCCTTGTTTGATCCCCAGTTTGGGCTGGGCCTTTTTGTGTGTAGTTTGCATGTTGTTCTAGACTTTCTTTGACATATTGTACTATGACTTTTTATTGGCTTTTTTTTAGTTTATGGCAAGATAGCTCAGTGGTTCACACGATTGCAAATGTGCAATGCAGGCTCTGACCACTGGATCACCAGTTTGGGCTGGGCATTTTTGCGTGGAGTTTCCATGTTCTTCCAGACTTTCTTTAACAAGCTATATTATGATTTTTGTATGACTTTTTTTGATATGCTATGATATGACGCTTTTATCACTATTTTTGTCATGCTATAACATGACTTTTTTCAACACACAATACTAGGACTTCTTTGTTTATTATACTGACTTTATCACTTTTTTTGACATCCTATACTATGACTTTTGTATCACCTTTTTTGACATACTCTACTATGACTATGGAATCAATCATAAAATATATATATGTAATATAATATATAATGTAACATAATAATGATGGAATCACTCGCTGAGTTCATGTTACTTACAGTATGTCACAAGAGATATAACTGTTATTCAGGCAGGCAGATAGATCAAAATACACAGTTTCATCTTCAAACTATCTTGTCTAAAGTTTTGTACAGCAAATGCCCAACGGAAAAATAATTAAGCCTTCAACTAGCCCAAGCAAGAACAAATGTGTACAATATCTCTCTCTCTCTCTCTCTCTCTCTCTCTCTCTCACTTGCTCTCTCTCGCTCTCTCTTGCTCTCGCTCTCACTCCCCCCGCCCACCTTGTTTTTTCTGCCAGGCAGAGCCAGCTATGAGCAGTAGCTGATGGCAGTGTTACAGTAGGGTTCTTGCCAAAGTAGTGCTGGGCACGTTGCTGCATAGTAAACACCCAGGGCTCCTGCTCTTGACATGATGGGGGTCTCTAATTAAAGAGTGCAACGAGACACCCCTAGCCAAGGCTCTCCCTATCAGGCCTATACCCACAATTAAGTCCTCCATGGGATCAAAGCCGCTGCATTATTGATGGAGCAGAACGTTTGATTAGAAACTCTTAACACAGCTCTGGATCAGACCAACCAGTCCACTGTCATTAAACACCACTTAAACCAAGTCAAAACATATCAGTTGGACATGCTTCTTACACATCCGGGTTATGATGGAGATGGGGCCTGCGGGGAGGAGGGAGGGGGTGTTGCAACTGGATTGAATATCAGTGCTTTGTGTAATACCTTCTCCTAGCAAATGCTGAAGGGTTTAGCCATACAGGATAACAAAGTAAACAATATACCTGCAGGCCAGTTAACAGACATTTTCGGGGGGACTTACAGGGAAGAGGAAAATAGTGGATTTCACTTTCAGGAAACACATGTAAGAGATAAAAAATAGCAAGTGAACCGCAACAATGTCAGCCCTCCATATGATGAGTCAGTGAATGTTTGAAATTATAACAACCCCTTCACCAGGAAATATGTACTTACATCAAAGCCAGGCTGCCCTAAGTGGGGCTAAACAGTATTACCGGTCCGCAGTCAATCAACTGTTGCCTAGTGCGTGGATAATGCATCACTTCATATCAAAAGCCCTGCTAATGAGAACAGGATGATGTATACAATACCAAAACATGCATACAGATGTGTGGATGTAACATGTAGATGGGGATGTAATGGGGTGTCGAATTAAAGAGTGCAACATGCTGGAACATGTAGACTGAAGTGCAGGCTTCACTTTAAACATCTATTCTTTTCCCCTTAAAATAAACTGTTACACAGTACAGGAGGCCTGTGTTTGTGTGGGAGTGAATTTCAGCAAGAGGCTATTAGATGCACTTTTTTACTCTGCATGTGTGGAGAGCACAGGGAATACTGCAAATTCGTCCGCTTCGCCTCTGCAATAGGCCTAATTAATACATACTCAAGGGTTGATAACATTGTGGCTGAAAGTAGATCTCCTTAAGAGATACTTAATCCAGCTAAAGATTGCACTGCTCCCCTCTCCTCCATGGCATCCCAATCAAAGGTATTGGGTGGGTCTCTAGTGGACTCATTAGCAGACTGCTCAGCGGTGGGGGTCTCGGCTAAGGCGCAGCCTCCCCTCCTCCTGCTCTCCCCCACCCCCAAATGCACACACAAAAACCTCACCCTCCCTACATACACACAGCACTCGCTGACCTGAGCAATCAGAGATGCTAGTATTGTTATGACATTCATTAAGCATCACTGATGGAAACCCTACACATTATCATCAACACTGTGATTAATCACCACCTTATCCGCAAGCCACAAACCTCCCACTATCTGTGTGTGTGTGTGTGTGTGTGTGTGTGTGTGTGTGTGTGTGTGTGTGTGTGTGTGTGTGTGTGTGTGTGTGTGTGTGTGTGTGTGTGTAAAGTCTCTTATTACCAGGCTGGGGTCAGATATCAGGGACAGGAGTGATCAGTAGCTACTCAGTGAACATCATCCAGGCTAATGAATGTTCTGGGATTGCCTTTACGCAAGAGTTGCCACCTAAATGTATATCACAGCAACAAATAAAACACCTGATTTGACCACGGTATTGTAAGATGTTGTGTGCTACTTAACATACAATTTATCCATGGTAAATTCACAAAGAAATTAAAAAGAAATCAATGAAAACAATAAAATCTTTGAAAAAAAACTGTTACACAGGAATGAGAATAATTATGTCCAAAGAGCTAATTTATAAAGATGAACCAAACCTTACTACTTACTAATAGTATACTATAATATATGCATTTTGCCTTTGTCTAACAGTCTTGACCCATGTATGGAAAGCCATTGTGGTCACCATGTGGTCTTTATTTTTTATCAGGAATGATCTGTATATCTATCCTTGTACCTGATCTGAATTCATAATACAACAGGTTAGTAAGTGGGATCAGGTTAAAGAGTGCTGAGCCATGTTAATCCACTGCAACACAGGAGCATGCATCATGTCCACGCATTAATAAAAGGCAACTATGCTATCATTATAAGCACCATACGTGCCCAAGCTCCCCTTTCTAGCTCCTCTAATAGCTAACTGGTCAAGGGTGATTTATCTGATAAACTGCTTTTGTGTTCCACAAGCCTGAGAGATGGTTTAGTTTAGCCTAGTCTGCCATAATGTGCTTTTTAAATACAAAAACAAATGGTTGCCTAGGGAGGAGGAAAGATGTAGCTTGTATATTTGTGTTGGGTGGGGTGGGTTTAGGTCAAATTGTATCATCTTGTGCCTTTGGGGGAGACAGGAAAAGCCTGAGTTATAACTCTTCCATCACCTGCCTTCTGCCTCCCATGCATTACTCAGGATATAGCGCAAATTGCAGCGGCATCCATTAGTTCTTTTCAGGGTTAATATTGATGTAGATATCATTCCTATCTGCTGTGTCATTTATTTGAAATACTATGTGCGAGGAGTAGCTCCGGCAGTGAATCAAATCAATTGATAGAGCAGTTAGCCTTGCAGCCCGGGCTGCCTGGGAGCTGCCGAGCGAGCATGAAATATTATGGAGATTGTTCTTTAAAGTGATCTCTTCATCATCATTTGTCTGCAGCTTGGGCGATCCTATCCCCTACTGCTGCGTTCCTCTTGGGCACCAGCTGTCATAACTAAATCAGCCGGATAATGCAGTCGTGCGCACAGTTCTACTGCATGCCCCCCCCCACCCCACCAACACCAGCCTTCACCACCTCCCTCCTCTGCTCCCCTCACTGCTGCAGCCACACATGTCAAGGAGCATCCAAAGAGTCTCTCATCATCTCCACTGATGGCCTTCCTCTCTGGGGCCTGCTTGTTTATGTCACTTCCTATGTGCAGGGCTGCTAGTTCATGTCACCCTCTGTAGCACGGGAGGGCACGCCTGCTGTTTTACTTCATGTTTGGCTGCTCGTGATGGGCAGAGAGGTATCGCGGAGCTCAGTGACAGTCCTCCTGAATGTTATGATAGCCAGTTGAGCTGCCAGTCCACACCATGCTGTAAGTGAATTTGACGGAGACAGTTTTTATGGCGCTCTTCACAGTCTGTTGCATGCGGCTGGATGACTGTTTTTACTGCCCATAAATGGAGCGGCGTGCATATTTTCTGAGTCATTAGGAGGACAGTCAGGAGACATACTCAGAGGGAGATGCATGACACTTAGGTCAGGCTGTTTACCATTGTAAAAACCTCATCCGCGAGCCTCTCAGATTGATGTAAACTCTTACTTGGGGAACATTTCCATGTGTCAGTGAGAGATGAGATGAGAGGGCATCTTCAATGACAGGGCCCAAAGGATACCGGGCCTCAGAGGAAAAAGCTGCATTATTCAGTGCCAGGACATCCAGATCCAGGAGCCAGTCATGCCAACCTGATCAGTGCTTCATAGCCTACTGATATTACACTCAACAGACTCTGGGTATGGTGACAGTAAAGGCGTGCTATGCCTAACTCTGCAACTTTCCAAATGGATACCAACTAAATGCACACATGCAATTAATTCAATTTCAATTCAATTCAATTTTATTTATAGTATCAATTCATAACAAACGTTATCTCGAGACACTTTACAGATATTGTAGGTCTAGACCACACTCCAGAATTTACAAGGACCCAACAGTTCTAGTAGTTTCCTCCAGAGCAAGCAACAATGCGACAGTGGCGAGGAAAACTCCTTTAGGAAGAAACCTCGGACAGACCCAGGCTCTTGGTGGGCGGTGTCTGACGACCGTTGGGGTTAGAATGAAGAGTGGCAATAACAGTCACAAAAAATAATAGTTTGTAGTAGTTCTTTGTAGTAGTTCATGGCATAGCAGGGCACTGTGCGGCATTACAAGGCACAGCAGGACGTAGCAGGGCACAGCAGAGCGTAACAGGATGAACACGGCATTGCAAGACGTGTAGCGGGACCATGGCGACAGCTGCTACCATGATGATGATGATGGAGCCTCCCTGATCCAAGGAAACATTCTGGGGAAAAGAACATAAGGACTCCGGGAATGACTCCCAGAGCTAGGTTAGTAACAAGCATTTCTGGGACATGGATGCCCCCAAATGGAAAGATAGAAAGATAAAAGATGGAGGAGAGAGGAGCTCAGTGTGTCAAAGGAAGTCCCCAGCAGTCTAAACTATTACAGCATAACTAAGAGAGACAGGGTAAAGAGAGGAGCCAACCGGATCCCATCCTCTGTCTAGAGGAGATGGGAAGAGAGAGAGAGAGAGAGAGATATCCATCCCTTTGTCTAAAGGAGATGGGGAGAGAGATCCACCCCTCTGTCTAGAGGAGGTGGATGAGAGAGAGAGAGAGAGATATCCATCCCTTTGTCTAAAGGAGATGGGGAGAGAGAGATCCATCCCTCTTTCTAGAGGAGGTGGATGAGAGAGAGAGAGAGATATCCATCCCTTTGTCTAAAGGAGATGGGGGAGAGAGAGATCCATCCTCTGTCTAGAGGAGGTGGAAGAGAGAGAGAGAGAGAGAGAGAGAGAGAGAGAGAGAGAGAGACATAACCATCCCTCTGCTAGCCCTAACTATAAGCTTTATCAAAGAGGAAAGTCTTAAGCCTACTCTTAAATGTGGAGACGGTGTCTGCCTCCTGAACCCAAACTGGAACCTGGTTCCACAGGAGAGGAGCCTGATAACTGAACGCTCTGGCTCCCGTTCTACTTTTAGAGACTCTAGGAACCACAAGTAACCCTGCATTCTGGGAGCGTAGTGCTCTGGTGGGGTAGTAGGTACTATGAGCTCTTTAAGATAAGATGGTGCCTGACCATGAAGAGCTTTGTAGGTGAGAAGAAGGATTTTAAATTCTATTCTGGATTTTACAGGAAGCCAATGCAGAGAAGCTAAAACAGGAGAGATGTGATCTCTTTTCCTGGTTCCTGTCAGAACACGTGCTGCAGCATTCTGGATCAGCTGAAGAGTCTTTATGGATTTATTCGAGCAGCCTGATAATAAGGAATTGCAGTAATCAAGCCTAGAAGTAACAAATGCATGGACTAGTTTTTCTGCATCATTTTTAGACAGGATATTCCTGATTTTTGCAATATTACGTAGGTGAAAAAGGCGATCCTTGAAATTTGCTTTATGTGGGAATTAAAGGACAAATCCTGATCAAAGATAACTCCAAGATTCCTCACAGTGGTGCTGGAGGCCAGAGTGATGCCATCCAGAGTAACTATCTCTTTGGATAATGCGTCACGGAGGTGCTTGGGTCCCAGAGCAATAACTTCAGTTTTATCTGAGTTTAACATTAGAAAATTACAGCTCATCCAGGTTTTAATATCCTGAAGGCACATTTGAAGTTTAACTAACTGATTAGTTTCATCCGGCTTGATCGATAGATATAATTGAGTATCATCTGCATAACAATGAAAGTTTATGGCGTGTTTCCTGATAATATTGCCTAAAGGAAGCATATATAAAGTGAACAGGATTGGACCGAGCACAGATCCTTGTGGGACTCCATGACTAACTCTGGCGTGCACAGAGGATTCATCATTAACATGAACAAACTGAGATCGATCTGATAAATAAGACTTAAACCAGCTTAGAGCTGTCCCTTTAATGCCAATTAAATGTTCCAGTCTCTGTAATAAGATACTCTGATACTCTGATCTGATACTGTGATAAGAATTACTCTGAATCTTTTGCGGAACTGTAATAAATACAGTAGAATCACTCAAACAAAGACATATTCTTGATATCTTTAATTTAAAGACAATGCTGACATTTTGTTTCATGAGATCTGATCTGGATCCTCCACAATTACACATGCACAATTACACCACCACCCCAGACACAGCATGGATATTATTCTCTGACAAAATAGTATCAAGTCATACATTTATACTGATTATGTGTTGACAAAATAGGCATCTATATTGTTGAGACAATGATGTCAGACTACAGCATGTTACATTTATATTTTCTAAACAAGTCACTCTGGGCAGCCTGGCCGAGGCGGTGACATCTGCATGACTCTTAGTCAGAGGAACAATGAGGGCTCTTAGCAGAGAACAGAACCGCTATTTGTCACTGTACGCTGATAAAATTCATACAGGGGCATTGTATGGCTCTGAAAATGGATGTTAAATCCATTCATCAAAGCCAGATGGATTATGTGCTCTATGGGTTATGTGCCATTGCTTACTCTAGGAGACACAGAGGTTTAAAAGGCCATGGCGTGTGTGTGCATGTGAGCAAGTACATACATTTACACATGCACTTGTGTGTGTCAGTTCCCAATGAGTAATGATGACCACTGGCTCACCATATTGATCAAGAAAGCTCGAAAGAAGGGTGTGAGATAGATAGCTACACACCAAGAAGAACACCACAAGCATCCCTGCACAAAGTAGCTCAGTGCATGTAAAGTATAATTTAAACATTATTATTTTTTACATATTAAAATAATTAAAAGCAGCAAGAAAAAAGAAGTATGCAAGTGAGTAAAACAACAAGATGCTTAAGAATAAGAAATTAAGGAGGAAAAAATAATCAAGCAGGGTGCAAAGGATGCCAAGGTTAATAAAAATAATGGTTTAAAATACCACTGAGACCACCCATCTTAAAAATGTAAGCTATGCACTCACGCCACTGTAACATACCGTTGGCATATGTTATGCAGATGTAACCATCGCCAAAGACCTGCATTTTAGGACTAAAGCTGAATTTTTGGCTCCATCTCAGAGAGAAGCTGTGTGTTTACAGGAATCAGAAGGTGCAAAAATATTGCTTGCCAGCTTCCTGCTTGGTTAAAAGATTTGTGTTAATATATAATAATTTGGTTCTGGTGTATAAAACCAAAAAAGGAACGCTAATGCAGTATAAGTGAAAAGTACTGCATATATGTGTGATGCAGAATGGAAGTATGGTTATCCGTTTTCACATTTTTTATTGAAGAGAACTTTTCATTTCTACCAAATTATTGAACTGGCCTGAAAGAAAAATCTAGATATACTTTATGTAATATAGAGAACCAGTGTATTGGAAAATCACCAGGCTGCCACTCCAGATAGTGTTGGGATTGTAACTCACACCCAACACCAGCTGGATGTCATCCTCACCCAACTTCCTGGCGCTGATTGGACAGGTAGATGCAAAGAGTGTGTTGCTTCTCTGCGTAACTTTCCACAGATTCAGCAGAAAGTATTTAATAGTGCATTTTTTGTTTCACCAATCCAAACAATGTGTGTGCTCCATACCATCATACACATGGCTCTGCTTTGGCTTGGTAAAGTGGATTTCTCTCTCTTTCTTCCTGTGGTTAATAATTATACAGATATTGTTCTGGCACAGTGTGCAAGAGGGCTGCTAGATAGCTTTGGAGGTTCATCTAAAGTCAGACTCTGAAGTTTAATTTCAGCGTTGGACTTTAATATCCTATTACGTGGTCCAAGCGGTGCTCTGTTTTGTCTCTGTCGGCTGTGCAGTGCGGGGACATGCAGGGCTCTGGCAGCGGGGTAACAGCCAATGTAGGACAACCTCTCATGGCTCCCTGGGGGAAGATCTGTGCAAACTACACTACAAATTACACAGTGGGTTGCTCTGCACCCTGAGCCAGTATAAACAACAACACCATTTCCCCTCTTATACTATGAATCCAACTTAACTTATGTGACCCATGTCTGAGTCCACACCCATACTTTGTACACCTCCCAACCCCTTTTAATGACACACCTACGTAGTAGTGCTCAGCTCCGAGCTAGCTTCCTCTCTGCTCCCCCCTCAAACTGGCTTCATTCATGAAAACTCCTCCTCCCTACGCCCCACTGCTCTCAGTGTGTCACCATCTGCAGCTGTTTCATTTTAGGAACCAGGGACTCCAGAAGTTTGCCTCGCAGCCACCAGACTGCTCTAAGAGCCAATTGGAAACCACAGCCAATACTTGTCCAAAGTGCTCTGGCAAAGTTAAATATAGAGCCCCTCAGTTGTTGTAAGAGATTTAATACATTCCTCCTTCAAAGTTTGCATAATGCTCTCTGGTTTAAAGACCAAAGTCCCCATGCTTGTTATTTCCCAGGCCTATTTGTTGATCTCTTATTGCTAGAATATAGCATTTCAGTAATGGTCTGCTGCAAACCAGCTGATGTGTTTAATAAACTTTACTGTGCCTCAGTCTGGGAGCTACCTCCCACTTAGTTACACACATGGACGAAGGCAGTGAGCCATACCAGTGGAGAATGATTCATTAACACCATGAATTCAGCAATTAAACAGTTGTTATCTATAACTTAAAACCTATGATCAATAACCCATTAGTTATACCTTGGTATGTTTATCATTACATTATTTATTGCGTATTATAAGTTGAAAAAATAATGTTATACTTGAAAACACACTCTTTAATGAATCTGAATGAACATATGATTAAAGTGTATACATTACAAAGTATTACAGAAAACATTTAAAAAGGAACTAAGATACTGCATTGCTATTATCTATGGAGCTGCACCCTTCATAATTCTCTCTACACTTTTTATTAATTTAGCTAATATTATGTTATGGTAAGTGCATATAATATAGTGAACAGTCAGATTATAGCCTTTAATAACACGCTCATAATGTGCTTTTGTCTGTGCTGTCCTGTAATGCCTTACATATTAAGGACCTTTTTCAACAAAGTAACAAGTTGTGCAGTTTCCCTGCCAACCCATGTGATAAATGATAACCAGGATAATGTAGCAATGCCCACTGTTTTTTACCAACAAAGCAAAACTTTGGTAAAAACAATTCTGATTAGATCTTAAAACTACTGGTACATTTAATTAATCTCTTTTAAAAGTAAAAGAAATAATATAATTGACATGTAAATACAAATCCCTCCCTTTTTTTCTAGAATAAAATACTCCGCAATAGTGAATACTTTATCATATAAGTAGTGACAGACTTTTTGTTGTTGTTGAAAATATAACATTTTTTTCTTTTGTTTGTGTTGATGTTTGCATTGTGCATTCTTGGAACTCTGTAAGTAAATTTAGAGCCACTTAAAACCAGTATTAATTTCCGTGCATGCGTAAACATAAGCGCCCAATAAAGCTGATTCTGATTCTGAGCTGAAAGACACGTTCCGACCACATTACTGCACCTATGACCATTCCTGATCTGAGTCCTTCCACTTTTTTCTGCTCATCTAAAAATATGTATCAGCTTTTTCAGAAACTCTTCAAACCTACAACCAGGATGGCACATATTGTACATGCACATCCTCAGATATCAGTAATAGTTGTCAGACTGGCAGAGTCCTTCACCAATATGTCAACCAGCTGCGGGCCTAGGCCTGGCAGTGTGCTTTGCTTCAAACAGAGGGGGCTCTGTGTTGAAGTTCTGTGTCACGCCATCAGAATGTGTGGCAGCATGCTGTGGGTCCTGAGAAAAGGAGTCCAGAGCTCTGTATTATCAGCTGAGATGATAACAGGATGGAAAAATTGAGGCCTTCAGGAAAGACACGCAGGGATCCTTTCCAGACCTGGCCACTGTTCTCCTTTCACTGCCAATAACCCTCGACGCGGCTGGTGTTTAGAGAGTCTCTTGCCAGGATATTGGCTCAGAAAGTGGTCGGTGAATGCAGGTCAAAGCGGCTGTAACTGTTATTTTATCAAATGTATCAAATGGCAATTTGTAAACAATCTTACAATGTGAAAGGTATTGCTCATAGTGATGAACCTACAAAGATTTATCACCTGAATCTGCAGCTCCCCTCAGCTTTATAGCAAGATTTAGCTGATTGGTTGACAGCTGTCAATCCCAAAGATTTGGTTCAATATCACCGCTCTCATATTTCAGCAAATAAGCTTTTAAAAAACCACTGTACACTATGTGCTCAGCACCAAACAGCTAAAGAGCCATATATTATGATCAAGAGTCAGAGGAGACTAAAAACCGAGATAAAAGCGTGAATACTGGACTTAGGTGGCCAAAACATGACTCCAAATGAATAAATGAAAATGTTGCTCTGTAACTGCTGATGTAGCCTATATACACGCAGATAGATTACAACAAAGAAGAAACCTCATAATATGGCAAATCCATTTTGAAGACATGAAATTTAGTAGTAAGCAACGGTTTCAAATTGATACTTGAAAAGCATATGCATATATTATAGTATACATATATGCATTTTTTTCATTCAATGACAAAATTATGAAAAACATTTTAAGGCTTTTTTTAATCTAGTTTACATTTACATGTGTCATTCTTTATATTTTTAAAGAGGTTTTTTAAATAGTAGAGATTGGTTTGTGGAAAAAACTTTTTTCTCACATCAGCTCTTTTCCTGATTAAAAAAAACTTGACTTCTCACTGGGGGTCAAGCAGCTTGATGTGAACGTCAGTGAATTAATAGGATGTGTTCACTCACCACATGGAAAAACACCTCCATCCCGCTGACCCTCTTTATGTTGTGCGCACATGATGTTAGTTCCATACATAAACACATAGTGAGAGCGGCCATGTGAACACAAGGCTGTAATTAATACCATGTACAATTTCCCCTATCCTCCCCACCCCACCCCGACACACACCACACACACACACACACACACACACACACACACACACACACACACACACACACACACACACACACACACACACACATCCCCCAACCCCACATTAACTTGTGGAGACGAGCTGAACAAAACACCCCTCTGCTCGTCTCCTCTTCCCGTCTCGTCCTTCTCACAAGGAAAGAGTGCAGATGTGAGGAGGGTCAAATAAATAGCCATGATTCAGCCGCATTTCCACTTTAACATCCACTTAGCCTCAGGTTCCCTCTGCCAGCAGCCACCTGTTGCTCTTCTTTAAACACTGCCTGCTGAGGAGGAAGTCCTCTCATGTGGAACTGAGCCCCCCCACCTTTGATGCGCTCCCAGGAACTGTAATGGCTTAAATAAAATTGTACGGGGCCTCGGCAACGTCATTCAGGCCTTTTACATGCTTTCGAATTATGCAGACAGAAATGGAGAGGAAAAGGGGAGACAGAAAGGGGGCCCGAGAGAGATATGGAGAGATTCAGCCATGTGGCCAGATGCTAAGGCCATCACGTCTGTGTGTTAACAGAGAGAAAAGAGGGATCTACTGTACAGAGCTGGTTATAAAGTAGCGTGTATCTGTGTGAGGCAAATATGAAAAGAGAAAAGCACAACCTATTGACTTACGGGAGTTAAAAACCATAACCAAAATGCACATTTTAAATTAATTAATTAATTTTAAGAGCTGACATTATATTTTTGAATTTTGGAGAATGAGTATTTTGCGTGAAGCCACCACTCTGTGAATATGAATATGTTGTTAGATATACACATATAAATAGAAATACACTGGCTACGCTTCAGGCGATCGCCTCTCAAGCCACTTTGGGTCCTTGCATAATACACCAGCTTCAAGGTTATTTTTCATGTCAAGGTTTTTATAGATGCGCACTGACTTTGGGGAACTTTGCACCGGTAACTTTAATTACTGGAAATGCTCTTTTGATCAAACCTAATTAAAAACAGGCAATTACCAAAGTGAAATTAGCTAAATTTAAATGCACCCATTTACTTGATTAAGGTTAGATGATGAGAGTAAGATAAGTGAAGACCAATACTCGAGGAGATGAAAGCAATATGTCTAGACATTGGGTGTCAGGTAAAGAGCACACAGGCTCAGAGTTGGACTGTGACAAAAAAAGAGAAAAAAAGGACCCAGAGGTAAATAAATGAAGAGCGATGACCGTGTCACTTCCTACTGGTCGAGCTCGACTGGGTATCGTGTAAAGCTCAAAGCTTCGCCTTGGAGTGTCGTATGCTCCCATATGGGCCCCGCCACAGATGCGCGTGGCCTCTGGTTACAATGCAGAGAAATCCTGCCTGCTCAAACTCGACTCTATTACTGAGGCCGGAACAAAGATTGAAGGGTAACTACTACCTACCTGAAGTAAATGTAGAAGAGTTCACATTTATGGAGCTCAAATGTGTCAGAGAAGAGTTCTCTTATGTATGATGCAGGGCTGACAGGGCTAATTATGATCCCATTAGCAGCATTGGTGTCGCTTCTTCTTCGCAAACCTGGACAAAGCAGGTATTTTACCCTGTGTTCACATGTTAACCACTAGCTGGACAAAACAAGCACCCAGCAGGGAGAAAGCAGTCAGAGTGAGCCTATTATGTTACTCTGCAGAGCCTGGCTTGGCCAGGCTGCTGTGGATGTGTGTGTGGGCTACTGCTACCGCTAGCTGGGGAACAGTAAAGCATCTGTCACCCCTTTTAAATCCCTAAAGGAAAAAAAAATTAGGTCCAGAATTTCACCGGCCTTATTCACAGCAGATGTCATAAAAAAGTCCCAAGACATTCATTCAATCAAAAGCATTTAGCAAAGCAACTCTGGCTAAGCAATAATTAGCTCAAATTGACCTGTTTCTTCCTTTCTCTCCTTCCCTCTCTCTCTTTTCAGGCACTGATATGAATAATGAGGCAAGGGGTTAACAGCAGGTCACACAGAGCTCCCTATCTGCCATGTTATTTATTCAGGGGAATGAGAAATTGATCACATTATTGTGTTAAGAGGGACCTGATTCGTTATAATCAGCCCGGTATTGGCAGGCCAGGCCCGCGGGCCTCACTATTGCATTAGGAATGCTAAGGCAGCCGTAGGTCACCCTCGCTTATGCCATTTTACAACTTCACGTCACCTCCTTGACCTTTTGATGACCACTGACAAAGACAAAAGAAAAGCAATATATGACTGGTTGAACATAATGCATTTTCACTGCAGGAGGCGACAAATCAAGAGACGCAGAGACTCTCATGTCTCCCACAACTATCACAAATGTCTGCAGAAAAATAACTAACTTTGTGTGTGTGTGTGTGTGTGTGTGTGTGTGTGTGTGTGTGTGTGTGCATATGTTTGCGTGTGTGTGTGTGAACTAGTGTTGTGGTCTCCATCCTTAATTTTTGTTAAGCTGATAAGGTTGAATTTCTGAGCTTTATTTTGCTCATTGGGACCTCTAAAACGTGCACCAACTCATTACTTACACACACACACACACACACACACACACACACACACACACACACACACACACACACACACACACACACACACACACACACACACTAGTAGGACAAACACTAGTAGGCCATGACCTATAAGCTATATTTCTGTCAAAAAGATTGACATTTATAGGGAAGTCAGTGCCAAGATTAGCAGAAACTCAATCATTCAGCTATTAAAAGAAATTTAGTGGCCGGTTTGCAATGGTTTCTTTGACCGTTTGCTCTCTCAACGCAGCATTTTCCCAAATGAATGAAAAACTGTTTAAACGACCAGGTGCACTAACCTATTTCCCCCTGTGGTTACATCATGCCAGCTCATTTATCAAATGAGTCTGCTGCTCTGTTTGCACTAGGCCAGAACATATTGGTTAGTGCTTGTTGATTTAACTATAACACCTCAGCACATAAAAATGGCTTTGGATCCGAGTTTAATCTTCAACAAGACTGCATCGATTTTCATTTTATCAGCAACAAACAACCTGTTTATCAGATACTGTTGGTGAAGTTATCAATATAGGATAATGCAGAGGTGCTTAATCATTGAACCTAGCACAGTTATCACATTTCGGGTGCACTCTACACTGTCCTGGTCGACAGTGCCAATAAAGCTTTTTCAAAACAGATCAAGTGCATTCAAACAAATGAATTGCTGTATTTCTATGCATCAGTATCAATAACCACCAACCAAAGTTTGATTGATAAAGTAACTGGTGTTTAAATCTTAACGACTCAACTTTTACTTTTTACAGCTAGAGTAATGTTTGTAACTAATTACTCTTCATTGTACTAGAGTAAAGAATCCATTGGGTAAAAGGACTGTATAGACTTTAGCCTTCTCGGAAAGAGCCTTTTGTGAGTCACCATATTATTTTCCAGGGACCACATTGCAACGCAGGTTTTGTATTGTTCAAACATGTTGGGTTTAGTGTTGACCTACAGTGTTTTTAATTTATTAACTAAAACGCTTCTCTTTTACTTTAGCCACGGAAAAACTCCCTTACTTTGTTTAAAGTGTAATTAAAATGTAACCTAAGCAACACCACCCCTGCTTGAGTAAAATATTTCAGTAGGCTCTGCACCTCTGGAAAACACTCCTCACTCTCTCTGATGCCCACTTTCTCTCACCCCCAGATTGCTAAGGCTGTTTACAGTGAAAAACATCTGCATTGAAATTATTCCACTTCCTGAGGCTTGAATAAAATCAAGTCTCCACAAAACAACAACAGGAAGAGGGCCATTTTCACAATAGCTTTAAATATGTGCAAGAATTTGGTGATGCCTGTGAGCGGATGGATATGGTATCAGCATGGACTGGTGCAAAATAGCACCCAATATGCACATTAACAGACGCCGGGAAAATATCAATTTAATATCAACCCTTAAACAGAGTCTTTCCCCCCCACAAGCCTACAAGTTATGTTCATTTGTAACCTCTTAACAAATCCTAAAATACAATAAATACAATGAGTGCTTCAGCATATTAGCTGCCCCAACTCCACACTTTATCTGCACCACATTTTGACACTTATCCTTGAAATGCATGTAGACATTTTCATCAAATGTACTCCTAAAACACCCACACTTGTTGTCATATTTTTGTCTTTTAGCTTTTCTTTTGCCTTTCCTCATCTGTGAGTCTATTTCAGACATGGACAAAGCCCTAACTGGTCAATCATTAGCCAATAACAGCCTCTGGCTTACCTTAGGCACTTAGACACAGGTTGCTCCTTGGCTTTGCTCCCCTTTATGCACACTGAACCGTAGAGGAAAAGAAAACAAGTACAAATACTGTATTTCCCCTTTGCACTGCATTCTTTTTTTTACACAAAGGTGATTTAAAAAAAAAAAAAAGTAATTTTTGTTGAAAGTGACCTATGTACAGGAGAAAAAGAAGTTTGTTTATTGGCTGTAGGATATCATATTTGTTATAACTCATGGAAGGCCAAATCTAAGATAGCAAAGCAAAAACTTTCAATCACGCCCTCAGCAGTTTATAACAGGAAATGATATAAATAGCTGCCAAATACTCTGTAAAGGTGACAATTTTCCTTCTATACTTTATTTTGTCCTTCCCTCAACTTACTTTTTTCCCCAAATGAACCAAGTTTGCCTCAGGACAACAAGGCAGCAACACCGAAAAAGCTGCAGGTAGCGATGTAAACAACCCTCGTCACTCTTCATGCTGCTCGAAACTTGTTTAAAAATGTCTCAGCGTCACCCTGAAACGTTTACATAAGCAATTGTGCACTCAGAATTAATCTTACTGGCTTACAATTAAGACATTGAGGAATTTCCCTCGACACAAGATGAGGCTGGCAACCTCATTCTCTCCCCTAACAGTAGCCTTGAGAACGTGTGTGTACATAAACCTCCTGTGGTTACTCAAATGTTGTAAACTGTATAACTAAAGCTTAGGCCTCATTCATAAGCTGTTTACCTTGTCGATAAATCACAGCATCCTTCAAGCGACAAGAAGTGACAAGAGGCTTAGATGTAACCAGAGATCTGGATACTTTAAGTCAAAGACAACAAATATAAATTATCTGCTCAAATAATTCCATTAAAATCCAGGCTTGTGTTCGCACACATCGGAAAAGGCTGTGAAGTGTTGGGCATATAAATACAGATACATTTGTCACAGCACTGGCTGTAGTCAATGATATGTGTTGGCAGCAGAGAGCATGGGCCCATGTCAATCTTAAGGCATAGCTGAAATATAACCAAAAAAATAAAAAATAAAAACATCTAAAATGTCTTTCTTGTTTGTACACAAGACAGTATTAACAGTAGGAATTTTTTAAATTCTATTTATTTGTGAATCTTCAAAATCCCACCCATACAGTGGATAACATGAGCGAGGACACTGGTCCTGAGATATTATAAGACATCAGTGCAAACTGAACAAGCAACAAACCAAATCCACATCAACACACCTAAATACAACAAATTTAGATTAAATACAGAATACTAGAATTGTGTTAATAACATGTCAACTTTTGCCACAAATAAGCTACACACGCACACACGCACGCACACACACACGCACACACAAACAGAGTTATTTTCCTGAAGACATTTGTAATGGAAGGACATGAGAGAATCTGCGTCCCTTGATTTGTCACCTATTGCAGTAAAAATGCATGATGTTCAACCAGTCATATATTGCTTTTCTTTTATTTTTATAAAAGAATAGAAGAAAAAAAAGACACACACAAACACACACACACACACACACATACACACATACTAATATTGCTGCTTGTTGCATCTCAGCCTCTTATCTCTGTTTTGGGAAACACAAACCAGGGTCATTTGTTATTGTCATTTTCCATTATTGCAACTTAGAAAGTGATTTTCAGTCGTGTAGTGTGGAGCTCAAACAAAGGGTACTGAGAGGTCTAGTCCCAGACAAACTAAGATGTGTTTACAAGCTGGTGAAAAGGCCTAACAGGTTCTTAAGAGGGGTAACATTTCTTCTGCTCTGGGAGAGAACAGGCACATTCCTTGAGACGCTGCAGTCTGCTGGACACCACAGCGCCACATTCCTCATAGTTGAAAGTAAGTGTTCACTTAATACCCTCTTCAAAAGGATAGCATGGCAGACCTGCGCCACGCGTCACGCATGGAGGTGATGGATGAGCTAAAACATTTCAACTGGGTTTCATATTCTGACAAAGGATATATATACTAAAGTTGAATTTGATATACAATATATCTTTAGTCATGATTGTCAAGTGACTGGATGCATTATGCACCGCTAAATTAAGTGCATATGAAACTGTCAGTGACACAAATACACCCGTGTCCAATTATTGACGCACAACAGTATCATATCTCTGTGTGTATCCTTACGCCGTAGCTCAATTACGCCTCTAAGAAGAAACACTTGATGTGACAGAAACCACTGGTGTTGCGAGGGGGGTGTCGAAGGTCAATTTGTTTCCGAGCGTTTCTTCTGTCACCTTTGTAACCCCACATTGAGTCGATGATGCTTGACCCAACTCAACGCTGAAAGTCAGTCAAGTACGCAGTGCGGAAGAAACACACATGTAACCATTTTGTAAAAAGGAAGTCATTGCTTAGGTGAAAATCCTGCGAGAGATAACCAAAAAACTGCTTTGCTATTACTTTGCTGATGAACAGAGTTTTTCTGATTAGTTTTTGAAAATATACAAAAGTTAAAGGTTTCTAGGTGTGTGGATAAAATAATTCTCTTTTCAAGCACAAACACACAAACATACTGTACATGTGTGCCCTTTAACCATACCTGGATGAAAAACACACAGTCAAAATTGCATAAACCACCAAATACAGAACTTACTAACTTAATAGCGTTGCCCAATTATATTTTAAACCTAATGTAACACACTTACTTTTAACTTTTACAAAAGACACAGCGACAAAACTATTTATTGTCCAGGAGAAAGAACTCTGCAATGGTTTTAAATTATAACAAATTTATCTTAGTTTCTGTTAAACATACAAACATGTAAGCTATATACAACATAAAATTCATTAAAAAAACAAAACCACTTTAATTTCAATATCAATATTGGTTTAAAGACAGTTATACAGTTGTAATAATATTAATTAACAGTAGTGAAAATAAGTGGGGCAGCACAGCCAAACAGGGCAAAGGGGCAGTGGCCACTGCAACCACTATATTTTTGCATATGCAGTGCAAATACTGAAGCCTATAGTGCACTATATATGCAACATGTATCATTGTCAGTGTTATGTGTATCATTTTATATGTCTAAAATATGATGTAAAAATATTATTTGAAAACTATTAGGGTCCTGATGTTTTCTTCTTGTAATGAATATGCCATAATGGAAACTTGCCCTCCAAACTTCAGAAATTAACAACAAAAGCCACCATGCAGCAGGCCTGCCTCTGTTTGTATCTTACACCAGCAGTAATACTGTTTTCACCTGGTGTGAAGCCCACACCGAGTCTGGCAGGGCCAAGGCAGCGTTTGAGAAAAAAAAAGATACCCAGTCCCATTTACGACAGGCCAACCTAGTAAAAGCTGGAGTCAGTCTGCAAGTGAAGGGTGGAAAAAAGGAGTTTCTCAGGTTTAGAAAGCCCGGCTGAAAGCACTAAGTGAAGCCCCATCCTACTGAGAGCTGTGCCTCTGTAAATTACACTCACACTGCTCAATTCAGCCATAAAATATCTGATAACACACAACTGCTTGAAAATGTATCATTTAAATCTTGCCATAAAACACTCCATTTAAAGTGGAAGATCATAGTTTAGGATATAAAGAATATTTCAGGAAAAATACATTTATGTATTTATTTTGAATAATTACTTAATTTTAACAATCTGCATAAACAAGTTGAATTCCAGTAAGTGTTTCTCTTTAAATAGCTGTTACTGCAACATGTGGGATTACAGGAATTACTTAACAAGCAAAAGTGCTTACAAACACTCTTTCATTATGTATGATATCACTGAGAAAGTATGTAAGTGGAAACGACTAGTTTTACATTTTTGGTCATGGGACTCTGTGGCGGCACATGGCCCCTTTGTCAGAGCGGGATTATCAGGAGCGAGCGCTCACAAAAGGAAATGCTTGTGGAGCTACAGTAACAGAAGGATAAAATCAGCCGTGTGATGATTGGGGTGACACATTTGTTTGGCTGTAATGAAAATAAGCCCATTGATGGTGCATTCAGTCATAGGCCCGAGCCCCCCCTCCACCCTCTACTCCACATCCTGTCTCTTTATCCTTCATACAAGTGGCAGACAGATAGCGGCTCGGTGGATATTGCAGAAGCCAGTGGGTGAGAGAGGCTCAGATTGTGTGTGTGTGTGTGTGTGTTTGTGCAGACCTGTCAGCCTGTCATTTCACATATAATGCTGATGTGTATGACGGAGCTGTCTCTTCTGCTGCCGGCGACTAGTTAATCAATGTATGTTAATCTGCAGGCTTTAGGTACTTAGAAATACCACACAGAATTACACTAGTGACATAAAAAAGATACAGCAGAATCCAAGTGCAAAAGAAGGGATACACAGCCATATAAAATCTTAGGCCACCATATAAAGTGTGGGAGACATCACAATGAAGTAAAAGTTTAAATGACTCAGCAATCTAGAAGTTTTGGGGCCTCCTTACTGTCCATATCAATGTATTACTGAGCCATGGCAGAGGACCACAGTGCTGATTAAACATAAGGCCTGATGGTTAAACCCAGCCCACTTCAAGTGTTTGATCCTGGGATTGCGTCTATGACTCACCCCTCCGTGTGTCTTTCAGCCACTGGGCATTTGAACACACATAGACAACACACACGGTGTGAACATCCTTGCTGGAAACCTGCCTTCAGTGTACCACAGGGCAACTGTAAGACTTCACACTCACTGTATCCATCAGAAATCTGCTTGCCCCCCATCTGCTCCTCTAAAGCCCAGGGCTCAGACGTGCCACACACAGGATTCAGATCAGTGTTCAACATGCACATGCTCACACTGCCAAATGTCTCAGTAGATGCATGCAGCTGTTGTATGAGGACTACTGAAGTAGCTTAGAGAAGATGATAAAGAGAGCAGCAGGCCTTCAAACGCAGGATTTTGATCTGGTCAGGTGACGTATCATTGAGCCAGACACTGTGTGTTCTATGGTTAACACTGCACTCACACAGGCTTATATAATCAAGTACAACATTAGGAATGTTATTCAAACATATGTTACATGAATACAGTTTGTCTGCCCTGAAACTCTAAGCTGGTCCCCTTCCACTCATTTAAAATGACGGTTGAAAATTAGCCGACTGGCTGACACTGGCACATTTACGGAAACGCTGATTAATGTGTGTTGTCCTTTTTAAATAAAAATACAAATACAAATACAAATAAGAACGCTCGGATAATGTGTGCCTGAATGCCACTTCCTTTCCGCACGCACGCATAAACAGCTGTCCTGCAGTTGCTGCAGCACTGATTGTCTTTAGAAAATCTAGTTTACTGTGATCACCATGTGGGATTGAATATAAATTAAAATTTGAATAATCGTCCATGTATTCTCCAACCTGAACTTACCCCAAAGAAATTCAAATATTGTAGCTTTAGTTTTCAAGCATTTTGATAGGAATTTTATTAGATATTTTTCAAAGTAAAATGTTGTTATATTTTGAAATTAAATCAATGGATAATTTCTACACACTGAACCTGTGTGTTTAAGCAGAGGCCTCCAATGCCTATAGCCCTGTAGTAAGTAAAAAACACAGAACACAACAGCATTGACGAATGACCTACAGACTATTGGTATTTTTTTGACAGGTGACCTCTTGCAGTTGTGGGAACAATGACTGCCCTCTCCTAAACCACCACAGAAAGTAAGGTTGGCAAAAAAGGTGTTTTATACATCGTTACACCATGGTTTGCATCCTGTCTCCCACCAAAAGTCAAAGTTTGTTTCTGTTATGGGGATCCTTTCCTGGCAAGTACATGCAGTTTAGTTGTCTAAACATAACCAACACCGTAACCACATTTATCATGTAAGTAGAAAAAAAAACTGTTAGCATGAATCATCATCACACAGCAAAGGCCAGAAAAAGAAAATCGTGCAATGATGACTTAGCAGCACAAAGATTACTAAAATAAAATCAAACCAAATAAAACACAATCTCCTAAATATTTTCAAATGGCTTCTGTTTGTTTGAGCATCTCCAAACCAGCAGCCCCCACCTCTCCACCTCCAGAATGTCTGAGAGCGCTCTGACATTGTGTTGGTGGTATTAGGTGTTACACAGGGGCCCATTTCCCTCTCAGTTGTCTGAGTAGTACACACCCGCTGCGGCGGGGCTCCCCCTCAGCTCCAAGTGTGACAGTAATTTTACACAGTCGGGGCCCTTGGTCCCGGAGGTGGGCCATTAAAGTTCAGGTGAGGTTAATTACAGAGAATTGTTAAGCCTGCTGCTGTGCGCTGGACGGGTGGGAGGGATTCGACGCCTCCGATGCTGATTTCTGTGTGACATGGCTCCGCCGGCTCCACGGGTGTTCAGCAGCAGATTTACACACAACACCTACAAGCGCCAATCATTCACTGAAACAGTTCGAAAATAAACCCCACTACACAGCCACATGAAAAATACTACAGCTTGTTATTACGCTCAACATATAAATTACCACACACAACATGCAATTCTCCACATGAAATAGACATAACTTGACTGTAACTACCTTTAAATAACCAGCAGAATTTAAGAAACGTACTTTGCACACACAGAAATCTATCTCTAATTTCTACCAAGAGGTTATATTAACCCTGAGGCAAGCCAAAAGCAGGAACTGGAAAACAAGCAGGAAAAGAGTGACTTAAAGATGCAGTCTGCTGTGTTTGAGTAAGGATGAGATTATATTGGATTAAAGGGGATTTTTGCAATGCAAATGAATGCAACTCAAATCAATAAGGCCTGTTCTACTCAATATACAAACTAATTAAGAGGTAATACAATCAAACCAGAATAAAATAGATTGTGCAGCTTCCTCAGAAAGAAATCCAATCAAACCTTTTTATGTGAAAAGATAAAATCTAAAGCGATCTTTCTTTGTACAAATAATGACCTCGGCTTTGTGTCCATTTAATAAGGAAAACTTGTCTTAAGAGGTTACACTCAATGTGCATATTCTAATCAATATGAATTACATAGGGTTTTATCTATGTTATCTGGTCCAGACTGCTAAGCTAATTAATGTTTTATCGAGTGTTTTAACTCAATTATTTCACAAAGTCAAAGAGGTTCAACACAATTTTCTATGAGCAGCCGGAACATATTCAGTGGAGGGGAGGTAGTCTTTAAAAGAGTCACAACCACTACAAGACATGAACTAAACTTAGAAATGTATTCACTTTAAATATTTAGATTAAACAAGACAAAAGGTAATGAAAGAATCAGTGTGGTGGACTATTTTGTTTGTTTGTAGAGCACAATGCCTCTCTGATTCAGTATTACATTTTGCGTTGTGTCTGCCGGGTATCATTACTAAAGTTTGGAGAGTCCCCCCTCCTCTTGCGCTTCATTCCAGCTGATTGCTCATTTTCTAATGCTAATGGTGCTAGGCTGGGGCTAGGGTTTCTCCCTGTCAGCTGGCCACTGGGGCTGTGGGACGGATCTAATGGGCTCTGACAGGAGGGAACTGATCTCATTCAAAGGGGATTTGATATGTGGCATGAATGTGGTGACCCTCAATAGACATATTAATGACCGTTATCATTCACAGACTTTGTGCCATTCATAAAGCCCCTTTTCTGTTGGATGCACCAGTGCTGCGCCAAATGCCATGACTTATGGATGAGCTGGCCATATATTGTTTTCACTGCCTTTTAGGTAACACGTCAAAGTGACTCAGAGCTCTGCTCCGGTGGCAGAGGCGGTGGCTGGTCGAACAGTTTGAGCAGCATAGCGCAGTAAATAATAACATGGTGGGTGTTGTTTACAATTTAATTACGACCACACGCTGGCGGAGAAAAAGACAAAAGCCTACAGTCACAGGAGACATCAGTATGGAGTCACTCAGTCAATATTTAGCTTCCCCCCCGACTGCTACTTATGACTGAGGCTTCTCTTCATGCATTTAAAGTATTGTTTGTGCTCATTTGTTATTATTACTGCCTTTTACACCAAGGTAAGCAAACGTAAGAAAAGCAGAAAAATTGTAAGAGAATCAAGGCGAGATTTAAATGACTGCAAACCTGGCGGTAAGATGTTTTTTTGATAAACAACATAGGATTTAGCAGCAAAATGATCAATACAGGAAAAGGCATTATTGATAGAGTACAGTTTATAAAATAAATCATTGTATAAATCATTTTTGAATGATATCCACCAGAATACTTTGTGTGCTTTCCCATCACTATCCAACAAGGTTCATAAAGCACTGAAAAATGTGACTAGGCGAAAAGGAAAAAAATAAAGCTACAATCAACATGTGGACGCTTTTGAATAAACAAGTCTTAAAAAGGCACAGTGCTGCTTGTGCACAAAATGGAGCAGCCACAATTAAATGTCTTGGGCAGGATGTTCATCAGAGTGTGGTTTTCCTAAAAAAAAAATCCCAAACAAATCTAGCCGGTCTATAAATGGGAGAAACAGCCAGAAAAGTCATATTCAGCCATATGTGCATCTGGTGAGAAGTGAAGAGGAGCGATTCTTCGTTACACAAGGGCAACTGCTGCAAACACACGTGGCAGAGTGGCTGCAACTTGAGCTATTCCTCTTGGTACCTGGCTAAGATATCTGTCAGAAATCCATGAACCCTTCAAAAGAACAACAAACACATGATGCAGCATTCAAAGGTTCACGCATCCTGTATTAATCAACAATCGGAGAAAATATATTCATCATCATGTCACATGAACATATTTCATTTTTTGGCAAAAGGAAACAAACAAAATTAAAGTCTGCTTTGAAATCAAACAGATGTGCGTGTATTTCTGAATTAAGTACATTTGTACCATAAAAACACTATTACAAATGTATCATCAAACTCCGATTTTAGGCTTACTATGATTAATTATGAGCATATTCCACATGTTTTCCATTTCCCCATTTTCCGTGCATGCTCTATTAGCAGAGCTGAGGTGCAGATACGAGCGCAGCAGAAGCAGCAGTAGCAGCTTGGGAGGTGCTGGGAAGTGTTTCTTGACAGCTGCACAGGAAGTTACATCCCTCCACACATTGAGGTGTCACCAGCAGTATTTTAACAATTTTAATCTCAGATTCCTGCCATGTGTCAACTTCAAAATCAAGTTCCGCTCCTGCATCCCTGCTGCCTCCTAATAACAATCTGTGTACTGCCGCGAGATGCCACAAAGGCGCCTGGCGCCTTGCTATGTTCTGCATGAAGCATGTCTCAAAGTAAGATGCGATGTTAGATTTACTAAAAAATGATTTAAAGTGCAGGGTATGAAACACATGGCTGATACTTAATCCGATGCTTGCCATTAGGGATGAATGAAATATGCTTGATACAGTAATAATAGCAATAATTATGCTACTCTATACTTCTACTCTGCTACAATTCAATGAAAACGTCATTACTCCAAATCAAACATGCATGTGAACATCTTATGAAATAATGATGCATTGCTATAGCTTAAACTACAAAGCAAAGTAGTCAAAATTAGCTCCACCTCAAGCCACTACAATATGTAAATATTATTTATCAATTCACATATCAATAACTGCTGATAATCCAAAAATATACTATAGACAATTATATAATGCTAACGCAGTACTAATACATTTGACATTCACCTTATGCAGTACTTACAAGTAACATTTTTGAATGTAAGATATTTACTAGTAACAGAGTATTCTTACATTTTGTCATTCAACCTTTACCTAAGTAAAGGATGTGAGTACTTCTTCGACCAATGATAATTGTTAACAAGTATTTTAGGAATAGAGGGAATTTTTCAAGGTAAGACAGAAAGAAATAGGCCAACCAAAGTGCCGGTGATGAACAGGTATGTGTATTGTGATTCACACTGAGCATATAATGCACAACAATCACTGATTAAACATCCTAAAGCAGATGTAACAAAAGAGCCAAGTGAGCACCAACAACATTACCAAAGTGCTGTTCTTCACCCCGAGGCCGAGGCAGCAGGACATTTATGCCTGGCTTCCTCCATAGCCTGGAAAATCCTCCCCACATTACTACCATTGTGAGAGCTACTTTGCTTTCACAGTCCAAAGATCAAAACAGCAGCCATGTTTCCAAGGAACAAATGTCTTACCAGCTGGGCTGGTGTGAACACAGATATAATGCTGACAGGAAGCCGAGGCAGTCACTTGTAGAGCCAATTATGGGCAGAGCTGTGGGGGAAGGTTTACAAACACCGCTTTTCTTGTGTCGCGCTACTCTGGGGTATATGATTAACTTCCTCGCCAAAAGTACCCAGGCAGCCCGGAGTCTGCCCTCTTTGTAGGTGGCAAAGCTGGTGAGTCGTGGCACAGCCCAGCCGACACCAGACTACCGAGCAAAACAAATAGTGGGCTGCTGACGAAAGTTTTTTGTTGTTGTTGTTTTTATTGGTGACTGTACTTCCACATTCTTTGGCTTTTAGTGGTTCTTCTTTAGGACATGTTTAACAGTTTGGCTGAGTTTTACAGTGTTGCTATCACTGGGAGAATGCAGGTTATAGGTCTCTCCTGAAGCCACAGAGGCTCTGCGTTCTCCATTGGAGTCAGGAGGAATTCAAATTGACCCATCCGAAGAAAATACCTTTGCTTTCAGAAGACTAATTACAGGCCTTTCCCATGAATGGAGGTTGAAGGAGCAACTTAATTAAGCAGTCTCTAGATTACCCCGCATTATTATGCTGCTGCATTCCCTCAACCAAATTCATTTTCTGGAGGATCACAGGATTTCTTTTTAACAGTTGTATTAAAAATAAAATTGAAAAAAAAAGTAATCCCCTGGTATTCAATCTTGTTTGAATCAAAATAGAAAGAGTTGACGGTAAGTGCTTCCTCCCATGTGCCATTGTCATGGTGGCAGAGCAGGGTTACCAGCAAACAACGGCCTTTTAACTATCCGTGGTTTAGCAGCCCTCCTTCACTGTCAAATTTGAAAAAGTTCCATTCCCCACATCTGCCCCATTTGTGCGACCTTTTCTTATTCGGACTTGTTCAAGAGATCCTCTTCTTCTTAAAGGTAATTTCATTCAACTGGGCAACAAATAGAAGTGAATATAACTGTCCCCAATCTTTCCCTTGCAGAATTCATGCTTGAGTTGCCTCAAATAAAGAAGGTCCCTGCCAGCTAGAAGAAGGAGCTCACAATCAGCTCTATAGGGGCAGCTCTATAGAAAAGAATCCCTGTATCATACAGTCCTCCTTTACAACTCTACATTTCCATTTAATGACACCCTACATATTAACCCTGGTCAGCATCCAATTACACAGAATAAGTGAATTATCTGTGCCAGCATGCAATTTGAAAATGTTTTTCATGCAATGCGGGGACAAGGGGGAGCTGAGGGGGCCTTTTTTTTCATCAATTCAGTGTTCATTAAAGTATGAGCTTGTGAGTTATTTTGAATCCATTAATTCTAAATACAGGTAATTCCCAGCCCCTTTTTACACAGGACCACCGAGATTCCCTGTCATGGAGTATTATAGGGTGTAGAATGACACCAACACAACTGATTTGATGAGCTTTCTTCCCCAGGCCTGCGCTCAACCAAACAAACTGGCCGGGCAACCAGCAGCGCTCCATTCATATTTAATTACAGCCCGCAGATATCGTTCGCGGGTATTGTTACACATGGCAAACATGGAGGAAAGAACTGCTATAAAATTTGAAAATATAGTGAGAATGTTATTTCTAAATGTGGTGAACTTGATATAATTTTATATTCAGGACAAACTTTGGATTATTTTATCCAAATCACATAAATAGAGAGTCATTGAGGGCAGCACCCAAGTCACGTATAATGGCATGTAAATAACACCAGGTGGTGAATATTAAGTATCAAACGTAGGACACAGCAGTCTGTGTCACATGACCCACCTCTGTGGGTGTAAAGTCACTGCTGGCCTCCCAGGCGACAAGCTTGTCTGTGTCTGTGTGTGTGTGTGTGTGAGTGTGTGTGTGTGTGAGTGTGTGTGTTGGTTGTAGCAACCAACGCAGTAATTTAGATTAATATAGTGCATTTCATGAAATCCAAGGGCTTTACACAACTACAGGGGGACAAGGTCAAATAAAATAGGAGGCCAACACATACACCGACTAAAAGGAATAAAATGTCCGTGCTAAATGGAAGGGAGGCGTAATTGAATGTCAGCTACTGACGTGTAACCACATCGCGCAAGCCAAAGTTCTTTTTTAAATGAAAAACACATATTACATACCTGAGGGCCAATTCGGGGATATTTTTGAATGAGTTACAATCCCATAATTGTCTCCATCTGTTGATAGCCAGATTGAGCGTGACTTGCATTATCGCCCGTCGTCTTTCAATTTTCCTTTTAGCTTTCAGGTGTTCTTTGTTCAATTTCTTTATTTTCTATGATGGCCCTGCCCCAGTATCAGCCATAGCTACGTCAGATAACTTTTAAAATAAAATTTAAATACAAGTAGGCCTATATTAAGAAATCTCCTGATACCCTTTACCTGGCTGCATACCATAACAGAGGCTTTTTCGGTATTCACCCAAAATCTGTGAACCTTCCGAATGTGTGCTCTGTAGCGCCGTCTACCTGCTGTAATTCATTCTGTGACTGCGTTGGAAAAAAAATGGACCAGGGAAGAGTTATTTATAAAAACTATATAAAAATCACATGCTTTAAAATTTTAGTCTATGATCATCAGATGGAACATTGCATGCATTGATTCAGAAAATTTATTTAACCTAAAGTTAAAAAAATAGTCACTTTAAGTTTAGAAAAAGATCAGGGTCGAGGTTAAAATCAGCACATCTCTTAAGTTACCTTATTTGTGGATAGGCATGTGATGCAGAACGTGACGTAGTTCCTGTTTGATCCGTAAAGTTACCTCAATGTACCTCAGAGTCTTGTGTTTGTTTGAAACACACTTCTATAACGCGCTCTTATAGAACTTGTGGGAGCGTTTCTTCAGGGTAAGATAGTCTCAATACATCACCAGTCTAATGTTTGTATTCTTGATCCTCCATGTGTGTGATAGACTGTCATGAAGAGTCAATATCTTTGAAATGAGACACTCACACACACTACCTTACCTTGTGCTTCATAGTACATGTACAGTAGGACAGGTTCATTTTCAACTGAGAGCTATGACATGGATAAGAAAGTAATGATAGACACGTACAGACACGTATACACACACAACACATTTCACACGCACGCACACACACACACACACACACACACACACACACACAGAGTGAACCATCGTCTCTTGGCGCCTGTCACTCAGCAGGGTCCGGGAATATGCACCAGGGCCATCGACAGGCGTCTGTGTCAATGCCTGACAAACCTCAAGGCACCAGGCTGTAATTGGAACGAGTGGCCTAATCCTCAGATCAAGACAGACTCATTGACAACCTAAGCGGGCAGCAATCCCGGCAGCGCCTTATTAGTGGAGCTTGCCTTTTTTTGCTGGGAGCACTGATGTCATCACAGCCAGCCAAAAGACGCTTCCTTGGCCAGTCAAGGCATTTTTCACAAAAACGCACAATAACAGTGGTTTTGGCATAACTGACATGTTATATGGGGTGTTGTGCTGTATTTTTTTTTTTTTTACAGAATAGGATTAGGGCCAATGGTCAAAATTCTGACTTTAATCATAGAAATCTGACTTTATTCTCTGAATTCTGACTTTAATCTCAGAATTCTAAGAATGAAGTCAGAACTCAAATAAAATGTTCACCAGTGGCCCTAATTCTCTTCTGTAATTTAAAAAAAACTTTAACATTAAAGGAAAAGTGTTTTCATGTTTTTCCTACACACATTCACATAGTACTTTTTTCTGCTAGTTCAAATATATCTATAAAACTCACACGTTTGTGGTCATTTCATTTTACATTAATCACATGCATTACTCCTGTCTCAGTAAAATTACTGAGTCTGTTATGAGGTCAATTATGAAAAGTAGAAATATACAATGCAATTACACTGTCTGGCTGGACACCACATCATAATAAATGGTTGGGCTGCAGGTGTTTTGTCAGTAGTTATAGTTGCTTTGGTTTGACTATTAATTAGTTAAGAAAGAGAATAGAAATTTCTATGACATCTTAGCTAAATGTTGTAGATTTATGCATAGTTATGATAATGATGTATATTCTTCCTCATCAACTAGGCTAATGCTCACTCTTCTGGCTTGCCTGCTATCAAATTTATTTTTTAATATCAACAGTGTCTGTGGAGTGTTTCAACTTTTGAGATTTGATTGGTTGTACAATTCCTAACCAATGTGTGTATTGCACAACCCCATATACACTAGCATAGAAAAGTGAAACATCAGTGATGGAAGATTACCCCACCCAGTCAAGCCTCCTGACTGTAGACAGTGCAGTACATGTTAGGAATCACTCAGACTAACAGCTTGCATTGCTTTGAGCAGACAGCTAGCAGATAGGCTCTTGCACCCCTTCAGTCTCTGTAGAAATAGCCACAGTGCTCTCTTGAAATTGCCCTTTGTCCCTCTCTCTCACCTCCCAGACTGGTAATCTGCTCTCTGATGGAGGGGAGCATGTAACAGAGGTCGGCTCTGACACCTTCTTGGCAGAGCCACAGAGCCTGGCTCCCAATCCCCTTTACAAAAGCCAAGATGCCCTAAAACCTCCAACAAAGTGTGTGGGTTTGTAGCCCCTTCTGACTGCCTGAGATCTCCTGTCAATGAGCGTATCACAGGGTTTGACATGAACAGAGACATACAGTAAGTACAGTCAAGACACAACACGTTTTAGATCTAATATCTTAGATAAGGTGTCCCAACTGTATGAACGCATCCCTAACAGACCAGCAGAAGGAAAAGCAAGTGGAACGCACATGTAGAGATTTTTTACCTACATGTAATTATTATGTTTCAAATCATAATATGCTGCCAAGGCTAAAATGGCCATATGATATCGCAATTAGTTGCTGCAACCCCTTTCAAGGAACACAAAGTGTACTTTTCTCTCAATGTGCTAAGTAGTACTTGGCAAAACCTGAGAGCCATCAACCTCAGGCAGAGCATGACATGAGTGTTTCTGTGTATGTATGTGTCTGTGTGTGTGTGTGTGTGTGTGTGTGTGTGTGTGTGTGTGTGTGTGTAGTTCCTGGCTTTTGTAAAGGCACCAGGAAGCTCGAGCCGTCCACCCAGGCATGCCTGTGCAGTGTAACCAAGGCTGACTGGCTGACCTCAGACTGTGTGGGCCCTTCAGCAGAAGATGAAGGAGCTTTTTCATTGACACAGGAACAGGAGGTATCGCCTTCCCTTAGCAGCAGCACTCATTCATGCCAGACACAATGCGTTATTATTGGTTTTGAATTGAAATGTTAATTTCGGGAACTGGGCAACTGGGCCTGAGAGCTTGCCCTGCTCATTTCTCATTTTTCACTTGGCTGAGGTGGTCTGTTTTGGTGTGGAGTGTTAACCCCCACCTCTCCTTGTATTACAGCAACTTGGTTCAGCTATGTAAGGACTGGACATAAGTGTGACTCGGACTCGAGTCGAGTCCAATTCTGATGAATGTTATTCCCCTCCCTGCGTAACCTATAACCTCCCTATGTAACACTTGATACGAAATGTATCTGCTGCGCGCGGCCACACGTGAGAGAGGACAACAAACATGTCGACCACACCGGAAAGCTGCTATGCCATTCATCGTAACCTTTGGCATTAAAAACGTTATACAACAAGACAAACAACAAAATAAGTGCTGAATGCAAAATATGTGTACTCTATCTCAAAGACATGGAACTTGACTTGGATTCTAGCTCAGAGACTTGTGAGCATCTCTGGCTCCATCATACAAAAGCTAAAAGGTTAGTGGTAAGAGTGGGAGATACAGGTCCATACCTAGGGAGCAGTCACTATTGATCCTGAGGCCAGGGAGGAAAAAGCAGCTCTTTCAGGGCTGGTGGTGTGAGGTAGGCAGGTCAGCACTCTGCTGTGCAGCCTCACAGAAATGAGTGCATCAGCAGGCCCGGCAGATCTATATGACGGGAATTAAACAACATAATCAAATTGTTTGCGCAACCATTTAGCATCTCATTCCCTCACTGCCCTGGGCCAGACTGACCACTGGAGACTGGCCATCCACAGCAGTAACAAAGTAGGGCAATAACTAACAGCGATTAAAGGAATATTGATGGCCTGTGACACACAGCATCCTGAAAAATGCTATTTGCTCAAATAGCTGCAATAATTAAGTATATGAGGGTCGGTCAATTTTATCTGCTGCTTTTATTTGGATCGATTATTTAGTAAACTGGCCAAGCCTCAGAGAGCATTATTGCTGAGTGGGGTGTTGATTTCATAGCGCAAGTGCTTCAGCCAAGTCACACAGTAGCAGCTCACATTGGAAACACAGTGGAAGTGTTTCCAATATTACTTATATGGAGAAGGAGGAAAGAAAACAAAATTGCACCACTATCTCTGTAAAACATTTTCTTTTCATATGAGCTGGAATTTTACACTGACACTTATTGACATATTGACATGGCTCAGTGCTATTTTAGCCTTGAAAAATCACTTCATTCTGTTCTTGATAGCTGAAACATGTTCTTACTTTTCCCAGATATGAAAACAAGCCTATATGCCTGGTGTAAGATATTCTCACCACTGATTGATAAAAATTTTGGCTGCGTGAAAACCTTGGCTGCAGTTAATGTGATGCCATGGTTAAAAATAAACTAGGCCATTTAGAGGCTTCTTTCCCACTTGATTGATTAAACATTAACCTGCTGGATCTGGGATATCTCTTATTAATCACAGGTGGCACAAACTTAACTGAGCATGAGGATGGCATTTACAAAAAGGCACTGAAAGCACACACACACACACACACACACACACACACACTTGCATGCACGTGCATGAAATCATGTAATCATAACATATGCCATTTAGTGGATGCTTTAATCTGATGAGTGATGCAGATTTAGCGCTGGTGGACCCACTGGGATTTAAACATCTAACTCTGGTGGTGCAATTGAGTTATACACCCAGACACACACATGCACACACATTTCCATATCAAGCCGCACATTGTGGGAATTGCCATGACCTAATGCATTTCTTATCTAACATTTGATTACACATTTCACAGAGGAAACCATTTTCCTCTCGCCCACAACGAGATGTCCGATGAGAAAACCAACCTTGACTGAAGAAGTGAGGAGTATTTAAATCAGTGGGTGGCAGGACTGTGATTTTAACCTGTTAGATACACTGTACAGCAGCCCAAAATCCCATAAAAGACTACAAAGCAAAATCTTTATCAGACCTTCCTCATTTTCCCACAGTAAGTGCCCGTGAGTAGAGGAACCTGTCACACTATAATAACATCACTGAATATTCAGCCACTGTAGCAGGCCATTGCTTTGATCTAGTACTGATGTGGGTGACCGGTATCCACAACTACAACAGTTTTCAATCTGAGTCTGACAGAGCACACATAGCTACGTTTTTCTTGCTGTAACCACGGGTGACTTTTGTGTGCCCAAGGAGGCTTTTATGAGAAAATTGACAAAAGTAAATATCCTTTCAGCTTTTTCCCTGATGAATAATGTACGCACAGGCTGATGGACCGCTTAAAAAAAAATTCCAACAGCTTCAGGGTTGTCCCTGCACATCAGCTGTCATCGTGTGATGTGGGTGGCGGTCCTGGTGCGGGGGCTTACGGCAGCACACAGGTGCCCTTTTCACTCCCAGGCCGAAAATGACAAATTCAATAAACTCAAGACCTCTCTCCGAAGCACCTATGGAATCAAACACACCTGACAAGCGGCTGAAGGGCTTCTTCCTAGTCACTCTGACACCCCATCCTAACGCTCAATATCAATATCTCTGCGGCCGTGGAATATCTTTCCATCTCACTAGTATGCTTTGACACTGTGAGAAAGAATACGAATATGTGTCAGAGGTTGTGGGACTCGAGGTAAGATTGCGATGAGGAAATTGAATCTGTGAGATGACATTAACAGAGAGTGTCCCCAACTCTGTGTGTGTTTCAGCCCCAGAGCAGACAGACTTGGCTAGGGTTACCAACCGTAATTCTGATGGTGAAAGGGCCACAATCAGCCTACTTAATCTTGAAGCTGTTCTTTAAAACCAAAGAAACACGATCTGTCTCCATTCTACTGTACAAAACAAGGAAACGTGATTCATCTTAAAATGGAAATGCACATTAAATTAAATTTGCCTTTTGGGGCAATGAGGACAACCCTTGACTGCAGGGTTTTCTGTGATTACAAAAAAGGCGCTTGTAGTCTGACAAAAGACCCAGTCTCATAAACCTTTCTCGACCTGAAAGAACAAACCCTAGACATCAAATTTTAAAGAATTAGCATCACAATGGGCTAAATGTCCCCCTTGTAGTAAAAGCCCAGTAAAACGGGCTTGCAATTTCAGTGGTGATGATAAACTGGAAGCTGCAGAAAGCGGGAGCACTGTGCGTGAGACAAACCCTTACTGTATGTTCATTAGCATCCCTGAAGGTTCCCATCTGACGATGAGGGATACAGAGCACTGTGGTCGTCCTGCAAGTGTTAGTGCCTTATTAAAGAATAGGCCAGGGAGCTTCAAGTTTGGTGAGTCTGGTCCACCAGGAGCTCACATTAGGGCTCCCACCTGTTTGTCTGGGTACTCATTTGACACAATAGGTCATGAAATGCAATATGGGCCTGTGCCTCTCTTTCTCACCACTCAAAGCGAAGAAGCGGATGAACTACAAGATAAATGACGTTGACATTTGGATAGTCTCCAGATTGCTGTGCCATAAAAATAAACCATGCAAAGACAATCTCAAAAGACCAAAGCACAACTTCAATGGAGAGCAAACAGGAGCAGAATGAAGAAAAGAAAAAAAACTGTCTGGTTTTAAGCGGGATGGATATTCCCTAGAAGACTTTGATTGCTCATCTGTGATGACTGTGAGAGTGTACAGGCCTGAAACAAAAATCCTGCTCCATGTTTGTACTTACAATCTGGAGGTCTTGTCTTCCAACCAGCTGTGTACACGCTGCAGACAGGCTCCGTTTTCCACAGGAAGCACAACGAGAGCCGCAGGAAGACTAAACCAGCATGAAATGGCTGGAGGAAAATGACAAAGCAAATTAGAGGCTTATACAAAATAAATAATCACTTTGTTATACAATAAAATACAAACACAGACCATCTTAGGGGAATTAAAGGCAGTACAAAACTGCCAAACAAATATCAGTGAGAACCATTACATATTCACACTTTAGGGCTTTACCTTACAGTATGATTTAGACGGATATTTTTCAACATTAACACACCAGAGAAGTGTGTTTATGCAGGACCTAGGCCTCTGAGCAGGTATATCACCTGAGTGTGATTGACAGAGTGGGCAGGTGTGACAGAGTGTCCGGGGAAAGTGAACCACAGCCGGCTACATGAGGCTCACCATTTGTTCTTTGCGGGTCTTTGATCTCCCAGCGGTGGGCCAGAACCTCAGTGGGGAGTCCAGGCCGGGCCCCAGGCTACGGTTTGTATCGACTCAGGAGGGCTGACAGCAGAAGGCAGAAGATGAGGGGCGGGGAGGGGGGCCCCATCTTCCCGAGATCGCCTCCGTGCACCCTCATCTCAACCTGACCTGCACACCGGGGGCACAGGACAGTGGAGGGTAGAAACAAGAGACGTTAGACAGATTTTACTCCTGAATTAAATCCCCCCCGATGCTGCTTGTTAATGAGTCAAAAAGCATTGTTATACTTTTTTTCTTGTTGCCTTTTCTCCTGACATACTAGAAGGAAAACACACACACACACACACACTCAAATTTTGCTTCTCAAGCCATTTAGTTTAGTTATAGTTCCCAGTTGTTTATTTCATGGATGGCATGTACTATCAAAATTTTCAAAATTTTCAAATTTAAAATACCCAACTCATAAAAAACATTTAGACAACACAATAATAAGTACAACATAACTTATCAAAGTTAAGTTACTAGAAACAAATGATCTTATTTTTGCAGTGTGGCAGCTGTGCATACAGCCCTTACTTAGGAAGGCCAAGCCTTTAATGAACCTTCAAGTGTACAGTAAGTGGACGGGAGTGGCTTACAGCTAAAGGGAGTAATGTTTCTTTGCTGATGGTTCCCATCCTCTCCAGACACTGCAACAAAATGCCATCAAGCCATTTAGTGCAGACTGGAAAAAATAACCAACACTAAAATAAAAACACATTAGATAAAATGTCAAGAATAAATCAAAATAGCCTAGGCAGGAGTGTGTTTGTTTGAAGCTTGCATGCAGTGCGTGTTCATCTCTCCTATGAGTGTGTTAATAATTTGGAGTGTACATAATCTCTGCACCTCAAAAGCACATTGTCAGCGTAGCTGCAGATCCGTGGATGAGACTCACAGCACTACAATAAATTGTGACAGTGAACAGGGCAGACTGGGACAGCCCCTCTTAGTCTGCAGCGATTGTGTTTCAGTGTGTTCGCTCGGCTCTTCCTGTGGAGCTCTGTGTTGTGGAGCAAAAAGCCACTGCTGGGAGCCACAGTGGAAGAGATCAATTGTACACATTCCTGCCACCTGAGATTCAAATGTTTCTGTAATACTGCACAGCTCAATCAATACTTAAGCAAGGAGCCGAGAGGGAAGAGCCCAGTCCATGCTTATTGGTGGGACAACTCACACACACACACACACACACGCACACAGATAAAGCATGCATTTACGCCTGTATATTTCTGCTTCACCTGTTAATAGAACAGAACATTTTTTTAAACAACAATACACACACATCTATTTCTTCGAGGCTGAAATATTCCTGTAACACTACTGCAGTTATTAGTAATTTTGTGATTCTATAATGCTGGAATTTAATTTAATTTTTCGCATTTTTATAATAAAACAAACCATTAGAAATAACGCCTTGGAAATAATAATAAAACAATAACATCAGCAATAATATTATAATTAATAATAATAATAACGCTAATAATAATAGCCTTATAATAATAAAGGAAAAGGCAAAAGAAAACGCAGAAGTAGAAAAAGTCAACGTATTTGTCATAATTAGCAGAGCAGTAAGAATGTGGACCACTTTTATTTTTCTTTCTGTCCTTTGAAGGAATCTCTCAGGAAGCCGATGTGCTGCACAAACAGAGCTCAGGGGAACAGATGTGACTGTTAAAAAAGAAAACAGGCACTGTGGGCAAGGATCATTTAGCTTCGACGTCTTGAAATATAAAACGTAAATATTGGGGATTTCGGCTTTGTGAAGAGGAGGGGAGAGCGCCGTGGATGCTGGACAGAAATGAACAGATCCTGTATTGCAGGATGTGCAACGGTGTGTTAAATTAAATGCAGCTGTTGAAATACAAAAGGGGAACATTTTCGGTTTGAATAAAAAAAAAAATAGGCAAGGCAAATGCCTTCAAAGCCGTCAAAGGCTTTATCCGGATAACCGTGTGATCGTTTTGACAACTTCTTTTGAGGCTTTTGAGGCAAATAATTAGATCGGCACATTCTTATTAATGAACGTAGGCCTATGTTTAAAAAAAAAAAAAAGAAAGAAAAAAAATACTCGACTGCATCCCTAACACCTTTATAATACTGGTTTGTGTCTTAACTTTCGGGTCTAGACAAAAATAAAATGCTTCCCCGCTGAGACCTTTTTTTATTACAATCTGGTGACATAAATGGTAGGAGGGAACATTTCCCTTTCTGCGTAAAAAGCCTCGACTCTACTTGATTGCGAGGATTAGCAATTAATTGGCGATTTCAAGCATCGGCAGTGGAAATGATGAGGTTAAAACTGTGATCATTTTAAATTAAAGAGCAGGGGAGCTCACACCATTAGTGACTGTATCCAAGCCCCCGAGTCTGCTTCTACTGCTTGCACAAGCTGCACCGCGGCCCTGGGCGCACATTATTCAAAGACAACAAGAAACTTTAATATTATTGCTGCTCTGCTTTCACACGAATCAATCAGTTTGATCTGTGAAAAAATAATTACTAGTATCTTTCCAATGATATGAGAAATAAGGAGGGAATAAAAGCACACACACAATGTTTCTTTTGGAAAACTGATGTATTTGATTATTAGAGTAAAGAATTACAGTATCTTAGTTGTTAGTAGGTATTAAAGTGTAGAGAAACTGGACCCATAAAGATCTTCCAACTTTCCAAGAAAGTGCATGTAACAGTCCGAAGGTTGTCAAACCCAATATATATTTATATTTATAAAAACACTATCCTTTTGTCCCCTGGCCGTGATGGACTTCTCTCGTGTGAGCTCTATGTACATTTTCTTACGAGGGAGTTTGTATTTCCACGTCTGAACGTATTTACAGAAGCTTCAACACATAACTTTGCACTTGATGTCAGTGAGGATGCTGGGACATAGCAGCAACATGGAAATCCAGCTGAGAAACTGAAGGAGAATCCTGCTCATTTGATTGGCTGTCTCAGTTCCAAAAGCCAGGAAATAGGCCAGACCGAATGTTCCCTTCTGTCTTGCTTTCAACAACACCAAAATACGAGCAACGAAAAAAGAGATTGAGAAGAACAAAAAATGGAAGTAAACAAAAAAAGTACAAAGTACAATACACAGAAACGGTAACAACAAAACAAGTTAACACTAAAGAAACCCTTGACATGTAGCAAACTTCAATGTTTTGTCTTCCTTAAATAAAATAAAGGTAAATAGCAATTTGAAAGAAAGGAACTACCACATCATTTAGTCCCTTGCCTGAATTTCATTGTTTTGCTTTGATGAGGGGAAGGGGGCATGAACACACAGATGTTAGACCAACTACAGAAGATCAGTGTACATTATTTACAGCTAGTCTGTTTGCTTATAACAGGGCTAATGCATCACATGAACATCGACAGTTCGTTTATAGTTACTACAGACAGAAAATAACTTAATGCCAAGGTAAGATTATCTACCCAGATATTCTAAGTTTCAAAAGCACATTTTTTAAGCACCCATACATACCCATTCTGGCTTCAAAACAAACAAAACCTAATTGTTAATGCTTCCACTTGGTTTCAAGCAAGGTTATAATCGCTAATAAATAAGCTCCATAAAACTATAACATGTACATTGTACAAAAAAAGCAACTTGTCTTCACACTCATGTTCGTAAAGATTTAATGGCGAGCAAAGCAGTTCAGTTGATTTTGTCCCTGTCTTGTTCTCTTTCTTTCTCTTCTTCTGCGTGACTACATATGTGTACAGTGTGCCTTCAGGCATCTTCATCTGTCTGTGCGCAACTGAGGACATACACTCTAACTGGTGACAATTTCTTTATTGTCCTCTATGAAGCGTGTGAAGCGGAAGTGGGCCCCGTTCTCCGTGTTGGCCATTTTCTCCAAACCAGCAAGAGCAGCGTTGGGTTCCATGCTGTGTAATCTGTCTAGGCTGCCGGTCAGGCCACCAATGGGAGAGCTACCCCCATTCCCCACACCACCTGACATGGGTGGGATGCCTCCATTCTGGATGACAGAGATTTCATTTGTCTTCATTGCCAGGCCGTTTGAGAAGGCTGCAGCGTACTGGTTCCAGAAACTAGCCGGGTCCCCGTTGCTTCCCCTTGATGCCATGTCCTTCTGGAAGATCTCCGGAAACTTGACTGGGTTGGTACCCAGGAAGGCCATTGGCCCGTCCACGGAAAGCCTGCGGCCACGTCTGGCAGGAGCACTGTTCCACATGTGTGTGCCCATGTGGACCTACACAGAGAAAGAGGGAGGAGAGGAAAAAAGGGGAACAAAAGGGAGGGAGGAGTGAGACAGAGCAATGAGAGGGATGAAAATTAGTGATGTTTATAAACTAGGCCACAAGAGCTGCACATGAGATGATGCAATGGAAAAAATAATAATAATCCTCAACTCCAAATTAAAATAGCTTCACACCCTGTGTGCAGCAGACCTGTTAGTTGCTGCGAGAGGTACCAGCATGGTGTAAACATCTTATTTTGGAAAGACTGATACATGCTGTTTAATCTAAACCTTAATTTGCTCATCTCACAAGGGAACCAAAGGGCTTGGGGTAAAATTGCACTGTCCAGTTTCATTGCTATCGCGAGTATTGCATGTGACATTTCACCTCTGGCAATACCCTTTCCATGACAAAGACAATACATTTTTTTCCTTTTTTCTGCTTCATAATCCTTTAAAGATATATTCAACGAATACGGTTTTAAGGTATTTTATGGACACCCTACTACAAAAACGTTCACAGACATTTCTGTGTACTTTACTGGTGAAACGTTAACACAAGAATGCAGATATCTTTTAAAAAGACCAGTTTCAACCAAAAGCCTGAGCTTTCAAAATTAAAAATTAACATTCATCCCAAATTCCTTCTCTAGGATTACGGATTGATGCACGAAATAATAATTATCCTAAGTTTCACATAATTAAGTTCACATAATTCTTCCCAGTTTCTGTAGATCATTAAGCAGGATCCCTTTCTCAATGATTTATGCCTGTGACAGTTTTCACAGAGTCTGTTATGGAAAACTACAGACTGACCTAACGCACAATGATTACCTCTGATAATTTATTCTGCGCACTGAATCATTCTTAGCTGATTACATTCTAGAATTCCTACCTAATAATCACATTAGTTGTGTGATTCAGCCTTTCCACTAAGGTACGTTTTTCTCAGAGAGCTGCTCCTTTCATTAATTATACAACATTACCACCTCTTGATGCCAAGTGCACTGACACGCCTTATGAAACTAAATAGGAGCTCAGAGACTCATTTTTCACAAACATTCTCATGCACAGACTTTAAGGGGACCAATCGTTTTCTAAATGTTTCAACATTTACCTTGAGATTTCCTTTGGTGGTGAAAGCCCGACCACAGATACTGCAGGCAAAGGGTTTCTCCCCTGTGTGGGTTCTCTCGTGGATCTGTAGAGCACTGGAGGAGGAGAAACACTTCCCACAGGCGTTGCAGAAGTGTTGCTTGGGTGTCCTGCGTGGTGGAGCAGTGGAAAGCACAGGAGAAGTGGAGGCAGATGATGTGGCCAAAACAGAGGGCATGTCCTTGTTCTCTGGGTGGAATCCATGCAGAAAGCCGTTGACCTCTGGTTTGTTAAGCGAGCCCACAGACAATAGGGAAGGGGTTGGGCTGGAGGACAGGCTGGTGTTTGACGGCTCAAAGAGCTGTGAGGGCAGGTCTCTCATTTGATGGGTTAGCATGTGCTGCTTGAGGTTGCCCTTGGTGGAGAAACCCCTGTTACAGGCCGTGCAAATAAATGGTCTTTCTTTGGTATGGCTTCGATAGTGAATGTCCAAGGCACTCTGACAAGCAAAGGTCTTCCCACAGATGTCACAGGATGTGTTCTTGATGATACTACGTTCCCGGAAGGGGAATAACATGCCCAAGGGGTCTTTAGAGGAATTGACAGATGTCAGGTCCAGGGCTCCAATGTTGGATGGCTGAGAGTGCAAGAGGCTTGCAGTGGTGTGCTCCAAGGATAAGGCCCTCTGGTGCCTTTCTTCGAGGCTGGGGGATTTGCGTGGTTGTGGCTGCATGCTAGTGGGGGATGGCGCCTGCATGGAGGAGGTAGATTCTGACACAGCTGGACTCCCGGTGCTTTGGCTTTCAACATCCCCTCCCAGAGACGAGGAGTCATTGGTGAAGCAATCCCCCTCAACTAAGCCATTTGCCATAGCTTTCATTTGGCTGACTTGTAGCTCCTCTGTTTCATTATTATAAACATTATCTCGGTCATTTCTCTCTTGCCCCTCCTGGCTAGCCATTTCAAGGGGGGCTGGGGAGTTACATACACTGTCATGGGAGGCATCAGCTGACCTAGGTGTGTCTGGCACACTGCTATCAGGGCCCTCCTCCATTCCTTCCATGTTGTCATCAGAGAAGTTGTCCAGATCATCAAAGTTTCTCTCCTCAAATGAGCCAGTGTCAGAGACCATGGACTCTGGGTAACTTTCTGGCAGAGGGGTGTTGGGGATGTGCCCACCCATGTGCATGCGAATATGCTGCTGTAGAACCACAGCATTTGTGAACTTCTTCTGACAAATGGGGCAGGAGTGTTGGACTCTAAGGGGAGGCATGGCCCTATGAACGCTGTAGTGGGTCTTGAGATTTCCCTTTGTGGTAAACGCCCTGCCACAGATTTTACACTTAAAGGGCCTTTCCCCAGTGTGAGTGCGATAGTGCATTTTCAGAGCACTTTGGCAGCTCAGCACCCGGTGGCAGATGACACATTCGTTTGGGTCTGTCACCTTCCTGTCAATGTTCTCCACAAGCTGCTGTAATTTAGAGGTCTCTGACCCCTGGAGAGGATCCAGGATGCCTCCAAAGGGGAACTTAGCCTTAAACTGATCAGACATAAGAGGCATGAGTGGGTTGGTCATCATGGGCGGGCTGTTAGATGTTGTGTAGTCAGCATTGCTCTCTGACGCAGAGCTCACATTTGTCATGAAGACTGAGGAGTGGCTGCCTTCTTCAGTTCTCCCATTTGAGGTAGGCAGAGTTGCACCTTCACCCTCTTCAGACACTTCATCATTACTTTTAGCTGAAGGCTCAGCAGTGCCTAAAACACTTTTTGCAGTAGAAGGGCTAGTTATGGCTATTGAATGATCTTCCTTTTTGATGAAATGTGGCAGGCTCGGCATGGTTGGTGGTAGCAGCATGCCGACTGAGGAAGTAAGTGTGGGCAAAACTGGTTTGCTGTCCAGCCAGCTGGTGACAGGTTTCTCAGGGGGCATAGACATGCCGTATGGAATGCCAGTGGTTGTTGGTATGTTGTCTAAATGCTCAGGAACAGGGTAGGGGTTCATCTGGATATGTGGGTATTTTTCTTTATGACGCTGAAAATGCACCTTCAGGTTACCACGGGTGGAGAAGCGGTTGCCACAAATATTACACTTGTATGGTCTCTCGCCAGTGTGAGAGCGCAGGTGAATTTGCAAGGCACTGTCACTCCCAAACACCTTGCCACAAAACCTGCACTTATGCTTGAAGAAAGCTTCGTCAGAGCTGCTCTTGTGTTCAAATGAAGTGACATTTGGCGGCTTGCCTTTCCTCTGCTGGGCCAAAGCAGCTAAAGAGTTGAGGTCCTCTACGGTGGTGCCAACATTGGGCAAAGAGCTGGAGAATATAGGGTTTCCAGGTGGGGGCTGAGGTAGAAGGGGATTCACTGCAGAGCTTAACAAGCTACCCATTCCAAATGCTGGCGTGGATGTCTTAGTAAGTGATGAATTGCTGAGCTGAGAGTGTAGGCTACCCATATGACTCGGCCTCTTGTCAGTGGACTGGGTATTGACTGTTGATGGCCCCAGTGTGCTAACGCTCTGAGATGTCTCACTGCTGCTTGGATTGGACTGAGGTAGCTGTGCCGCTGCAGCCAGCTGCTTTAGGCTGTTAATACTGGCTGACTGACTAGCCAGGTTCTGCGCTAGGCCTGCGGCTGCAGCCAGCTGTTGGGAGAGATGTGAGCTGAGTGTGGTCAGTGGGGTGGCAGCAGGCCCCATTGTGCCTGAAGCAGAAGTTTGGGGCACCTGCAGTTCTTGGGACTGGGAGGCCAGAAGCAGTATCTGGTGGCGAATCTGCTCAATAAGCTGCAGCTGGTGGATCTGCTGCTGTTGTAGGGCTAGGAGTTGCTCCATAAGGGCTGGCACTGCCACCCTAGGGCCCCCTGACTTACGGGCCTCTTGGGAGAACTGGGCCACAGCCACTTTGGTGCTCTGCAGATTTTCAATTATGACATTGCTATTGATCATGGAGAAGTTTCCAAGGTCAGTCAGGTTTCTGAGCTGAGGTAAAGGGGCAGAGATAGCCGAAGTACCTGCTGCAGGGCCAGAGCTGCCCCTGCCACCATGGCTGCTGACTGTGTTGATGGGGCTCACGCTCTCTGCATGACTGCATTCCTCTTCATGACCACTGCTCATTCCGGAAACGTCCACGTCCATGGATTCGTCTTTTTCAAGAGTGTTAGTCTCCAAAAGGTCACTGCACTCTGTTTGATCAGTGTTATTAGCTGTGTCATTCATCTGGTCATCGGAATTATGGGGAGGAGACCCAGGCGAGAAAGTTTCGATGGGGGAGGCGGGATTATTCACTATCAGAACTAACTGATTCTTAGTGCAATTCTTCTGGTGTTCCTCAAGATCTGATAGTTCAAAGAACTCAGCACAACATCTGCTACAGACGTTGGCGTCTGCCTCCTTGCAGGGGGGGTCCTCTGAGCAAAGTTCTGTGTCCCCTGAAAAAAAGGAAACAGAGGATTAGTGATTAGAAATGTTTTGCAGCTGAAGAAGCAGCTTTATCTCCTCAAATTCCATTGTTGTTAATCTTCAGTTAATCAGTTTTACACTTATCCCCTTGATGTGTTCACAAAAACAACGATCGAAAGGCAACAATAAGCCAACAGAAATGAGAAAAGACCTTATTCAATGCAGTGGCCTCTACAACACGATAAGAGGGGATACAAAATCAATGGGAACTACTCAAATATTTCTTAAAAGTGATCTTTGAAGATGTACATCTGGGTTTCATCAGCCCAACCAAAGGTAATCATTTTCTCCAGATAATCCATCAAAATATAGAATAGAGTGAAGTGAGGACATTGGGTCTTAATGAAATTTCATAGAAAGGCATTGATTTCCTATATTCCGTGGCCTTCAAAGTCTACTTGTCTACTCGCCACAAATCAAGCATTTGAAGGACTTATTAGACTTTCAATTTGCTGTCAACTTTGCTCATTTTCAGCCAACTATAGGCATCTTGGACAGGTTATCTATGTCACTAAACTAATTTGTATCCACTCAGGCTGCAGTCACAGTGAGACAAGAACAACAGAGCCTGGGGCGTTTAGGCTGTTACATGCACACTCTAACCACAACAAGTACAACAAAAAAGGAGAAAAAAATTAAGAAAAATTAATATGAAATTGTATGCCATGGCAAACATGTCTGCAAGCTAATGAAAAGAATAATATATACATGTCAGCAGACTTTTGCTCCATAATAGTAAATACACTGAACCTCAAACATTAGCAACCATAGAAAAAACACTCATCAGTGAATTATTCTGGGAAAGCAGCAACGGAAAAACCTATTTGTTTAGATAAATGACTTGGTCAAAACTTAAGTGGAGGGCGGTACATCGGAATGCATGCATAACGAACTTGCCATAACTGAAAAAAAACTGGACACATCAGTTCATAGATCTTACAATACACACACACCAAAGTCTGTTGTCATTGAGATTAAAATTCAAAAGCAATGACAGCCTTTCAAATGCGCACAAAAATGTGTTTTTGAATTTTCCATTTTGATAAACAGAAGTCAGGGAGTGAAAAAGGCAAGATGACACCCTGTCACCAGAGCCACTGCTGTGCTCCAGACTTTTCTAATTCTTTTCTCTCTTTGTCCCACTAAATTCTTGCTGTTTAACATACAAGTTGATTTACAAATTGCATTTTTCTATGAATCCCTTTCATTGTGACTCTGGCCCCTCAACACTTTCATCAGGGCAAAGAATTCATTTGCAAATGAAACCCAGAGAAGTGCAGCCCTGCCCCACAGAGAGACAGGATGCCTTCCCATTGTTTGCGCAGCATGGGAGCGGCGGGGATCGTCGGCACAGCCTGGCCCTGCTCATCTCAGTCGACTCAAAGCAGATCCTGTTTAATTCAGGGATTATCTCCCTCAATGTTTCTCTGCTCAGCGACATCAGATAACACAAAGTTGCCATGACAGTAAACCCTGGCCTTCACACCACCAAACCATGCAAACAGGGAAGACTCAACTTTAATGATAACTTTTCATGTTAAATCCCCCCATCCACCCACCCGTCTACCTATAGCACAAGCGTTAATTTAGAAAAAATGTGTTTGATTCGTAGTGTGAGAAATGTAAGGACAAAATAAACACCTTTGCTTTTTTCTCAAAGCTGGCTGTATACAAATAAGTGTGAAGAAAATCTAATTGTATGACACCAAGTAGGATAAAAATAAAGCCACTTCTGGAAGATGCAAAATTATTTAATAAATTAAATGTGTGTGTACACACTAAAGTCAACGCAGATCATAAGGAAAAAATACATGATGCATTTACTATTTGAAAAACAATGTTGTGCATAGAAATTAAATAAATTCTCCATGTGATTCATACACATACTTTAGAAAGGGCCTAAAGGTGTTTCTATGATTAAAATAAGTTCCAAAGAAAGAAACATGTTGTGTAGTGTGCATTTTCAAAACTCCTACAAATCTAAAAATTCGCAATAACACACATTTAATGTGCAAATGCAAAAAATACAATAAACAAACTATATATAATTATGTAAATAGTATATCAAATTAAGGAAAACATTAAAGACAAAACAGATGATACTTCTGCCAAAAATAATTGTGCAATCTATTTTACTAATAAAGAAACTGGCGCAAAACACTTTCATCAAAATTGTGCAGTGCAGCAGTGGACAGTCTCCTCTTCACCAAATCTATCTTAAATTTGGATTTTGGGAGAAGAGAATAATAATAATGCCCCCACAGCTGCAAAACATAAGAATCATATTTCATCAAAATAAATGCATGCACACCTACAGATATGCTAACTGTTCAATACTATGTTTTACTTTACGCTAAAAAAGGATCAAAACTAAATGAATGCATGAGTACAAATCCACTGTCCACATAGGACGAGTATAGCAAACAACACAGATGCTAGCATTAGGCTTAATTCCCAAAATAGCAAGGATTAACTTCCAATTAAAGTTAAGATAAAGTCAAGCTGGTGTAAAGATGGAGTCGGTAAAACTTCCATAGAATCTCTATCAAAAGCACAATGTAAGCATTGCACAAGGCTAAAGGGTGTCAAGAGAGACAAAGAGCAGAGGACAGAGCCTCAAAGAGATTGACCAAAGTCAGAAAATGAGAGACAAGAAAACAAGGAGTAGTCAAAAAAGTTGACAGAGAGCTTCGAGAGATCCTACATTATTATCGCAGGGGGGCTCTGTGAGCCTCTTGACACTTGTAACTTCAGGAGGGTTTCTGCTCTCATTGTCTCCACTCAGGACTCATCCCACTGAACACTAGATGGGGTTCCACTAAAGCCGCCGTGGTCCAGGACAAGACTCACATCTAGGAAGCTCTGCCCCAGTGACATGCTAAAAGCCCAAGGGGAGGGAAAAAGGCAAAGCAAGTCCTTCAGGCTACACCTAGACTCACACCACACAAACACTGGCAAAATGACAAGCAACTGCACTCTCTGTTTACAGGGAACAACAGTGCAAAGTGGACTGCCCGGTCAATCTCCCATCTGAGGGGCCACTCTGATAGGGCAAAAGGGGATGGTCACAACATTGATAAGGCCTTACACTCACACCCACACACACATACACACACACACACACACACAGACTTAAATGAAAAGCAGAGGCCTCGCTGGGCCGCCTGCAGCTCCGACCCGCAGGGTCAATGGCGAGGCCGAGAGAGGAACACACTGGGCCCTGAACTCACAGAGGGACACTGGCAAAGGTTAAAACAGCTAAACATCCCACCCTCTGTGGCTCTCACTCCGACCTCCCATTAACTATGGCCCTCAGCATCACTGATATTCAGCTCCAAATACAATGACTTTCTGTTTTCACTTCCGACTACCACAACTCTGCAGAAGACACAGCACATAAGCTATGAGCACTTAGCTAAATACCCCCGAAAACCTAAAGACAACATGTCCATACCTTTATAATCAGACACTTGAAACAATTTTAACATGGGCATAGCATTGGACATAATTAAGAAATGTTTTGTTCTGCAGCCTGTCAGAGTCTGTGACAAAAGTAACACTTCACTAAGTTTATTGGATTTAAATGAAACTGCAGAAAAAACAGCCCTAGGAACTTAGGTTTTGCATTAATCATCAAGTTCCTAAAAATCACGTGAAAAGGGCTGCAAATACCTTCTATAGATGACTTTGTCCTGAAAGAGGCAAGTGTTTATTTCAAATTACCTGCCTGCACATGCTTTTCAGGCAGAACTACAATGTGGCTATATATATTAACATGGCATATATTCTATGCATAGGCCTTATCCATCAGGACGAGCAAAAAAAATGAATCATTGTATTTGATTTTTGGCATGTCTTATTTTTTTGTACAAATTAAAATAATGAACACGTGTAAAATTCGATCAGACTGCACGACAGAGCAAAGACAAGCCTCCATTTAAAATTAAGAACATTTCTTAAAAATACAGAAAAACAAAACAACTATTTTCTTCTTGTAAATGAGTCATTTGATAAAACAGTCATAAAAAGTCGGTGAACAAATATACACGTATCAACGCAACGTCCTGTTACAAAATCCAGCGGTTATTAACCTTATTCTACAATTATCATACAGTTATCATGCCGTGAAGTTTTGCTTTTAGGGTTGTGTTTAGTTTTCAACTAAAATATAACAATGTACAACTAACTGGATATGGATGGCCTCTGTACACAGACCTGGAGTTCCAGTTCTGAATGCCACTTTGTAGGCTACAGACTGATTTCACATATTATAAGCACCGTTATTACAGCACCGTTAAAAGAGAGTATTTCTCATCGCAAACACATATTTATCGTAGTTCTATTTTTCACAGCAGGCCAAAGATCATCTTTAGCATTAGAAAAATAAGGAGCCTATTTATCAATGTTGATTTCAGTTAAGAAAACTATCAATTATTTTGTAATAACATCGTGTGTGTGTGTGTACGTGTGTGTGTGTGTGTATCTCAGAGTGAGTAAGACTTCTCTATGCTGCTATTTGAACAACAAAAAAAAGTGTTAACTATGAGTAAACCCGAGGGATATTTTTTCAGGATCATGTGTGTCTTTAGAGCAGTGTGTCCTCTTTTTCTTTTAACTTTTAGCATTAAAGCACGTTCGTGTGCAAACAGGCAATGAGTAACTGACACTGGTTTTCATAAAAGGAGGAAAACACTGTACAATTTTATACAGTGCGGGACTGCAACACGCGGATAGGGGGATTTCTATGTCCGGGACCCAGGAAAGTCCGGGCCGGAGCGACAGGGTGGTCCATCTCGAGGCACCGAGACGGACCGCTAAACGCAGGAAAGCCTCGGAGAGCACCGAAAGTGAGCCGGATACTCATTACAGGAGAGTTTCAACTTTAGATTAAAAAGACGATTTAAAGCTGAAATGGAGACTGAAAAGTTTCGAAACTTTAAACACACACACACACACGCGCGTAAACCTAAAGGGAAAATGTAGGCTACTTTCCTAATTATAGCCGATTTAACTTGTTTATATTTTATAATTCAGTTCGTATAATACATATAACGGAGTGTTTTAAAAAAAATATAAAAAAGTTCCAAATTCCTTTTAGAACTGGAATAAAGTGAATTTAAGTAGTAATATGTTTACTGACAAAGTGGTAGGCTTCAGACTTCCAACACCAAGACGATGGAAGTATCAAATAAACAAAACAATAATTAAAAAGTCCAATTCAAAGTATTGACTTTAACCGTCAGATGTTGCTACAGCCACGATAAAAAAAACAGCCCAGATAGTGAGACATTCATGCTGCTTGGATAAAAGGGGCGATAGGTTACGTGGACTCACCATTGTGCTCCGATAAAGGCAGATGAGGGTCGGATTGGAAGTGTTGCGGCTTCGCTTGTTTCCTCCGCGACATGCTGGCTGGCACATCAGCAGGCAAAGAATAAAAAAATGACTACAAAACCTTCTCAAAAATTACGTAAATAGAGCCAATCCACCGCGCATGTGCCCCGTTATGATTATCAATAATGCGCTGCGATTAATCATACGGGGGGGGCTTCTTTGAAAGGCGATTGGCACCTCGCCAGCCCCCCTCCTATTCAAATGAAGTCTCTTTAATCAATTAGCTCCTGATTTGCTGGGGACTCTTGTCTCTCTCTCAGCTCCCACCCAATGAGTTGATCCGTATGGGGAAGAAAGGCTGGGTTTTCCAAACTCCCTTTAGATACGGTTTAACCCCTTCTGTTAGCCAAGTTAAAGCTTATCTTGACTACTACAGGGGAATGTCAGCGTCTCGAGTCAATGCCTGCGACAGTATCTTTCAATCTTTCACATTGATCAAGCAGCGATCACAGTTTCTCTTGTCCTTTTCCCCCTCCTGTAGATGTGGACTGACTGGACGCTGGCAACTCAAACCTCCGCGATCACCAACCAACTTTCTTCTCTCTAAAACTCGGTAGTCCGTCCTTCGCTCTTGCATTAAGCTCGTTGTAATTCAGCTCTTGTTGTGTTGTACACCGACACCTACTCTCTGAAGAGTTGCAATCGAGGCTCCCGGTGCGCTAAAACGCAGCGTCGCGCGAGCATGTTCCGTGCGTAAATGGCACCGGTACGCGTTCCCAAAAGTCCACAGTGTGTTCCGACGTCCCAATCAGTTTCATTTGATTATTATTAGTCGAGAGGGGGGTTACTTACTAACACGTTTTCATCACACACTGCATTCCGCGAATAAACAAACTTTGAGGGCCTGTGCAGCACTGGGACAAATGTGGAGCCCGGCCCATCGAGGATCTGATTGGTCACCGGGCTATTCAGTCACGCTACCATTCACCTCCACCTCCTCCCCCCCCTTCGTCTCTCCCTCTCCCTCTCTCTGATTGCGCACAGCAGATCCGAACGCTTTGTGCGCACCGGGATGATCAGTGGTAAAGAGAGCAGAGACAAGTCTTTTCATCTGAATAGGGATAAATAAAGCTTTTCATTTATTCCCTAAACATTTCTTTTTTTTTAGCGAATGCCTGTATCACACTCATGTTGACTCATCTACATTTCACACTGTCCATTTAACTATTAGAAAAAAAACTCGTTTGTCTTTATATCGTCGCCCTCCAGTGGGTTGTTTCTATAGTAAAACCAGTACGTGTGGCTGTAGGATGTCCTTATCAAAAGTTGGATGATTTGAAGGCCTTTTGTTGCCTTTTTAATTCCTCCAGATGCGAGTTTATTTTTTTTTAAGGCAGGGATAATTAAGCAATAACATGCTGCTGGTAACTGTAAAGCCAAGAAAAATGTCTTAATCAACCATATAAATAAGTTATGGACCAATCACAAACCACATATAATTATTATTAGCATTATTATTATTGTTGTTATCGCCCTTAATAATGCAGTAACAGGAATGTGTCTTCAGTGGGGATGTTTTAAGAGGGCAAGAGGTCCCACAGGGGCGCTGCGTCGAGTAGATTTATTACGTGAAAAAGACAAACGAAGCTCTCAGTCGAGCTGATTTTGAGAAATGAAGATAATAATGTTACTATAGGTGATGCCTCGGATGCCATTATTTTTCACTGAATATTTAAAGAGCGGCTGCAGGCTAGATGGATCTGGTCCTCTCGTGTCAGCTATCTTTTAGTTTCGACTATAGCCTTACTATTTACTTATTCATGAAAAAAGAAAAACGCAGGGGGAAAATCAACTACAACTGGAGGCTCTGAGTGATCTGCTTTATCAATGCGTTATACCCAATATTTAAAGATACTGTATATAATAACTGTATAACTGTACATATATAATGTTAAAATTTCACACATATTTTGTAATATTGATGGATGTCTGAAATGTTTTAAAACGTGGCAATGTAAACCAAATCGAAATGTAAGCAAAATCACCCAGCAAATGATCATTAATAGGGAAGACGTGTGTGTGTGTGTGTGTGCAGTTAAAAAGCCCATGCAATTACGTGCACCGAACTTGAAATTGCTGGGAGAGGAAAAAGGGGTCTGCAATATTGTAATGTCCCGGGCGGGAAAATCAATGGCCAGTTAATTGATGTGAGTGTTGGTGTGAGATTGTAAACAGGGTGATTTGCAGCCCAGCCGAGCGGGAGACATTTTAAATGGAATTCACTCAGGACGGTGAGGATACAGTGTTAACAATCATTGGCTGAATGACACAGGCGGACACAGTTTGGGGATCCAACCAACATAACTCAATGCCATCACCTGAAAAAGTTTTCAACTTTGACTTGAAATATTTTTGAGCTATTCATGTGCAGTTGACTGGTTTCGGCTACTTGTTAAATACACATTTTTATGTAGAATATCCAGCACAAAATTAACTGTACAGGCTAAATACTGCTTTGTGCTTTAATAGAACAAAGTGGTATATTCTCACACAGATCTTCATGATTTCAATACATGTATTCATACAAAATAAAAATCGTCATGTTTATATTAATATAAATTAAAAAGAAATTAAATTCAACTTTTAATAATAATAATAATAGTTTTTAAAATAGCCACTCAAATATATAACAGTTGCTATTTGTCAATATATACTGTACGAAAAAGAAAAGAAAAGTGTTTTCTGCAGGGGGAAATGACAGAAGCCTTTCACGCATAAAGAGCGCGCATTTGTCTGTTATGCGCAATCAATGCTGTGCGCATCACATAAGGTCCGGCCCGGGTGCCATCACTCACTATTATCACTGACATCCCATGATTGATCATATAGCACAGAAACACTGCGCGTTTGACCGCATAATGTGATAGTTGAGGCGGGGAATCTCCCAAACCGGACATGTTAGTGATCCTCAGCCAGTGTATTTCTAAGCAAAGACCCTTCTGTGTGACACCGCATTCAACACGTGGTGGGTTTCTATTCACGGTCCTGCTCCCTGCTCGACGCGATGCCTAAAGAATTACAACTAGCTGGATCAGGCCTTCATCTAGGTCAGCTGCACGTGTGTGTATGGGTGTGTGTGTGTGTGTGTTTGTGTGTGTGAGAGAGATAATGGGAGCCCTAGAAAACGGGCAACACTTATAGAAGTTTAGGGTTTATGAGGGAGCATAGTCTCAAGGCTCCAGTGTGTTAGTAAAAGTGAAGGATTTAACAAGACTGTTGCACTTGTGTCATTATTACACACCTCAACTATGGGATAGGAGTGATTTACATGTCATCAGTTGAGATACTATTTAAGAGCCTTTGATAAAAAGTACTATTCAAAGTTAGGGCTATAGTATTATGAGAGGCCTTAAATATTGTTACAAAAACTGTAAAATAATGTCAGCTGACACAGAGAGCAGTTATTTAATTACTTGGAATTTACTAAATATTTAAAAAAAAACATATTTATCTCAGACTAAAAGTATATTCTTGCTTTGTTGACCTTTTTTGTGATCAACTGTAAATACTTGATTGACCCCCATCATTTCCACACACAAATATCAAGACGTGCATGGCCTTATTCATGGCACGCTGACGTCTTGCAAAGGGATTAGAAGCTTGATTAAAGGGATTGTTGTAAGCTGGCTACATGCTTAAAGAAATAGGCACGCATTTTCCTTGTATCAAGTCACACACTCTGTCACTGTATAGCTCTTAATGGCGCTGTTCAGCTTTGTTCAAGGTGTCCAACTGCAACAACTGAAAAAGAAAAAGAAAAATCTTTTAAAGTATAACTACATAATTTATTCAAATTTGTGTCTTCAGGTTTACAATAGGCTATGTATTTTTTATAGGAAGTATGATCAAATAAACTTAAGTTTATAAAGAAATGTATAAATTGCAACAGACACTATTGATATTTGTGGTACAGTATGAACTTAATTCACTTTGTCTTCCAGATGACCAGAATGCAGCATGTAGATTCAGGTTCATGCATTATTGTCCTCTATTTAGTGCTCTGTTTGCCACTAAAGAAACCCATTTGAAAAATCGCTTGCATTAGAATTCAGTACCTGCAGCATCAGGGAATAGCCTCCATTAATTAAGAGATCAAACCCTTTCTATTGTCCTCCAGCAACCCTGCCACCACTTGTCCCACAGATTGTCTCCCCCCCCATTGTGCCCCCTGACAACTTCCTGCAGCATCACCCGATATCAATGGGGTGTGTTTGTTTTTACATTATCTCAGCTGCAGTTACAGACACCCCCTTTTAATCCTGTCTTGTCTGAGGGAAAACAAGCAAATATTTAAGGGTGTCACAGAGGTGCTAGGTCTCTGGCCCATCACACACACACACCGTGTGTGAGTTTGCATGTGACTGTTACAGTCATTCGTGACACACACACACACACACACACACACGTATCAACTGTGGCTGCTCAGGTACAACAAGTGATGTCAACCAAAGGATCCCTGACTTAGAGTCTCGTCCTACCAATTATTAGTGATAGAGGCAAGGCGTCCATGTGTCCTGTCCTGACTGGTGTAACTGGAAACCTTATACCACAGGCGGTGTGCACTCACAAAGAAATCCACCTTCGCATCCTGTTGCATACTGGGCAAACACTGGCACACTTTTGTGTGAAACAAACATATAATATATATTAATGAAAATGATGTTATAATATAGATAATATAACTTGCTGCACTCTGTTTATTTAAAATATTTGTATTAATTATCCTTTAGCCTGTGTGAACAACAAAATAAACAAAATTCCTATAATGAGTGAAAAAAAAAATATTTCCCCACAGGGAAAAAAAATAACTTACTTCACTGACTGTAACTCTGTTAATTATTATTTTCTTTTTTAATGTCAGTATTTTGAAATTGTAAAATGTAAAATAAACTCAATATATGCTTATAATCCCACCTCTAGAGTAAATATATTTACAATTTGAATTCTGTAAGTTTTATTAACAAGATCTTATGTCTGTTTTTCATTACCCCGCACCCAACAAATGTTTTCTTCTGAATAGATACTCACAGTCACAGAGATGCAATCATTACATCCTCCAATTGTTATGATACAAATTCACTTGATTGTATCTGATTAAACATGCTCGCTTGAGGTGCATTAACGAGAAACACCATGGTACTGGACCACCACCAAGACTCCTATTTTAGCTCCTTTCGTATTCTTGAAAAACACATTCTGCTTTCATATGACATTGACAAATGATATTTGGATGAAGAGAGATGCTTAGCTCGTTAGATGTTTCGCGGAATGGAGCCGGACTACACTGACACACATCACTAAGACTGGAGGTTACAGAGGAACCAAACACTCCAAACATCTTGAAGAAATTACAGACATCACCCCCAGAAAACTGAGTGTTTATGTATTTTTAAGAACCTGGAAGCAAAACTAAAAATTACACATTAAATTATCCCAACATTACTTCACGCAGAACATACAGAATATACACACATGATGTCTGTGTCCCAGCCACAAAGCAAGACAGTCAAGTAGTGTAACCGCACAACAGAGCAGTGTGCAGGTAACCACCGAGTGAGTAGACACGCCACGTAAAACAAAAAAAGACACACACATTCTTACAGTAAATACACCCACAAAGTTGAAACATATCAAGTGGTTCATTCACAGCAACTCTGGGCACAAGATGTTTATCAACTGCCGCCAGACAACTGTGTTGGTTGGCCAGCAGTTAACTATGTCTCAGACAGCCCCTTATTACTATTGATAGTTAGCATCAGTGTCCCGGCTGAGAAATGGGACCGCTATGGGCAAACGCAAGCTATTGATCTCCAGCTTGTCCCTGACCTGCCTGGAGCTAGAGGGAAGGAATGGGAGTGCAGGCCGGGTGGAACCTCTGTGACACTCCCAGACTCGCTGTCTGGCACCTGGAAGGCCTACTGGTGGTGATCGTATTCAGTACATTATCACTGCTTCACATTGTTGCGTCACATTTAAATTGATAGCATGCATCCATTAATGAAATGGCACAAAAGTGTTTGAATTTTAGTCACTTTATGAACTCTGCACACTTGGAACACAGGAAAGCCATGTACAGTATTTCATATCAGCAAAGGCTCTACTTGTCAACAAAGTCAAGTCAAATAAACTTGCTAAAAATAAAATCCCATGTTTTCTACCTCTTCCTCACTCTCTTCTTCTCCTTTCCTCTTCTTTCTAAAATATTTTCCACTTATTTGTGAATGTATTGATCGATTAGTTGGACTAGAGCAATTCACTTTGGCGGACTGTTCTTCACAGTCCCATTTTAGTCCCCCAATTGCGTGCAATTCATCAAGGATGCTCCAGTTTGCCTTCTGCTTCCTTTACATTCCTCCGTATTCCATATAAATTAAAGAGCGCTAAAAATGACACCTTTCTAAACTTAACTGCTCTTTAAAACAAGCACAAACACACATTAGACTGCACTGAGGTTTCAGTGGTTAAAAAATGTCATCATCTGTTGGAAAGAACGGTGTTGCAGGCTAAATGTGAGGCTTGTCATTCTTTATTTACCCCACTTGTAGAAGTCTAGTTGGACACAGGACGTCAGAGAAGTCAGGTCCCTGATGACTAGCGAAAAGACTACCTTAGGGGTAAATTCACTGAAGTTACAGCACCGCCACCACTTCCCCAATTTGCTTCTTTCTCTCCATCTGTCTCTCCTGCCTCCATTTTTCTTCACAACCCCTCCTGCCCCTGTCTACTTCTCTTCTCTTGCTCTTTCTCACCTTTTAACCAAATTCAACTCTTTTATTGCCACTTTTTCCAAAGCAGTGTACAAGTTAACATTTTTGTAGAAATTGCAGTGACATAAGAGCAGTATTTAAAAAATATATAATATATAATTATGTATAACATTTGCATATAATTAATAGTGTCCAACAATCAACTGCGATTAGATAAATAAATAAAATTATGCATGCATGCATTTATGCTAAAAGCTTAAAAGCAAGACAGTTCTCACTTCTGTGTGTGTGCGTGTGTGTGTGTGGTTGTTTGAAACCAAACAGTCCCTCTCTCTCTCCATCTTAGCTCATTTAGGCTGCACGTCAGACAGAATGGCAATCAGACTCTCTCATCAAACTCCACTGCTCTTTTACTTTGCCTCCTACCTCTTGGCTTGTCCTGTCTGGCGAGTTGCTGCTTTTTAAACTCCCATCAAAATGTCTGGCGAAGGGACACGGCACGGATCCTCTTACCTTTTCACAAGGCCCTGTGATCCACCCACCGTCTTTGATGATGTTACAGTATTTCATATTTCTGTGTCTCAGTGATCCAAGCATCAAAAAGCTAGGTTGTATCTCATGTCCAAAAACTCTTACTACAGGTATGCTAGTATACATACTCATCATTCAGGCAGACAGCTGCACACAAACACTTACATGCATGCATATGGACTCACATACACACACGCACACACACAGACAGCTTTTCAAAGAAGTTTGCTTTTTTTATTACTTCCTTTCCCATTCAGCGGCCTCCCCACTTTTCCAGAGTGCCCTGGGTGTGCAGTGAAAGAGCCATGCTTATTATGTGCTCTGGGCTCTCCAAACCCAGCTTTGTTTTGTCCAGATAGCTGGTTTTATCTCTCTCTCTTTCTTTCTCTCTCTCTCCTCTGTCTCTCTTTAATATTCACAGTAAGAGTCTTGGCTCTCACAAGACGGCTGTTTTCCCAGTTTTCTCCCCCGCTAACGGCCAAGTGTGGCCCCTGTGAGTGTAAACATGCAGAAGGGAGGGACATCTCCTGACAAACATCTCCAAGGATGTGCCACCCTGCCCCGTGTCATTCATTCTCTACCTGGCACTGAAGCTAAACTGTTAACACTGACATGTGAGAGCCAAAACCCTAAAGGAGTGCCACCGGCTACGCATGCCTGGTCTACCTAAATCCACACCACATTCACATCTGCTCTCCACATAAAAAGGGTTGTAGTATATGAGTATATGAGCCTAGCATTGAATGTTTGCGTTTCTCAACAAAGTTGTAAATTCAGTTGTCTGTGGAACTTCCCTTAGTGTGTTGTGATATTATTAAGTCACTTTCCATGTAGGGTCTTGCTTAAAAGTTCTATCACACAGCATTTGGGCATGCATAAATCTAATTTGGGACTTAACATCATCTTCATATATGCTTAATCCACTCTTAAGTATGTCTTGCATTGTCCGCTTACAATGTGCTGCAGGTCCTGGTGGCCTGGTGTGTCAGCATGTTCTGTCAATGTAAGTTGTGAATACCATGACAAATTCCTCTACAGTCATTGCTCATGGCAGTTAAGGTAATTTTCATTTGGAGTGTAATGTTTTCTACTGGTCCTTTGTTTAACCAGGTGGCTAACAAAAGAGCTCCCTTTCACAGAGTGACTTGCACCCACTGGAGAAAATTGTCATTACCTTGTAGCCCACTATCTGCAAGTGGCAGCACAGCACTAGCAAACAGCATGAATTAGGAGTGGAGCCTATACTTAAACAGAAGATCACTCCAAACATTGATAAGGCAGCGCACTGCATGGCAGTCAGACCCCTGGTGATGTTAACAGCGCTGTGCTATTATCGCAGGTGTGATCGCTCACCAGCCCACAACTACATTTACATCTTAATTACCAGCCTAATCAATGGGGTTGCACTTTGACTTCATTCGTGACATTCGTGAAACCTCATTTAAGATATAAGAATAGGCCATCGTAAGTATTGGTGGTAAGAGAAAAGCACCTATTTTCAAAAGGGGACAATAGGTAACAAAGGAGATTAAAAAAGGGGGCAGACTTCTAAATTCTTGCACGCATGATCACATCGCAGCATGGGCTTGACAAAGAGGGTTCTGGGAGATATTTATGATAATTGCATACTCATCACAAAATGGCAAAGCGAATTGGTGAGACGTGCAGCATATGACAGAAAACGGATGGCTTGCAAGACTTGAGCCGGGTGATTTAAATGGCAAGTGATTGAACAACAAACTCGCATTAAGACTGCATTGATGAGTTCAGTGTTTCATCTGGGATCAATAAGACAATTGGTAGAGGCTGAAGCCAATACATGCAGCAGGGAGAGACTGTAGAGAAGAGAGAGAGAGAGATGAGTGTGTTTTGAACTGCTTCACCGTAGAATAGAGAAGGTGCTGGGATGTGATTATCTAACAGGAGGCCTCGGTGAAAACTCTTGAAAACATACAGGATAAGTTATAATAATAAGAGGCAACACTAATGCTCTTTGGCTTGGCAAAATGCTAACATGCTGGCTAATGCTGCACAAGGTTTCTTAATATAATTTTATATTTTATAATTTAGGCTTTAGCTCAGACCGCTATTCCAGTAAAAGTCAGCCTATACTGTCTGTTTGCCTAGAAGAGACCCTTTCCATGACAGATTATTATTCAATTATAATTCAGTTCAAAATATACCTCTCAAATCAAGGCTCAAAGTCCATTTATTAACATTGTACAATATAGGACTGCACAACAAAATGCAGTTATAATCTCTAATTTTCTGGGCAAATAATACTTCATCTTAACATTAAAAATTCTACATCTAAAGTTCATCAACCTTGACTTTGAGCACCAAGCATCATTGACGGCAATTTAAACATAGATTCCTTCAGTCTAAAATGGCAGCGACTCAGCTCTGCGGCTGCGCACAGATGTTGTATTGACAATCCAATAGTGTATTGCCTTTTATTACTGCAACCTCTTTGGTTTAATCCAGTGTGGTGGCCGGACTCCGAACCAAGGCCCAGCAAACACTGTGGGAAGGTGTGGGTTTATTTTAAAAGTGTGGGCAGGCGCAAACCCACACTATTCTCATTTGGGCCTACAGTGGGTTTGCCTGTGCAGGCCCAGGTCCCTTATTCTTTATCTTCCAACACATTTTTCCACACTATTGATTGCGCAGCATAATGAACATATATGCAAAAATATACATGATGTGCGGAAATGGAGTGTAGAGATTTGCCTAGCTGTTTTCATGAAAAACTGCAAAAAAACATGCTATATTTCCCATAGACAAAAACAGGAAATCATCGGCCATACCAATCTGGCACACTTTAACAAAAATGATTACAAATTTAAATGTGCCACAAGACTTTGGACTTCATTAGGCTAAATGGCTATTCTTCAAGCACTGTTTTTAACAGAGTTTGCAGTTTACGTTTCGACCAATTTTCAGACCATTTCAAATTGCATAATGGGTGTGGGCTGAAATGTTCAGAGGTAGAACAGATGACATCACAACTAGAGTGGAAGAGAGCTGTACAATCCTCTACAAATGATGCTGACAACTTGCCCCTATCCCCCACAGTTTTCACTCTGCATACATAATTTTAGGGCGAAATGTAAGAAAACTTGTCCCGGTCACAGACATGTTACCATGGAATCAAGCACACCGGACTCCAGCTTCATAGAGACGGGAGTGCCAACCAACCTAATAAACTACCTAAATATAATTCTAGTAACATCTGTCTGTGTGTGTGTGTCTGCTGCATGTGCAATACAGCAGCGGGGCGGGTTTAAAAAAGCAACTAACGACACATCTAGCGACTCTCTGTAGAAGAGAGACACCAGTATTGTCTGGTTAGAGCGAGGTCTTTCCCTCTTGCGGCCAAGACCGTCACCTCTCTCTGTCACTCCTGACTGAGGTGCAGCAGCGAGCCTATGGGCAGGTCTTGTAGGGGCCAGCGCCTTGAGTGGCAGTTCCGCAACCATCGATGTATGTGAGGTGGTGAATGAGTGCTAATTTACAATTGGATGAGTTGTTCTTGAGAGCGCTCTGAAAGGGCATGCCACCACAAGCAGCAATACTGGGAACCAAGCGTTTTATAACTGCATTTTTTTGTAATATGTTGTTTGTGAGAATTTACACAGGACCAAGCAATTGGCCCATTCCGAACAGGTATGTGCTCCAAATGGGCACTGCACTAGTTTATATAAGAAGGCAGACAGTGCCATTTTTATAACCTGCTCTGTGTCACTAATATTTGACCCCAACATAAAAACCACATCAATGCTTCTGGCAGAGACTTTTATCTCTGGTGATAATACTATTTTGGTGATTGGGCTCATGGTTTTTGAATAAAATGGAGTTTGAGAAGTGTAATCTACATTAAAGGGCTTTTCTGACCTGTCTAACATGTTGTCTGGCTCTCCCTTTCTGCCCCAATCTCCATAGCAACCATTGTACCACACACACACAGACACACACAAACACACACACTGGGGTTTGTGTTTGGCCTCTATTGCTCCTCCATTTTAAACATTGTAAACATTAGGCAATATATCAGCATTTGGCCTCTGAATCTCAAATACAGAAATGAGAGGAGCCAGCTCCTCCATTTTATGTCAAACAGCAGCTTTAAAGTACCTCAGCACCTGTGTCACTAATGATAAAAAGACGATGGCCTTTACTCAACCATTGTATTTCATCTCTTTCACTGACACATGGTATCACACAAATGTAATGTTTACTCTGAGGTGCATTAGACAAAACAAAGAAGTGAAAGTTAAGTTTAAGTTTTGGGAAAGAAAACTCTGGTGGATAAAAATCCTACATTAGTCAAACACAAAAACAAGTTCAAATGTATCCTTGACTACCAAACACAAGTTGGCAAAATTCACTTTCTATTATTAAAATGAATGACTCAGTCATTGTAAAGAGACAGTAGCAGAGTCAGCAATGTAACAGTGAAGGGGAACAGGGTGATGAGGTCGAAAAAGAGCTTGCCCAACAACACCCATCCGGGTTTAATCCCTATAGTCACGGAGCCCTTAAATAATCTGGCCTTGAACACAACTTGTTTTTTCAATGTACTACCAACTTGTAGTTGGTCCATTCACCTGGTACAAGCACTTGCTTGGAAGGAAAATTCAAAAGGGAACAGGTGAAATAGTTAGCTAAATGTAATGGATTAAAAGGTGAAATAGTCATCTTAACTTAAATATTTTGCTAAAGGTAATAAATAAAAAATGAGCTAAATGTAATGAATAAACAGTTTAAATAGTTAACTAAACATAATTTACAAACGGTTAGCTTAACGTAATGAAAAAACAGCGAAGAAACATATAGATTGACGTTTACATAATTAATACAGCCAGTACGTATACAGGCACACCGTTATTCCACTATTATAAATGACAATATTCCTAATTTGATACAGGTCATGTAAACAGCATGTTATGGTTGGATATTCCGAATAAGGCCTTTTCCGAATATAGCATTTGCTATGGCGTTGCTATGGTTACTGTACACAAATCAACCAGCCAATGGTTTCGATAAGAAGGAGAAAACACAGCTACTTATAAACATTATCAATGACTTGGATATCAACAGACTGAAGAAGGAGTCTTTCCAGGATATGTTATCCCGGAGGACTCCGGAGGCAGTTGCAGGGTACCGACGGGCCCGAAGGGCTGCAGCCTCTGCCGTGACAGAGGCAAAGCAGCGGGTGTGGGAGAAGTTCGGAGAAGACATGGAGAAGGACTTTCGGTCGGCACCAAGGTGCTTCTGGAAAACCGTTCGCCACCTTAGGAGGGGGAAGCGAGGAATCATCCAAGCTGTATACAGTAAGGATGGGACGTTGTTGACCTCAACTGGGGAGGTAATAGAGCGGTGGAAGGAGCACTTTGAGGAACTCCTAAATCCAGCTGACACGCCCTCTGTGGTAGAGGCAGAGCTGGAGGATGATGGGGGATTGTCGTCAATTTCCCTGGTGGAAGTCGCTGAGGTAGTCAAACAACTCCACAGCGGCAAAGCCCCAGGGATTGATGAGATCCGTCCAGAAATGCTGAAAGCTCTGGGTGTGGAGGGGATGTCTTGGTTGACACGCTTCTTCAACATTGCGTGGAAGTCTGGGACGGTGCCTAAGGAGTGGCAGACCGGGGTGGTGGTTCCCCTATTCAAAAGGGGGACCAGAGGGTGTGTGCCAATTACAGGGGTATCACACTTCTCAGCCTCCTGGTAAAGTCTACTCCAAGGTGCTGGAAAGGAGGGTTCGGCCGATAGTCGAACCTCGGATTGAAGAGGAACAATGTGGATTCCGTCCTGGCCGTGGAACAACGGATCAGATCTTCACTCTCGCAAGGATCTTGGAGGGGCCTGGGAGTATGCCCAACCAGTCTACATGTGTTTTGTGGATCTGGAGAAGGCGTATGACCGGGTCCCCGGGAGAAATTGTGGGAGGTGCTGCGGGAGTATGGGGTGAGGGGGTCCCTTCTCAGGGCCATCCAATCTCTGTATGACCAAAGCGAGAGCTGTGTCCGGGTTCTCGGCAGTAAGTCGGACTCGTTCCAGGTGAGGGTTGGCCTCCGCCAGGGCTGCGCTTTGTCACCAATCCTGTTTGTAATATTTATGGACAGGATATCGAGGCGTAGTCGGGGCGGGGAGGGGTTGCAGTTCGGTGGGCTCGGGATCTCATCGCTGCTTTTTGCAGATGATGTGGTCTTGATGGCGTCATCGGCCTGTGACCTCCAGCACTCACTGGATCGGTTCGCAGCCGAGTGTGAAGCGGCTGGGATGAAGATCAGCACCTCTAAATCTGAGGCCATGGTTCTCAGCAGGAAACCGATGGAGTGCTTTCTTCGGGTAGGGAGTGAGTCCTTACCCCAAGTGAAGGAGTTTAAGTACCTTTGGGTCTTGTTCGCGAGTGAGGGGACTATGGAGCGTGAGATTGGTCGGAGAATCGGAGCAGCTGGTGCGGTATTACATTCAGTTTATCGCACCGTTGTGACGAAAAGAGAGCTGAGCCAGAAGGCAAAGCTTTCGATCTACCGGGCAATTTTCGTTCCTACCCTCACCTATGGTCATGAAGGCTGGGTCATGACCGAAAGAACGAGGTCCAGGGTACAAGCGGCCGAAATGGGTTTCCTCAGGAGGGTGGCTGGCGTCTCCCTTAGAGATAGGGTGAGAAGCTCAGTCATCCGAGAGGAGCTCGGAGTAGAGCCGCTGCTCCTTCGCGTCGGAAGGAGCCAGTTGAGGTGGTTCGGGCATCTGGTAAGGATGCCTCCAGGGCGCCTCCCTAGGGAGGTGTTCCAGGCACGTCCAGCTGGGAGGAGGCCTCGGGGAAGACCCAGGACTAGGTGGAGAGATTATATCTCCAACCTGGCCTGGGAACGCCTCGGGATCCCCCAGTCGGAGCTGGTTGATGTGGCTCGGGAAAGGGAAGTTTGGGGTCCCCTACTGGAGCTGCTGCCCCCGCGACCCGATACCGGATAAGCGGATGAAGATGGATGGATGGATGGATGGATATCAACAGGTTTTTTGATATGTGCACACATCGCTACACCGACCTTTTCAAGAAGCTGTTTGAAGGAATGAAAATGGGACGCTGTGTTCGCATGGTCTAAAAAGTCTGCTACCGTTGGTAAACTTTGAAACAATTGTATTTTTCATGGCTACAAGTAAACGGGAATATTAGTGGAATATTCACTCTTATTAGCCATGTAAACAGCTTGGTCAGAATATTGTCTTTTGCGGAATAAGGGCAAAAATCGGAATATTATGTGAATGTAAATGTAGTGAGTGTTAAATCACATCCAGTTTATAATCCATTCATTAGAACATTTTGAACATGACGGTTGAGGTCTATGAAGGGGTACATAAGTTCTTTTCATAGTGCTGTGAGGGTATGTCAGACAAAAAAGGTTGGGAACCACTGATCAAGACCACTTAACAAGCTGTAGATTCGCACTCTTGTAGAAGGCCTCTTTCTCTTACACCCTTTGTAAGTGTGTGCGGTTATAAAAGAAGAGAAGAATTAATTAATTGTGATTATTAATCCAAACCTAGTTTAGGCGAAGCAGGCTGTACCGGTAAAAGCACGGTACTGTAAAGCTCAAGCAAATCACGGCTGTCATCACTCTCCTCCCACAGTGTGACGGATGATGCTAACAATGAACATTTCATCTTCAGCCGCACCACGAGCTCCTATCCGACAGAGATGAAGTACATCGGCCGAGATGAATTACTGCACAGTGATTTATCATGACAGGCCAATAGGAAAAATACAAATGAACAATTAGCAAATTTAGCAGTAATTAACTGCTCTCAGACAATAGATGAGCTTGTAGAGTGCTTGAACATGCTTTGAAATACTCAAATCTAATCTTCATGTAGTTTGTAGAATATTACAGTGTTAATTAGGGTTAATTGAATAATTTCCCTCACTGCGTACTGATTATAGATGTCTAACACAGAAGGGGCTATCTTGATTCAGCAGAATGTTTTGAATAGCGGATGTACGGCTGATGAGCCAAAGTGCAGTCAATCGGAAATTCCTATACAGATCAAATCAAAATCTATGTTTTTTTAGGGCAAAATGTGTGAATGAAAACACAATATATTATTAATCCATAAAAACAGAAGGTACATTTACTTTTTTTTTGTTTTTTTTTATCCTGTTCTACATTGATATGATGGTGGCGATAGGGTGGCAGTACCTCAGTCCGTAGGGAGTTGGGTTGGGAACCGGAAGGTTGCTGATTCAAGGCCACATATGGACCAAAGTATGGTGGTGGACTGGTAGCTCTTGGGCACTGCCAAGGTGCTCTTGAGCAAGGCACTGCACCCCCAACTGCTCGGGGCGCTTTTCCACAGGCAGCCCCCTCACTCTGACATTTCTCGATTTAGTGCATCAACAGGTACTGGCCCTGTGTGTTATAACAACAGAGTGTAAATTGTTCCCCTTGTGGGATTAATAAAGTATAAATTATTATGTAGTTATTGTGTTCTGCAACAAAGCGAGACATTAATAGACTGTGGCGTTTGCCTGGTTTGAACCATACTCACATCACGTGTTATTCATTCAGCACCTGATTTGGGTTGAGTTGTTTCCCACACCGTCTCCTCATGAGAGATAACGCAATTTAGCAGGCAATACAATACCGTGTGAGACCTGGATGACATGCATCCCTCGTCTAAACACTGGCTTAAGAATTAAGACCCACAAGATCTGCTTTGTTACAATCCACATATGCCCATGCACGCACGCACGCACGCACACACACACACACACACACACACACACACACACACACACACACACCCACACAGATGCAGAAAACACAAATTACGACATTTCTCATAATTCAAAGTCACCAAATCCAATTGCAATCAGGAAAATTCAATTTGGCCCAAATTCTTGAAATGATGAGTTGATTTGAGTAGAAGTTCTAAAAATATGAAGTGTTGGTAAACAAAGCCTTTTTCTGTTTTAACATTGTCTAGATAGGTTGGATTGCAAAGAACACCCTAACTGAGTGAGAATAGTAAAGTTTGCATTTCTGGTAGAACAACAGCATCTTAACGATGTTAACAGTAAGGTGAAGAGTTGCACCCGCTGAGAGAAAATGACCTGATGTTGCTAGAACAGAGGGAAAGCTAATTACAGTAATAATAGTTTGAACAGAAAAGGGAGATATTTGGACATTTTCCACTTTGATATATATATATTTCCATATATCATGGACGGTTGCAAGCCTCTCTGTGTGTGTTTTTGTGTAAATGTGTCCACAATGTGCGTGCAGACTACAAAGAAATAGGATGACACCATCATCCAGGGACTTGGCAGCAAATATCTGGCTAACAAATGATGATGTGAATACATGGGCTCATAAGCCTATAAATCAGACTTCCCCCTACAAATTAATAGAGTTCACAGTTGACGGCTGAGGAGTGAAACCGTAAATTATGTTTGACACATGAAAATGGCATGACAACTGGAGGGCAGACCTGTAACAGACAAATCCCCCTGCCTGTTTTGGATTCTTGTTTAAATAGAAATTACATGCTAACCTTTTGTATAAAAGAGTATTATTAGTTTAAAACAGCATTTCAGAACATATTATGGTATTCTTTCTAGATTGGCACTTTGATAATATACTGTATCTAATAAATCTTAACAATATGGGGGAAGCATGTCATTTTTTACCGGTCGAAAAATAAATTTTTGAAGGGAACTTCAATTGATTTAACATTTTTTAAATCTGCACCCACATTGCAAAGAACTGTGAAATGGCAGCGCATACTTATTGTACAGCGTAATGAGGAAGACGGCGAAGATGAAGGAGAAAAATTCTGTAAAAGGAAGTAAAAGAATAAAAAGAGACAGCAGGAAATGAGCGAAAAGAGGTGGAGGATGGGAGGAGGGCTAAGTACCAAGGAGTGCATCAGTGTGGGGGGCTAATGGTGGGGGTACCAAGGTTGCAAGCAATTTCTCTTTGTTATCAAGTGAAATGACTCTGCAAATATGACAATAAATCACAGTGGAAATCAATCTGAGAGGAGGGGACTGTGAGCCACTGATAATGCATCAATCAATATTTAATGTTTAGACTTTAATTAATCCACAGGCGCCAAGCATTCTTTAAGTGACAAAAGGGGGAGGAGGGGGGAAAACGAGCGGGGAGTGCTTTTGCATAGAATAGCTCTTATATCAAACGGAGACACTGAGCTGAACAGCCCCATCATTCGATTTCCCACAGCTTCTCTTTGTTGCTTTATTACCTCTTCTCTTATTTACAGGACCTTGAAACAGAATAGAATGGAAGCAAAAGTGTTTGGTCAAAATATAGGGATACATAAATACCTTTAATGAGTACATGAATTGTTTTATTGACAACATAACAAAGCTTAAATGTATCAATATCTGATCTGGATCCACTCCAAAAGTAACCAGGGTTGCTGGTCTTTCTTGTTTCTTATTGTGTTTCCATAATTATAATAAATGACTAATCAATTAGTGTACTCAAATAATTTATTCATATTCATTCATATTTTAGTTAACAAAGGGTGTCAGATGTGTTGCTTTTCCTTCACTTCACTGTGCCTTCCCTGCTACAGAATTACATTCAAACTTGAAGAAAGGCATACTTTTTTTGTCTTAGCAATTGTGGGAATGCAACTCTCAAGGCTGTGAGAACACTAAGACCCACCTTGATACACCACCTGCTCCGGCCTCCATACCTGCACGCCACTGACACTGCTGTAACGTCTGATTCAGGGGCTCTGTGGAACAAAAATCCCTGTCTGAACAATGCAACCGCAGAGCCGTTATGGACCACTTGAGCACGGAGCCATGCTTAGCCCTCGCCCTCTGATCACGCTGACACATCCCACAGGTACTAATTACTGAAACTACTCCACGAGGAGTTGTGGGAGAAATAACTTGGAAGACGCTTGACATTTGGATACCTGCTGTAAGATTCACGGGGATAATTGGGACACAACTGAGAGGGAGGTCCAGCAAGTCTGTTTCAGTTGATAAAATGGCTTTGGGTAACTCTCCAAATAAGGCACATCTCCAAAAACATGACCTCCGGAGAGCACTGAGGAGGTCAGCACAGAAGGGGAGAAGCAGCAGAGGCATTTCAAGTTTAAAAACTAGACAACTATTTGAGGAGTTCCTTGAGATGTGGATAAAAGGCTTACCCGTAAAAAGCTCCTGATATTCTTGACCGCACATATAGCTTTGATCCATCGGGCCATTGTCCACATATTTGCAGGTCTTTTATCTTCAAAGAGGACCCATCTGGAGCTTGGTGGAATATAGTGCAAAATGTACCATGAACAAGCCATTCTTGATGATATCTGTGCAGGTATGTTTTTGTGCTTATGATTGACTACCAGCCTACAGAATAGAAGTAGACACCAATATCATGCTGCAACAAAAAGTCTTGAATTCTTCAGGTGCATCTTTGTAACAGAAAATAGAGAGAACTGAAAGCTGAAAAAAAAAACAGCCTTTCAACATACAGTATATTGATCGGAAATGGAGGGTTGGGGGGAGGGTATAGTATATAAGTATTTTACTGACTTTTATGACAGTTATTAAGCCATTTCCTGCAGCAGTGGTTTATGTCTTTGCAATAACCTCCATGAATGATGTAATGAGCGATTATGATACTTCCTCATCCGTTTATGATCTGTACCTCTTGCTTTATGTCAACACACTTGAGTGTGTACCCTTGTATCAAGCTAAGCCAATATCAGACCAGTACTGGCCTTACATTTATCAAATAGGTGCGCTGGATGTTGGCCAGTCTAATAATGATGCGGGTTAATTCATGACCACATGGAGATAGTTAAATGAGCAATTAAAAATCAATCGATTTTCTTGGCACATTTTATGTATCTAATAAGTCCGTGATTTTTGTAAACAAATTTCCTGCAGTCTTATACCTATGTGCCTATGTCCATGGTTGCCGAGTCAATCGCAGTATCTTAAAAGAAAAAAATCCATATATTGTCAAACACTCCTGGAGATGCAACCCTAAAGACAGAGATTAAAACATTCTGATACCTAGTACACAGATAAAGGTTTTTTGATTTTAAAACAAGCTTTTTCTATGCGTTTTGGCCTTTCGTACACACACAAACTGCATTTTATGGTCACTGAAAGTGGAGCTTTTGAAAAACATCTGTCCTGGGTGAAGATTTTTAGAAATAGTTTTACTGTTGTGTAGGTTGTAGTTGTTATTTCCTTTGTGAGGCATCACAAGTAGCAGGACGTTCTACTTGTTTACATGTAAATGTACAGTTACTCTTCCATTGTATTGAGGAATGGTCACTGCTACACAATCCAACACTGAAACAACACAGATCCTGTTGCCAAAGTTGCCAGTTTGCATGAAAAGAAATGCAGCCCACTTATTGATTTGAGTGAGGCCAGTCCTTCGTGGGTTGCAAACACAGAAGGCTTAAGCTAAAATAAAAACGCAACATCTCCTGCCAAAAAAGTTTAACTTAGCACAATTTTTGTTGAGGTCATCTGGCAAAGTGTTGAGCCAATGAAATATGTGCAAGCGCGCTTTCCTGGTAAATTACTTTGTAACAACGTATTTCTACAGTTTACCTCAAGATATGTCAGCTCAAACAATACAATAACTGCTGCTGTGATAACTATATTGAACAAACGTTAAAATAATATTGTCTTATAATAAACCAATGTGCAGTTCATGTCGTCTGACAAGTTTTCAAACTCATGGGTCTGTAACTCAACCGGGACTTCTTAGATCATATTTTGTCTCACATTGCCAGACCTTCCTCCACAGCGCTATGTGATGGGAGAAATTGGCATTTATATAAATCAATCACAATCATCTTTGACGGTGCTTAGTGCCGCAGGGAGCAACGGCGCCTCTGCAAAATAACCTCGGGAAGGAATTTGTTTGGTGGAACGTGTGTATGTTAAAATGTTGTTTTAATCGTGCTAAACAGAAAACTCAGATTGGACATATAGTCTAGCTAGCTGTCTCAATTTGCCCTGAAGAGATCTGAGGAGCAGTTAATCATAGTCCTCGTAAATCCACCGGAGTTTAAAATTCCAACACAATGAAAGAGGAAAGTAATGGACATCCAGCCAAAATGAAAGACATTCAGCTGAATGTCCGGCAGCACCTAAACCATCCTGGAACCATGGATATAGATCAGATCGTATTTAACGTCTTACCGGTACCTTAAATGACACACCCACCCCAACGCATGTGGCTTCAGTGAGAGTTTTGCCCCCAAAAACTAAAAAGTTACTGGTATGTATGGCGCATTGTTCAGACATAATCAGTTCCAGTAAAGCACACTTTGGATGTAGCATTGTGCTAACACTAGCATTGATTTCCCTGTGTTGACTGCTCCACTTGGTAACTTGCAACCACCTGCATATTTTAAATTCCATGATACCGCTGTGCATTGTGCATATTGCTAATGGAGTAAAGATTTCAGGCAGCAGTTAACACAGCAGACTCTTTTAGTGTGGGAATGTTGTGGATTGTATCGAGTTACTTAGTTTCTTACTTTCTTATTTTCATGCAAAATTTGGGTTGGATTTGTTTGGTATTGATGTAGCCAAATCTGACTCTCAGATAATATTTATGTCCCTATACAAATATATATTATAATTATATATGTACTGTAGAAAGACACACACACTCACACGCAGACACACACACACACACGTACACACAGGTCATCACACACAATCCGCTCTCACGGCAGCTTGTGAAATGGTCACGTTATTTAGATTTATTGATTTGTGTACAGTTCACGTTGTTTATTTCGTGCACGATTTTCGAACGTGATCATTTCACAAACTGCCATGACACTGGTCTGCTCTGGGAGACGCAACAACGGGGAAATGAAACGCCACACACGGGACGGTGACAACAGACACGATCCACGGTTTCTGGGGGACGCAACAACGGGGAAATGAAATGCGTCACGCCGGCCACAACAAGGGGGCGGTTGTGGTTAGGAAGAGAATAACACAGAAAGGGACTGCAACACGCAGGACGCGATTCCCGGTCTCCGGGGTGAAAGTCCAATGTTGTTTGACCCATCCACCACCCCAACCAACCTCCTTGCGCGGGTTTTTGGATTTTCAATATTACTCGCTACCGTAATCGTTCTCTGATCACAAAATAGGCTTCCCATTGAAATACATTACTTCCAAATTCACACAAAAAAAAAACATTTTAGTGACCTGTGACCATTACATGAACTGCTGTGAGACTGGGCTATCACACACAACATGCAGTTTGAACCAGTGGACGGTAGAGAGAGAGTCACATGAAACATATATACAGACTGTCACACACAAGTTAAAAATTGGGAGAACTCTATTAGTTTTCATGCTTCTTATTCACAATGGCCCAGTGTATGAGAGGAGCAAGACAGTTGCCAACAGAGCATATCCAATTGGTCACAGTCATTAAAAAAGAGGGACTAAAACAATCTACACCGAAACTGAGTTATTTGAGGCGGAGACAGTAGAGGAGCCACTGGTTGATATATTAGGATGTATCAGTGTGAAACGCAAAGCGAGTAAGGAAATAATTCAATGTGTGAAATGCAGCAGGCTGTGGAGAGACAGGGCCATAATTTCTAAGAGGCCAAGTGTGACATTGGCCCAAGAAAGACAGCAGTGCTACATATGTCTTAATTCCCTCAGACATATGTGAACATGTGTAACTGTGTCATCAAATCCCCAAAAGCCACATGTCTGCAGTCGAGGCAATGTCTGAGAGAAGGAGGCAAAAGTAACCTACTGTCATCTCCTGTCACTTTTATAAAGTGAACTGACAGACCAAGCACATTCTGCTGAGAGCACACAAAACACTGTCTTTTGGGCATCTGTGTTAGACACAGCTCTTTCTCACGCCAGTTCGTGAAATGGTCACGTTATTTTGATTTATTGATTTGTACACAGATCACAATTTTCTCGTTTTTTTGTGTGTCCATATCACAATTTGCCACGACACTGGGCTGCTGTGGGGGACGCAACAACTGGGAAATGAAACGCCACATGCGAGACGGTAACAACAACAACTCGCACAGAAACACGATCGGCGGTCTCTGGGTGACGCAACAACGGGGAAATGAAACGCCACACACCGGCGATAACAAAGGGACGGACCACCACGTGCGAGATGTGATCCCTGGGCGCAGGGACATGATTCGCGGTCTCTGTGGCACGAAACAACGGGACAGTTGTGGTTAGGAAAAAAAGAACGGGGAAAGGAACCGTTACACGCATGACACGCGACAACATTTTCGTCTCTTCAACACTACTCGCTACAACGAATCAATAGATTAAATAACGTGACAATTTCATGAACCGCCATGAGACTGGGCTGGTTAGACGTCCATTACCACTAATCTCATACTTGAACAATGAAATGAACATACGCTCCACCTGTTCATGTCCTACATTTTTGTTGTTGTTGTTATGGAACCTTAATATCTTTAGAAAAGTCTAAGGTTTCATTTGTTGTTTTAAATATCATTTTTCTCTATAGGTAAAATGCTTTGAATTTTACAAATGGCTCTTCCAAGTCTCCAAACTCTTTTTTGTTTGTTGTTGCTTCCATAATGCCTGGTCACACTAGAAAGTGACACAGTAAAATGTATCTGCACCAGAAATATGTGGTAAGCTTGCCACTTTCATGCTAGTTAGTTGGTCTGTTCTGGGCCTTTTACTGTCCCCTAGCATTTTGCCCCAAAGACTGTACACCATTTCATTAAATAGAACAGAATTCCTATATTGTCATTGACACAGTTGGAATCAGTTCTATTATATATTAGTTATATTAGGATTAGTTATAAATACTGACGGTGCATTCAACATCAGTGTAAACGCACCAATGTGTGAATGCACTGCCATCATTTTCAGTAATTAAATGAAAATGGTAATTAAAAAGTGAAATATAATAATAATAATAAGAGTTACTGAAGGGGGAAAGGCTCTCGTAGCTAGCTTGCTTGATGCTAACAGGACAAGTTCATAAAGTTTATTAAATAATAAATATTTGCACCATCAACTCCTGTATCATAACTGTCTCATTTCTTTAGCAGTAATACTACAAGAGAGGGGAGTTAAATAAAAATGCCAGCTAATAAGTTAGAATTGCTTTGACCATTTCCTTTTCCAGTGTGTGTTTTTCCAAAGTTGCAATGCCACATTTTGCATGGATTTACTAGTAATTCAATATCTGCAGCGATGACGTTGGAATAAATTGATGTTGCCGCAGAATATTGCTTTTATAAATGATTGTGTGACCAACTGTCCTTCTTGAAGACTGCTTCCAGGCCAGCCCATCCTCCTAATATACACAATGTGTATATTATGTACAATATACACTACGCCAGTGTTTACCAAAGGTGACAGGCCTGCAGTCAGGGGTTAAATGGTAACTAGCTGGACATGGGGCTGACAAACAGGATTCAGTGCAGCAACTCCCTGCACACCTGTCCTGCTGAGCTGAGGAAAGGTTTCAATGTCTGCCTCATGAAAATAAACAGGTGGTAGTAGCTGAGTCTACTGTTTCTGACAAAACTTTCCAGCTGAACCTGAATCCGTATAATGATGTCACTCATTTCAACATCCTGTTGATTAATCCCTCTGTCAATTTGGAGCCCAAATTTGCTGCTGCGGATTTAAGAATGCACCCAAGCAATGTACAAGCTGATTGCACATAAAGTCATAGACTTGGTAATGTTGGAGTGTGTGCATGTGTGTGTGTGAGTGTGTGTAAAAGTCTGGGTCAAGGAACTTTAGGAATGCCGTGCTGCTTTGTCCTTTTGTGCAGACCTGCTCCTGTGCCAGAACAAGGGCCTTGTCTTTAATCCATACTGATTTAGTAAACACTGACGTTAAGACCGCTGCTGGCCAACATCTAATTCTGTTGTTTTCTCCTCCAAAGAAAATGTGTATTTCTTTGGAGATGTCTTGAAGCAGATGGAAATGTTGGGGGATAAATTTAATCTGACTAAGGCTCATGCTTTGATTGGACTCCAGATTAGGATAGCAGCCTAGTATTTTCAATAATTATTCTCGAGTTGAATTAAACATATCCTCTTAACACAAAAAAACATACGCTTGTCATGCATGTCTGCCCGAACATCTGTAGGACCACTGCTTTTAATCTCAAAATATTTATTAAGCAAAGTAAGAGCTCAGCATGCGCAGATAACTACATGCATGGAGTACATTCAGTTTACAGTAGCTGCAATTAATCCGTTTTGAGATAAACTTAACGCAATATGCAATTTCCTTAAATCTTTTGGTTTGAACTGCATTTCTTTTGCTTTTTACTGGCAGTTTGTACTACACAAAGGCAGGATAATTATGTTAGAGCATTATTTGTAACATTCAGTTGATTTATTTCATCCAAAAGCAAGCCTCATCCTCTCCTCCCTGCTGTCACCTGGACAATAGCCTGAAAACTTATCTCTTAGCTCGCCTGCTCGTTACTGTCTCATATCAAACCGGTATTGTGTTTCTACTTTTTTTTGTCTTTGAGACAATCCAGTCACTGAGCTTGTGTGCTAATTGATGGCAAAGTGGCCGGGGCATTCATCCTCAGGCCCCTCTGTTTGTAGGTGTGGAGGCGTGTAGCCCCTCTTCCTGTCGTGAATTAGGACCACTTACCCAGCCCGCTTAAGTCCCATTGTTCTTTTTTATCACTGACCATTTTAATAAATCTCAGGTGGTAATCTCCCAGTGCCGCCCACCAGACACTCTTTAAATTGCATGTAAAAACAGTTACCTGCAACAACAATGGCCTCTTCGGCTGACTTTATCTGATGAGTGTTGACAAAGGAGACAGCTACCCTGCTGCACATAAGGTCAAGCTTAATACTACCTACCTTCCCCCTCCACGTCTGCTCCTTCCAGGGAGTAAAAGAAGGGAAGACGAAGGGGAGCGGTTCACTACGTCTCCATCCTCAGATTTTATCAGGACATCTGAGGATCTGCTCTCTTCTTATCACTGTGGAAATGACACTGTGTAATTCACTCTGTGTGTGTGTGTGTGTGTGTGTGTGTGTGTGTGTGTGTGTGTGTATGGTTTAATAAAGGGCAAAAAAGCCCAGAGCAGCAATGAGGCAATGAAAGAGAAGAAAAAAGAGAAAGATTAAAAAAGCATATGTTTTAGAAGTCATTAAGAGCGACTCAGAAGAGCCTGCTGTGGACTTGATTTACACTGGGCAGTAAGCTGTTGGTGGGTGAAAATAATGTATTCATTTTTAAAGAGATTTTTCTCTCTCTCTCTCTCTCTTCTTTCAACGATAAAAAAAAAAATCTCCATCTGGTCAAGTGTGAAGTAGGACAGAGCTAGATTAGAGAATGTTCTGTGTTATCTTATCTGAGCATGGGCTTAACTGTCAAATCAATGCTCCTCCAACAAGTGGTTCATTAAAACAGAATGGCAATGTTTAATTCCATGTATTACAAATGTGCGCAGGCACAAAAACTGACAATTGAGGAATCAAAGCGTAAAGTGGGATATGGATTTGCATTACTGTCATGAGTGAATTAATGGGAAATATTTGATTTAGAATGCTGTAATTATGATGAAATGTGTTTTAATTGCCGTTGCGAAGACACAAGGAAAACAGGAAATCAAACAAGGATATATAACAGACAAAAGTAAAGCTAAAATGATTGGACAACCGATTTTTTTTTATAATCAATACTTGTTTCAGTAATTTTTTAAGCAAGCATGCACATTCACTGCTTTTAGAGCTCATCTCATGTGAAGAATTGCTGTTTTTTTTAAAATCATTTTTGTATAATTTTACACTTCATGTATTTTGGGTTCTTGGTTAGACAGAACAACAATTTGAAGATGTCATTTTGGGCCCGGGGGAATACTGATGGACATATTTGAATGGAGACTAAGCAGTTTATTAGTGAATTGAGAAAATTACTTTCAGACAATTCATGATAATAATCTTAGTGTTAAAATGTTGGAGGTTCTTAATAGTAACTTTATCTATTGGAAAAGTGTCATTAATTAACATGCTTTTCAATGTACATACTTCTTAATATGCCCCTTCAATATTCTTTCTGATTTCTAATTTCTAATAGCTAAGAACTGCATTTCTTAATGACAAGGCACATTTTAAGGCCTAAAGTGACATCAGCAGCTATTCATGAGCTCACACTGACACTAGGTCAGACTTTTAAAATAAATGATGCAGGTTTCTCTATTGATGTTCTAAAGTCTTTACAGCTCCCTATAATGGATCGGTTTGTCAAAAGTACTTTAAAAACACATCTGACTTGCCATGAGCTTCCATCAGCAGTCGTCAGTGTCTCATGACGGCCTGGCGTTTTACTGCCAATGAACTGCTTCGACACAGGACCTGCTTTATTCAGCATCCTATCATTAATCTATGTGAGCATCAGCATCAGGGACAGGGACAGCAGCGCTTCTGCCAGACACATCCTGTCCCGTTTGTCCATCGCTCACATGGCCCCGGCCCCAATCATTCAGCCTCATATCTATAATTCATGAAGGTAGTCTCACCCCCCTCTCCCCTTTATAGAGGAGTGCTGAGGTATAAAGCCGTTTGGTGCCAATATCTCGTCATGCTCAGAATCACAATGGCTTGGTCCAGTCTTCATCCATCACATGGCGGGGCGATGCCTGCCATCATATTACCCAAATATTATTAAAACTTTGAACCTCCTGCTCCCATAAATTAGGAGCAAATTGCCGGCAATACCACTCCATGGGGAAAATGTATGGCTTGCTGTAGCAGGGGAGTAATTGCACACTTAAAGAAGAAGCGTGGCTGAGCATTCTGCTACGAAGAGAGTGGACCAAACGTACGAAGGAAAACTAGGAAAGGCTTTGCAGTTGGCTCATTCTAGTTCCGATTGTCTGTAGTGATGGGGAGGGGGTTGGTGACTGAAGATTGCCACTTTGATTGTCTGGGAGAAACTGAAAGGGCATAAGTAAATGAGTAATGAGTCTCTCCTTTCCCGAAACATGTATTGTTTAAATGTCCTCAGGCAAGGCGCAATTCACCCGCTAGGAGACAGAATACAGTGGAGAGAACTGAGAGTTGGGAATATTTAGAGCTACGTTACAAACGAGCCAACAAACTTCAACTTTATGAGTAAAAGTTTAAAAAACAAAAACTATATTATTCATTCATTGGGTCAGACCAACCTGGATGGGGAACTATTACTGGAGATAGAGAGACCAAACATCTGTTGTTAAATGCAAGCAGGCTGCAGTGTGACATGTTTGCAGTCTTGTCCTCTTCAGATGTTTGGCCTACAGTGATCCACTTCAAACACTTGGCTTGTGTTGCTCTCTCTCTCCTGCTCTGACTCTCTCTCGCTCCCTCATTTCTATCTTTCTCAGCCTCAGCTGAGCTGCAAGGACTGATACCCTCTTCTCCTTGACTCCTTCATTCCTCACTGCAGTATCTGTAAGCTGTTTTATTTCTGTCTTTCTCTGCTTCCGTTTCAGCTCTCTCTTTTCTCTCCCGTGGTTTCAATCTCTGTCCTCGCTCAGTCACTGCCTCTCCCCCTTCCCCTGCTGTGCGCCCTCTATGTATTAGCATATTTGGGCTTGCGTGCTTGGTGATGAGATTTGAACCCACATGCTGGATGATCCTCACCTGATATCTCACGCCAGGCAGATTCTTAAGCAGGTTATCTCGCACGTCTAAAGAGGAAAGGACACACTGCTTAATTTTTCTCCCCTTGAATTCAGTGCGACCAAGGCTAATCTGGCATTAAAGTTCAGCAATGTGTCCATCAAACTAAATACTAAGTGACAGCATGCTACTCTACAGGCTACTCTACTATAGCAATGTGATTAGGTGGGAGTAGTCTAACAATAAAAACAGAAATGCTGAAAATCTTAAAAATAAGGCAAAAGATGAAATGATCGGAGTACTGTATCTGATCCCTGATAGAAGGGACTGGGGCCACCTTCCATGAACCAGAAGTGGGGTTATTAAAGGGTGGTAAAGAAAAGGCTGTGATAATTGATGACACATCTGCTGAACTGCAGGTGTCTGTTACTTCACTCTTCTCATGAGAGTTTACAGATGACTTCACCCAGAGACACAATACTGTTTATGGCAACAGCACAGAGCAAGTTTATATACAGCACAATGTGTGTGTGTGTGTGTGTGTGTGTATATATATATATATATATATATATATATATATATATATATATATACAATGGTCTTCCCATTGTCAAAAAATAATGTAATTTATCTATAATAAATTACCAGAAACCAAAATGATGTCTAGAAATAATAAATAAATAGCTCCAAAAGTTTTAATTTGAAGAAGGTGTGCAACAGCAACAATGATGAAACTATAGAAATGTTTACTTTTACTTGATTAATTGTTTTCCAACAATCATTGCATTGGTTAATCATCTAATGGGTTTTGGCTCACCATTTGGCGCTGAATTAACAGCTTGGGTTATCAGGAATTCATACCACATGAAACACTGCTTGGTACCTTATGATGGTTGACAGATTTGACATAACATCATTAGATCTGTTCATGAATAGACTCACATCTCATGCCCAGACAAACAGCTTTAATGCCCTCATCATGACTTCAGAGGAAAGACATCAGCAATCCTTACATGTGAATGAACCTCAACACAGCTACATTTGCCCACGGATGAAGAAGAAGACATTATTGTTTTGTAAATACAGCTGGCAGGCAACTTAAAAGGGCCATTAGACTGCTCTTGTAAATGTTGAAAGATAAGAGAACAGGGAAAAATGCAACCAGGACAGAGACAAGAGAATGGGGGAAAGGGAGGGGTAGTGGGACATTCTTCAAAGCAATATCAATTTTGCCATTCACTCAATTTGGATTGATTTCCCTCCCTCGAACACTAAAAAATGAGATGCTAAAATGCTTTTCTTTACAGTGTCTCCAAATGTAAAGTAGCAGACAAAGACACAGAGTGGGAGAGAAAAATAGAGAGAGGGACAGAGAAAGGGAGAGCATGGCGTTCAGCATCTCTCTGATTGCTATCTTGGGGCTGTAGTGAGCAATTACTGGCTGGAACCTTTAAAGAGTCTGATTACAGGCCGTCACAGACTGTGGAGCAGACAGACAGACCCGGTCCCAGGTACTACTCAGCTGTCTGCTAACCATCTTCCCACCACGCACCGCATCACAGCTACCAGTGTAGTACCCTTTGTTAAGACTCCCCCCCGCACCGCCCTAAATGCATCAGTGGAGCTGCTCAGTGACAAAAAATGTCCATATCCGGGCTGATTCCAACACAGGTAGAGGGTTCAGTGTACCGATTAAGGTCCCTTCAGTATCTTACAGCAGGGATCTTCAACAGGGGGTCCGGGACCCCTAGGGGGTCTTCAGAGTCAATGCAGGGGGCCTCCAAATAATTTTTATTTTTTGATGTAAAGCCTTAACATGAACCCAACATAATATTAGCAAATACAAAGCCCCCACCGCTTTGTGGCCTATAGGTAGTCACTAAGGCTATCCCCAGAAACAGTTCATCATAAGGATTTAGTGTGCCACATGTATGTTTAACATTAAAACATGATTTATAAAATCATGCCAGCAATTATTAGGCTATTTTAATAGCTTAGTATTCTATGCAAAAAAGGTATAAAGGCTTCAGGCCGCATGTTACTGTAGGTCCAGTTTAATATGCAATTTCATTTTATACGACATATGTAGTAGCAGGTCCCTGCTCCGTCTCTCTTTCAATTAAGGGGTCCTTGGTTTATAAAAATGTTCCCACCAGACTACATGCCCCAGACATCTTGCTGTTTGCAGCTTGCGATCCATCTGACTGGCTGTTTAGCTTGAAAACAGTAGTGTGAAAAGACAAAAAAAAGCCTCTTTGCATTTCTCATCTCATCACAGAGCAGTCAAAACTGCCCAAACATGACGTTTGAATTTTCCTTCTAAAAAACAATTGGAATATTCATTTTTGCACATTATGTCCATAAGATAGCAAACGTATATACAAGATACACTTGTGTAGGTGTATTTATTTCAACAAATATACATGCATTTAAAAAAAATAAAAAAAAATACTAAACTAAAAAACTAATGTTAATAAACTAAAGTTCTACTGTGAAATTTAATATAAAGACTGTAATATTAGACCTCTCTCTGAACTGTGGTTGGCCTCAAATTTAGTTTCATTCACTCCCTCTTGTCACATCATAGAAAAGTACATTGCTATTGCAAGAGTGACAACTTTGTTTGGCTCATTTTCTGTGTAGGAAGAAGGCATGTTAGGTGAGTGGAAGTAGTAAGTTAACATTAGCTAACTAACGTAAGCCAGCCAGCGCAAAGTCTCTCTGCTCCGCTTCCCAGCGCGGGGAGACTTCTTTAGAGAGAAAACGGAATACAGCCCGGGAGATGGCTTAACAGACTGGCCATCTCCCGTGTCCGGCAGGTAATGAAGCAGAGGGACCGTAGGCTCTGATCGGTTCTGCCCCTGTTGATTCAGGCAAACGCTGTTTGTTGTGGGTAAAGCAATGTTTGTATCAGGTTTCTCTTTTAGAATGACAAATAGATTTACTGCTGCCTGCTGGTATGTAGAGTTTTTCCTTGCACACATGCTCAGAACAAATGTGGTACTTGGCCGTCGGCTGTAGTCTCTGCGGTGTGTTCCAGCGCTTATTTTTGGCCAAGACAAAGGTGTCGCGGGGCAACGGGATGCGATGCCACAGTCAGCCTTCGTCGCCACTAGTTCTTGGCCGTTGGCTTGGTGTGTCAGAGCCTTTGGTCCTTCAGTTTCATCTTTCATGCTGCCCCAAAGTCAACGGAGGCAGACAGTGAGGTAAGGTGTTGGAGAGAGGGATGGTAAGAGCAGGAAAGAGTAGGGGAAGGGGCAGATCATTTGTTTCCAGTCTTCTCACAGCTTTAGGCCTGGTGCTCCTACTTCTGTTGATTTACGGCCTTTCTCAACACGACCACATCTGAGAGAGGAATAATTAGAAGGCTCTAAAACTGTGCAGTTTAGGGCTGTTGTAATGTAATTTGTTGGCCTGCAGTCGTTTTTTTTGGGGTGGAGTCAGGGCTGAGAGGTAGAAGAGGGAGACAGAGAGGACGTAGGTGAGTGTCTGAGATTCTAAATAGTCATGTTCGACTGCAAGAGAAATGCACATATGCACACATGGCCGTACACACATACTCTCAGATCTCACGCTCTGCTTCCCACAAACTCTGATCCAGCTTGTTCCGAGAGCTTTGCAGCGCCTTTACAAGATCATTTTATTCCTACAAACTCCGTCTTATGGTGATTAAATATATCCCCAGTGCAAGCCATCAATTACTGGGCAGTGGAGCACCACAAAGGGGCCTGGCTGGGTGCTGGGGTTGGGTAGGGGGCTTGCCTGGCTGGCTGGCTGGCTGGCTTTGTGGTTGCTGTCCTGGCTGCGATGTGCAAGACGGAGGAGTTCCAGGCCTCGTCAACCCCCAGCCCGCAGCTCCAGGAGATCAGAGAAGGGCTGCAGGCTGCAGGCCTGGCCAAGGGGAGCCCTGGCTGGGCAAGCAAGCAGCTGCCTCCCTTGCTCCAATGAACGATGGAGCTCCTGAAAGAAGCCAGAACACCCCCACACCACTTCTCTCTCTCTCTGTCTCTCGCTTTGAGGTTAGCTGCTTCTCTAAACAATACAGCCTTCCCATAAACAACAACAGCTCATCTCTTGCACTGGCTGAAGTTAAACATAAAAAAATGGAATCACTAATCAAATGGCAGTGACAAAAGCTTGAAGGTAGATGTGGTGGTTGAATTACTTAACCTTCCACACAGTTGAAATTACTATGTCAAAGTAAGTAAAAAAAAGAAACACAACAAACGTATAAAGGCTATTACTGCCATCATCTACAAACAACTATAATCTGGTTTATACCATCAGCCCCAAAGCTATTTCCATTTATTTTGGGTGCAGGTTTTTTTTTTTTTTTGTGAATGTGTTGTGGCCTTTGACCACTACTTCAACAAAATACATCAGTGAGTTTCTCCAATCTCCACCCCCCCTTCAACACATATAACACATATACACATTCACATATGTGTACGCACACACAGGCTTAGACACAGACACACAGACTTTAAGTCAGTGTTTGTGTTGACACCTTTGTCAGATATTTTCAATAATGTGGCTCATTTTACTAGTAGAAGCACTAGCAGAACATCAAATTACTTTATAAGATGCTTCTTATCACTTCAGTAGTACTTCTGCAGACACACACGCTACGCTACACTCATCACAGTGGGGCCAGCCAGGTGACCCCCAACATCACCACCAGCCCAGCAGGAATGGCAGCTATGCAGGTTGCCCTCCTTTAATGGCACCTTGCCTCTTATTTACTGATCCTGGGGCATGCATCATTTACTCTGAAGCTACTGGTTTTTGTCCACCTGTCACCTGACCCCTTCCGCCACTGTTGGTGGGGGCATAGGGCTCAGGTGGCGTAAAAAGGGGGGACATAGAGGCCATCACTCACTCTTAGTGGTTGTACATCACTGACATCTACACTGCAAAAAATATCCTTCCTTACAAGCACCTTGATCTTTTTCCTCTTGGAATGTGGAAAAGCAAATAAGCTTGTTAAATTTCATAATGTAGATACTGGTTGAGTGGCATGACCTTAAAATAGACTCAACATTAAGTCAATGTATGATGTAAACCATTTAACAAAAAGTATGTAATGTAGCGGGCCTACAGTAGTGAATAAGGCAGGGAGGGAGAAAAAGAGATCAGGACTGACAGAATGTGAGGGGACAAGGACAGGAAGGGTGGAGTCAGGTATTAAAGATCCAGAAATGATAAGGTAAAACACCAGAGCCGTGGTGTCCTTGGCCCTCACAAACTGAATTCTGGGCATGTCAGAACATGAACTAAAGCTAGACTTTACACTGTGGTGGAAGCTACATTTTAAATATTAAACATTTTGGTTTGTCTATTAAAAGGAATTACCAATATGTTATTGTGGTCATGCCACTCAACCTTGAGGTCAATATTACTAAAATATATTGTTGTAGGTGCTTGCTTAGTTCTAATTCTGCTGAACACTGCACATGAACTAAAGATAAGCTATGCACTTTACAATTACTTCAATGGCAGGATTTCTGATAACACCAGACTGACACGACTCTCAGCAAGTCTACTCCATACAACAGTGCAACACTTCATTGGACATGTGTGGACCCTTTTTCTATATCCAGCCAGCCTTTCCCTGCTCACTTTCTAATCAGGCAAGGGGAGGGTTAAGGGGCGGCTGGCCAAGAGGACTGAAGAATCTTACTGGGATGTAATCCCGTCCAAGTGGCACTGGCTCTTTCTTCTCTCTTGTTAGGGCTCCTTTGTGAGGCTCCAGAGCTTGGGGCCCGGAAGGGAGCAGAGGATGTGCAGTGGATGTGGCAGTAAGGCCTAGAGAGAGGTGAGGGTGGGAGTCGGGGTAAAACCTACACTGCAAAAAAAAATGTCAACCCTAACAAGCTGTTCATTCCATCGATGGAATTCATAATATGTAAAAGGAGAAAAAAAGTTTTCAACCATGATAAGATCATTTGACTTACGTAATATGTATTTTAGATAATTATTGTTGCTGCTGGAAATAGGGCTGCAACTAATGATCATTTTCATTATCAATGAATCTGTTGATCATTTATTTTGATGAATCGATAAATCGCTCAGCTGATAAAATGTCCAAAAAGTTCCACGATTACAAAATAAGGTCTTACAATTGACCAATAGTCCAAAAACCAAAGATACTCAATTTAAAATAATATGAAACATAAAAATCTTTACAATTGTGGGAATGGTATAAGAGACTGTTTTGTGTTTTTGATTGATTAATTATTCTTATCAAATTATTAAAAAGGTTGGTGATTCAATGTCAGAGAATCACTTAAACAATTAATCAACTAAGAACTTTAGCACTATCTAGTAAGACAAAAGTCCATCATTTCTTTGTGCTAAATAATAACTTTTCAAAGTAGTGTATCCATGGTGTGTTACACACTGGCCTAATGATTAAAAACTGTGATTAAACACTACATTTTTACATAACATTTAAAATGAAGAAGCTAGCAAACTTGAATGTAGAATTTTAATTGAAAAGGCTATAAATTACAGAAATCATTTGCAGTGGAAGATTAGTCATAATATTTTATTTGTTATACTGCAGAACAGTACTTCTGAATGTGGATTCGGTGTCTCAGTCACTTCCACAGGTAACACCCTACTGCCCAAACAGTAATTACATGTGTTCATAAATTAAGATGATAAATCTCAGTAGTTTTTATGTATGTGTGTCGGCTGAAGTGAGAGAAGACACACCACAAGCGCTGGATATCAGTGACATTAAAACAACACTGGTTTGTCATCTGGAAATCATTTACAAAACTAGTGATCTATGACAAATGGGTATGTATCCTATTAAAATAAACACATTGGAATCCTTAATCCATGCATTTTTTCTCTTCTCTGCACATCTGTCTCCTCACGCATGAAGAAGTGTATGGTTCCACGTGCATGTCTCCCTTGAAGAAGAATGGCTTATGTATCCATATCGATACATGTGTATGTATCTTTTTTATTGAAGCCTGTTTGTATGACAGCAGTGTCACTGGACCATCTGTGCACACTCTGTATGATGGTGTCTGTCTTTCTGCTCCTCTGAAGTGTAGCTGCCTAGTTAGACAGACAGTAAAGGGGTGGGGACGGCGTCTCAGTAGGAATGCAGCCCTGTGTATTGTTTAAAAAAATAAACCATCTGGGCAAAGATATTTGAAGAGAATTTATATTAAACAGCTGCAAAAGCAAGCTTCTGTGTGTGGACTGGTGATGCAACAGGACCACACCACAAGTCTGAATCTGATCATCTTCCTGGACAAGGAAATAAAAAGAGGAGTTTTGAATGGGGCCACGAAGAGACTGCCACAGTGGAAGGAAAAACAGAAGACTGCTTAAGAGTGGAAAGGGATCCTCCAGAGGTTAAAGTGCGGAGGTATCATTCCGCAGTGGGACAAACTTGGGTGCACAGGAAAGTCCTAACAAGTAAAGTTGAGACACTCACCCAGTTGCTGGCACATCATAAGGAGCAGATGTGGAGGGCTAAGAAGCCTGCTGCATGCAACCGGCCATCTGGCCAAGCTAAATATTGCCTCAGTGCACCCCAATTCTATTTGCCTTTGGCACATTTGTATTGTCCATGGTCACACATAGGTACACTCCAATCACTGTCGACAGGGAGGGGGATTTATAGAGGTGCCATCAGGGTGATTAGTTCCACTGGTAAACAATGGCCTACCCTTGTTGTGTTTGACTCTGTGCGCTCTACAGCAGGCGTGAATGGCACGCAGCAGAACAGCACTCCCACTACTCAATGGTGTCTGTCTCTTTCTGCTAAAGTAACATCAAACAAACACTGCAAACAAAGGGGGCTACTAAACGCAGACACAGAATCAAAGGGATAGGGTCTGCACACAGGGACCGCAACACTTCACTTGTTCCAAAATGCCTCCTGTTCAGTATGGCCAACATTTCTGGACACAAACAACTGAGTGAAGCATAGCTGAGTAGTTGGGCCAGCTGTATCACACAAAAGGAAAATAATTACCACTTGTTGTATGTGGCTTGAGACACCTATAATAAAAGACAAGGGTTAGCACAAAAGCAGTTTTCTGTATTATTATCTGAATTACATGCCATAGCTACTACTGTTCTGTTTCAGATTTAAGACAGGATTCTATGCATTGCTCAGATATGATCTCATTGAACAGGTATCGAGCGGCACACTAAATGGAAATCACGTAATACTACAAAATGTCTACAATATGTAACCTTTGGAAAATGTTGACAATTAAGTTAAACAATTGTGAAAAGAGAGGATAAGAGAGAAAAATGTGATGTTAAATTAAAATCAGACCTTGGTCTTTAGCATGAAGCTAAACCTGTAGTTGATTAAACTGTGTGTCAACAAATCAAGACTATTTATGCCACTGTTACTGTAATAGAAGTTTAAACCCTACCAGTTAAATGAAAGGGACATTCTTTGTACATTTGGATACTGTTATACCAGTTTATATTATTCTGTTCCACTAATTACTCTTTAGGAAGGTTTACACCACCTTGGCTTAAGAGGACCCTGATTTCAACATCTACAAAAAGTTGAGATGGTCCGATACCATTTTTTTATCTTTTATCTATATAACTTGCGTATCAGCCAATGCCGAGTACTGATCCAAAACCAGAGTGTCACATATTGTATTATGTTTTAACAGATGTATACTGCTATCCCTGTATGGATGTGATATGATTTCTATGTTTGTTGGTGTGTCTCAGGTTAAACTCTTTGTGAAACATGAACAAACAAACACTGAATGCCACAGAACTTTCTTTTTTTATCCAGTTTGACAGTTATGTAAGTTATAACGGAAAAAAGAACATAAATAAAGTACTTTAAAGTAGATTTTCTTCAGGGCTTTATTACGTGGTATCGGTTTGGTCCATAAACTCCAGTACTTCCTGATACCGATACCAGCGTTTTAGGCAGTATCTGTATCGTAACATCTCTAACAGAAATACAAGAAACATCTTGAATAAAACAAATTAGGCAAGTTTTCCATATCCAACATGCTTTAAATATCACATTAAAAAAATAAATAAAATATGACATGTTTACTGATACATCGCAAAAAGAATCTACATGAAATAGGGGATCCAGACAATTTTCAAATCCCTAATCTGAAAAACTTTACAATTATTGGAGCTGGGGAAGTTTACCTGTGATATGCTTACCAAGCTTATTTAGTGCACACCCCTGCTGCTGCAATAAATTGAACAAAATTGAAAAAAAAAATTAATTGGTTTCATTCCAATAACTTGATCATGTATGTTTTTGAGTGTAGGTGGTATGGTTGATGTGTTTTCTGACATTCTTCCTGCTATATACAGTTCTGCGTCATGCCAAAGATTTTTTCCTTGTTGCATTACAAGGGAGAAATTCAGGTGTGATGTGGATAAAATGTTGTGGCCAGACAGAGAGAAGATTGGATGATGCTTGAGGTTGATACATTTGCAGCAAATTTTATTTTTTCTTGCCTTTTTGCTGTTTTTGCTGTCTTTTTTGCACAAGCTTTCTTTATGTATTCACGGTTGGTTGGTCTGTACATACAATGAGAAAGTATGGAGTGTGCCATGGCTGACATCAATACTATTCATCTGCCAAAATATACAATGTTAACAACTGGACAGTATGACAGAGTGGGTATCATAGTTTTAGAGTATGCTGTCATTTGACAAGATGTCTTTGCATTTTGACTTTCTTAATCTAAGCAATGTTAAAGGAACCTTTGTTTCGATGACAATGATTAATTCATTGATGGATGATTTGAAACAGGAGTTAATTATTTTGATTAAGTAATCACCTTTTGCAAGTCACATAGAGTGATGTGCTGAATGTACCACGTGGTGTGAGGAGTTTGTTTCAGTAAATGTGCCAAAGTGATTGAAAACTGAAAGCGAAACACTGTAGTTGGACAGTCTACACACTGGAATGTGCATGTAATGAACAGGATTTTGACACCACAACTGCTTCCAACTGTCCTCTTAGGACAAAGAGGAAGCTGATAGGAAGCCCTGATACTCCTGCCCTCCTTGTCACAAAGTTGCGGGCCTCCACTGTGGGATACAGCCTTATCGGAAAACATAAAAAAATGCATCGGCCATTACTATCACCTTGGTCTGCTAGCATCACAGACCAGGCAATCCATGTCCTCCTCTAATCATCCGAGGACCAATATCCTGCAATTAGTTCAGTTTCCATACTCTCCCCTCAGGTCCTGCTTCAGCCTGGGAAATGGGATCCAGTCCTGCAGAGCACGTCACACACTCACAGTGCAGCCTGCCAGCCATGATGAGGTTGTTATCTTATGTTTGCATGGGAACCACATGTAATCAGTACTTTCCTTTCATATATGGCATGTGAGTTAGCACAGAGAGGGTGGCAGGGTGGGCTAAGGATTAGAGAGACTGTCCCATAATGATTAAGTCCAGCTAAGTGTGATCTTCAAGTATCCTAAAGCATGGCATAAAACTCTTGTCTGAGTGTGTAAATTCCTGAAATGCAATATGTACAGCCTGCTTGCTATGATGTGGTTAATTATGTTTATGTGTTCATGGGAAATATAAAAAAAGAGGTGACTTTCTTTCATGTATCGACATGCTGGTTATGAGCAGAGAATATGCTGTGGTTCTGTGTACAGTGACTTTGAAGCATTAACAGGGTCAGTCAAGAGTTGTCCTGCACAGGAACTCTTTTGTCAATGATCACTGGACTCATATTAACTTCAAATAGCACTCAGTACAGTTGTATGTACATGTGTGATAAGTGTGCACGCATGTATCACCGGGGTCCTTGCTTATCCCATTACACAGAGTTAATAATAGCTGCAGAATAGTGCTCTTTAGAATGTGATTTTAATTGGTTTATAAATTCTGCCAATTATGCAGCGGAATTCCCCCACAGGAACCTTCACAAATCGGCTTCAAGCCTAAGTGGAATCAAACAGGCCGGTGTCATGGAGTCAATGTCTGTTGCGAGAGAAGGGTGTGGACAGCAGGCGTGTGTGCGTGTGTCCGTGCATGCATGCGTGCATTTGCCCACATATATGTGTGTCTAGATAGAAGATGGCTGTCGTGTAGCTTGGCTGATCATGTGAATACGGCATGCCAATTGGATTAGTAGATTACCACAAGATTTGCCTTATGGCCTCTGGAAGATACTCAGACAGCTATGTATTTGGCTGACTGACGTTGACGTTCAGGCTGTCGCTTCCTCCCACACATACACAGTACATATACACACATGCAGGCAGGGTTACAGTGCAACCTTTCCCTGCCTGGAAGGGCATAGATAAACAGGACACTATAACTTAATGTTCCTGCTTCAGGAGGATTACAAGTATGAAAGGGATTAGCCCATCCACTACAACAATAAGCAGGGTTAAACCCAAGTATCCTCAAGTGCCAAATATGCACTTATCCTTGACCATATGGAGGTATTAGATAGATAGATAGATAGATAGATAGATAGATAGATAGATAGATAGATATATATATATATATATATATATATATATATATATACCTGATTATTATCCCTGATCCCTGACTGTCGTAGCTGGGCTCACTAGGTCACGCATGGCTACCTGTGGTTTGAAGCCAGCCTCCCCAGGAGAATAAAGCAGACTTGTTTGGGCTAGGACACATTTTCTCAGAGTCAGAAAGTGGTTTGCCAGTAGCCCTCGCTGTACCTGATGACCCGCAGATCACCCCTGCCACTCGATGATGTATTTCATTTCCCATGTCTCTTGGCTGACTGACAAATACAGGTTATTCACACATGTTGCTGCTGTTGTTCCTAATCCATTACACAGCTCCCATGTCCAAGTTTGCCAGTAGCTGCTCTCTCTAAACAAGCAGAAAAGACATAGGACCGCTGTTGCCAAAAGCCTTTGAACAAAATTACTTCCTCTCACACACCACGGCTTTAATTATGTGTTGGAAAACATAAAACAGGTCGGACAATTTGTAGTGGGAAATCATATTTCAATTGAAAGGGCCCAGGACATAACCAATGATTTATAAGAGGAATGTCATAATTATTTTTTCTCCACCAGGCCAAGGCTCGGGTTTCAGCTAATGGGTGTCGAGCTGAAAGCACTAATTAGGTTTTGTAGACGACTGACAGAGAAAGAAAGAGAAGGTGCCACAATAAATAAGTTCTCACTGTGTAACTCAAAGCCTGTAATTTGAGTCGATGCTCCTGTATTAGGTTGTGGGAATTATAAACGTCTCAACAAAATGCAGATAAGTAATTGCGAGGTGTCTCACCCATACTTTGGCAGTGTGGAGGGGCTCTGACAAGTATGATTACTGGAATAAGCCTGTAACAAACCTCACTGTGGGCTGCTGTATGAAATTAAAAACAACTGACATTTAACACGCTCACGACTTTCCTAACAGTTGCTACTGATCAGATCTAAAAAAACAACCCAAGTTACCATCATACATTTTAAACAAAGCTATTAAATAACATATTCTTAGAGGAGTCAATTATATTACTATGCGCTAAATCAACACATTCAATTTCTGAGGAATAACAGTGATTTTCAAGGAAATAAAGTCCCTGTAAAAGATGGATTATTCATACTTGTCCAAACATGACATAAATCTCTGACTAACTTGCAGACAAATGTTGTTTTTCTTCTGGGTGCCCGACATAAAAAGCTATAAAATTATATAAACATAGACTGTTACCTTTTTCAGTCTTGCATGAGCAAACGAAAAGGTCTGGTGGCTTGAGCACATGACCTTTAAAGGTTTGGAATTTTCCATCTCTTCTTTTGAAGAGACTTAAACATGACAATTAGAAAGGGGGTCACATGACCACTAGGTTCATGGCTATTCAGTGAGAGCTGCACATACATGCACATGCATAAACCGTTCCTTTTGGCCTCCTACAATGTCAGACTAGTGCAGGGCTGTGCGGAGGTGCTCTCAGCAGTGCTCACAGTCATTTTGTGAGAAACACTCATAGTCATGAGGGATGAAGGGGGCCCTATCTCGCCATCCAGGCCCATGGTCCTTAGCAACACACACACACACACACACACACACACACACACACACACACACACACACACACACACACACACACACAGTGTCAAGTGGCACCTTTTCTGCAAACAATGAGCACAGGGCGGCAGGACATGGCAGTGGCTCCTCTCTCCCTCCCTTGACACTGTTGGTTTATGTCCCTCATGCATTAGTAGTCTCCTTTGGCATTGGAGAGCAAAGCAGCTGGGCAAGCCAGCACACCTGATGGTTGCCAGGTCGGATGCAGCAGGAACCTGAATGAACACCTTTCAACAGCAGTCGAGATGAAAGTTGCTGGAGGCTATGACTTATTTTTTTATTTTTTTTAAATAGCAGATACTAAAGTAGGCAGTAATACCAAAACAACCACATGCAGTACTCTATCATGTAAGGATTCTACACACGGCAAAACAAAATCCTTATTTGGACACAACAACTTGCTTATATAGCACAAATGTTTATGAACTGATTTGAGTGGCTTATGTCTTCTTTACTCTAATTATAATCTATTGCCATGAATGGATTCTATTTCTACAAAATGTAGGTCCATAAAAAGTGAAGCAAGATAATGGGCAAAATATCAATCTGCCTTTCCTGAAACATACAACATGTCCAACACAAAACAACTGCTCTAACATGTCCATAGTATAAAAGGTGTGACTGGCTAGTAGCCAAGACTCTTATAGCCAAGACTATAATTTATTATGGCAAATTTAAATAAATAAAAGACTTTTGATTTATAACTGATATAACTTTGATATGGCTACTGTCATGCAACCAGACAATGCTGTTATTTCCCGTTTCCCGTTTTTTATTACATTTACTTATGCAATAGTAGATGTTTAGCCCATGATGTCAGCAAGTAGAGTATCATATAAAACACATCCTAGTGGCTCAACTGAGTAACATATCCACAGGTTAAAATCAAGCTTTGAACTTTAATAGCTTGTCTTCACTCTATAAATCCTGTGAAATACAGAAAGTAAAACATTACTTAAAAGTATCTAAAAACAACACAAAAAAGTAAAAGCGCATTTAGTGAAAGATTAGATTTGCACAAGGATCTATGTTTCAACATAGCATGTGAGACTGTTTACTAGCTGTTCCATGTCCCTTTAGAGTTACATGTAAAGGCAATTTCCATTACTTTTCAACCCTTATAATTGTAGCTAGTGTGACTATGGGTCATGTTGACTTTGCACTCGCCACCTCCGTTAGGAGATGTGGTAAATGCAGAGACCGGAAAAAAATGTATACCGTATGTCCGGCCAAGCAGCAAAAGAATCACAAGGCTTAACAAATAAACCTGTATTTTACATAAATCATTTCAAACGCTTGTTCCCTGAGTTTGACTGGAAGTAAACACAGAAAATAGCCTACTGGATTAGCTAGTGTAGCTAACTGCATAGGGCTCTACTTGCTGGCTAACTGCAAACCATGATGTATCTGCAAACACAGCAGAAGCATCACGCAGATGATCTTCATAGTCAGGTGCAACACAGTGTTTGGTGTTTTTTACCAAAATCTCCTTCCAGGCAGCGCGGCAATGGTTATGTTTAGGGTTAAGGTTAGGGTTAGCTGCCTGGAAGGTGACGTTTGATAGAGCGTGCAACACACATTTACTTTTTAGGTTAATGAAACATAATGACAAGTGGGCAACAATAGCTGAGGAGATCCGTATAGACCTGTGAAATTTATCAACTTAATATTGACAGATTGCAATATAAGACTAGAGTAGTAGTGTGTAGTAATGGGAGTGTTGGCTATGATGATACTACTTTAATTACAGTGGTGAATAGAAAGCAATGATGTGAGCATCTGTATAATGAGTTTATCCATGGCGAGGTCGGATTCTTCTCGATCCTCCTTGGATCAAAGGCTGAGAAAACCAATGGAGGGGGGCAGGTATTTCACAAAAGCAATCATAAACTAATCAATAGTATATTTCCTTGACATTCCACTTCCGGGATTGCTCCCGGATGTCACTCATTTAGGCCGGAAATTCGTTTCCTTGGGCTTTCTTTGTGTTGGCATTCTAAACTCTGGTGGATTTATGAGGACTATGGTTAACTGCTCCTCAGCTCTCTGCAGGGTAAATCCAGACAGTTAGCTAGACTATCTGTCCAATCTGAGTTTTCTGTTGCAAGACAAAAACAACCTTTGAACGTACACATGTTCCACCAAAACAAGTTCCTCCCTGAGGCTATTTTGCTGAGGCGCTGTTGCTCCGTACTGTGCAAGACAATTGTTATTGGTTTCAAGAAATGCCAATGAACCAGAGCACATTTTTCTCCTATCCCAGAATGCTGTGTGGACTAGCCAGACCCTCCTGCGCAGCACTGTGGAGGAAGGTCTGGCAATGCGAGACTAGCTAATCAAGTAGCAGTGCAGAATAGTCAGCTGTCAACTGATTATATTTGGAATGAAGAGTTTATTGTTTGGCCTATAGAAATAATTTGACTATATTTTGGTTCTAATTATTTTAAATATTCAAAAATTCAATTAACTCTGTAACTCTCTGCAATATATTCAATTTTCAAAATAAAAGCACTTCATAGCTTTTTCCTTTTAAGTAATGGGAGTGTTGGTTGGAGTGTTTTTCTGAGTCATACTGGTACATTTAGAGAACCTTCTTAGCATCATCCCCCATTACAAAAGTCTGTTTTTGCCAAAACAGTTAATCCAACAATCCAACACAAAGTGTAAGAAGATGTGCCCTACTTATGATTGAGAGAAAAATGCAACCAACACACCCCTAAGCCTAAATGTCAGCTATACACCCACAACTGTTCTACAGTTATCCACTTTTACAAACTACTCTCTCTCCACACACACAGAACAAGGTAGATGAGATATTGGAGGGGGAAGAAGTTATGTATGTGCAAATTCACAGACAGACAGACACCCACTCCTACTCATAACCAAACATGGTTCTGCCATTTTTCGATCAGGCTGCAGAATCCCTGGTCCTGTCATTCATTAATTTACAAAAGCTGTGTAATGCAGACATGAGGTCACTGCGCTACTTTGAAGATTGAAACACACCAACAGTGTATTAGAAGGTAAAGAGTATCTGACTGGGACCAAGACAGGATACTTATTAACCCGGTCAATGAGTGCTGCTATTGTGTCTCCCCTCGCCTGGCAAGGAGGAACTACACTGAACAAGACGTTGGGTGTGTGAAGGGCCAGACAGATCAAATCCGTTCCCTGAATAATGTCTCCCTGAGAACACACTGCTCCACTGCAGATTGTGCAAATATGACTACTGATCTCAAACAATTTGTGCAACCATGCAAAGTTATTCTTAGAAGGAACAATACGTAGACCAATGCATTGACATGTGCATGTAAGAACACACTTGTCATTTGCACACACATTAGCACAGTAGATGTAAGTGGACGAACGACAAGACACTTTTTGAATTTAATTTATCAAAAACTCACAAAGGAAATGGCCAACAAAGGTTACGACAAGCAGTGGGACATCCTCCAGAGTAAATGGAAGGCGCTCAAACAGCGATACATGTCTCAAAAAAAGAGTTGTCTAGCAGCGGTGCCGGTGGAATAAAATAAAAGGCAAGTTGCATCCGATTCATCATAACAATGTGTTGATAGCGTAGTTGTTTTCTTATTATAGCTTGATATGTCACTATCAGCTGGCACATAAGCACAAGCACTAAAATAACGATTATTTGTTGGTAGATGGCGCGGCCCATTTTGTCTAGAAAAACTTTTTTTCAAATGTTTGCTTGAATATTGTGCGATTCAGTGCAAAATTGAATAGACACACCTTAAAATGTCTAAAATCAATTCAATACACCAATTTGATCGCAAAACAGTATGTGATGTCATTACGCACAGGTTTTTATTTGCTTTAAAGCCATTGGATGGAAACACACTTTCACCAGCTTTATTCGCATGAGTTTTTTTTTAACCGAACTTCAGATAATTCGATTGACAAGTGGATGGAAACTTAGCTAGAGACACACACACACACACACACATACACACACACCCGCCATGGTTGGCTGCTGAGTCAGTGTGTGAGGTTGCTGGTGTATGAAATGAGGGTACCTTTCATTTCCTCCTCCCCCTGGTCTCTCCTCAACTGCCAACAGGAGTATGTATGCCTCCTCCTAGGCTGTTTCAGCACATAACGGCTGTGATTCAGAGCTAAGAGAGCAAACAGGAAGGATGTTAACTACTGAGAAACACACACATGCACACACAGATACAGAAAGTAGCTGCATGTAGAAGGAAAAAAGTCAAATAACAGTCTAACTGGAGCAAAGGCTGGTACAAATACATAGGAGTGAGCACATGACACGTGTAAGTACCCAAGTACTGCCATGTTTGCACACAAGCTCATGCACACATGGGCACACACACTAGTTCTAACAAAAAAGCTCATGCACACATTTGCTGTCAAAGTCAGGTAGAAAGAGTTCTGGAGTGTGATTGCTGATGAGATTAGGACGTGAGAGGTGGACGGATGGAGAAAGGATGACAGTAAGAAAGACAGACAAAGAAGAGAGAGAAAGAGCGATTCGGGTGAGCCGGTCAGATGCCGTCACTCACCTCCGTCCTCACCTGGTAACTTTTCTGTCACCTCATGCCATCACCTTGTCACCCTGTGTCCGTGCCACCCTGTCACCTATCCCCTTAGCAACTGAGCCTGTCAGCCCGCTGTCATGCGACCAGGTTCACCCTTGACCTTTTGTTTCTTTCATACACGCTACAGATAAAAGAGACGAGGCACAGGAGGGAGGGCAGTTGTGTCCGGACATGCCTATCACCCTAGATCACAGGCCACCGACCTAAATGCTACAGGGGCCATAGATGTATTAGCTTGTGTAATACTGTGGGTGCGCTACCCTCCCACTTTAGTCTTGTTACTAACTCAGGGATTGGATGTTTAGTCAGCACACACACAAACACAAACACACACACACACGTGTGTGTGTTTCTGTTTGTGTGTGGCAACTTAAACATGTATACTGCTTATGTTTTACAAGTGGAGCAAGTCATTGGATGACTAAATGTGACTCAGATTTGTGTCAGAAAAACCAAAGAGGTGATGTAGCTGGTGCTAATGGCAATTTAGGTGAAACATAATAATATTCAGGTGAAACATAATAATAATAATATAATATTGCAACGTTAAAGACCACATCCTGGTTATGAGAAACCAGAGCATGATAGCTGGGATATGTCAGTGTTCCCTGGGACGTATAGGTATGTAAACAACCTCTCCTGTTGCTTTTTGTGGTCTGTGTAAATTCTGCGTTCTTATGATATTTAACGCAGGGGAACTACAGTATTCAAGAAGCTAGAAAACAAACTAATGACTGAAAAATTGTCTGTTCAAATGCTGTTGAGGTGCTATTGAACAAGGAACTGAAAAGGGGGAGGGTCATGTGTGTATTTTCTGAGGAGAGGGTTGCATATGTTTTTGGGAAAACAAAGAGGGGTGTTTTTAATTTTTTAAACCCCAAATTTTCAGCATTCCTTTGCTCGATATGTTTAAAAAAAAATGAATCAGTCACAAATTATAGTACTAGTGTGCACATTGAATCATAAAGGTGTGTTGCTTACCCTTACACAAAGGCCAACAATCCTGTCTCTGTTTTTTTCCATCACAATAGATGTTATCTTTACCAAAAGTTGTTTCCTCCTTCACTTTCTTCCGAATCATGACAAAATAAATAAATAAGTTATATCATTGAAGTTCAAGGTTTTTGAAATGCTCTCCATAAATTTATAACCACTAATTCCACTTCAAATGTACATATGATACACAGTGCGACAATTAATATTCCATAGATAAAGTAAGGTTTCAATTATATTACACCATCTTTAACTTCTTTATATATGTTTTAGTTTTTGTCAATGGTAGAGTCCGAATAAAATATGAATAATGCTGGTGATGATCTTGCAATTCTAAAAAATGTAAATTCAGTATTGTTCCAAAGATTTTTAAAATCAGACAGACTATAAGGCAATTGAGCACTCTGACAGAGAGGAGCCTGTGCATTTAGTCAGCAACATGAGGGCTGGGAGCCAAGGAATGCATCATGAAAACAGAGTGCAGCAAGCCACACATGTCCAATCAGACGCCACAGAACATTACCCAAAATCCTCTCGACAAATACATCTGATACCATAACAACGCTCGACTAACACTTAGGAAGGGAGAGTGTGGGACGCATCCGTAGCAACACCATAATTACAAAGAGAGCCAGGGCTGACTAAGTTTAGAAGGACCCGTAAGCAACCCCCCCCCCTCCTCTCTACCCTCTTCACATGCTCCCACACTGATATTTAACAAAACATTAATCTTCTTGCCAGTGGCTCCAAAGAATACTGGTGATGTAGCTTCAGCGCAAAGGCTGGGGTAATAGTAATTCCATTGTTCTGCCCTTTTATTTATGCCTTGGCTCTACCAGGCAGATGAGGTAAGTCTCTTTTTTCATGTTATTATTCAGATGTGGTGATACATAAAGCCAGATTACACAAATGTCTCTCTGTTTCACAGCGCAGCCACCTCACACCTCCCTCGCCAACGCTTAATGCGACCCCCACCCCCCTTCCCCCATCCCTCCACTGGCTTTCAATAGCACATTTCCCCTTTCTCCCCCTCTTTTCTAAATCACCCTCAACATTTGCATGTGAATTGCTTGTATATCTTCTTTTATATGATGCACCGACAACACTGGCTTTCGAAAAAGAGAGAGGAGGGGAACTGCCACAACTACCCCCCTCCTCCCCACATCATCTCCAACACACACATACATCACCAACTCCAACCAAAAAAACAAGATGTTACTCTAACTCCCCTCCCAGGATTGGCATAGCAGCAGTTTCATTAAAAAAGCTGGGGAACAGTGCAGGTTTTATGATATGGAGACAAGTTCTTTTGTGCTCTCCAGAGACAACCCCTCTGTGTGTCGATGTTACTGGGGCGATAATCCTGCTGGAATTTCTCCTAAGCACTTTTACTGACATTTTCAATTATCACCATGCCAGGGCCCGGTAAATGGCATTTAAAGGGCCCCGTCATCTCCATGTTGAATCATATTTGTGAATCAGACAGCGTTAGTGTTGGACTCTGTTCTGTTTGCCCGAGGCAGGAAAGACAGTATGGAAGCTCTGGTGAGACAGTCTGAGATAAGATGAAGTCTGTGGGTGACCAGGCTCACAGAGGAACCAAATAGGCCATCACTTACTTGTACAAACGCATTTACACATGCTCGCACAAACTGAGGAGCAAACATGAATATGCACATACTGGTTGGCTCCTCGAACCATGCCTGCCATGTAATTTACAACTTCAGCATGTCCTGTCCCTTTTTCAAATACAGCACATGGTCCAGACTTAGAAAACCAAACAGTTAGGCTGACCTCCCTGGTGCACAGTGCACGGGGTCAGACTTGTTTTCTCTTCACCTCTGACGAGATCCATTTACACAGACTCCAAAAGCACTCCACATCTTTGGCTAGGGTTACATACTTACATCCCTGTAATAATTCAGACATGTATTGCAAAGAGATTTCTTTCTCTACCCTCTCTCTCCCCCGCGTTCTGTTTCAGTGAGCTCTGCTTTGTTTCAAACATGGATCAACTTCAAAGCAGTGAAACGGACAGATTGATAGCTTAAGACAAAAGCTATTTCATAAGAGATTGAGTTTCGGATCCGATCACTCAGACGCCTTTTTGCAACAGTTAGAAGATGTAATGGCACCAAATAAGTCCATTTTAACCACAGAGACCTTTTTTAGGAACTTTTCTACTTTATTAAACAGCAAACAGACTCAAGATGCTCAGCACAGTGTGAAACAGAGATAAAACTCATAATGCTGCTAGACTGTGGCTGGCATTGTGTGTTTAGTCTACGATTACAGAGTATGTCTCTTCAATAAGTGAGGGCTTGTTTCAGTGTGTCAATCCTGTGTTGTGTAATTGTCTTTTAACATAAGAGGCACCAATTAACCAGGTCAAATTTCTTGTGTACCCACTGTACTCAGTCACATTGTGGTTGTGATAACATGACAAACACACGGCATTCTCAGTATCCTGCTGAACCACAGACAATCCAAGAACAGCTGTTTACATGCCTCCGTGCCCCCTTTCCTCTCTGCCAAGCTGACATCATTCCCAGCATCTCCTCCTTCCTGTCTCTCTTTTAGATGGGCTCTGTTATGACAAGTTTAATTGAGGGTTGTCAAGCCATAACATTTCTGTAAATATTAGACTTGCCAAGAGCGCCAATAAGAGGAAATGGCCTTACTGTATGTTCTTCTCTCAGAAGCACAATGTGTGCCTTTGTAGGTGGATCGCCAAGAGGCATTTTCATACCCCTCTTTTGTCTCAGTGAGCTGGTATAAAATCAAATCTAATTCACATCACAGAACTGTACCCACATAACACATCCTCTAAAGCGCTTTTACAGCTGAATTCACATTTAGACTAAAGTATTCAAATGAAATAAACTACAATAGATTATAATATAAAACATCTTGTCAAGTGGAAAGATGTGGCACCACTTCAGCTTTTCACACCCAACCATATTTGTCAGCAGAATTTATGAATCACTATGTATTGTGTTTAACAATCTTAAACAAAGTAAAGGAAAAAAGTCCCTGGTATGACTTCAATTGTTTCATCAAGATTAAATTATATATTTTCTACAGTGTAGTCATATGTAGTAGAATAGTAGCAAAGCTGACATCATCTTTTATGTCTGTGTATACAAAAGCCTCCTTATTGATCAAAGCGATGACAACCTTGGCTATGAATGTTCATGTGTTATTCTAATCCTTTTCACTGTGTTTAAGTAGCACCTGGTCCAATGCACACTGGGGGCTATTTTGTATTTCAGAGGATGGTGATGGTGAGGTATGTGGATGAAGAGAGGGAGACCAACAACCCTTTGAGTCATTAGTGAGGGCCTGCATGATTTACATGGGTGTACTTGTGTGAGGCCTCCATTGTGTTTTTAGCAAGTGTGTTCCAGTAAGTGACACAAAGTCTTACTCACCTGGGGGGAGGGAGGTGAGTCAGAGTGCATCATCACTCACGGCTAGCCAGGCAGAGGCACTCAGCAGCACACTGCGTTAACACTGATGGGGGACTTTTGTTGCAAAATGAAGGGGCACATTTGAGGAGTGTGCTGTTTCTGTGGTGTACTAATAAAGTTTTTTTTCTTTTTTCTGACGAATGGAACTTGGTGCACAAGCTAGAGAAGCAAGCTAAAGTTAGATTAGGTTACATTCCTAAACTGTTTTAAGTCAATGTTCAAGCACAATCTGGTTCCAGTTTCTCAAATGTGAGGATTTGTTGCAATTTTTTCATTTGTTTTGGAGTTATGGACTGTTAGTCAGACATAACAAGCAACTTCAAGATGTCATCTTGGATATTTGAAATTGTGATGTTCATTGTTCACTATTTTTCAGGATAATCGAAAAATGACTCAACATATTTGATAACAGAAATAACCATTAGTTGCAGCTGTAAAAATGTGTGCAGTGTATGTAATCAATCAGTAGTGTTAAATCAGATTAAGGGAATAACTCAACTCATGTCATACATGCATGCCAAATGTCATACAAACATCTACTTTATAATAAGCTGTAAGCAGTAATCACAACTGGTGATTAACATGCCTAAATCTAACACACACACACACACACACACACACACACACACACACACACACACACACACACACACACACACACACAGACAATGTCAAGTGATAGTAGAAAATGAAATTAGCTGGAAGTCCATCATCTTCTTACTTTTGGGTTTTTTCACCTACCTTTTTCTGTTTTCTATCTATGTAAAACATTTAAACCTGTTTTTGTTTTTAAAATTTTGCAAACCCAAACATCTTCAGTAAAAACATCCATCCTAATTATAACTTTTTGTACATTATTTACAGAGCCAAAGTCTCACCACACTTCCACTTCAGCAACTCCCATAGTTTTGTAAAAAAAACATAAGTGGTATGGTGTTGCTGCTTATCAAAAATACAGAATAAGTGTCCACATATTATAGACATCATCTAAAAAACTTTTATAGCTGAATTAACAAGGAGATTAGAGTATTCATTTGGAATAAACTAAAATAAATAATACTGTGTTGGTATTTGGAAAGATGTGCCTCTACTTGAGAGTGCAATACAAGATTAATTAATTAAGCATATGACACAGAGAAAATGTATTTTCCCTACTTAAGAAAACAAACAAAGCTTATTTACTAATTTAATTAACTTCTTAATGTTCTACGTTACAACTGAAAAATAACCTGGTGAATTCCTTTCCCTGCTCTCTCCCTCAGCAGTACAAGCTAACAGGAGCATCTAAAGAGCCCTCCTTAACGAGAGGCTGCTGGAGATCAGCACTCCTAGCCCAATAACTGAAGAAATATGAAAATCGACAGCGCCGTCAGGGCGGTCATGCCACATGTTTACGAGTGGCTGTCTTAACTGGCTGCCTCTGTGCTCCATAAGTCATACGCAGAGTGCTCATCATAGAGCAGGGATTTATGGGGCCTGAGTCTGCATATGACCCCCTCCCAGCAGCCTCCATGCCATAGAGGAGGAATCATGATCTAGCCCCAGCCACTATAAGCTTCATAGACTTACTCAAAGCAAATTGGCTCTGGGGTCTGTTCCTCTAGTAAACACAGCCTCATGCTTATGTGTGTCTAGCAAGAGAGCCACACAATAACTTCCAATGATGATGCAGGAATATTCACAATAGTCAGTAGTCATGAAAAACAAATTTGCAAACATTTGTCATATTTTCCATACTCCATTGCTGGAGGGTTGTGGCTTTAAAAGATGCAAGTCTAGAATTCAAATATGTTTGATCTATATAGTATATATAGGTTATTAGCCTGGCTCCGCCCTCCTATGGCAATATCCATTTTCAGCGAACAGAGGGAGTGGCTGAAAACAATGGCGTTGAGGTCTTGCGCTAATTTAAGTTGTAGTTCTTAGCGTGTGTTGGTCTAAAGAAATAAAAACAAGGCGGAGATTTATTTTCCTTTACCCCAGAATAAACAAGCGTCTGTAGCCAGACCATGTCAGCGCTGGAGTATGTGTGGCAATGCAAGAATAAGATGATGCTATAAAAAAATATACTATCAAACAATTGCACTTACATTTTGTACTTCCATGTGGCTCTTTGTAGTTAACGGACTAGTAATCGATTAATGCTCTTTGGAGATTATACCTCATGATTGAATACACTTATCGGAAGTTGCTTTGGATAAAAGTGTCAGTTAAATGAAATGCAATATAATGTAAGACTAGCAGTAACTTAATACCGCTTTAGTACAGCTGTAGAAAGTGAAAACAAACAGAAAGGCTGATATCAGCGAGATACATTACAAACAAACTGGATAACATGCTGCAGTCCTTCCTGTGAATCTTTTATGTGTAAATACAATTTAAATCCAGTCCAAACAATGAAAACTAGGGAGATAATTACAGATTGTTAATAGATTTAAAAACTGGGTATAATTTTTGTTTATTTTGTTATCAGAACCCAAAATACAGGTCAACAGATCCGGTGTGGTGACCATTGTATATGTAAATAAACTTCCATGCATGCAATTACATATGCAACTTCTGTTTAACTGTCACAGTGTTAGTCTTTGTAACAAAATCTAAAACAATAATAAATCTGCCTCGCCTCTGTTGTATTCCCCTTGTGTTTTCCAGTCTGGCCCAGCATGCTGTGTTTGCATTTTTTCACTGAGAATGTGTGGCATTGACAGAGAACTGGTCAAGGGAAGTGCTGAAGGCAAAGAGCCAGCAGGGACAACAGCTATTACAACAGGGAGGCTGAGGATGAACATTGTATACTGCTGGTCATGTTGCCTCTGGGCTGATTCCTGGGGCAGCATGACCTGAATCTGAAACAGCTATAACCAAAGCTTGGACTGCTCACCCACAACAAGACAGGAAAGGCTTGCTGTGTTGTTTACTGGGGAGGAGTTTACTAAATACTGTTGAGAAATGTAAAATCAAAGTACATGGCGCAGTGTTTCCTACAGGTTGAGAATGTGGTGGTGGGTGGCGCGGGATGTTTATTTTGGTTGTTATAGATCATTAGTTGGTACATTTTTGGTAAAAAAGTTTCAATCCATGTTTTGGGGGATCCTAATAACATTAAACAGGCTGGTTTTGAACGTTACTATACTGTACATGTCCGTGTTTGCATTCATTAAGCTCTCATCTGAACAGATTTCTGTCATTCAAACAACTCTGGATAATATTTTAAAACTTTTACAGCACACTTAATTAAATGTTGGGTTTTCCCACAGGAAGCCACAACATCACAAGCAGTGTTCTACTATAGAGGATCTTTGCTACTGCTAACGTGCTTCTAACGTAAGCCTGGCCCTGAGCCCGGCTTGAAGTGAATTGTTGATGCTGTCACGCAAGTGGCGGGCAAGTTGATGATGGGGAGGGGCTGAAGCCCGCTGGTCTGGGTGCTATAATGACAATAAAGGCATTCTATTTTCTATTCTATAAAAATACATTGTTGATTGGAAAAAATCAAAAAAAATTAAAATGGATTTTATCTACGGGTATCAATCTACCTTGGCAGGGCGCCCAAGTATAACTTACAGGTATGTACGTATGGGAAACACTATGACAAATTATTACTACAAAAAGTGGCCGATGTAGACAGAACTCAATTTTTTTGTCCCAGCCTACAAACTGGACACATACAGAGATAGAGGATGCTGGGAAATAAATTGGAACTTGGAAGAGCTAGAGCCTCCGCCACTGAGACGGACAACCGTGCAAATCATAACAGAAATGACAGATCAGGCCACCCCACCACCCACCCAGACAGTCATGTCAGCCTGCCTGCCAGCCAGTCAGCCTGCCAGGCTGACAGACAACAAGCTACCCCACCCGAGGTTCCACCCCTGTGACAGACAGAGTGGGACAAATTGGGACAATCCACCCCTACATTACCACCCACTCTTCCTCTCCATTGCACGCCGCAGCAGCCTCTGCTCAGGGGGCTAATTCCACGTTCAGATCACCATTTGTACTTATTATGCTGACATAATTAATCCCCTGTTGTGATCAGCGGGGGCATGAGGGCCTCTCCGCTCCATTGGCCTACCCCTGCCATGACACAACCGCTCCCCCCTCCCCTTCTCATACAAATCTCCCCTCCTATGTCCATCTTGTCTGGTTGGAGGGGTCTTCTGTCTATCTTTATAATCTCCAGTGTATCTGTCTGTGTTATTGTTTGTCCTGTTGTGGATATATCCATTATTGTAGTGGACTGACAGGCCGACAAGTCTGCCAACAGTCACAGAACTTCATGTTTGCATACTCACTGATGAAACTGGGGCAAAGTGCTTGCATCAGAGCTCCAGACCTTAACAAACATTTGTTAACACTCAAATCAAATCCTGATTCAAAACATATTTGAGTTAAGAACATTCATTTCTACTGCCTGGCATATGGTTAAGAATGGCCTTTAAGTGGAAAACAGGTTTGATGCTAAAGTGTCAACGTTGGACGACAGAAAGGCAAAGGAGGGGAAGGGGAGAAGAGAAGAGGACAATGAGGGAGGTGGGGAGGGGTTCTCATCAAAAAACACCAGCTGGATTAATAAATCCAACCAGTGACTGTGTCCACATCTTAAAGTGTTGGGCAGATTAAAACAGAACCGTCTCAAGTTGAGAAACATATGTCAGCAAGGCTGAGCAAACACTGTCAGAATAATAACTGAGGAGATGAGTGCTGCTGTTGGCCTCAAACAGTCGCTCAGCGACAGGCTGGACTAGCACTGCTGCTTCCTAGAAATCAAAGACCCAATTGCTGAACTTTGATTCCTCGCAGAAGGATACCACATATGTGTATTTGTAAGGTCAAAGCTCTAACAAAACACCCTTAGGATGGTTTTGTTTTGCTTTGAATAATGTGCATGAGAATAGACAAATATACAATTCCGGGAAATTATTTCCATTTCCAATATCATGCAAGCTAAATAAATACATCATGTAAAAACAAATAACTCCCTGAATTCATTAGATTGTTTTACACTCAATACACCCCAGCATTTCTAAAATATGAAAACCAAAGCAAAAAATAACTACCAAAATCAGGCTGAGCAGCAAAGTTTTTTGTTGTTTGTATTAATATTTCAATAAATTACTTTAGCCTATAATACTGACCTATCTTTTTTGACTTCATTGTGATAGAGACATAATTAAGACTAACTTATCCAAGATCACATTCAATATAATAATGCAGGTCCCATTTCAATTGGAATTTTGTGGAAATTCAATAACAAGACACTACAAAATTAACATCCTGACCATTTTGTATTAAAGACTACCAAACTTGCCCAGAACACCTGCTAGCTCTGGGAAGCAAAGTGTTATTTAGGCCACAGAAGAGAGTGTACAGTAAACAGGTCTGCGTGTACCTCTGGAGGAATTCATTACAAATACTAAGAAGAAAAACATGAAAGAGAAAGTTTGGCTCATTGTAAATTCTGTCACATTTGAAGGCAAATCTTAGTGCAGACAATCAACTGTAACATAGTCATGCATTGTAAAAGGACTTTGTGCATGTGACTCTATATGTAGTTAAGTTACACTTTAGATAAATATGTAACAATTTAAAAAAAAAAAAATCATCAATCACTGTTCAGTCACTCTGCTGCTTGACACCATCAATGTCAAATTCCAGGAACATTACTCACAACACCCATTACCCCTCATCCCCTAACACCCCCACACACACACTCCCCCCACTCCTCATCTTTACATAAAAGTTCAGGCTGCATATTAAAAGGAGCTAAAATATTCACACTGTCAAAGGTGGTCAAAGGCTTCTGCGTTCACACAGGAGCTGACAAAGAGGAGGCACCCAGCGCTTGGCCGAAAGAGAACTGTTGAAATAAATCAGCACATACAAAGACACAGAGTGATAATAGGGCTGGAGTTGGGCCAGATCCAGAAACACACTGTTCACCAGAACACGCAGACAGACACACAGAGCGCCTGGCTGGGAACAAAGTCTGCGCATAGATTAATATTTATTTTTGGAGCACACATTGTTCAGGACATACAGTATCAGAAGACGAAAAACATCATAACTCCCCGTGTGCAACCTTGCAGTGAATCCCATGCCTGAATCAAACAAAAAACAAATAACAAAAAAAAAAAAAAAAGAAAATCCACAGATGGTTTCACATGGGGGAGTGCAACAGAGGAACCGGGTATCACAGAAACATCCGTAAAAACCCAATTCAAGATTGTAGTGTATGTACATGTGTAAAAATTTTCTTAAAACAAATATGATTTAAATGGTCTGTTATTTAACTAAAATGAAGCATTTTGTGTCTGTAAGCTACACTTCACATGTTTCCTCAAGATAGTTGTGGAGTTTTTGAATGCTGAATTGTCAGTTTGTTTTGGTAGTCACAGAACACACCACATAATGTAGCTGCTGTTTCGCACTTTTACTAAGGAAAACATGTTTTAAAATATGAGGTTAGGAGTGTTCCTCCTCGTCTATGTCTGCATTGCCAAAGGTTGATTCTGACATTTATGTTTTGTCCTGCCACTGAGTATGGTCACGTGACGAGACTGCACAACTACGTTTGATTGGTGAAACACAGTCACGTGACAGAACTTTTTGAGGAAGTCTCTCTGTCAAAATGAAATGAGGCATACGCTGGGGGGATAAAAACAATGATGCGTCAAATACCAAAGAGGTAAAAAGAAAAGTAATGAGCTCATTGTAGCCTAATGTAGCGGAGTAAGAGTACAGTTTCTTCTTCAAGTACTTCAATCTACTCAAGTACAAGTAATAATGATTTAAAACTACTCCTAAAAGTACAGCATATGAGTAAATGTAACTCAGGACTACTATTTAATCTTAACAAGCCCTTATGAAGTGCATTAAATACATGTAAAACTTATTCTGAAATTACATTAGACCTTCAGCTTTATACCAGTGGCAGTTCATCTCACTGAGGTACTCCCAAACTGGGGCTCCACATTTACACTGCTTTTTATTTGCCCCTATATCAACATAGAGAGGAAACAGAGGCCTCCCTGAACTAATTTCACTCATGAACACTCAGTCATTTGTTGAGCACCACACAGCAGGCCTTGCTGTTTGAGGCCCAAGGATTAAGGCTCAATATTTGTAAACCTCAGTTGGCTTTAGTGTGGAAATGGGGAGAGGAGAGAAATGGGGAAGCCTTGGCAAACAGAAGTGTGAAAAACTATCAAATGTTCTGCCATGACAGAAACAGTTACACACTGGCTTCTGGCTGACACAGAAACAATACAGTGGTAAACCTATGAAACACTATGGCCTTGTTTGCATGAATGTGGGTAGATGCACGTTTATAGGTTTTTGCGTGCAACAATAAGCAAATATACACACTTAATAAATGTATGTGCCCCTAATGAAACAATAAACCGTTTCCCAGTTAAAGACACTTCACTACATGGTGATTACTCCATTACTTTGATATTTGTCTTGTTTGTTTGTAATAATCAGACTAATTTGTTCCACCGTTGAAGCTCTTTACATGAAGGCCAAACCCCTTAACTTCTGCCATAGTCTTTAAACTCCTCCTCAGTGGAATATTCTCCCACATCGCACATTATCAGCCTCACAACGGGCCCATAAAGTACTAAAAATCCCAGGGCCTTTTTTCCAGCTGTGACACAAAACCCAGACCTACTTAAGTCCTCTACTTTGACCTTTGTTTGAAAAGTCTCTTTCAGCCTGAGGCCTCGGCAGTAAATTCATAGAGCTATGAAATTAATGTGCCAGAGAGCCCATCTAGTCTTTCATTAATCACAACCAGAGAAAGGAAAAGACAGGTTACCCAGTCATGTTTTATTTTCCTTTTTCTTTTGTAATAGGGCAGTTGTGTAATGACTGCCCTCGATATTAACTGTGTTCCGCCTATCAACATCCTCTCTGTTGTGAAATGGAGAAGGTATTGCAGGGGTGCAAGCACAGCTAACACAAAGTGTTCAAAGGGATCTGTACAGTCTAGGCTAGGGCTTCTCAACGTTTTGTTGACTTTGTGCCAATTTAGAGAGCCAGCATATGATTGAGGGCAGCATAGGAAAAGTCCACACATAAAACAAAATATCTGTTCCATCTCACTTCCACATTAAACTGCCGAGCAGTCCACCAAAATTGCTTACTTTAGCTAACAGAACTAGCATTGATGACAGAAGATATTTCCTGTGACACTTGCTTGGTGCCGCAAGTTGCTATGCAACCATTAACTTTCTCCAAGGTGTCATTTCTAACCTGTTTAAGTAGTATATTGAAAGAAATATAATTTTAAGGCCTTTTTAATGGCATTGAATGAATGAATTCTTATCTTAACTGACTTTGGTAGAAATTAAAGTCACCTTTTAATTGAGGAACAGTATCTGATATTTACTGTACTTAAGTATCAAAAGTAATTTTCTGATGTTGAATGTATTTAAATATTAAAAGTAAAAGATGTATTGTGGCTTCCTTATAGTAAATGCATAATGCATAATATTCAGGCTTTCCACCTTTTTATTTTTATAAAATATATTTTTATTTATTGGTATCCAGAGCCTTACAGAAACACATTAACCATTAAAGTCACCTTGCATCCTTCCCAGCACCCCTACCCTCTCAAAAGTAAGGCAACAAATACTCAATTCAAGATTATATTCACAAAAATAGACAGAGACAAGCAATAGAATCCACATCAGTAAGATCATAAGACATCTGGCCAACATCCAGGTTATTAAAGGTCACATTTTTCATGCAGATAAAAAAAAAAAAAACATTTGCTTTCTTCTGATAACTTGTGCATAATCAATAAAAGGTATGTCTAGTACCACAAACAGAACTATATGCATTAAAGAACTGGGGTATCACTGTATGTGATGATTAAGAATAAAGTTTCAAGTTTTGGAATGTGTGTACTTGAATTGAATGCATATAGTATACTGTATATTATATAAAGTGTACTCTTCTGGGAGCAATATACAGTATATGGTCTACTTAAACCATAAGCTGGTAAAATCTGCTTGGCAAGTGTGAGATACTATGTCAATCTCTCCATTTTGTATATGTCATAAACTATGTCTATCTAGTCATCAATCAAAGGAGCTTGTTGCTTCATTCATTTATGGGTTATGGCCTTTCTGACTGCAGCTAGTAAGGCTTTCCAGTTTCTTAAACACCAAATTTAACTTTATCCCCACCCCATTCACCACATGACACATACTTCCATTATTATGCTTCCTCTTCTTTTTTTTAGTTTTGCCTATGGTTTTGGCGCCCGGCAACAAACTGTCACCAACTGGAGTGGAGTGTGTATTAAGTTGCAATCTAGGAACAATGATTCACCAAATCTGCCTTTTTGCAGTCTATCAAATTTCTTCTTATTTTGTAGTAAAGAGTATCAACGCTGCTTAGGGGAAAATGTATCAGAGTAAAAGTATACATGTTATTTAAAGTATGTAGTGGAGTAAAATGTTTAGAAATATAAATAAGGTAAAGTTCAGTACAGTTACAAAGTATTTGTACTTCATAACACACAATACTGCTTTTTTTCAATAATATGAAGAGGAAGGTTGATTTACAGGAAGACGCTAACGGAAATGTTCAACTAAGAGAGAGATGACGAGATTCAGGAACTTCTGTTGGTAAGGGCCGACACTGAAATTGTCAAATTCAAGAAATGGCAAGAGACAAACTAATAGGTTACGTGACTGCATTCTTTTTACATAATGTCCTGCCTCCCTCACACTCTACCCAGGCACCACCACTCGCCTGAACTAAATGAGTATTTTGATTGAGAATTCTCTAGAGCATCTGGCTCAAGCTATTCGCCAATCCATTATGGTGTCACCAATATGTGCATCACATCTCACTATTTGCAGAAAATGTTTTGGTTATTTTAGAAAACCCCTCTCAGTCTCTTCCATACCTTATATCATTATGTAAAGAGCATGGAAGCTTATCAGGCTTTAAAATTAACTGGTCAAAGTCTGCACTACTTCATTTAAATTGTGCTGCTCGCAGTTCAATCATCCCCGCATTGTTAAGTAGTTTAAATATTTAGTCATTGAGGTTTTCCTCCATGCTGTTGATCAGTTCTGGAACAATATTGCATCCAAAATATCTGCCCTGATTAATGATACTGTACCTGTTACTGTCAATGTTTTGATTCTGAATGATCTGTCAGCCCTTCAGCTCTCCTTTTGTTTTATGCCGGTCTCCCTGTCATTGCCTCTTGTTTGTTTGTTTGTTTGTGTGTTTGTCTGTGTCTGTTTCTGTGTGTTGTGTTTGTGAGCAGCAGACATCATTCTTGCCTTTGTGTTTCTGTTGTGTCTCCCTATTTCCCATATTTCCTCTCTTTGTTTTGTTGGGAAAACATTCAAGTGCAAGCAAGGATTGTGGAAAAGGTGCACTGTGCCTTCTTCCGTATGTGTAGTGTACTTTTCTGTATATTGTCATCTAAACCAATGTTTTGCACTTTTGCTCATTTGTTTAGATAAAAAATTTAATTTAAAAAAAAGGTCTTTTTAATGACATACTATACTATGACTTTTTATAGCTTTTTTACGGCATTGTATACTATGACTTTTAATGACATACTATACTATGACTTTTTTAGGACTTTTTTACAGCATAGTATACTATGACTTTTTTAATGACATATTATACTATGACGTTTTTATGGTGTAGTATACTATGACTTTATATGGCGGATGCTTAAAATGTAATGCATGCATTTTTGTGTCACGTTTAGGGACCACACAAAATGTGTCTAAAGGCTGCCAGCCACACCTTTGACCTAAACACTTAACTAACCTGACCTTCAGCACCTATACAATGGGCACACATGCACACGCACACGCACACGCACACGCACACACACATACTACAACAGAGTCCACCAGTCCTCAACAATCCAATGTGCTACTGCAGCAGCCTTTGATAAATGATCTGAAACTAGGCTGATATGAAGCAAAGTGGGCATATGCACTTTGTAGCGATGGTGAAGGTGATGTGAAGTATATACTGCAGGGTGATTGTACAGGCAGTGAACCGTAGCACTGTCAATGAGGCGTTGTGTCTGGTTGTGGGTATTAAAGATCAGTAGTGTGGCTGGCTACTCTATGGGACGCTCAACACAGTGCTTAATTACACACGTTGTGAGCGGAAAGCGCTCAGAGCAGGAAATGACAGCCGAGCGGAGCTCACTTCAAACGCAGAGGCGTAAAAGAGCATTCAATAAAAACAGACCTAAACTCTAAGCGGGTCCTAATGGGATGTAGGTAATGGTTTAGAGGGAAAGGGGGCAGCACACAGGACTGCAGCCATGAAATTGGGTTTCACTTTGACACAATAAAAAAAAAGATAAACATTTAAATATTTTTTATAAAGAAAGAAAAAAACAAAGATGATGCCATTGTTAAAACAAAGAAAATATATTTTCCTACATGAAAGAAAATGATAAAATGCAGTAAAATTGGTCCATGGCTTACAATATTACGACAGATTCAAATCTATTAAATCCAGCAGTTGCTGGAGGCTTTAGAGTGTTACTGGCATCATAGAAAATCACTAGAATCACCATTGTAAACACATTTATTCACTTACACTGAAGTTCAGAATATCTTTAGGGTGACTGATTCTGTTTTTATTTCTACTATGACCTACGAAGGACAATGACACTGAGGAATTGTTAAAAAAGCTGAATCGTTTAGAGACAAAAAGAGATCTTAAACTACTGTACGCCCCAAGATAAGAGAGGACTGCTGTCTTCACGTTAAGCCTGTGGCCCAGTAATGTCAATGGTTAGAAGTCTTCCAATCTGGCTGAGGAAGAACACTAGCCTACATGAAATAGTGCACGTACCATAGAAAAACTTAAAGAAAGGTAGGAAGACTTGAAGGATGTAAACAACATATTTGAAAAATTGGGAAATGCGCATGAGGATAAAGACTGTTATGTTATAGCTTCTTTTAAAATGGTTTTACTCTGATGGAGGCACTATGAGAAGTTTTTTAACATTGAGTGGATTAATGTTTTATCCTCAACATTTCTGACCATTGGACAAAGTAACTGAGGTGTAATAAATGTTTTTATGTGAGAATGAGTTGGGCGTGGTGGGAGATCTGAGAAACACTTGACTTGGTGGATGCTACCACACTGGCCCGAGGGATTTTTATAAGTGGCACATTTAGTCTTGGTGACCCACACCTCAGCACACACACAAACATTCACACATATCCAAACATAAGCACACATAAACAAAGTCTTTTTTTTCTGTGACACACACACACTGAGCTCCATCTCCAACTGCCTTCTATACACAATGGCCCTGCTGCGCTGACAACTCAACTGGAAGAGAGCTTAACCTTTGACCCCTGAGGCCAAGTCATTAACACACACACACACACACACACACACAGTTTTCTCTCCTCCAAAAGATGCAAATGACCAACTTTTTGCATAATATGACCCAAAGACTTTATGCATGATTGATAAGATGCTGCAACTTTATATTATGAGTTGTTTGAAGTTTTTGTTTTACACTGACCACAACAAGAAACTCAGGTTTTGGGTTGCGCTGAGCATTTGTTACAGATGCTCTAAATATAAAGTGTGTTTTAACAGTTTAAGCTTTCACTTGTAACTGTTAGAGATCACAGGATTGAAACAGTTTGAAAAGCAACAGTTGATACTCACCCTTTACCACAATCAGCTTCAACCAGAATCTATAAAATAAATTGTGCAACACACAATTTTCCTCCCAAAACCATTGTGTGACAGGAGATGCCTAGAATGGCAAATAAAGTAAGTTAAATCGTATCTTGGATCATTACGTAAATACTGTCTTGTGCTGTACTGCAGAGTATCCAAAAATAAAACACAAGACACAGCAGCAGGTCTTATCTTAGCATTTCTTATTAGCAGCAGAGTAGTTACAGAACCTCATAATTTAAAGTGCATTTAGTGTGCAGATAATGTAAGGTCAATGTCGAGAGTGAGGAGGCAGGCAGGCTTGAGCTGCATGTAATTTGACAGAAGTGTAGGAGGCAGGTGTGTAGCCATTGTTCACTTTGATGGGATTATTTGCACCTCTCAATGCAGAAAAAACAGGTATCCTCAAAGGCAGTCATCTAAATTTACAACGGCTGGATTTAGGTTTTCCTCTCTTTCTTGCTCCATCCAGGTTCTGTAATTACAGCTGCTCTGTAATTAGGGGCACAGCCTTGAGGACCAGGGTGACTACTGTCTACTTTAAAAGGGTTTGGCAAAGTACACTGGGGGATGGGGAAAAAGTACAGCATTCCTAGTTTGCTCTTTTTTTTTTTTTTACTCGATCGCTGGGCTAAACAGCATTAGTGAATAAATTGTCGTACAAAAACAAACCTAACACACAATGCTGTATTAAACATTGTTATTGTGGGGTCAAAAACTGTTTAGGTTCAGCTAAGGTGTTGAGATCATATGCCTTTATAACACTTTTAAACCCTTAATAAACCCTGGCAAGTTTTTTTTTTTTAAACATTATTCAATTGATAGGTACACAGGAAGCTGCTCAGAAGTGTGATGAAACACCCAGTCACTTTCAGTGATGGACTTTATGAAGGAAGGTATTATTAGCTGTAGACTTGACTGTACATTGTGCACTAAACTGTAAGAGGTACTGTAGTAGGATTAGTGAAATATTGCCTGAGTTATGTCTGAATGAACTCTGAGCGTGTGTTTGTGTGCTCCAGGCATGGATTGGCCATCGGGAGTACCGGGAGTATTCCGGGTGGGCCCAAGTATTTTTTTTCCCCCGCCCATAAAGAGAAGAGAGATCATTTCATTGGCCCACTTGTGTGTCTTTCATATGAACACTGGCCATTCACACCCTTGGAATATGACTGACCGGCCCACAGAGAGGAGAGAGATCACATGATTAGCCAACTGGTTTTTCTCTCATCTGAACACTGGCCATTCACAACCCACTATAGCCCACTTCCATCCTTTAGTAGACACAGAGCACATTTAAGTCCTGTCCCTATTGGCAGTAAAAATAGCACCACAAAGTGCTGGTAGCTAGCTAAAAACCACAAGATTTTGATTTTAGCATTTAGCATTAGTAAGCTAGTGTAAGCGATGTTGGTTATGTATTAGCAAGCTAAGACACTTGCAAAAATTATACTAAAACTTTCTGATTTATCCAAATTCCACTGACATAAGCTGCATACTGTGTACACAATGCTGCTTTAGTTTAACTTACAGACTTGTTGCTTGTTTACTATACAAGACATCGTGATGCAGCCATGCTCCACCCTCAACCTTTAGCCATCTAACCATCAGGAGCCAGGCAGCCTTTTTGACTCAGTGAGCACATTAACACACTCTCTTACTCAGCTAAGTGAGAGTATAAGGGGCTAGGATGCAGGCTTCAAAATAAACTTTTTATCCACCATCCAATAGGCTAGTGAATGTTAAAATTGTTAAAAAAACTTTTGTTTTGGCTGGTGAGTCAAGCAAATCTACCATTCTACCATTATTGAACCCTGCAGGTGCGTACATATGTTGAAGGGGAGTGCAAGGATGGTTGGTGTCCGGCCGATTTTGTTGGGCTCGTCCGGGTCTGATTTTTTATCCCAATCCAACCCTGGTGTGCTCTTTGCATGTGTAATGTACGTTAGCATGATAAATAAGGTTAGAGCTAAGGGCTACCTTACATTGTTCTGCCCACTTGTGGAGCCCTGTCTGTCTGAATGTTCAGCTCTTCAAGCAGGCACTCATCACATCAACGAAGGGCCGCATTAATAGTATGTTCTCAACCCCTCATCAACCAATATGTAGCATGTCACAAGTACACAAAGATAGGTTTAGAGAAACATACTGAAAGTTTCATAATGTCATGTTTTTTGATGAGCACATTGAGAACCCTCTATGCTTGTACAATGTGTTGTCTGACAATGTCTAAAGGCAACAGTGTTTATTACTGCTCTCCTATCTGCTCCCAACACCTTCTCAATTTCATTTTGTCTTTTGTGTATTTTTAGTGTTTTTGTAGTCTTGACATGTTTAAACGTACAAATGGGAATAACAGTGCACACTTTTAGACAGTCCCTCCTTGAAGGCATTTCTGGTGTTGTGCTCAGTTTTACACACAAAAAACTGACAGAAGTAGTGTTAAGTCGTGTGAAAAATGAAAAAAGAGAGAATTGACAAAACCATGCATCTGCACGAGTTGTAAATGTTTCTAGCAACTTGAAGAAACTGGAAGCAAATGACAGAAAGAGCTTGAGTTTCTGAGTGAGATCCGAGTTCAGTCAGAAGCTGAGCTAAACAAACATACAGGTACAGTCCCAAAGGCACGGTCGGTGCTTGAGTATGATAAGCCTGTTGTCAACTTGCTTACAACTTATGTCTGTACAGTTGGTACATTGGATGTTTTAGGTGAATAAATATGGACCAGTAGTCAAATGTATGTGAATGATGCAAGGCAAACATTTGAAAAACACCTTTAGAAATATGGATGGCCTGCTTGTGTTAGTCCTGGGTTTAAAATGTATAACGTCCGTTCTATTTCAGGGAGGCTTAAACATTTAACCTTACACGGCAAGGTTAAACAGTGAGGTTAATGGTTTAAGCCTGCGTTTACCATCCTGGTAAAAACCTTCATCCTGGGTTCAAAATGAAGGTGTCCACTAAGCTACTGGGTCTTTTTACAGTCCCTTTTATTTGTTCCTAGGCTTGAGGGCCTCAGCTTAAAATTGCTCCATTCTTTCGATTTGGTCTAAATGCTCATATTTGCAAGTACATTCTGAGTTGAGGAACACTTAGAGATGTTACTGCCAAGGAACTGTTAGACTGCACCCACTCAAAAAGTAAAAAAAGGCTCCATGACACCCCTAATTATTTGTACTTCCACTACTAAAACTGATTACTTTGCCAAGAGATGAACAGCATTAGCTGTTTTTCACTGTTAATAATTTATAGCACAGGGTTTTGGTCTTTCTATATAGTCCTACCACCAACCAATGTATCTTTCATCTCCCATGCATGCCATCAACCCAGAAATGTAAATGGCAGAAGAAGAAACATATGCTTAAGTCAGACGCATTTACTCCCAACCTTGCCTGCCGGGGTGCTCTGCAGCTAAGCTGCACGGATTTGCACCAGCTCAACATTTACACCATATGGATGCTTTATTACTGAGTAATGATGTGTCTCTCGGTCTCCCTTACTGCTCCCTCTAACTAGAGATGATTTGAAAAACCAAACAGCCTTATGTGTAACCAGGTGATTAGAGAGACTTAAGGGGGATTTAACCAAATTCAACTGTGGAATGTCAAAGCATATTTCTGCTTGCTCTCCGTGAGTCGCTGTCAGATTCAGAGCGCACCGACAATTAAATTAAAACGTTTATTCAGAGTCATTTTATGTCATCAACTAATGACATGCGCCAAAGCCCAACATAATTTATGTTAAGCAATAAATCACAACATAATGTATCAGGTCAGTTTGAGGTCACAAGTGAGTAAAAACGTACAGGATATTACTTCCCTAAATGTCATGAATATACTGAACAAGACTGGTGTTGAGGCCATTATGTATGAGCAAATTAATATGACATGGCGATCCATTCCCTCACTAATTTCTTCAGCTTTAGCAATAGCAATAATGGGATTTATATTGAAATGAGAACTGGACTGACTATTGATTGGAGCTACTGCATATTAGCAGTGCATAATCAATAAAGTGGATTTAGAACTTATTAAACTGAAATAAGCTGGGATGGCCCTTTTTCATTTGTAAACCAATGACTGTTAATCTCATAACTGGTCATGGTAATGCATTGTTCCTAATAGGGCCATATTACTATTGTCAATGGGTCAAATTACAGCAGTTGAATTGATTAGTGTATGGATCTGTAGATGTTTGTGCAACAACAATCAAGGCCAACTGTTCTCAAGTTCTTGCTGAATCATACCCAATCAACCAAGTGCATTTCAAGTTATTGCAAACCCAAAACAATAATCTTGGTATTTTCTAGATTGTTTAGGTTACTTTGGCACAATTTTTTTCTACCTGTTGCCATGAAAACGGATCAAGTGTGAAGTTATATATTGACAAAGATTTCCACAAGGACATAGTTAGTTACTGTGAGCAATGGCTTAAAAACTCCAACCTGTAACAAAAAGAGAGGATTTAGGGCAATGCTGTCTGGCCAAAGCCAAATTATAGCTGTCCTCTGCTTTCTTTATCAGCCTCTTAGAATTAAATTCTAAGGAGTCGATTTGCAAATGAATGTGTTTTCAGTTGTGAAAATATAACTGTGGGCTTAGATTGAGACATTGGGACAAACAACTCTAAGACAGAAGAAAGAGAACATCTTAATTTATTAGCAATCTGTGACATTTTTCACCTAGAAGCCAAGGCAACTGGTGTGTTGAGACTGAAATGAAATTAGTGCTCTAGAAACAAAAGTGTCTCCTAAAGCAATAGAGGTCCTAGTCTGGCACAGTGAGGTCAGCAAGCTGAGGCCTATGGCCAACCCTAAGCTGAGCTGCAGTGCTGTGTGCAAATCAACTGCTTTTCTCCCATTTCATTTCTCATGCACAGCGTTTGTGCTCCTCTTTTCATGATTGTAGGACCCTATCTTTGGCCCTCCCCTCTGAAAGGGGGCTTTGCAGTGACGAAGGTGACCTGCCACTGAGAAAAAGGAGGACCTGCCATGAACTGAGTGTCAGCCATTAAATATGATTTCGCCCCTGAATGGCGCACAAACACATTCAACCACTGAAACTCATTAAGCCCGCATAATCTCTCTTTTCTTAAGCATAACAATGATTTCAGCTGGGAAATGCAATGGTTTTGGGAAGCTGAGCCATTGATTTGAGTTGCATTCAAAGTAATAAATCAAGTCCAACTTCACATCCTGAGCCCATTTGCCTAATTCAGCGCCTCTCACCATACTGGTCAATTAGTTTAGAGTGAATATATTCAATACACAGAGCAATTCAGTGACAATGCATAATAAATCCCATGGCTTGGAGTTTGTCCAAAATAACCTTTTGCTGCTATTCTGCCCCTTTAGGGTACCAAAAAAACAACCTTTACTGATGAAAAGTTACTGTAACTACTATGCTTTGCATCAATGTAACTTTTAGATTTAAAGAACTTAAATCATAAACGGTTACATGCCAAGTGGTTATCCTCCATGTTGTTATGTAGGTTGATCCTGCTTAAACTCAAATGAGGCCACTGGCAGCAAGAGAGACAAAGTGTTAAGGTGCCAACTCCTGTCTGACAAAGTGAGCTGCCTGTTTGATTCCTTTCAGTGCACTTGCACTCCTGTCTTCTCTATCTCACCCTAAGACAAATGGCTTCTAACGGGCTGTATTTTTCTTAATTATTATTTTTATTCCTTCTTAACAAAGTTTCCGTCCAATTTCTATTGACTTTGCTTCAAAGCTTCCAGGGGGAAGCTAGTGGCCCAGCCTGCTAAATTACAGCCTTGCTGACCGGGAGAGGTGGGAGCAGCTGTGAGGACAGCTCTTAGTAGTCAGACCATTGTAATCTGCATTAACCACATTGCAAGTGAGTGCAAGGGGTCAAAGTCTTTAAGTGCCTGCAGGGATGGGTACTTGTGGATTACATGTTATCGCTCCGAGAGGTTGTAATAATTGAACAGTGCTGCTTGCCCACTACCTGTTGTTCACCTATGTTAATTTACATTGTACTGTTGTTCTTTGAAAAGAGCCTTTTGAAAAGAGCGTTATTTGGGTTTGAGGAGCAAAATGGCTGGCGGAAAGCACAGATAGGAGAGAACAATAGTGGAAACAAATACGCATTTTTCCAGGTGGCTTTAAAAATGAAAAAAATAAAAATAAATCTCTCAAATGTAAAATGATGTGTAAGAATTGGTTTGACGTCAACAGGTTCAATGCATAAGTAAATTATTCTTGGTAATGCTGACTGGATTAAGTGCATTTCCTGGAAGGTGTGCTGGAACAGCTTTGGCAGAAGGCGTTTCCGAAGATGATCATGCTCTGTCTTCTTCATCAGAGCATTAAACCTTGAGAGGAGCAGAAGTAACACTCCTGCTGGCTGGCCACAAACCAAAATGACAGCAGCTTAATTTTTTCTTCAATATTTTTTTTTGTGCACATCATTTATCAAACGGAAATGGAGTGGAAATAATTTAAAAGAATTAATGATAAAAAAAATCTCCTTTTCCAGTGAGACCATGAATTATTCATAGCTACATTTCAGAGTGATTGAAATTGTGAATTAATCCCATTAACCTCTCCGATGTCAAGAATAAAAGCATATGTCCTGACGAATGTTTGCTTGGCTCAAATTTAGTACTATTGAGAGCTGCCCAGCAGACACATTGTATGCTGTGTCGCACGGAGATTATATAGATCCTCGCAGACTCTGTCTGAGTCTGTGGAGGAATGACAGAAAGCTCAATGGAGGCGTCTGTCTCCCAGCCCGACACCCTGTCCAGTCCTCTCCCCGTATACCTCCGAGCCTGTGATGAATGCATGCAGGGCCCTCTCTCCCCCACATACATCTGACATTATTAACACAATATAAAATGTGATGGAGCGCTCTGCCCCACTGCTGGGGCCCCCTGATCCGGCACAGCTACGTTGTGATTTATTCCCGAGACCATGAAAAAGTAAGCGTGCCATTAAAATCACAGGTGTTTGGAGGCCACACGACTCACCAGGCACGATCGATAATGTCACTCTTTTACACAGCTCATTTTGAGGCAGCCGCAGCATCATATGCCATTAGTAAGGCCTTGATCTATTGAGGGGCAAACCTCTGTCTGGCTCTAAAGCTATGGGCGTGCATAGATATAAGCTAACAAGGTACAAGCCTACTCCTCAACACACACATAGATAAACTCTCACAGAGCTAGTGTTTACTGTGTCTTCAGGTGCACTCACACATAATTCAACAGTTCTATTGTAGGAGATAATGTACTGTAAATGGCAAAGGCTCTGATTGATACCTGCACTTAGAACAATTACTAGAATAAAAACTTTGGGAAAAGACAAAAGTTTATGCTACTTACCGTAAGGTTACCTACTGTGGCCCGGGAAAGTGATTTGTTAGTGTTTGTTGAGTGTGTTCCCAAGGCTATAAAGTGTGACACAGGCAACAAATAAGGACTAATGTTCCAGTTCCAAATGAATACTTAGCACAACCTGTAAATGAATGTGCTGTCCCAGCCCTTTTGCAACCAAACAGATTATCAACAATTATGTGGTGCTATTCCTAAATCCATTTCAGATTAAAGAAAACACACCACCTAACTCCTCATTTAATCAAGTTCTCCAGTATTGTTATTATTCATTTGTAAATATTGACATTGTAATAATATAATGTATTTTATTTTACCACAGTTTAATACAATCAGAGAACCACAATTAACTTGTTAAATTCTCATGGGTCATTTTGGCACAGGCACAGACATGTTTTTATTTTCATGCTAATTCAGATATATTCAGGAAAGGTATGCAAAATATTTCTGAAAAGGAAAACCATTGTTTCCGCAGCAATTCCCTGATAAAATAAAACAGGAGATTATGGGAAAGCGAGAATGGGGCGGCAGTCCTCCTAAACTTCCTTGTTGCTGAGAACGCGTTCCGGGTGGACATTGTAGTTAAGTTGGAAAAACAAAACGTCTATTCAAAGCAACTCCAGTGGAAATGCAGAGTGTTTGTCTAAAAGCAAAGCATTTGCATATGGCTATACAATGAACATGTATATTCTTTTACTATTTATTAAAAATGATATCTACAAAAATGGGAATAAATGCTCCTAAATGATACCAATAACAAGTCCATTAAAAAAAAAAAGCCTGAGTTTTGTTCTCATGTCTCCCTTTCTATTTCCTTTCTCTCTGTCATTCTCAGTGCAACTGCCATGAAAATGAACAATTAATCTTTTCCCAAAGGAATTCCTCATGCCACGCAGGCCTGACAGCCGCAATACGATGGTTGTTGTGTGGTCAACAAACAATTTTCCTGGGCTTCACTGCCTTTCAAAAGGCACTTTTTCATCAGGCCCTGATCATGTGAAAAATGTCGTTGTCAAAGGTTTCTCTGCTTTTCTTCTCACACAAAGATGTCAGATGGAGAGAGTTAGAATTTCCAAACATGTTAATCCGCGTGAACGTAAACTCAGCCCCTTCCTCCACAGTGCTTGAGAGTTCATTCAACACGTTGGATATTTCCTGTGCTTCAGCAACACAAGTGTGCCTTTGAAATAGGATGCAATATGTCTTTAAACTGAAGGAAGAATACCGGATTATGGAGTTACACAATTCAATCGAACCATTCATGCATGTACAATTTACCAACTCCTCTTTCTCAATGCTGCCCTTGATTTCATGAAACAAAATGACACCTGTTAAAATGGAAAACTTTCAATTGTTATGAAATGACTGACAGTTATTTTGAGAACATGACAATGCATAACTCTTTTGTTCAACACAGTTTTGTAGACGAGAGACGATGTCATTAGCAAAATAAAGTGGCCCCATTAAATGGGTGTCTGTGGATGGAAGTGATTATCAGACCACGTAAACTGACTGAGGGGGTTGTTCTTCTGCTCTCTGCAATGCCCCAATGAGACCATCTCTTACAAAGTGGACGGGAGTAAAAGGTGGGCCATCTTATTACAGCCACATACTCCCCGCCTCTTCCTGCCTGCACTCCCAACAACCCTCAGTCCACTCATCATCCCTTCATCCCACCCTTCTCTACGCCAGCCTCTCATCACTGATCTTTCCTGTCATCTCACACACACACACACACACACACACACACACACACACACACACACACACACACACACACACACACACACACACACACACATCCCCTGTCACACTGCCATCTGATTGATGAAGCCACTTTTGATAATGGAATCAGGAACTGGGGTGTCTGCCTTGTCATTAGATACTATCAGAGCTGTCTTATTACAGCGGCGGAAGACCCCAGGCAGACAGACGAGTTCCTCGGCACGCAGATATGGCCACAGATAATGAAGCTCCTCAACGGTGTACTCTAATATACCTGGCTGAGTTAATCCATCTATCACATGTGCCAAAGTTCAATGAGCACTCTCAGATCACATGAACTTCCTACTGTCAAGGTGACAGCTGTACTTCCTGGCAGGAAGGTCAAAAATGGTTGTTTCTGAGATATCAGTATAAAAAGTTTTTATTTATTATATTTATTTTGCGAAATACTGAATTAAACAAATTACATTTAGTAAAGAAGTAATCGAAGATGATGTATAGAGAAGTATAGGCCTTCTATTGTTGCACTATACAGCTTTAATGTGTATGTATGCTATTCATACACAAATTTTTTCTTACCTTACTGAGCTAAAAATGGTAATTCAGCTGTACATACTGTATAATGTAATGCAAGTTTAACTAATTCAATGAGTAATGATGACAAAGATTTTTTTTCTATCCTTGTAAAAATACAGTTTGAATTCCACCTAAATTTACCACCAGAAAAACACTGGCAATGGATGAATATTAATGGTTTGTGTTATCTGTAAGCTCTCTATTTATTAAGGACAAAGGTAAAGAAATGATGAAAAGACAGCAGAGAGAGGGGCGTGCAAGCCAGGATAAGAACCATACAGCCCTCACAAAGGCCCAGGCTTGCCAGTGGAAGAATAACTATGGTTTGAATTATGGATAGATCTGAATGGTGTCTCTTCTCTACAGATGGCTGCACACACGAGAATCCCAAGGCCTGTATAATTGTATTGCTAATAAGGAGTAAAGCCAATTAGGCATCTAAGTGTGCTGTAATCACTTGGATGGGGAGAGTTGAAGAGAGGAGCATGGAGGAGATAGAAAATCAGGCCAGAGGACAAATGAATGCCTGCCCTATTTCTCTCCCACACTGACAACCATAATTAAACATAAACTGTATGTATGCCCTGGAAACACACACACTGGGGCAGAAAATCTGTATGTATTTATTATTTACACTGCTTCTGCCCCGATTTATTAATTTTATGTTGTCCAAGAGGTCCGTATGACAGGTGAAACGAGGCAAAGAGAAATGGAGTGATCAATGCTGCATAGCAACCACAGAACAGAAACTTGAGTATGAGAAAACCATGCCCCATGAAAATAATGTGAAAGGAAGCCATAAACAAGTAGTAAAGACTTTGTATTGTTCCCTCACATAGACTGAACCATGTTGTATTGTGACAATACCAAAACTGATGTTTTCATTTTTTAACTTAATCTCTGTTGACAGGCGATGTAGAGGTGTGTCATTTTCAAGTTATTTCAACATTTTAAATATGCTGTTAACTCAGTGTTTTTTCCAGCATTAAACACCACATGCCTGTGCCATTCACTGTCTCCTGACATTTGGATTTGTAAAAAGACTAGCCCATTGTAAGGCTCTTTTCTCTACTATTCATTCTATTGTAATTGTCTGGCTTCAAAATAACCAATTTAGTTTTTAAATTTTAAGTTTTTTTTTTTGCTTTCTATCAATACTCTCAAGGTAGGAAATCCCATAATATCTCAAACCTTGGTGAAGGGATGAGCTCATTAGTTGGTTACAGCTGTGACAGTTAATACAAGAAATCAAGAAAAATAAGCCGATTTTATCAGTAATATCTCCAATTTGTGCATCAACTTTGATTCAATCAAATCAACAAGATTGTAGTTAGCTTCCATAAAGATGAACTAGCTGGTTATGTAAATATTTAATGTTCAACAATGACAATGGTTAAAAAAAGGTGCCATGCTTAATAGATACAGGATTTTCTCAGACGCTGAACATATTGAAGCCGACATGGTACACGATCCAGGTGAAACACAATTTTGAAGAATTTCCCAGAATTTTTTTACTATCTTAGCTCTGGGGAGTTTGTTCCCCGGAGTCCTTATGTCTTTTTTCACCCAGCATGTTTCCTTGGATTAGGGTGGCACCTAAATCATGGTTGCAGCAGTCCCGATGGTCCTGCTCCACGCCCTGCTATGCCCTCCTATATTCTGCTGTGCCCACATTTCGTAATGCCCTGCTGTGCCCTGCTATGCCATGAACTACTACAACTACTATTTCTGGTCATTGTGTCATAATCTTTATTGTGACTGTTATTGCAATTGTTCATCACACCACCGACCGGCACCGGCACACACCACCTACAAAGAGCCTGGGTCTGTCCGAGGTTTCTTCCTAAAAAGGTGTTTTTCCTCACAACTGTCACACTAAATGCTTGCATGCTTGAATTTTTAGGTCTTTGTAAATTATAGAGTGTGGTCTAGAGCTACGCTTTCTGTAAAGTGTCCTAAAATAACTCTTGTTATGATTTGATACTATAAATTACATTGAAGTCATCAAGGAAAGTTGACCAGAATAACGCTGGTGCCTTTCTTCATGCTAAGTTGATCATTAACTTCCTTTACCATGTGTCGTCATGTGTCATGTCAAAATGCTTTAAAGCTCACAGCACTCCTCTAATTCTAACTCCTCTAGTTATTACTGTTAAAATACAGTTATTTTTAGTATTTCTACAACCTACAGGATAAAAAGTAGAGGAGTAACCTTCTTCAAACAATTAGCATAAAGCAACTGCTGGAGTTTAAAGTCATTTGGGGACATTTTATAAGTGTATTGTTGGTTTATTTTTTTTGTGCTTACATGTTGACCCTTAATGTTACTTCATTGCATGAAACAAAATAGAGCAAAGCCACAATAGAAATGTGTCATAAACATGGTCCACATACCAAATGTGAGACATCTAATTGCATCTATGGTCACATGCACTTAAACTATTTTGGAAGAAAAATAAAGAGGGTAAGGCGTACTATCAACTGCACAACGTTTCTCCAAGGAAAATCATTCTTTAATAAAAGCTACAAAGCATTTGCATTAAGTTCTTAAGTATTTGTGACTTGCTGCGTGAAACTGAAACAGTGCAGTCATCAGATCTGCTGTTGAAAGGTCAATTCCAAAAGCTTGTTGACAATGCACAAATTGGGCACCATTGGTTGCTCATCTCTAAAGAATATGAACACATTTACAGCAATTTGATGATCTATGTGGTTCGCAGTGTGTGAGTCTGGGATTAGTGCCGGGCCATTATTATCCTAGTCCTTTTCAAATTGTGCACTGCTAGATGTTTAATTAGATTCACAAACCCTGAAGAGCTAGATGGAAGAACAAAAATGCATATGAGAAAACTACAAGTAACTTTTAAGGGGGGCTGGTGTAACCATGTACCGACAGTGCAGACGGGCCATAAAATCCTCCAGACAAACTGTCTGTCACAACATTTGTTTGCCAGATTACATTCCTTTCTGCCACTGCGAGTGGCAATAAATTGGGTGAAATTCTCCAAGCAGTGTTGCTCTGGTCTCTCAAAGTGCAATATGTGTGTAGTCAAATATGTTTAGAGGTGGGACTGTCAGCACAATGCATGTATGCAGAGTCCGTTCTCCATGTTCTGGAACTTTTTAGTCTTCAGCAGGCCAATAGGACAAAAGACTGAGACGTCTATGAGGACTATCAATACATTTAAAGAGGGGCATGCATTTCTCATAAAGTGTCTCCAAAAGAAGAGCGAGCCAATGGGAGGGGGTTGCTTGATCAACCAATAAAGGGAACCTCAGTTATGAACCGGAGAAAGAAAAGGAGGAAGAAAGAATCAAGCAAAGGGGGAGAAAAAAAAATTGAATGAAAAGGTCATGAGTGGCAGTTGATTTGAGGAGTTTCTACAACCCCACAAAGGGCCATGACATCATCAGGTATTGAAGTGAGAGAGGAGGAGAAGGGGTTCTTTAAAAAGCTGGCCGCTTACCGAGGCCGTAATTACATTTGCGCTAAACATGCCCAAGTGCTCCTGTGCTGTGGGGGGAATCATTATCAGGGGTGGGGGTTGGAGGGCTGAATTAATCAGCTCTGTTTGCCCTGGGGACTCTTTATTACAGAAATCTTTCTCACCAAAAGCTTATGTTCCAAAGACAATATGTTTCCTGTGTTCTCTGCCCTGTGAAGAGTGAATTTCCCTAAAGTGCATTTGTCTTTCGGACTAGTTATTCTTGTCAACTGTGAATGCAAAACCACCCAGAAAATTCAAACTGTCCTAATGTCAGGTTTAAAAAAGAAATAACACCACCCCTGCTGACCCTTCCATCTCTGAGCCTTTCCGTATAGCACTGGGAGCATGTAAAGCCTTTGCAGTGCATGGTGGGTAGGCATGGCGTGAAGTGTACAAGGAAGGAATGCTATTAAGTAAGTTATGCACATAATGAATCTGAGCAATGCTTGGGAAAACTTCAGCAACATTTATACCTCTTTGAGTTTAGTCTATTTGTTAGTGAAAAGAGCAGGCCAAGTGGTGAATACAGTAAATCACTCTTTAGTTCTGCCAGAGCTGCTTTCACCCAAAGACTTCATCTATTTACAGCGGCACGGTGGGTCCAATCTCATGTCAAGTTTTTAAATAAGCACTAAATATATACAATGCTTCCTCTGTCCATTGTGTCAATTTTAACAAAACAAAGTCATCACGTTGAAGCAGATAGAATTATAAAATGTGGTTAAACTGCGCTCTCAAAAAACGGGGGGATATAAATCAAGCATTCAGCTTATCCAGTTGTGGGGACTGCGGTGTAATGCTAGGGTGACAAATTCACCAGTCCTATGATATTTGCGGGCTCGGGCCTTTTCCTCACTGTTGCCGACACGCTACAGTCCAGCATGATGTGTCATCACCATCCTGACAGACCAACAGTGGCTGCGCTGCAGCAGACTCAGCCAGCAAATCCAATTAGCTTTCCCACGATGACACTGCTCTGCTGTCGGGATGACACGCTGTAATATGATGAAATTATACACAAACACATCTGACTCAATCTGAGCCCTATGGGACACGACTGCCAAGAATCATACAGCAACATGCTAATTCCAAGCTGACAGTTTATTCACTACATTCAGCTTTATCTGCCTTCTGCTTTACACCACTGGATGCATAATGGTAAACACAGATGTGTGTTTACTTTTGGTGAATAGGAATATTTATCTTTTTAACACTGCTATACTGTATGCAACCTTGCATACCGGCACGCTTATTTTGCTTTGCACATTGTAATTTAGGAACACCATTAATACTGTCCAACCAAAATTATTTAAAGGCCATTTTAAAACAGCCTTAATCAAGGAACTAATGCTTGACTAGTGTTGGCCTAAAGTGACAAATCAGTGAGATGAAAACAAAGAATGCTGATTGATCCAGTTTCCAAGGCGGTCAACGTAGTTTTGTAAAAGGAAAAAAGGAAAACATTAAGTTTAAGAGCAAAGTTTAAACCCTGCTTACTCTGTCACCTCCACACACCCGGCGAATAGCTGCGATGAGTGGATGTAAATGTACATATATACAGTACTGTGCAAAAGTCTTAGGCAGGTGTTAAAAAAGCTGTAAACTAATAATGCTTTCAAAATTATAAATAATGATTGATATTTTGTGTTACCCTTTGCCTTCAAAGCATTAATTCTTATAGGTACACTTGCAAATAGTCGGGCAATGTTGAGGATCGTAGACGCAGTGGTCGGCCAAGGAAACACATCAAGCTCATTTCCCTTCGAAATTGGAAGATGTCCAGCAGCTCAGAACTTGCAGAAACCAGTGGGACCCAGGTACACCCATGTACTGTCCGGAGAAGTCCGGCCAGAAGTGGTCTTCATGGAAGAGTTGCAGCCAAAAAGCCAGACCTCCGACTTTGTTTTTGTGCATAGTAGAGTCACTTGGCCTTGTTTCCATGTCGGAGGTATGTGTATCTATAATAATTAATGCTGGTTTGAAGGCAAAGGCTAGTAACACCAAATATTGATGTGATTTAGATTTTTCTTTTGTTTGTTCAGTTTGCATTTGGAAAATTTATAAAAAATAAACAATCATTTATATTTTTGAAAGCGTTATTAGTTTAGGGTTTAATTTTTTCACACCTTCCTAAGAATTTTGCACAGTAATGTGTGTATATATATATATATATATATATATATTCCAAATAGATGCTGAAAATAGCATTGGCATTTGATAATGTTTGAGTGGGCAGTGTCTCAAAAGACATACTAAAACATTCCCACACATAGTGGACTTTGGTATAGCAGCCAGCAACGATTCCCTACTCAATGAATTTGATCTTCCTTGCCTCAAGCTCTTATCCATTTTCTCCTTGAAATGATCTATTTTATGGATGTTCCTCCATGATGGCCACATGTTGCCATTGATGGTTTCCTTTCTTTATTTCTCCAAGGACTAAGAACACCTGTCTGCTTTAATCACTAAGTCCTACCCAGCAGGGATGCCATCACTGAATGGACACCAAGCTGCTATCTGACATTGATAGAAACAAGATGGTATAGATCCACATTCGGCAACAACAAAGTACCGGCAAAGAAATCAACAAGAGAATCTGTCTGTACTAAAGTGAATGAATGAATAATGAAACGTGAATGGATGAAATCCTATTTTCATGAATCACTCCAATTATGTGAACACTCATGCCTTTTGTTAAGGATGACAAATCCATAGGACTTTCCCAAAAGTTGAACCAGTCATCAACAACATGATAAAACTAGAAACCAATAAAAGCATATATAATATCCTGTGGTCTTTCTTTCTTTTTTGTGTGCCCTATATACCTTTTATTATGGTGTATTATAATGCTTACTCTAAATTGATCCCGTTCATCTGTTCATAGCCTGCTAGTGCAACACAAGATGGAAACTGGTAGCTCTTTGGTGTTGCACGGTATATATTCCAACCAAAAGACTACTCCACCATTTACTTTCTGTGATTAATACTGTGTCCTTGTTCCATATACAGTGTTGCATTATGTGTCTTTGTTCTCCACTAACAGCACAGTAACTACTTTCTGTCAGATTGAAGAATTTCATGGTTCTTTTTCTGGTATGACATCATTTCAGGAAGTGAGCATAATAATTGTGGGAATTTACTCCCAGTAGACTACTATGCCCCTAATTGTTTCAGTGGCCATCGGCCTTGGAAGCAATGAAATAATCTACCAGTGAGGTTAACAAACTACTTTGAGCCAAATGTCCCAGACATCAGTGAGCTGCCCCTTGATGGAAATTTTTTTCTGAATGCAAATAGTGACTAGAGTTTGTTCAGTGATGAACAGATCGTTTTATCAGTTTTTCATGGAAAACAATTTGTCCTTGAATGCACAATGTTTGTACCCATGGACTTTTATGAAAGGTCCCATTGACGATTTCACATGAATCCCCCACCCCCACCTCCCCTTAGTGAGAGATAAGGATGGGAGATGAATCAATATGTAACCTTACAGAAACCCCCACACACACACACACACACACACACACACACACACACACACACACACACACACACACACACACACACACACACACACACACACACACACAGGCTTGTTGTCATCAAACCGGCCACAACTTCAAGGCCACAAAATGAATGATTTAAACATACAATTTGATCCCCAAAGGTTCTATTGACAAAGTTGTGTCACCCATATTTTGTTTTTCAAAAACATCCTCAACAATAATTGGGTCAAAGTGCATGTTTAAGTGTGGTCAATGTCAGCAAGATATAATTTGCAGTGAATAACAAGTTTGTTGCCAGAGAGGGCATTTCTTTTCTTCTCAGAAACATCAATTTTAATTGGAATATCAAATATGTATAATATATATTTATAGGAAAATATTTCATCATATGCCTGCTTTGTCACTGATATTCGCAAATGGCATCAACAATTTGGGAAATAATGTTTACACTTAGGGCCTTAGCTTGAGACATTGGCATGGCCGTTTATTCCTGCAAAAGCCAGTGGAGGTAGCCTTCTTAGAAGCAATAAAAGGTAGGATTATCACCCTGCTTGTAAAGCCTGCCAACCTATTTGGGTAAAGTGTAAAAAGCGACAGGAACCACAGCTGATAGTTAAGTCAAGGCAGGTGTTTGAGAACATTACAGCTGCTGCACACAGAATGGGTGATCTGTTAGGGACCTCTGCTTTGTTAGTTATACTGTGAATCAGTGAGGCTTGCTTTACTCAATGATCCACTGAATACATTGTACTGGCTTAGCATAGGATTGTGATCTTTATAGTACAATACACAAGGTGATTTTTCAAATACACAAATCTGTATACTTAGCCACATTAATGACATTGCTCTAGAAATGACAATGTTGGTGTGGCAGATGGTCAATCAGTCAACAACCTTGGTCCAGACTGAAATAACTTAATCTTTGGATGAATTGCCATGAAATTTTGTACGGATATTCATGGTAGCCCTAGAATGAATTATTTTGGTTATTCTCTGAGTTTTCCTATAGCGCCACCACATTTCTGTTTTTTATAGGGTCCAAACGATACAGGCTTTTTGAGACTGAGGGAAAAGGATTCACCGATTAACGATATGGTGGCCTATATAGTGAAAATGTTGAGAATGAATGTAGAATGAAAATAGACGTTTTCTATGTTTTCTGCATTATAAGCTCTGCAAAAAGGTTTTAATATCAGCACAAAAAACCTATATGCAGATACTGATATGTCTGGGATAGGCCAATATTGGCCAATAATATTGGCCATCCGCTATATCTGTTTTATTTTTATTGTGAAATGTCTTGACCTCTAGTGCTACTATGAGATTAATATTCATGGCTTTGAGTGAAATGTGTTAAGATGTGTTAAGGTTACCTGTCCAATATTATGGGTTTTGACAAAAAAAGACAGAGGCTGTGTCTCAAATCGCGCACTTCTGTACTAAATACTAACTATTTGAGTGCATAGTGCGTTCACAGTGCGGTCAAATGAAGTGCACTTATAGTACCCGGATGGTGCACTAAAAACGGCCAGAAAGTTGAGTGTGGATCAATGGACACTATCCACACTCAACGGTCGCCATCTTGGCTACGTAGCGGAAGGGGCGGGGCTAACAACAGTTATACGCGACCGATGGAGCAATACTAATATAAGTTGAACGTGAGTCTTTTTGCTATACTTATAACATATGCCACCTGTAAATGTATATTTGGTTAATTTTACAGTCGGTAATGATTTTTGTATCACGAATTATAACCTTTATTGGTACCGTAATTTGACGTGCTAGCAAGCTAACCTTAGCTAGCTAACAGCGGCAGTTTAACCAGATTGGCAAATAAGTTATAAGATAACGTTACATGTGTTGTAGCTAGTATATTGTTGTTTGTGTTAAACTATCTTCCCACTGTAGAAGATTTTAGTGTTAAGTGTGTGATCTTAACAAGTTGTACTTATTCTGATCGATCAGCTGATTGCCGGTAACGTTAACAGTAGTGTAATGTTAAAACGTATCCGCTGTTACTGCCTCCACTTGATACTATACAACCCATCTCTTCAGGGACAAACGAGGAATAGAGGTCCGTCATTTAGGGGCAACGATGGCCATCAGACCGTAGAAGGATCCCCTGGAGAGTCTGAAGTCCCCCCTCATGTCCCTATCCCCATCACACTAGCTACGGCCTGGGGGGAGCCTGCAGAACTACAAGCACATTAAAAGAAAACATATTAAAAGTATTTAACTTTGTTATCTTTTGTATTACACGTTGCATGACTGTTGCAAGCATATAATGTTAGAGCATGCAGAATAGAGGAATGGGCTCTATTACCTCTGCTTTCACTATTGTATTGAGATGTATAAAGACCATTTAGAACAAAAATACAACTTTGAATAAAAGATGTTATGATATTTTGTCTATTAGGTAAGTTGTAAGGGTAATGCTTCACAACAACAGTCGTATCTATGGGCCACAAGGATGTCCTCATGAAACCGTTGAGATTACATTAATATAGTAATATATTAACGTTACTTATTTCTAGAGCAGAAACATAAGTGTATATACATAAAATAGTGGTCTGCAAAGAATAGGTATAATTAATGGATTGAAAAGAGTGCAGAAACCAGAACGAATATTACAATACTGTTGTGTGTACTGTTTTCAGCTAATGGGGGACAATTTCTCCTTTGAAATTCCCAATTGTACAGAAGAAGAAGGGATGAAATGTGAACATCATTTTCGGTAAGTGCACATGGCAGTGCGCGATTTGAGACAACACTCCTCTGTCAAAATTTACGCACTATGCAAGACAGTACGTAGTGCACAAAGTGTACTGTCTCTAAGTGCACTAACGGAAGTGCGCAATTTGAGACACAGCCAGAGACATTCCCATCCGCTTCAACTGGACACTGTATTTGGTGCTAATTAACAAATATTAGCATGCTTAAAAACCTAAAGAAAGATGGTGAACATTTTAAATAAATGAGATGGAGTACAGTAGCGTGATGGTAGGGCTGGGCGATATGGAGAAAATCAGATATCACCATATCCTTGACCAAATACCTCGATATCGTTAAAGCAGTGATATTGTAGTGTTGACAACTGACACTTTGATAAAATATCTTTACACTTAGAATTCAGATAAATAATCTTCAGTAATTTGTATATAATGACTACGTGGGGAAAAGGCAAATAATCGAACAGCTACAACAGTCTGGCAAGTTCAGAAAATCACACCAATTTACTGTAATGCAGCCTTTAAAAACCAGTAAAAGACAGCACTTATGTCATATCACGATATTACAATATCCAAAATCCAAGACGATATCTAGTCTCATATCACAATATCAATATAGTATCGATAGATTGCCCAGCAACCCACGTGATGGTGAATAGGATTCTCCCTGATTTAAAGGCTAAAAGAAGAACCCCTAAGAAGAGGGCAGTTTCACAGTAACAGTGGTTGCTGAGAGTGGATAAAACCCCCTCAGAGTTCAAAGACGACAAGTTTCCCACAGAGAAACACCATGGGACTCAATTCAACTTGTCTTTCTCTATCTCTTTGGAACAAAATTCAGCTTGTTGTGGAATAAGATCATGCTTCATTAGGTTTTAAAAAGATTAGCATATCTTACAATTCCTCTATTTTAAATGGTCCGGATATTTAAAAGGCCTCCAATGGGATTATTCTACAGCTGTGGGGCTTGTGTGCTTTAGCATGTTTGTTTAGCAAACAGGCTCCTGTGCTTACTGGCCAACCACTCTGGCCACTGGTCACTTCTGCCTCCAAATCTGCTTATAGATTTCTTTTGCTGTGTGGCCTGAGACAGGTCAGGGGGTCAGCCTCTTGCATGGTATTCTGGGAGTGATTGGCCTCCAAAGGCCTTGGGTGTGGAATCTGTCATCATTAATGCACCAGTCTGCTCTTGTTAACCGGCTGCCCAAACAAGATGGAAAAATAATGGAGGTCTTTTGAATTGGCTGCTTTTGAAAGGAGATCAAATTTGTAATTTCATCTAATAATTGGGCCAAATGGGAAGATGCCAAAGAGGGCACAAGGTCAGGCTCATATGCTGATCGGGGACTAGATTTAATATCTGAGATTGTCAAAAGGTATGATTAGCATTTTTAAGTTAGTTATGCATTATCCAATGGTGAGCAACGTAGGTCTAAGGCATATAATTCCATTATGTGATGAATGAAATTCATAATTTAAACAAAAACAACATACAAGAACCATCTGTGGTATGACTTTACTGCACAAAGATCACCAGTGTGATGACCATACTTTCAGGTTGCATGACAACAGCTGTGATTTCTCACACTGATGAATACGGTCAAATATATGCATCCTCAGAAATGTTTACTTAAAGATTGTGAACCTGGGTTAGATATTGCGACCCAGGACTAACATTAGTGTCCTCCTTCACCCGGTCATGCACTTCTTTCGGCTTACTGCTATTAAAACTGTCCACATGATATAGGTGAGAGAAGCCAGCTGCTAATGTTAGCGTGAGGTCTTTCTTCCCCCATTCGTGGTCCAAAGCAAACGATTCCCCCATTTTATCATTGTTTCAGCATAACCTTTGACCCCTCATGGGAAACTAAATAATGAATTCCATATTTATATTGGTGATGGCAGGATTGGCTGTTAGTGACTATCAATCAAAGCCAACGGAGCTGAATGGTCACATAACTGACCAAACATAGTTTCCACTGCCTAGAGAAAGAGATAATGAGGAGACATATGGACACACATAAACATAAGTACAAGACTTTTTTTGGTACCACCTCGATCTAGGTTCCAAGCAAGCTGAGCCGATCTTAAAAGGTGGAGTTAAAACACTGCAGACAATTGCTTGGTCCGAGAGAATTAGGACATTGTGCCCAAACCCGTTATTTTTAAATAGCCAATCTACCATCATTAAGAACTGCACTTTTTTTTTTTTTTACTCACTCAGATTTAAAAAATAAAAAATAGCATCCCGCAAAACTATGCAATATGCCGTAGAATTGACAAAGTGCAGACATTCCTTTGTTTGGTTGTTGATGAAAGGAAAAGTGTTTAGTAAGTGTCACGTGGAATATGATGTCACAGCAGTTGGCGATCAGCTGAACATCCCGCCTACAATGAAACTGTACCAAACGCAGTGAAATAGCAAAGAGAAAAGTACTGACGGCAAAAGAAATTGAGTCGAGCAAAGCCATACCATAGCCTGGAAATACATGATTTAATGCAATTTAGTGGTCTATATACATACTCAAATGGCCGTGATCACTATAATTTACACATTAATGTTTGCTCATAATGTAAAGAGATAGAACCAGTAAAAAGAAAGATTTAACTTGAACAGCTACCTGCTGTGTCACATCAACCCTTTGAGACGTTCCAACTTTGCACAATGTTGACAACAGCAAGAGATACATGTTTGAAAATGTTGAATGCCAATGCCCAGCAACCATGTAATGTCAGTACACCACAAACAGGATGATGTTTGCTGAAGCAGATAATCGACATTTGACAATAGAATTTAGATTGAGCATGTAGTGATGGGATGACACACACATTTATTGCAATTTCACATTGTGAAGCAGGCTTAAAAGGTTGGTTTGGATAAGCAGGGTAGAGCAACAGAGTGGCAGAAAAAAATTGCACAAAAAAAAAATCATGAGAAAACAAGACCAAAGAGAGACCTGTTATGCACAGCAAAGAGAGAAAGATAGAGAGAGGAAATGGCAGATATAAGCTTTACATCTGAAATGACACCACTTTCATTGGTTAAAACAAAAAAAAAAAACTTTCTGAAACTATTGCCCCAGATAAGAACCGTGTGAAAAATCGATGGGGGAGCTCAGTTGTCAGTATGACGGTGTGCTGACTAACTCTCGCAGGAGCGAGGCAGAGTGGGAAGAGGGTTTTAAGGACGCCCACTGGAGATAAGAGACCATTCACATGGGAACAGCGGTAGCTCTTTTTATTTATTTTTTCTAAAGTCACCAAATCTTTAGAGGAACAGAGTTGAGTATTTGCCTTCCTACTAATTGAGACTGGGATGACAGCTCAGGGCTGGACGGTGAGCACTGTTGACAGTGGGAAAAGGGGAACGGGACCAACGGAATAATCTCCTCCTAAGCCTTGCCTATTTATCACTGAGGTAATGATAAGAATCTGATTTAAAGGTGAACCCTGAGATGGGTCAGAGCCTCACACAGGCGGTAACGCGATCTGCAGGAGAGAGCTGATAACCTGGGACAATACAGGGGGATGCCTGTCAGATAAATAAAACAAACGGTGCAGAGCTTTAAAAGGGGGCCCACGTGGCGTCTATTTCACAGAACAAATGCACCATCACTAAGAATAGGAAGTGTGTGATGGCTAAAGAGAGGAAGGGAGGGATGGTAAGCAAGAGATAAAGGAAGCAAAAGAGATGACTTATTTCAAAGGAGCCCAAAGACAGAGCACTTTTAGAGTGGTGAAACAGAAAGACGGTCAGGGATGGTAGGGTGAACATCATTGATGTGCAATGTCAACAAGAGTTTGCAGCCAGTGTGATGCTCTAAGATCATTAAACAGTAAATTAAAAAGAGATTTACTCACAAAGTACAAAGCACTGACTAATCAAACATTTAAAATTGTCTATCCCAAATTACTGGTTTCTGTATAAGTGGGGCTATGAACTACCTGGTTTTGAAATGTTAAAGCTGCACCTGTCACAATCATTGTTCAAAAATACATTACAGATCTGTGCCATTCACACAAATTACAATAGTGTGATAAAAAAAAAACTAAAGACTTGTTTCATTTAAATTCATGAGCTTGCTTCATCAATTTTGTTCATAAAGTAAACTAAAAGACACCCATGACACAAACCTAGGAAATCATACCATAGAAAAATACGTTTTGCGCATCACATATAACTAGCCATCCACGGTAAAACACCAGAATACAGCTTAACTTTTTTTACTTTCATAGGCCACTGGTTTGTCCTGGTGTTCATTACAACCTAACACATCAACAGTTGATTTCACAGCCCACCTTCAACCAGAGACGAGGACCCAATCAGTGAAATTGTGTGCTTCAGTGTTGTATTGGGATAAAACCCTGCAGGCATTTACACTAGATTCTGTTCTGGATTGAGCACTGCCGTTGGGTCCTATTTCCAGCTGCTGCGTTAACGCTGGGCTGCTGGTGGGCGTCTTGAGCAGATTACCCTCTGCTTGATATGTCGCCCAGTGAGGTCTCCTAATGGCCTCGGGGACCCTTGGGCACTTCCCCTCTGAGGAACAACAGTGCTTTGACCTCTGGGAATCTTCCTTCTCTAAAACGTGTGTGAGGTCATGTTTTCCAGACCCAGAGAATGTTCTCGTGTTTTTTGTCCTCCCCAGCACACTGTATCAACAGGGCTCTGCAGTTATGAAAATATAGCAAGGCAGAAAGAAGCATATCCTGTGCTGTCGAGCGAACAATGAAAGAAAACATGTCACTGACACTGTACAGGTTGGTCACTTGTAAGATAAAATGCTTGCAATGTGTTGGCCGTGTTTGTCGCTCATAAATAGTCATTAGGATTTGGAGGCGGACAGTCCCCTCCCACACAGTGAATTAATGGCCAGAGCTGCTAAGGAATTGATGACTGATGTCTGCTGTAGGGAGCTCGGAAGCCATACTGCCACTGTCACTTTAGTGTCTCTTGTGGATCTGAGTCACTGGATCGTGTTATCTGGCACCAAGGAATCACCTCTGTGTTACTTAGATAATGTTGACACTATGATGCTTGACAGGCTGCAGGATCCAATCAGTTATCTAATTATAAACTTTGCTCCAAATTAACCACCTGTAAGCAATGCAAATAATTTACTGTACTGCATTGATTTAATGAATACATCCAAATGAATCTGTTAAAAACACAACATATAATATGAAAAGAGGAACTTTTTTAAGGTGTCTTTTCTCCTCCTTCTTTTATGTAAGGGGAATAAAGCTGTTGTGGAAACCTCTGAACAGGAAGTGCATAGCGAAATTGCCATTTCCTGCTTTTAACAATGCCCCAAAACATATTTCTGAAGTGAAGTCAGAAGGAAGGCCTCATCCTTAGGGTAGTTTAAATATACCCTTATTAGTCCACTTACAGTACGTGCAAAGGCCTTTAAATGTTTTTAATTTACAGGAAGTAAAGTCCAAACACCACTGTGTGACTGTGATGACTCACTAAATCACACAACTATGAGGCTATGCTTTTTATATCCCCAATGAGGTCATGCTTTACTCATATCATCTAAACACACAAGTATGATGCCAGCCGGGCCCAATCATGACAGCTACAATCTTGTATTCATATTATTTGTAAATGAATCACACACAGTTTCACGGTAGACAGATTCAACAAATATTTCTTCTTTGCTATTTTTCTTGAACATGGTTTCTTCTTCTGTTTTATTATCTTATTTGTCTTTTTATATTATTTTTAAGTGTTAGGTCTTAATCAATTGAATGAATCCTGCCAAAAAAAAAAGAAAAGACAAAGAGAGTACAATACACTCCAGGTATCCAATCAACGTGGTTTTAATAGTTGTTTTTCCTCACATATTTTCATTAGATGGCGAGAATGCATGCAGTAGGCTGACAACTTGCTGTTTAGTAACACCAACATGTATTCACACCAACCCCCTCCTCACATTCCACAAGTTTTGATCTCCCAAGTGTGCTGGGAACTCAGTTTCAGCTCTTTGCCATATAACTACATGTACATACTCTTACATGTACACATTTGTCCCCACTATGCCATTGTTCTTCTTCTCTGCCGTTGAAAAAAGTTATTTCTGCAATTCAGAGAGAGTTCCTTTTCTTATGACATCAGGGTTTTCCCCTTTGCACTCCGTCTCACTTTCTCCTTTCTTCTCATTCCTCTTTCTTTGACTCTCTCTGCCTCTTGTATGCTAGTGTCTGCAGCTGTATTTTTAATCAAGTGAAGGATCCAGAGAGAAATGGGCATTTCTTTCAGAGCATTACATTCTTCCCCCTCCTGTCTGTGCTCATGGATCACTGGTTAGCTTAGAAATACAGCCGCACAAAAGCAGCAGCTGACATGTGGAGCTTAACGGCAATAATGGGCATTTTTAAGCCCAATCAATCACATTTAGTGGACATCTCCATTTTTTGCCAGTGAAAAGGTGTAAATAATAATAATGATAATTAAAAAAAGAAACAGGAGTGGAAAATGGGGTTGGTGGGGGAAAATAAAACCCCACCTCGGTAAATATTTTAACTGCTTATTAAGATTTGGAGCTCACCACAAAAGGAGCATCTGTGCTCCACAGAGCAGAGTGAAAGGAGAGACCCAGATGGTTCTTAGAACTAAACAGTGAAAACTGAGCCATGAACTGGGCAAAGTAAAGCCCAATTATTTAACTATTTATTTATTGTGTGTGTGTGTGTGTGTGTGTGTGTGTGTGTGTGTGTGTGTGTGTGTGTGTGTGCCTGTATAAGTGTATAGACCTGGTCCTGTGCAGATGCAGTTGCTTTTATACATGGGAGGATTGTATGTGTGTTTTTGATTGTGCAAATTGATCTGCAGCACTAAAGACTCAGAACTCCTGAGAGGACAGAATTCTTTGGTCAGCCTGTAAACTGTGCAATGAATACCTCAGTTTGTTTATCTTTGCAAGGTTCAGATATTTCAATGTCTCTTCGCCTCCCCTTTTATGAGTCTCCGCGACTTGTGGTGCGATTCTTAGACACGCAACACAGAGGGCAAAAGGAGGGGGTGAGTCAGGTTGTCTTTGCACAACAATGTTCTTGATTTATGACCAAGTCCATGGCCATTTTCTTGCCATGAGGAAAATAAATGTATGTCAAAACACTAAAGACAAAAGCATCTAAAGTAGTACTGAGTGTGTTGGGCATGCCTTGCTGAAAGTTCGAATTATTACTACTTTGGCTCTGTCCTTCAGAGTAATTAAGGTAAATGTAATAAGAGAGAGCAGAGAACATGGCTTTTCACAAGATAATATGGAAAATTTTACAGCTTTCATCCCTTCCTAATCCTCCCTGCTCTTTTATCTTGTTGGCTTTTTATTGGCTGTGCAGCTCCTGGGAACTTTACCCTAATAAAAAACAATCCTGCGGAATTTTCCAGAGAATTTATGCAGTATGCAAAAAGATGTACTTTCTTCACTGGACAGCATGCATTGCTGTTTTGAGAATCCATTTTGTTGACAGTAGCATGAAAGTGATGAAAAAGTCTGGGTGTTCTGAGTATTATTGAGGTTTGGAGCTCTGTACAGTGCCTCCCACACAATAATCTGATTGGTTTTCAAAGAAAATGAATAAATAAATGAGACACAAAAGTTGTCGAACTGCATCATTTTGGTGAATTCTGCACTCAATTTCCTACACAAAATATCTATATAGGATACATACTATAGTGGAACAGAGTGTAAAATGCAAACTAGATCATCATACTACTGTACAGGATACTGTGTGACGCCTTGCAAAAAAAAGCAGAAGATAAACAGATGCAATGTGGGGTGAAATGATTAATTCCATTTGCACTTTGTTTGATTTTGTTCTTTAGAGGTCACACTCAAATCTTTGTCAAGGTAATACATTACATTTCATCTGCAATAGCGCTATTCATTTTCAAAATCAAACTCATAAAAGCATCATATAAGCAATAACCGAAGAGAACCCTCGTAGAAATTTACATATTAATCCAATGTTAAAAATCCTCCTCTATTAAAACTTTTACTGGATAAAATAAAACTGAAAATACTTCATGACAAAATGAATCTGTCCTCTGCCAAGACTTCGTTCTGAGGAAGCTGCATTTCTATACGTATAAATTCACAGTGTAACCAGCACGGAAAGCTGTAATGTCGGCACCGCTGCTGTTAAGCAACATCTCCCACCACAGATCCCAATAGTCACTCTCGATCCTGGTGCTGCCTGTTGTTGCCAGGGAGCAAGAAAACTATCTCCTGCTGTAAATAGAGTCACTTAAACATCCTCCACATGAAGTTTGAGTTACAAATCAGCAGGAGGGTGACACTGAATTTAGTCTGGAAGATAAAGAAATGTCACACAGATTAAACGGAACTAAAGAGAAAATCACAACATATTGCTGAGAGAGAATGATACTTAAAAGGTAAATATTTAAAATCAATATTAGCATTAAATTAAAACATCAGTTGTAAAACAAATAAAAACTATAAATAAATAAATCTCTTCTAGGAGTAGTCAGATTTTAAACATGTTTCTAGTTATAATGTCCTCTTTTTGTGACAGCATGTTTGATGCTTTAAGGAATAGTTGTTTCTAAATAATTTATACTTTATTTTCTTTCTGGCCAAGAGTTACATAATAAGTTTGATACCACTCTCCTGTCTGCATGTTAAAAATAAAGCTAGAGCCAGCAAGTCTAGCCTAGCTTAGCTTAGCATGAACCCCGAAGCAGAGAGAAACAGCAAGTCTTTGCTCTCCCCAAAGCTAACAAAGTCCACCTACCATCACCTGTGACTTACTGGAGGCTCTGGTGGTTACCTGGCAACCTCATGGTGATGACAGGACTAAGTAAGTTTAAATTTGTGGAAGATGTGTTATTTGAACTAAACCCTCATATTCACATGACCTGTAACCTACTTTGATAATTTACATGTTGGACCAAGAGGACAAAATAAATGATGGACCAATTGACTATAATGAAATGAACAAATGGACATCACATAGAGCGGGGGGGTAGCATTATAAAAATACATTTTATTTACTTAATATTTATTTAGGCCGATTTGAATGATGTTACAGTAACTATACATTTGGGTTTCCCTGTGATGTGTTTTTAAGAGGTTTCTCCTAAGGTGCCAACTGGTTTCCTTGAGAAATATGCAGATAGTATATGGTTTCCCAGTTCTATGTCAAGCAGAGTGGGAGGGTGTAACTCTGCAACTGGAATTTAGACCGACTGTGGTGTGTATGTCTGAGAAGTCACAGATTAAATTATAACTGCCGAGACAAAAGATGCCATTTACAATAATCAATAATACAATCAATAATGTCCAGTATTTTATCTTATTTCAATAATTTGTTAGCTTGCCTTCTGATCATGCACATAAATAAATAAAAATATCTTAGCTTATTCTATTATTGTTATTGTTCAAGAACCCCTAAAGCTGTTGGGCTGTTGACTTGAGCTTTCATTGACAAACAAAACTCTTCTCCTATGTTAAGTAAAAAAAAGCTCAGTCTTGACACAATCATTCTAAGGTCCCACAATATAGGAGAGCAAGACAGACACATTGCATGTTACTCTGAATAAAAGCATCAGCACCAAACACAAATGTGGTACAAATATTAGATTTTAGTAGTGTTAAGTGGTTGGCTGATGATAACCAGCAGAGCAGAAGGATATTGACTGTGGGTCAAAAGTCCATGTCCTGAGAGCAGGCGTCCAGCGCCCACCTGGGGTTAGGATGGTCAGACCCCATGTGCCTCGGTTCTGTGTACATAATCCAATTATAGCTGGTCAGCATCAGATTGATGTGAAACTGATTCATTCATCATGTGAACTGACAGGCGAGGCTCAGCGGCTGAGTCCTGCCACTTCCTAGTTTGCCTTTTCTCTTCTTCTCTTCCTAAACACACCCACAATGTTGCTGACACGTCATGAGGAGAATCCAAAGGGGCCCATCTGCTGCACCAGCTTGATAATGACCTACTGACCACACCAGGGTTTGAGGAAGACCATTGTTATTAGTCATACGTGAATCAACCATTTTAGTCTTAATCTGCAGCCCTGTGCACTAATTAACTACATGACCATTTGAATTGGATCATCCAGTGGCAGTGGTATTCCTGAATGGTCACATGGATCAAAAATATCCAAATTCTAATGTTCTTAACCAATAATAGAAACAAAATCAGTATCTGTTTAGCCATATTAAATTAATTTCATAAGCCCAATCAGAAGAATCCAGGGTTTGTGATTCAAACTTAGTTCTTATATTTAAATGGTGAAATAGAACATTAACTCAACATGCTTTAACATTCACTGTCACCAGGTCAAACATCTTCTGAGCACACTTCTGAAGGAAAAATGCAGTCAGTGTTTACAAGTGTGCTGCCGCTTTTGTGTCTAAAAATAATGCACCACGCACTTCTCGCACATTTACGTACATGTGTGCCTAAGGGTTTGCGAGAACGAGTGTGCAATGCTTAACACTGCTACTATGGTATCCTGTCAGTGTTTTAAACTGACAACCATATTTACAAATCAGAGTTAAAGTAAGCTTTTTTTGCTGTGCATACTACAGCACAATGGAGTGAACTTAGCATATTAACAGGATCAATTCTGTTGGCCAGACTTGTAATGGGCATTACTTACACTTGCAACCATATTCATGATTCTTTCTTGTACGCTATTTTCATGGTTTTGACTTGTATTCATGATATGACTTGATGAGGTGTTAACATTCATGAGCATCGGAGAGGCAAAACTTTACGTGTCCAAAATATTCTGATAACTCTGAGTCTAGGGGATTGTAAAATTGAGCATGATATTGACAGCAAGATTGGTGCAGTGTACAAAGTTAAGCAGGTGTTGTACCTGATTGTAATTGACCTAACTGAGCCTTACGGTGAATCTCTCGATTTACCAGATGAATTACGGTCCAAACCGCCCCCATGGTCATGACCTTTGGGTAGTGACCGCAAGAATGAGATTGCTAAGCTTCACTCATAGTGTGTCTGATGTTAGGTGTTCAGATATCTGGAAGGAGCTCTGACTATAGTCATTGCTCCTTAGTGTTGAATGGATAGAATAAGATGAAGGGTTTTGGAGGCCATTACCAAAAATAAGTTTGTCAGAAAAAATGACATTGAATAATAACTGTGGTTGAACTCAAATCTTAAATTTACAATGGCAAGGCATTCTATGAGATGTAGCACTCATTGGTGAATTTTGTTGAGGCATAGTGATGAAAACAATGCTTAAGGATGTTGTGTAGTTGATCATCTCAGCAGTCCGTCTACCTTTGGCCCAGAAAGATCGCAACTATCACATGCCACATTAGCATGGAAAAGTGTTGATTTCAAATTATTTATATAACTTCTAAACTCTGGACCACTACTTTGGAGCTACATTTACACAAACAATGGAATCCTATAATGGTCAGATTGACCTGCAATTTGCAAAACAAATTCATGCTCCTGAGGACATAAACCCATTTCATTTGATTCCTTTAACATGCTTCTAGCACCACCTCAGGATGAACAATCACATTCCACAATAGATCAGGCTCTACGTATTCAAAAATCCTCAATATCTTGAACACTTATGTAATGTAGGACGCCATTATGTTATATATGTATATGTTGCAGTCCAGACAACAGACTTTAAGTTTTGTTTGAATAATTGATGACTTTCATTTATTTTAAAAGAATGTGGAGCTTAGAAAACCCAGGACAAGTTTGTAAAAATAGCACATATCAGAATATACTATTCAAACTTTATAAAAAAAAGTGCATGTATTGAGACAGAATTGGCTGTGTCAACCCCCACTAAAAAAAAGTCACCATCTCAGTCCACCTTAGTTTTTATTATTTTTTTCCCAAACAGATGCCTGTAGCCTCTCAAACAGCTGTGTGTGTCCTTGTGGCATATTCCACTAAACTGATTATAACACCCTGCAACAATCAACAACAAAAAAAGACTCTGATATACATAATTGTAATCACGCTTGACAATATTGTCAAATAAAAGAGCCTGCATAAATCAGCATCTGGGGTTGTGCTTCCACTGGGGCCCCAGCAGGACTGTTGAGGGTCTTCACTTAGCCCAACGAGGCCGGCAAAAAAGTAATGTTTGGTTAGCGACACTGGCTTCCACAGAGGGACTTCTGCTTTAAATTCAAGTCCCTTACTCACACGTACAACAGTATCTGCTGTGGGATTGGGGCATGTAATGAGAGCCAAAATAAAGACGCACTTAAAGTGTGGCCCCAGCACCCACAAAGGCTTCCTCAGTGTGCCGTATAATAGGGCCTGACCGTGTAACCCCTCCAACCAAGCCCACCCTCACATCTGTGTTATTAATGTAACATTGCCATGTAGGGGCTGTGACTTGACCTTACACTGCCAAACACATTTTAACCTCACCCCATCTTCTTAACAGTTATACTGATTAAAAATTATTTCACAAAGACCACAAGCATTCTTCATGGCATTGGTGTTAAATGACACATGTTCTTGTTGTATTCAAACCTCCAAGTATAAGTGAACGTTTTTATTTCCCACAAAATAACATTGAGGACATTACAACGTATCTCTGCTGTGCCATAAGTGACACGCCATTGTCCTGTGGCTGTTAGAGTGCTATCCCGCATGTTTTTATTGTTTGTCATCTTTCTGGACCTGAAATCTACCTCATGGTCCTGTAAATAACATCCCTTAAAGTGCCAATGGAAACAGGCTGGTGTTACAGCTTGATTAGTGCATTGAGGGGAGGTGAGGGGAATAAGGGCAATGAGACCTGTGGATTCTCAGAGATATCTCTTCCCAATGCCTCATGGACCATTAACTTCCTATCAAAGACCCAACAGGCTCCCTTCTCTGATCTGCTGTCAGTGTAATGGGGAGACGTTCAATCACACGCAATTCTCTGAGCAAACTGGCCAACATTTCCGGCCTTGGTACAAAGTTAATTACTGAGTTGTAAATTTTAATGTTTAGTTAGTGTCTGGTAAAATATGCATGTGTAATTAACTGAAAGTAACACATTTTAAGCTGCAATTCCTGAATTTGTATTTAATTTGTCATAAATAATTTCAGGTGGGCTTGGTGTCTTCAGTTAGTGTGTATGGTACAAAAACTCTCATAAATTGTATTTGCCATTCTCAGGACCAGAAGAAAAGAAAAAAGCAGCCCATTGCTAGATTCTGTCAACAGTGTCCTGCATTTTATACAATTACCATGTTTATTGGATTTTTATTTTCACAGTGACAAAAGGGCCATCTGCCTACAGCAGCTCTCCAGTCGAGCTCCAAGATCAGCTGTGAAACATACTGGGGTACAGATCAAAGCTCTTTGACTCCCCCCATAAAGCTCCAGTTCAAGAAGATTTAGCGCTCGCTATCCCCTAGCCAAGCCGAGCAATACACCCATTACAGAATATTTCTCCATTTGCTTTCTTTTTGTGCAAAACTTATTTAGTTCAAGATGGAACATTATCCCTTAATCTTTGCCCACTGTGATCATAAAGTCAAAACTAGCTGTGAGGTTTCTTAATATCTTAAGTGCCCACGAATACTAGTAATTGCTCTGTTCTTTTCTTACTCCTTTTTACATTTGACATTGTTATTCATGTGTGCAGTGTGTTTTGAGATCTTTAGAGCCACAAAAACATTTAAACATCCATAACAGGAATTGAATTGTGTCTTAGAAAACAATTTATCCACAATAAATAAGATATAGGTTGTTTTCCCAAGATACTGCCGGTTTCCCTCCTCAACAATGTTGTGTAATAGACCACCTCGGCCTCAGAAACCAAATGACCCGTTCGGAAAAAATATAGCTTTGGAAGAGTGAGGAATGATGACCGAATTTTTCTAATGCATTGTTTACCCAGTAGGTAGTAGGGCACCTTATCAATTGTTCCATTACCTCACATGCAATGATGTGGATAACAGTATTTTAACACTCATGTCAGCTTGGGTCTGTCTGGGAGACACGTTAGACAAGAAACACGAAATCAATGATAAGAACACTTCAAAGTTTGCTAAGGATCTGTCAGGAAACCTTGGTCAAATTGGAGTTGTTCTAAGCATTTGTTTTACTCTACGCAGCCCACTCAGAGCCCCAGATGGGTCAAGCATGCTAACAACCAGGGTACTAAGTTGACTTCAATGTTAATTATTCAGTTAGATATTATGAAGCTTTGGTCTAGAGAAATGTATCAATCAAGTACCTGATGGTGGGAAGAAAAAGAGGCAAAATATTGTAAAGGTATCACTTTTTCCTACTTCAGTAGTTGATTTGCTTAAAACTACAGTATTTTGATGTCAAAAATTAACTATTACAAGTTATTACAGAGCATAAATTTCCTTTCCCTTGTCCCAACTGGCTCATCTGTGTCACTTTGGTGCCCTTCGATTCAGAGAGGTGACAGGCCTGTTAAAAGACGCTCCACTGGGAATGAGAAAAGTGGAGAGACTGCCTCTTTCCCTCTCTCACTGGGATCGTATTTCCGAGGGTTATCAAGCGGCTCATTTAAATGAGGGCTGGTCACAGCAGGAACCAGCTGAACAAAGTTACTATTACCAGCGCCTCTCCTGTGCTGCTCTCACTCTCCCCTAATTGGGTTTGACTGCATTTGTTTAAATCCACAGTGGAAGAAAGAGAAAGGAGGGTGGAGGGGTTGCAGTGAAACTGAAGTGTGTCAGTTTGTCCAGACACGGTGGCACTTTAGAAAAAAGGGCTACCACTCCCTGGGCTTATTAAACAAAGGTTGGGGGGGGATGAGGCTTGGTGTGCCACAGAACAGGCCTAGTCAGTCAGTAACTGGAACAAGCCAATCCTGGTCTCTCCTTGCACATGCACAATCATCTCTGGTGGTCCCAGCTCATTTCCTCAGTCAGCGGGAGCACTGACACACTGTGTATGGTGGTGCATGGACACCCACATAGGCATGTAACACATGAACATGTACACAAACACTCCTAATCCATAACCACTCCCACAGTTACAAAGGCACTAACTTGTTCAATGCTGAACTTCAAGGTACATATGGTTGACCTGTGGCTTTCTTGATAAGAGGACAGCTTTGATTTGAATTATAATAGCATTTGGCAGGAGTCAAGAGAAAGTGAGAGGACATTCAAAGCGCAATATGTTTGAATCAGCAGCTTTGTTTCCCAAGGACAACACTGACTATTTCACATATACTAAAACTACAGTCCTGATATTCAACACAGTCCTCTGACATACTGCAAAGTCAGATGATGCTGACCATCAACCAACCAGCATAGCATACTGAGGTAACCGGGGACAAAGCCGATCAAATGCTGTTTAAATGTCAGCCATCCGTAGTTCCCGGTTCACATAAACAAAGACAAATGATAACTTTAATGGCCTGCTACTTTTTCAAGCATGTTTTTTCCCCTCTTGACCACACTTTGCCTCGCATCACGCTAAAAAGGGATTCCTTGTAAATTTTATTGCAGCAGTGTCAAAAAGACTCCCATCGAAGAAGCAGTAAATATTCTAACAACGTCTAGATGCAAGGCCATTCCTGCTGGCTCCAGGCACTGAATTAGGCCGGCCTGTTTCTAGTTAGACAGTCATTAAAGAGATCTTACAGCCACAGCAAATGGTTTCCTGTCCTGAGTGCTTAACTCCTGTAGTAGGAAATGTCCTAGGCTGTAAAGGGTGAACCAAACTTCCTGAACATTTTTTAAAGTTACCATAGAGGGCATACAGCGTGTTCCGACCATTCGATGTGGCCAATCAAACAGGACCCTGCTTGACCCTAACATGGCACTGACCGTTTAAACAGGTGGTGTCCATTTATTGGACAAGCGTTGTGTTTAATATGGGAATGACAGGCTTATTCACTTGCCGGGGAAATACTCAACCTGGTTTGAAAAGAATAACATTGAGAAATAGGAAGAATAAACAATGGAAGCTTCATTGCTGAGAAAATATCATTCATCAAAGCAGAGATGGACATGTTTTAAGGGTTTTTACTCTGAGGGGTGTTGCTGGATCTAGGGCACAAAGCAACATGGTCCACTAACAAGCTGTATTTAATATACTTATTAGAAAACAATTCATGTGTATTCAGAACAATATCTATACTGTTTATTAACACATTTTACAGGTACATACAGGGTGTGATTTGCTAGGGGGGAATGTGTGGGATTTCCCACTTTCTGGTCTACATATCCCTGCTTCTGCTGAGTTATTTTTTATCCCCAATGGGGACAAAATGTAACTCTCCCCCCACCCACACAGTGATCACTTCTACTTCACCAATAGACCATATATTATATACCAAAAATAGAAGTATGTTAAATTAAGTAAAGCGCTGTGACGTGAACATAATAGTGCCTTAAAACAATTCCAATTCCAGCAGCAGTTGTTTAAATTATTTACCACTGGTTATTAAACACTGTAAAAAGAAATTGTTGACTCAACTTGAAAATATGTGTGTGCCTTGAAATTCTAAGTTGTTTGGACATTGATATTAAATTGGAAGGAAATAATAATAAAGAGGAAATTCAGCTCTCTGAACTTAATGGTACAAGTTCACTTAACTAATGACATGTTCAGTCAACTAAGGTTTGTTTATTAACAACTTTCAATTTAGTGGATCCAACTTCAGATGTATTATATGAACTAGTGACTGTGTGGAGTCAACCTCAATATAGATTAGTTCAGAAACATTATATAGTGGGGCTAATGTGCATTTTCAAGTTGTCTTGACTAAGCTTTGTATTGACTTCATTATGTTTGTTCAATTAACATATCAAGTGTGTTGCCTCGATTGCCTTGAAAATCTAAGTTCTTCCAACTTTTCTTTTTGAGTTTACACAAGACAAGAGTGTAAGACAAGATTAACAAAAACATTTATTTCACACATTCAAATGATTCACACAATACAAAACATTGGTAAAACACAACATCAATATTTTTTAGTCTTATCCACTCTGTTTAATATCTTTTCTGCCCATTTTATTTTCTGCCATTACAAATTCTTACTGTTACAGCAGGTTTGTGTGTGTGTGTGTGTGTGTGTGTGTGGGGTGTATGTCTGTGTGAGAGAGAGAGCATCTGTGTGTGTGTGTGAGAGAGAGAGAGTGAGTGAGAGAGAGGGGTGGGGGAGTGTATGTCTGTGTGTGTGAGAGAAAGAGAGTGTCAGTGTGTGTGAGATAGCGACTGCCCGAGTGTGCAAGACGGTGGCAAAATAGAAGTAGATATACAATCACATAGCTCGACAAGAGGATATAAAAACCGCATATTTTCAGAGAAAGAGCAAAACAACTCTCAGGACTTCCACCTCAGCATCGACCGCTAATATTTGCACAACAGTGTGCTTACCAGAACATGCAATGTTTGACAAAGAGACAGGATAATTTAACAAAGCTATTTGAGTGAGTAAAACAAAAATCAAATGGCAAAAGTTTTCTCCTTTTCATCCCAAGAACTGACCTTACTATCACCTAGAGTACAAGTTCTTAAAAGGCAAACTTCAAAGAAAGGAACAGTAACTCCATGACATAGTAGGCAAGATAACGGGTGGAACTTTTGAGAAATATAAAAAAAAAAAAAACGCTATTAGGACTGTCTAGTCCATCTCAGCATCAACAGCACATAGGCTATATGCATAAAATTGTGCTGTCCAAAACATGTGATGCTTGAAAAATAAACAGGATCGTTTTAAAAAGGTTAAATGGGTGTGTGAAAAAAACAAGAGGCAATATTTATCTCCTTTTCATCCTTCTAACTGACCTTACTGGTAACAAGGGTCCAAGTGCGCATGTTGATAGAAGGTTTAGCAAACTTAAAAGTAGTAGTGGGTGTGCAACTTCAAAGTTTATAGCCAACAAAACAGCTTTCACTTTTGACAGATAGAGAAAACTATTTGGACTACCTAGTCCATCTAACCATCAGCCGCACAAAAACATAACATATTTCCAGAACATACAACGCTTGACAAATCAACAAGATAATCATTGCAATCTTTACTTTCACAGGCTTTTGGACATGAGCTTGTTCTGGGGTCCATTATCTTTTGAAGAGCAAGTGTCTCCACCAATGTTTATTATTACATTTTGAAGTACCTTAAACATGTACTTGAGCCCTTTTGGTTAACGGATGTTGAAGACCGAGCAGACCCATCAGCAAAGCAAATGCGTTGGGCACATCCTTCAGGTCCCGAAGAACAATATGCTCCTCCAGAATCCGTGCAATATCAATCATCTCCTTGGTGACAAGTTTGGGATCACCTTGAATTTTCTTGTTTTCAACAAAAACATACATGAGATTAGTCATATAGCAAATATTGCTAAAAAGGTAATGAAAACATTGTCAGAGTAAGAAATAATGATTTTGATCTAAGTTATGACTTTGTACTTCAAATGTTGCCTTCATCAAAATAGCAACTTATTTGCAGCAATCACAGACTAGAATACCTTTTAGCCATCACTTTTTCTGGGTAATCTGATGGTCCCCAAGACCCTCAAGCTGCCTCTATTGTGCTAAGGCTGTAACTGCTGCAAAATGTGGCTGTTTTGATGAAAGAAACATTTGAAGTACAAAGTCATCCTTTAGATTAAAATCATTATGTCTTACTCTGACAATGTCATCATGTCGTGTTTGTTATAATTTTGTTAGGGAGATACCCATACCAATCTTTTCAGTGATATTTGTTTGTGGCTATGACCGTCCTATGTGTATTGTAGTTCACATTCTCCATTCATTCTGCACCTGTACTAACTAACTAATCTGAAATAGATGCTCAAAAGGTGTTACCTTGTTTGGCTCTCTATTGAACAGACTTGGCCTAAAATGACAATCAACAGGTCTTCAGCAAGGAAAGTATTACTTCATCATCTAGAGACTTAAAGGCTGAAGTCCCTTGACTCTCTGCAGTCTCTGTCTGTTACAGACACAGGAAACTAGGGACAAACTCATCTAGGCGGTCAAAAAATGGCTGCTTCAGGTTCATGGAGACAATCTGCTTGAATTCTGCTTCAATCTGCATAAAAAACAAGGACAAACATTGAGACAAGATATTAATATAAAAACAATCTAACCAAAGAAAGAATGTAATACAAGTCACTTTAATATTACACCAAGTAGAAATACCACTAAACTGTCGCTCTGTGAACAAAGCAGACCACCTGGTTTTGAGATCATTGACCAATGGCTCCTCCCCAATGATCTCCTTTCTCCTCAGAGAAAAGGTGCTGTCCATAAGGGCATCAACTTTCTTCCAGTCCACATTCCTTTTCATCATTTCACTCTCTAAATTGTGTCTGTCTTGTTCAAGCATTTCAAGGCTTCTATTCGGAAGAAGAAAAAAGAAAACATAATGCAAGTCAATCTGATAACCCTCACTTCATTGCACGCACACACACACACACACACACACACACACACACACACACACACACACACACACACACACTCTGTGAGGTAGCCTGCTTTTAGTTCAGACTTTCTGTTCATCAGTTGAAAACTATAAGTACCAGTAAGTCACTACTTCAACTTTATTATTGATTATATTCACGTTCACATTTCACTTCATTTAGTCAAAAAAATGTCAGAGGAAGAGGAAATGAGAATATGTTAAACTGGGTTTGACTGACATTGAAATATGTACAATTATCACAGTAAAATGAACATCTATCCAGCACAGTAACAATAACGCACTAGCTAGAAACGTGTGATGTACAGTTGAAAGTTAGCAAGCTAGCAAAATACAGATAAACTAGCAGCATCACATCACAGGGTTAACATTCAGTTAATTTAATCTGCTACAGCTATAGCTAAATATAAAGAGTACAAACTGACTTATGAACAGGCTACCGCTGTCATGAAAAAGAAACACAAGGTGATCTCGGGATTTCATACTTACTTGATTAGCGTATTTTACTTACTTAGCCGTAGCTACACACACAGTAACCTACACAGTCTCCGTAGCGTGCGTGAGGAATTCACAACATACGTCATACTTTCACCGTACATTTCACTATATAGCCATTATATATTGTATATATAAACTGAGTCTATCTCATAATGACCTAACATTTGCCAGTATCATGGAGCTTGCTAGGCTAATCAAGCCAGGTAGTTGGTCTAACTAGCTAAACTAACTTAGCTAGCTACATTCAGAGGATTAGTTTGTTACTTGCATAATTTAGCTATCTAGTTGAAAGCAAGTTTAAAATTTCTCCACATAATCATTACAAAGCTACTACTAGTTAATGTAAAAAGTGCAATGTTCGTTCTTTTCCAAGTCTACCTCTAACATATCACATATCAGCACATTATACTGTAGGTTTGAATGCTCAGTTCACAGTATTTTGTTAAAAACTTTGCTTAGTAAAGACAAAACTCAAACTATACTGAAATATTAGAGAGAAGAAAAAGTAAAATTTTACTTACGCCAGCAGTCAACTTACTTCAAGCGATCGGTCCTCTGGAGGAGACAATGTTGACTACCATGGTCTGCGCACGTGCAAAATGACGTAGCGAGCTGAACCAAAGGGTGAACTTCAATTTAATTTTGAGAAGACAAGAATAACTTAGTTGTGTCATCTGTGCATTTGAATTTCAGAGCAAAAACACAAGACATGTGTGTTACCTCAATAAAAGTATTGAAAACTTTTAAATTAAAAGTTGACTTGACCCAAAAACAGAAGTTGAGCGAACAAAAAGGGGAAATAGTTTTTTAAAGTGAAGTTCATAATTAAGTGTTTTGGGATGGCTGGCTGAGTGGCCATGGTATTGAAAGGAGGATTTAATTATTGCATGTTTTGTTTTGTTGTGCATGATACAAAAACATCCCCCCCTCTGCTTTTTTCACAAATCGCACCCTGGGTGTATACATAGAACAGCTTGCTTAGAGAAATCTATCTCCCCATCTCTATGTCCCATCTAACAGCCAGTTTGCAGGCAGAATAATTACTCCCAAGACAGTAAAGGTGTTGAGACCTGAGAGGCAGAGCACCTGCTGACTCCACTCTACAGGTGACTGTTTTTCTTTGACCTCACAAAAAAGAACAAAAAAACCTGGGTCTCCTGTTCCAACCGCACACTGTCTGGCCTTCAACTAGAGGGAAAAACCTGGCCTGGCAGACAGCATGCATCATCTATTAGTCATGTGGAAACACATTCACATTCACATTCAGCTTAGCCGGATGTATAATGCAGCACAGAGGCGGGTTTTATGGCGCTATGGTTTGTCGGGCCATGCATATGTCTCCGTGCCTGGGGCAGAGAGTTGAGACAAAGAGCCAAAATATGATATTACAACATCAGAGAATGGGTGACTAAAATACCGTGAGATGAGTACTTACATGACTGTTATGAATCAATGCACTCAAGAGTCGATAAAAGTCCTGTAACTGTCAAGTTAATAGCTGGCTGCTATGGGCATATGAGTTTTAAAAGGAAAAGATGAACAATGCCCGCGTTGTAAAGGAGGTGGGGTTGTTGGCAGGTCAGATTCCTTGAGTCCATTAGCAAAATGTATATTGTCATTGTCTGAACCGAGGCTTGTAATACATAGTTGATTCACAAAAAGTTCTCCAAGAGGATAAATGAAACATTACAAATACTTACAAATAATAAATGACATCTGAAAAACCATAGAAAATAGGCCTGTAATTACAAATGAACAGCTCATATTCTCATACAAACATATACAACATATATACACTTATATGCACACATGCATTTGGCAGAGTGCTGCTCTGTTTGTGGCATTGTGTCAATAGAGGTAGATATGTAACTCGGAGCAGAGCATTGGTAATGATGCTGTCCAGTCATTAATCACTGGCTCTAGAGAAAACAGAGAGTTCACTCATGGCAGGATCGGCCTGGCCCTGGGACGGAGATTAGAGGCCTAATGAAAGCAAAACAAAGCTGGACATGTGAAATTTATTGGCACATTTATAAAAGCAGCCCCAGAAGGACACTGCCACCAATAATCATTTCAGAATCCCAGTCAAGTGCCTTTTCCTAGGCCAGACGCAATCTCGAGAGGGGATATTTGTGGAGTGGCTGAACAAACACAGATTTGCTGGTATCTCCATCTTTCCCAGCAGCTGGGAGCAGAGCGAAGGCAGGTCGCTGGTGTTTTGGCTTATGCGCCGCCTCACTGTAGACTGTTGACTTCTGGGAATAACACTCTCTGTCCTGCTGGCTCCTCCTATGATTCAGTGTGCTGTAGTATGTAGCAGCTCACTGTCTGCCACCTCCCAGCTCCTGCTTTTTGTACTGAAACCAATGGCGTCCTATACATCCTCACAGAAGTTGGACTTTAAATTCCCATCCAAACTTATATAAACATATTTTTACATTGTATCATAATGATGAACTTAACAAACCAAAACCTTTTCTTGCTTTTCTGCTAATTTATAATGTGATCACTAGTAACCTAACTATAAATAACATGATATATAGGGAAATATAATTGCTGATTTGGGGCATTTTTCAGTTTGCCAAAAACAACCTTACATTTTACACTAATCACTGTAACGTGTGATTTAAAAAAATCTTCAGAATTGAAAAAAAAATAAGACAAAATTCCAAACATTAAGATGATACAAGTGATCTGATAAATCTGTCAGCAATAAGTAACAGTGTGGAAAAGCTTGAAAAACAAAACTCTGTCATTCAATGCCAAGTTATCATAAATCTGTCCAACACAGAGGGCATGAATCAAGATAGAAATAAAGATATTTGGCCAATGGCAAGTTGCCTAATATCTACCACATGCAGCAGGCTGGAAGGAAGAGGAAAGTGTACTTAAAATGGCCATTGTTCTAACTCAGAGCCAATCTGGAGATAATGACACCAACATCAATAGCAGACAGTCGATTCACGGATAACATCGTTTTTCCTTTTTGTTGAGCTGTTATCATCAGCTCGGGGATTAACCATGTTGACGTTGAGGTTATGACCTTGGTGTCGTGATTGTTTATGATTTTAGTCCTTGAAGATGTACCTCGAGCACTATATGTCTCATTACTGTAATTCATGAGAACTGCACACAAGGCAGCTGGTGCAAACAGGTGAGTTGAAATGATGTGCCCAAGTACACCATGCCTTCAATTGACTCAATAGATGAATGTGAGGCCATGATGTCAAACTAAGGATGAAGAGTAATGCCTGCACACAAAGGAATCCAATCACAATGCTTCTGACATTTGGATCTGATTTGTATCCCTCAGGATGAAACAAGTGAATGATTGGACAAGTATCCATATTTTACCTTTCTATCTGTGACCAACCCAGTCCAACTAATTACAGTACAAGTCAAATCAGTTCATTAATTTCCTGCTGAATGGTGTGATACACGTGTTCTTTGTGCTTGTCGTTAGTTGGTTGTCAGTTGCTTTGCCCATCTTTGTTATACTCTGTACTGGATTATTCTCCATGGTAACCACTAATTAGGGATGATTCCTACTTGTGCCCTTTGCCCTTGGAAAATAGCTTTTTTTTAAACCCCATTTTCCTTGTGTTGTAATGCTACACCACCCCTCTCAGAACAGTTTGAATTATTCACCTGAGGATGCACAAAGTTAGCTACAAACTACAAAATAGAAATACTATACAACAAATACAACAAAAGAACTACAACAAATGTAGATTTTTTTCATTTTGTGGAATTCCTGACATTTAAGAGACAGTGAGTGAAGAGCATGTAAACACAGGACCTTGTTGTCACCTTTAAGAGCCCCATGCAGGGCACCATGGAAATCTGTACCTATCCATGAATCAGTAGTTCATCCAGTAGCATTTAACCTGCTGGTGGTGGAAGGGCAATAGTCAGAGAATCACCAAAATGATTACAATTCATGAGCAGGAAATGAATGTGCGTGCCAAATTTAATGGCAAACCATATCAGATTTATTATAAACTTTTAAACTTAAAAACTACTTAAAACTATAACCTTGTGGTGCATTCAACATTATTGTAAAATACTCTTTTTTGTTTTAGTGTTTTCACATATTATTGCAAGCCATTATCTCATTGTTTCATTAATGTGTGGTATAGTTACATAAGAAAGTAATTGTCCAAATTCAGCCAATTTCAATGGCAAATTGTCAATTTCAGCCACCAAAAGCAGATGCCTGGTTGCCAAGCCATCACTCAATTGTGTTTTTACAATGTGTGTAATGAGTAGATTGCAGCATTGCATGTTATAATGTGCTAGTGTAAATGTAATTCTGTAAAACAATTCTGGGTGGACAACTGGCTGGAAACAATGGTATACTATTTGACAAAAACCTCAATTCTGCCAACTGACAACATTCCGAAATAGGATTTTAAACACACTGTCAAAACATTGAACATTAATTGGATGTAACACCCCAAGAAGTAGGATCATTTTCCCAAGACATAACAAGTAAGCCTAAAGGCCACTGCGGTGTACATGAGTGTGTCAGTGTGTGAGCTCATACCGTATGTGGATGTCTGAGCACTATTTGGTGCTTGGCGATGCATGGCTTGGAAATGCAGCAGGGTGCCACCGCTGACGCGGAAACACTTCGACCCGCAGGCTCTAATCCCTTTTGAACCAGCCCAGACACTAACGTGGGACCATATGTTTGGGAGGGCACAAGAGCTCTCCTGTGCTATTTTACGGGGGAGAGAGATGAAAACATTTTGCCTGCCTCTCTTCCCCACACAATCGGATCAGTCATCAAGTCATGAGTGTAGATGAGAGATCTCCGAAAGGGAGAAAAAAAATAAACACTTGCACTCATAGCACAATCAGTCCTGCTCAGTCGCCCTGGGAGAGCAGAGAAAAGTAAATTACATAAAGCAGACATATGTCATTCTGATTCCACTCAAATTGTGGATTACTGCTTTGATTAATTACGCTTTAATCTGAGTGCTGAATTTATACGTCTCCCATCACAGAGAAATAAGCTTATTCCTCTCTAGCAAAGGGCCGTGATTATTTCTTTCTTCTCTCTGATCTATTCTTCATTGCCCGAGGATTGCAACTCAATTATCTTTGTGTCAGACGATTATCTCTGGGTTTAATTTAATCTTCATTACGCCCCAGTCATATTTCAATTAAACATGCTATCATAGCGTTAAGACATACTGTACTTAAACCTGTTATTTCTTCAGTTAATATTGTGCTAAGAGCTACCGTGGAGGGTAACAGATGTCATAATTATGTACTTACTAAACATATTTCACACTTGTCTGTGCTGGCGGTATGTCAAGACCTTAGTATACAGCGGTATTAATCTAATGGCAATATGCTATGGTTGTGATCTATAATACTGCCACAATCTGCCTGGGTCTATGCTTAATTATGATGTACAGTAGGGCTTCAGAATTATTCGAATTTTAATCACAATCACGATTTTGGCTTCTTGGGTTGATCATGTGCCAGTCAGAGTTTTTCCCTGCACCGTGCAGCTTAGATAGCAGTCGTCATATGTCGGTCATAAGGTTTACCAGTTTACCAGTAAATGCAAAATTTTCTCCCATCTGTGTTTTTTTTTTCCCCAGACAAAAACAGTGACCAGCAATAGTTTGTGTCTGTTAGCTCACAGGGCTCTAGGGTGCGAGTAACCTTTTACCTAGGTCGCACCGGTGCACCTAACGTCCTCGAATCCGCTGCCTCTCCACAAACGAAGCAATGTTGTTTATATCGATGTGGTTTAATTTTGCATTACATGAATCATTTCTTCTGTAAAGCCGGGCCTGTGTTTGGATCGCTGCTCTTATTCTCCGCGCAGCTCTGCCCCCATTCACTCACACATGGCTCCCAGCAACATGAAAGACACAGCAGCAACAGTGCCAGTCCACACTTCTGACATTTGTCCACAGTTTTGTTATGAACACAGCTGTATATTGTTAAGCATGAGAGGCAAACCTGTATTTGTACCAGTGTTTCCGCTGGTAACTCTGCTTTTGCGGCAGTCAAGGCTAAAAAAACACAGAAGAAGTTACTGAATGCAACTAACTTCAGGTCATAGAGTAATAGCGTGTGAGACGGAGCCTGCTGGACCTGGGCGAGAGATGTGACCCATGGACAGAATATCATAGTTCATAAAAACGAAGCGCAGTAACGATACAGACATTTCATACACACTACATGTGTAACTCCACTGATCCGCCATTCGACCTGGGTGCTGGACCCATTCATAATGAGTCAGCCGTCAGTCTGTGAGTAGCATACGTCCATCGCACTCCTTCTTTCCCCCTAGCTATTTTAATCAGTTATTGTTGAAAATAAAATAAAAAAAAATTGTTTTGGTTAAAAAACAAGTAAATAAATAAATCGTGATAATTTATCGTGATCTCAATATTGATCAATTTGGCCATAATCGTGCAGTCCTAATGTACAGAACAAGTATCAGAAAGCCCGGTTAAGGAAGTTCAAGCATTAATAAATTGGTCAGCATACTCAATGTATCTCACTGCTGCTGTAACAATATAAACTGTGAGACTGGTCCTCATAAATATGAATCTGAAAATGTACAACTAGATGTATATCATTCTGCACATACACTATTAAGTTTTTCTGTCACTTTGTTATTTTTAGTGATTCACTATGATGTGTGTTGAGCTTAAGAGGAAGGAGAGCAAGCAGTAAACAATCAAGCAACACAGCAGTTTTAGAGCAAAAACGAGGTTTTGAGCTGGATTTACCTGCATGTTAAGGCAAGGTGAAATGCTCCCATCACAAAGTGCAATTGTGTTTTGAGCCATTGGGGGGGGTTATCAGGTGATATAGACATTAACAGATCCATAATACATTACAGACACTATAATGGTCATTTTGACTATGATGATTAATCAGAAAATAGGTAAAAGAAGACTTTTCATTTAACATAAAATACCTATCATCCAACACAGCAATGGCTGACATATGATTTGCTTCTACTCTAGGTTAGAGTCATATTTCCAAAATTTGCTTTAGAAAGCTATTTCTGTAATCATAAAAATATGTGTATATGAGTAAAAATAAGGATACGACTGAAGAGCTTGCTTTGTCTCTGATTGTATATGCTTTTCTATTCCAGTAAGTGTATTTTTAAAGAGCACCAAGGACACAGTATTAACTCATAAACATTTATTATCTTTCTAAGATAAAGTAAAATGCTGGAACTTAATTGATTAAATGTTTCAGTTTTGTTTAAATCAAAAGTATTGTATTATTGCTCCTTGAACACATTCCATGTCCCTCTCCTCAAGGTCTTTTTTATCTTAGAAAAAAAGCTTCCATCCAAGTTTCTGCATGATATTATTTATAATAAACAATGTTATCACAGAGGTTGGATGGTTGGATATATATATATATATATATATATATATATATATATATATATATATATATATATATAGCACGCTTTTATCTACCCTCATTTCAATTTCCTTGCGGAAATCATCCCAAAAGGTTTAATAAAGAGGATTAATAAAGAGAAGGCTATCACATTGTTTTCATCAGTATTTGAGTTTAAAAACAAAAACAAGACAGAACAACAAAATAATTGTTAGACAACCACAATTAGTGTTGTTGACTTGTAGATCTGTTATTCAGAAATGGATTATCAACAAAATCTGCTTTTTGTGCACTTGATCTCTTCCCAGATTATCCATGTATTTCCCTCCAAAGGATAAGAAATCCTAATCTCTCAATAACACTGCCGCAAAGGAAAAATGGTATGTATCACAGCCGTGTATTAGGTAAAGATTGAAACACATTTAAATTATGAGAAGGATCCTTTATTTATTCCCTTTACTTATTCTGATCTTATTTTTGTTAACATTCTTTCCAAATCTTATGGAAATCTACCACAACTCAAACTACTCTGAAAAGTTGAGCTATTTGGTCTTTAGTTGCAATCAGGGAAAGCCAGCCAAGTATGTCTCCACATCTAACCCAGCATGATAATGCACTAACCCTGTTGCCAGTTCAATGAATCCAGACACTGGCTGCCTGAGTTTCCTCCTGCTAAGAAGGGAGAATAGATTACCAATAGCTCAGGCAGGGAGGCAAACAAACATACAAATAAGCTGCATTCAGTCGGAGAACGCCTAGCAATTAAAGCAAAATGCCTGTGATGCCCACCAGAAAGGAAATGTGTGGGACATGAACCAAATGTGCAGAGCAGACCTGCCAACCGGCCCACATCGAGCGGAAGAGCTCCAGGGCAGGTTGTCAGACATGTAGGAAACATTATGCAAGAAAGCAAACTTAAAATTTTGAATTAGTTAAATCAGAAACAAAGGATGTTGTGAGGTCTTAATGAAATTATTATAGAAATTCATATTATCAGATAAATCTATGGATAGTAGTTGGGCGGAGTAATATCCATGCTTTAGCTGAGGGAACTATCAAAAGCAAAGGAAAACCAAAACGCCCATGTTTCTCTTCAGCTAGTGTAAAACACCACCTGATTGGTGCCCTGAAACAAAGTTCGCCAGCTAATGGATGCTGTGTGGTGTTCTAACTCAATCTGGGAAGTATTTGAAGTTGAGCTTGATAATCTTTGCAATCTCAAAGGGATATCCTGGCGACTAATTTTTTAGAATCAGCAGTAATATGAATAATATGCGTGAGAGGCCCAGGGCCATTGGCAGCTCTTCTCTGAACATTGTGTGCAGGGCAACATTGAGCAGAACACCCACACATGCACAAACACACATCCAGGTGCGTGGTTGACAAAAATAGCTATTTGCTTATAGTGATATTTTCCAGAGTTTGGGTGAGTTATAGAAAGGCTGAATGGGAGATGGGAATGTGGAGGAGAGGAAGTAATCTCATTTTTAGACTTTTTAAATTAGACATAGACATTTAAATGAGTTAGTAGTTCTGTAATCAGTATTTGCAAGTAGGAGTACAGGGGTAATGCACATGTTTTGTTTGTTCGTATTTGTTTGTATGTGCCTTTGTGTTTGTGCATGTACATGTGTGTGTAGTCCCTAAGGATGGGATGGAGAGGTGGACAGGGAGAGTGGATGAGAGGAGGGGGGGGGAGCAAGGAGCAGAGGCAATCAGGGATTATTGTTACTGACAGGGCTGCACCTTGATGGGCTAGGCGCTGCATTGTTTGTCACCTAACCAACCTCAATCAATCAATCATCTCCCTCAGCCTGCATCACCAATCAATCAGCTCGGCGCTACGCCCTCAGAGGGCCCTCCTGCGCCCTGCTGCCTGGCTCAGGTTACACCGGCCAATCAAGTGTCACAGCACCAAGTAAGACCCATATCAGAGCACTTAGGACAGAACTCAATATTCAAAGAGCGGCTGCTGAATTTTAATGTGCTCTTGCTAAAAACTAATTTTAGGGAATGTTTTATAGTCATGATTTTTTTCTTTTCATGGCTAATGAATAATGTAGAGCCAGGTGGACCAAAGCAGGTAACTATCCATACTGATCAGAATTACACTCATCAACAGTGTAGTGGTAATGTAATGTTCTATGGTTGCGCGCTGTTTGCTGAGTTTTTCTGGCTACTTCCTCTGTTGCATCTTACATGCATTGTCGGTGCATATTTGCTTGTTAACTTCAAACACATGTACTGTAACTCTGAGGCATTATTCAAAAAATGTCTCTGGAAATTCTTAGGAAATGGGTATAATTCAGAGATATGTGTGAGGAACTCTGGTACAGTAAGATTCACCTCAAATGTTATCAGTGGGAACAAAAAAAAAAATAAAGCAATCTCGGCAGCTGACTAGAAAATGACTGTCAACGTTATACATTAACGAACAACACTTCTCTGAGGTAGTTTTTACACAGCATTTGGCTAATTGGCTGAGTTGTAATATATTTAATTGTTTTAAAACAGAAGTGTCGGGATCTAAAAGATGTTTTAGCTACTGTAGACTGACACATGCTTAGAAATGCAAATACTAAACATGAGCTAAATCAGTGATGAAGAGCCTGTTATTCTGTCATCTGTATTCAATCATTTAACTTTAGGAACTCACTACAGCATGTCAGAATATCATTCTTCATATGATTTTGTTCACAATGGATGTAAATGTATTGAATGACCACCTCCACCAGCTCTGTCTATTGATCTCCTTCATGTTGTGTGGAAGGTGTGTTTCACCCAATGAGGATTGTCTCCATCCCAGAGCCCCAACTGGGGCTGATGTTTCTTTTTTCAGCACATTAGGTTGCAGCCTTAGAGCTGCTTTGACCAGTGGATCAATGGCTCTCGCACTCTTGTCACCATTCATTTGGAGTGAGCGAGCGCTGGCTCCAGTCCTCGTCTGCCGCTGGCCCTCCTTTCACCTGGCCTCCTCTCTCTCCCTGAGCTCCCCTGACAGCTGGCTGCCACAACCAGCAGCAGACAGACGACGAGTCCTTGGGCTCCACAAACGCATGCACGCCCTCCACAAACAGACACATTGCTGCGGCGAGTGGCTGTGATGCATCTGGATGCTGACGCCACGCACCCCCACTTTTTTTCTCTCACTTACACTCCCCCCCTCTATAGTTCCTCCACCCCTTTCTACCCGTCTACCCGTCTGTCTTTGCAACTCTCACCCTCTGTCTGGGTTTTTTTTTTTTTTTGCCTCTTCCTCTGGTCTCTGGAGTCAGGAAGGAGCAGATCATCTAGTTGGAGGGGAACCAGCTGTGGGCCAGAGTGGCTTCGACGTCAGCTTACACCCGTGATCCAACATGTAACCACTCCCGCTGCTGCTCCTACACCAGCTAGCTCTGGCATGCTATTCACATCAGGGAACCTCATGTTAGAGTGTCAAATAAAACGAAGAAAATGTTTTTAGGGTTTGTGTGTATTTATTAGTTGTTCACTGGATCAAATATGATTTAAACAAGTAAGTGTAGTTAGAATACAAAATTAAGTTTTCAACTTCTGTTTTGTGAAGCCAAACCAGATCAAACTGCTTTTACTGCAACATTAAAACTGTTTACTATTCAGGAACAACAACCACTCCTAAATATCCCCACTAGTTATTGTGCCCTTGTGCTACAGAACATATTGCACTGTATGTAAAAATGAACAAACATCGGCTGGGCGTCAGCCATCGACGAGGAGGCTTGTTTTATCGCCTGTACTTTATTACAGTTTGCCATCTGCACGGAGGTATGTTAATAGCTAGCTGCGACTATTTACACATATGAAAAAGTACATCCATCTGCCATGTTCCGCCAATCTCACATGAATCAGTCCCCGCCTTCCCCAATGAACAACTGCTGTTTATTCACAAGGTGACAGGCAGCACCCAAGCCTGGCGACACCTGCACCTTACATCCTGCCGTCTGACATATGTGTACCTCACACTAACACACACACACACACACACACACACACACACACACATCTCACATCTCACATTTTACCTTGCCATGTCGCACCCTTCCCATACCCCACCCTCTCCATCACCACATTTCTCAAGGTTACAATGCACAATATGTTTTGGCCCCCTTGACATTTGTGTTTGCCACTTCGTTTTGAGAGGATTCATATGGAGAGGCACTTGTGTCAAGTGAGCAAGACCCTATCAATTCTAATCAGTCAAAAAGGGATTATGAGGTTAATTACTAACATAGTCATTTAGGTTAATGCCTTAGCCAGACTTGGCTTAACACTCTACCAGGTGACAAAGGCTGGCTGGGTACACTCAGCCATTTAAGGCAACCGCAAGATCCATAGCAATTACTACATCGTAGAAATACTGTATACACATTCCTTATAAAGTGACAGAGAAATGCCTTGAGGAAAAACTAAGATGCTTTTAACAGCGGCAATAATCAAATAATATACGGTTATGCATAATGTGCTCTACTCTGCATCAAATTACAGCTTCTTTTTTGGCGTACATATCAGAGTGCACTATATTGGATGAATAATAACAATCCATATAAACTAAATATCAGCGTGGAAACTGAAAAATAAATCCTGATTATGTACACGGAAACATCCCTGGCTGCAGTGTGTATAAGCTGAGCATTACGCCATAAGTGTGGGGTAAATCACCCTCTGTGAAAATGTATGGCCCTGCAGGTCAGTCAACAATAGCAATAATCTCACTAATTGGTGGTTTCTGCAGCAACAGGAACACAAATAGGAGGACTTTTTCAAAAGGTGACAGGCTGGTAAACAGGCAAAAGACAGAGAAGAGCAGTGTGCTGTTTTCCCCAAATGCTTCATAACTATATTACACTCCAATAATACCCTCTTGTCGTGTATGATATGTCGTGTATCTTTGTCATTGTGCTCTTCTGCTCATTTGAATTTCAAATTATGAAATTGTCATCATGGAAGAAAACTCCTCCATTATTAACAAACTATTACCTAACATGAGAGATCCATCATGTTAGGGCAGTAACCAGAGCCAGGTAGTGTACAGTGTGCTATGTCGGAGGTGAGGTAACATTAGGCATTAATCCCCACCTGACACTAATACTTGATGTATGATTGACCCTGAAGCAGGACACTGCACATTACAATCTGGGCCATATGGCAAGACATTAGCCCTTCAACCCTCCAGCAGGATAATCTCTCCATTCTGGCAATGCTTTTTCTTCACAGATTTCTTTGCACAATAATTGCATGACAGTATTAACGTATTGGGACAGATTTAGAACACCCTGCGTCATTGGACAGAGCAGGGGCTTTTGCCAGAGGAAGTAAGGAAAGATAATCTGTGATCATGGAAGCCATGCCCACACCCTGTAGAAGAGTTCCGGTATTCACTTCAGTGTTTGATTTGTTTACCCTTATTATGAAGATAATAAAGTATTTTGTACATTAACAAGTATTAAGCAACTAAAGGTAATAATCTTTACACCAAGGAAACAATCTATAGTATCTCTTTATAAAAATGATGCATTGAGAAATGTGTCTTCATCCAGGCAGCCAAGGATCCTTGTCCCCAAAAAGGCCTTCAACCTCGTGGATATGCAACATTCCCAACCCTGACCCTGCGACACACTTATATAGGCACCCTGAAACCACTGTCACAACCACATCCCCCCTGCCAAACAATCCACACACACATCACAGCTTCCAATCCCCAATAGCTCCACACACACCCACCACAAACACATGAATACACTCACCACCACCATCAAGCTGTCCCCCCAACCCTTCAATCCCCCAACCCTAAAACACTAGTCCTCCTGCAGTGGAGAGCAGCCAGAACCTCAGCCCTCTCCTCTTCAACCCCAGCTAGTAATGAACAAATTCACTGCACTTGATCTCTAGCAAAATAGTGCTGGAACAAACAATTTGGTTTGTCAACACCTTTCTCTGGACTCCTCCATCAATGTCAGGGGTCCAAATTTAAACAGCAAAGTGCATTTGACTGCAGGACCCTGAGCTGATTAGACATCCCAGCTCAGCGAATTGCTCTAGACAGGACCGCAGCTCTGATTGCTAACCCGGCTTGAAAATAGTCTCCGCTGCCCGGGATTAGCATGAATATTTTGATATAGATCGATAAGCAATCTCCACTCCATAAGAAATGCCAGCAGCCTTCATTTGGCTGATCAAAGGCACATCAGCCGGCGGGTGGCAGCTGGCTATTGTTTTTTAGTCTGTGCTATGTTGAGGGAGCAAATCCATGGGAGGGATCCACAAGCACAGCTCCACTACTCTTCCCACCTAATCGTGGAAACAATCACTGCTTCACAGGATCCCATCTCCCAGGGAAGAACCCACTCAAATGAGGGAGGCCGAGGGCCCGACCACAGGGGGACAGAGTTAATTACCGTTGTGGTCTCAAACCGCCCGGCCACCGGGTGCCACTGACCCGGAAGTAAAAGCAGGGTCATCAATCTATCTGTTTATCTTTTCTGCACCTAAACGCATTTCATTGGATTAGACACTAGACTGACCAAGGGGTCAAGGTTGATCACACTGTGCTTTTGGGATGCAGCAAAGTGAGAGCCAGGGTTATTTTAATGAGATCTTTTTACGTTCAGTGGGAGCTGAACACTACACAGAACTACAAAATGTACCGTCATCAGCTTGCTTATATCTGTAATGTCCATAAAACCATGTGCACATACAATAGCAGGCACTCTCAAATATCTGTGTCTTGCATATCCTTAACAGCAGTGGCGAGTGGACTGATCACTCCCCTCACAACACTAACCCCACTGATTTGCCAGACCCCATAAAAGGGCACAGGTGTGACCCAAGCATTTAGCAGTTAACTAGTGTGGAGTGAGACCACACGCTACTGACAGACTGGAGGCTCCCACACGGGACCAATATTAGAGGCTGAAAAAAACAGCAGAGGGAATAGTGCACCAATTGTAAATTGCAGGTTTAATTCATTAGGAAGTGTCACTTTATTCCAGGGAAGCCTGAACAGGCCGATTAAAAAGTGGTAATCAGGATTAATTAGGAGAATATATATGTGAGGATTAGCAGGCCTGGCCTCTACAGGGCCCAACGGCTCTCCCTTTTACCATGCATCTCTCTCTCTCTCTCTCGACTCTATATTCCTCTATTACCCCGTCTGCCTGGGGAGAATTTAGCTCTATTGCCCTTTCTCACATTCTTCTCTCTCTAGCTCGTCTATTTACCAGTCTTCTCTCTCTCTCTCTCTCTCTCTCTCTCTCTCTCTCTCTCTCTCTCTCTCTCTCTCTCTCTCTCTCTCTCTATTTATGACTTATCTTTCAACCTATCCAACACTACTTCTGATTAGTGATGAAATGGGCTTTTAGTAAATGCTCAGGGCATGCCTTCTTTAATTGTGGTGACACTTTATGGCAACACAAAAAAAAATGAAATATGAACTTCTGCGTGATTCAATCGTAAAATGATATCAAGTAATGTGTGTAATGAAAAAAACTAACTCAAAATGCATCTGAATTATGTCTTTAATAAAATAAAGTCACAAAAGATTTTTCAGAAGTCTGTTTCTGTTTGGATTTGGTCCATTGTAGGCCAAAAGATGTAAAAAGGCCAATCATTCATGTTTTGTTTGTTGTCAAAGTAAAACGTGGATAATCTTCAGGAGCCAATACAGTCTGCCAACATTAATTGGAATTCTTACATGAAACCTGAAAAAAGTTATCTGTGCTCTGAATTATTACAAATGGTATTGATGAAAACTAAATAACATATTAAACTTGGTTTTTCATCTGACTGGTCAGCTAGTGGAACACTTTTTTAAATATATACACACACACACATATATATATATATATATATATATATATATATATATATATATACACACACATATATACATACATATATACATATATACATACATATATACATATATATATAGATATATACATATATACACATATATATATATATACATATATACACATATATATATATACACATATATATATATATATATATATATATATATATATATATATATATTTTGACTGCATGCATACTTTGATATTATTTCCGTGTATGTGTAAACTATTTCATATGCTTTCTGAAACATCTGTTTTTGTTTTGTTTTGTTGCAGGACCACTTAAATCGGTACAAGTAAAGGGACTTATATCTGAGAAATGTGTTGTTGTATTATATTGATTTTATCCTTAACTTACTGTATTAATTACCTATTTATTTATACATTTACAACGTTCAGTAAAAATATACCACTAGAGCTGCTGCAGGATGAACACCAAATGGATGCAGAACAGATGCATAATGGGAGACTTTAACACTAACAACCACTTGATGTCATCACAAATTTCAGTCAGGCCCCCTCTGGCCAGATTTATTACTGAAATCTTCCAAACTGCTGGTTTATCACAGTGTTTATATTATTACTTCAACATGTTTCAGTTAACATAACCTTGAATCACTGCAGTTCAAGTGCGAGGATGGGCTGTTTTGCTTGCGGTGCAGCCCATCATTGATGTTAGCAGATGACGCATGCCCTGTTCTTTGGCACATGCTCATACCAAATCTTTCATCCTGCTTTCCTCTCAAGTGTGGTCAGGGTGGCCCTTAAAATATGAGCATTGCATATAAATTCAACAACCAAGTTTAATTTTTATTTTGGTTCAATGAGACAATAATATAGCCGGCAGCAGACCTCAGTGTTTTAGTTAAATCTAGGAGCAGAAGATAATACGTGGTATTTGGTTACCATGGTTTGAATTTTAGGTGGCCTTAAGATCAGAATGGTAGAATATAGACAAGGTCCACACACACATAAAACTGCATTAAGTGCTGTCCTATAGACTAGCTCCCATTCAGGCCCATGGAGTGTCACAAGGACTAAAATGATCAGACCACACAAGATGTCCAAACAAAGCAATAACAAAAACAGAAAAGTCTAAGTGCATGACAAATCTGTCTGTGCACAGCTATAACATTTATAAGTGAAATATAAATAACGTGAATCTCACACTACAGTGCACAGATGTTACTGTAAACTGAACTTAGACCAGCAGAAAGACTTAGACAGGCACTAAACAAGTCAGGAAGTGTCTATTAGATACAATCAACAGGGATACATTATAAGCAGTTAAGATATTTCCTCCTCATCCAATACTTACAAACACAGTTTACTTCACTGTGCAATTTAATGATTTTTGTGGATCTGAAAGCAAGTTTGGGTGAAGCTGAGGACTTAAATAATAGCAGGAGTGGTATTGAACCTCTTCGAAGAAGATCAAATGCAGCTTTCATTAGTTTAGTACAGCGGCAGGGCTCATTGATGACTTGTCAGACAGTCTTCCCTTCAATACGCAGCGAGAGGCTCTAAAAATCATCCTTTTACTGAGCCCTCTCGGCTGTAAATTCAGCCCAGCTCAATACTGCCCCCCCTCCTCCCCCCTTTCTAAAGCTCCATTATTTCTTACCATGGATTAACCCTATGCTGCTGATCAAAAGGAAGCTTCGCTGTGTATCTGCTCAGGCCTAGACCCCTCCATCCATTAGCCACTCATAATGAAATCTTCAACGTATTATTATGGAAAAATCCATTGTTTGTCCACAGGTACCATATTTAGTGGGAGAGCATGATCTTCCGGAGGATTAAGGAAATGCTTCAGGGGGTTTTGCTGCTCTTCAGAGGGAAGGAGGAGGAGGGTGATGGGGTGGGAAAGGGGAGGGGTGAGATTGCCTCACAAAATCAGGGGTCTTATGCACCTTTTGTGGGGTGAGACTGTTTCCAATTAAGACAGCATGAGCCACACAATATCACATTGTCACGCAGTAAACAGAGCTCTGCTTCCCACAGAAATAGAGCTGCATCCCCCTTAAGGGGCTAATGACTGTGTCACCGTCCTATTTCCCTGCACTGTCTGAACAACTACATACAGACATAACCTGAACGAGCATCAAAGCGTGCTCAACTAGCATGAGATACTGATCATATTTAGGCACTGTGTTCAAGATTTGACCTGTGCATGACTACGATCCTTACTCATTCTTGTTGCATTAGGCTACCCTTGTGTTTGAAGTGTACTTACAGTAAATGTGATACATACACCAGGGCTAAAAGCTTTACATAAAACTGTCTTCAAAGAGCATATTAACCCATCTTTGTTTACAAGAGACAAGACGGAGAAAAAGACAATTTGGCACAATGGTCGTAAAATGTGGCGCTCCCCACCTCGCTGTCATATACACACACATGCCAGCACACGCACACACACACACACACACCAGACATAATGCAGACATGAGGCTAAATCACCAGGGACAGGAGCATTTAAGACAGAGTGTCACATTTCTATGTAATAAATAGCAGAGATTGATTTGACCTCCCAGCCAGGTCCTGCAGTTTACTTATACGCAAGTTTAAAAAAAAATGGAAGCTCGGACTCTCTGGGGATCTCTTGGAAGGAAATCAGATAGCCTGTTGTGGGTTTTAGGGCCGCGGAGGTCCAGCAGGGTCAATATGGCCATGCTATCAGGCGACGGCACCTCTCTACCAGGTCCTACAGCAAGATGAGATGACCAATCCTTAACCATCTCCAGCTGTTATCTCAGCTCTGGGTACAGGGACGAGCAGCTGAGAGAGGAGGAAGGTCAAAGGGTTTCTGTTACTTTTTCTTCTTGGACAACCGACCTATCATTTGCATTATTCACAGTAACCCAACTTCCTCATTTTCCAAATATAGCCATTTTCCAACCACTTGCTTTAGAGGCCTACAAGACAACATGATCGGGCATCCATTTATAAGCTGGCTAAATCAAAATACAGTAAGAAGAAATATACAGGCAATAAACTTTTCAGTGAATTTGCCAAAGATCTTCTTCAACATTATCTCAGGCGTTGCCCTGAGGGTGGGAATTATGAGTAGATACCAACAGGTGTAAAGTAAGATTCCAATTATGAGCACATCACCAGAAGGCAAATTACTTCTTCCTCTTCTACAACTGCATATCTGAAACCTTAAACAAGGGCGGTGTCTCTGTAAGCATTTACAGTGAAATAAGGGGAGGAAATTGGCTGAGACACAGGGCAAAAATGTATGTACGTCTGGCACCCAGCTGCAGGACGAAGCTCCTGAAACATACTGTCTGCCCTACTGTATACCACACTATATACCAAAGTCTGGCTAATTTAACACCGTTTTAAACCACGCACCTGTGCCTCTCATCTCCCAAGAGTATGGCATGTAGAGTGAACAAAACATCAGAGACTGAACTTCATAAGAGCATCATAAGAGAAAGTGGTCCACCTCAACATGAGTGAAAATACACAGAAGCTGTTCCCAAACAACAACATGTGGTGCCCATAAACCCCACATCCTCTTTAGAGTAATTATATTGCTAAAGCCACATGAGTTATCAATGACGCAACACGTAGTGACAACATCTTCAAAATATGTCAGCCACACCAAACAGGAGCTACCGATTTAGAGGACTCCAATTTCCATTACAGGGTTAGTGAAAGCTGAAATTACAACTGAGGAGTATGAATGACGTAAGTAAAAAGTTGAAAGAGTTATCAATTTCCCTGCCAAACACCTACTAGACATGCACTCCCACCCTCCTTAAATGGCACTACTCCTTGATGTCCGTGTCCTTTCACCCCTCTGGCTAAGTAACTACATGTACTGTATGTGCATGTCAGCAGGACAGGCAACAAATATTTCTAATTACACAAAATACCAAAACATTAACTTTCTATTATGTGATTCAACAAGGATATAGCCTCATTACCAGGGAAATAAGTGTCTTTCATTTTGAACAAAGTTTACACACCGTTAACACTGCAGGAAACGCTGGAATGCTGTGAACACATTGGCTGCTATTGACTACCCAGCTTGCTTTCCTCTCAGCTCTGCAGAACGGAGGGAAACCAGCCAGTGATGAACGATGGCAGCACAGTCAATGAAAAATCAACTGGGAAGCACAAAGCTCTTAATGCTCAGCCATATTGGCTGCTGACGGGAGCAAATAACATCAGCATAGCACTTACAGAGACCAATCATACATTTCCACCAGCAACGACATAGGTTCTGGACCGCAATAAATTCTTTCCCCTGATTAAACAGTAAATTCTGCATGCCTATCAGGGTCCCATTAGGTGGGGGGCTGCTTTCAAAAACATCATCAATCAAGCAAGAGATATGGAGCGAAATATCAGTCATCGATTGTAACTGCTTATGACAGTTTACACAGCTTTATATCTGCAGGTAGTGCTCGCTGATCTATCAATTACCAGCAGCCCCTACCGCATGCTAATTGTGCATTTTCCCCTCTAATGCATTTGCACTGTTATCTTATAGGCTAATGAAACCAAACAAATCAATAAATATAAATTATACATGCAAAGATGTACGGCTGTGAACATAAAGCCTCTAATTAATTGCACTTGATTAATTTATATACTTTAATTATCTCTACTAGCTGCAGATGGCATAAATATCTGGACAATCTGCTTATTGCTATGTCAGTCATAAAACGGCAGACGCAGTGAAACTATTAGGTGAGGCTAGCTTTGTCAATGGAAAACAGAGATGCTGACATAAAAAAGCCTTGCCTCTGAATAATTTAAAGAGAGCAATTTGCCAGACAATGCAACGCCCGGGACTGTTGTAAATTCTTTGCTGGTTTGTTATGGTTAGTAGTATGTCCATTTTGCATGAGCAGAGCAAAACTCACCACTACATGTTTCCATGCTTTATGTCTTTTGCCTTTAATGGTTGGGCTGACACACTTAAGCAATTTCTCCTTACAAATTTCAGTAAAGTATTTGTGGTTAAGTGAAACAGAACATCACATTGTGGAAGTAATATCTGCTGAAACTCATATTTACTGTGCAATATGTCTACAGAACTTCCACAGTATTTAATTTAAATTAAGTCACATTATTGAAAACAGTTATGACATTTTTTTATTCCACCAATACTTCCTTCCCCAACCAGTGTGCGTGTGTGCACTAGCAGGTGGTTCAGTTTAAACTCTTGAAGTTAAATGGTAAACAGCGCTTAAGCATTGCTAGCATTCTTTATTTAAATCAATTGCTACACATAGCCACCAGCTAATGAGTTTAATAATATCACGTTACAAAAATGACTACATGTCACGTCAATATCATGCAACAATCTTAATTTAGCCACATTAAAAAGCAGTGATTAGATACTGAAACAAGTACAAAGTGTGGAGTTGGCCAAATAACTTGCCTTTCAAGGGTGCACAAGGGGAGAGTTAGCAAAGCTTCTAGGGGTTTACATCTTGATGCTGCTAATGAGGGTGTTTTTAGTATAATTACCCCAACAGGGTGCTTGGCAGTATAATTACCAGCAAGACATTACAGAGGAACATTAGTGTGTCCAGGTACAGTAAATATGTCGAGATACAAGGTGACAAGGTCCGCTCTTTTTCTGAAGCTGGATCTTTCCTAAACAAGCTGTTATTTTTCCCGCATATGCCAGACTCCTCCTGGGAAAAGTAGTTACAATTTAGCCTATTCTTGATATGACAACAGGTTCCCTGATAATGCTTTACATCTCAACGATTTAAAATGTGAAACATAGCTGCGTGTGAACATTTGAATTTTGCGTTGTGGTGTGTGGAGTCAAATGGGAGTCCAAAAAAAAAAAATATATTTTATAGCTAAGACTCAAACTGCAACAAATCAGCTGCTCACAGTTGAATGTACTTTATGAAGTAAGTGAATACCTGGCAGGGATGTCTAGCACTTTTGTGTAGGCGACTCCAGACATATAGTTAGACCATATAAATGCCACAATGCCTGTAAAAACACCTGAACGTTTTGGCCCCAACTTCAAACATTGCCTTTACACTCTATTTACCCTTTTCATGTGGGCAGGTTTCTTTAAAAAAATACATGATCTCATTATCCCATCATAGCTGAATGTGTATCGTCTATAAACAAGTATGGAGTTCTTATATGTACACTAATTGCAGATGTGTGGATGCAGGTCAATCATTGAGCCCAGTTGAGGTTATAGTGTTTTATTATTGTTTATACACAGTTGTGTGGGAACTGGGGGAAAAAAAACAAATATCTAAAAAACTACAGCTGTCACGGGATGTCTTGCATAAAACCCATAGTGTTATTCACAGACAAACCCCATTGGCATTTATTACGAATATCCTTTAATTAGAGTTTGAGATACTGAAAGCTGATGTGTCAATATACAGTATATCTACTTACTAGACATTTGTCTCTTTATATCATATATTGTATTGTAATTGGTGTGCTGTACAATTGTGAAAATGGTTAATGCACACTCATGTGAAATTCCTCTAATTCTGTTGTAATTAAATTGATTGATTCAAATATATGTCCCGTTTGACCACACATCCACAACCTCAAGAGGAAATACATCACAACCATATAAACTGAATTTGGGAATAGAAGCACAATTTCTCAGACAGTGTGTCTTCACTTTATCTTCCCTCCCCTCAGAGCCAAGACTTTTAATCATCCCGATATGATTTAGTCACTTTTAAACAATAATGATCATGGAAGGAGCGTCATTTGGGAGGAGGTGATCAATCAGAAGCTCATTCAGCTTTAATTCATGTAGATGCACACCTAATACTCATTACAAAGATGCAATTTCCAACCAGTCAACGTAGATTAATGGGGAACCATCTCTCCTAGTGTTTCTTTGCGCAGTGCCATGCTTCCAGCAGGATGGATGACTTTCATACAGACAGAACAGGTCCACAGGCTCATTTATTTAATAGACATGCTTATGACAAACTGGTTAACTGAAAACATACTCATCAGAGAGCAATCAAAATGACACAGAGCAGAGTTTCTTTGTTCATTTTATTGTTTCGATTTGACATATTAACAGGATTTGAGTCACAAATGTTTCCATCCAAAATGTTTTCAGAAAAACACTGTTTGTTGTCTGTTTCTCAATATTATTCATAACCTGAATTATGTCATCTCAGAAATCTGTACATCTATTTTAAACATTTCACTTAAGCTGATTTGATTTGTTATTAAAATCATATTTATCTTAACGTCAGAAAATTGTGGATATAGGCTTTAACATAACGTTGATAAAGAGTTAAAAAAAAAGGATATATATTATATTATATTGAAAACACAGGAAGTTTTAAAAACTTATTTTGTAAAACATGTACTGTACAGTTATCTTAATAATAGAATCACTGGTTTCAAGTAGTTTTGTGAAATCAATCAAGTAAAAGTTTTCTTCTTAAAATTTCGTATAACTTTGAAAGTGTAAGATTAAGGATGTAAATTAAGAATTTGGCTTCAACAACTTGCCTCATGGATGAGGGTGAGGGTAAGTGTGTGTGTGTGTGTGTGTGTGTGTGTGTGGGGTAGAAACTTTTAGCTTTGTGTCCCTCCTTGGCAGAACTGCCAAATGCATATAGTCACACTTCTGCTTAGTTAAAGGGTCATGTTTACATTTAACACAAATTTCCAAAAATAAACAAACATCATTCGCTCTTTTCACTTAATCCTAGCAAGTTTGGTTTGGTCGTCACAACATGGAAACATTTATATTGAAAAAAATCCCCAACAGACTCAACAATGTGTCTTTTCAGAAACAATGCATTTACATTGATTAATCCATTTTCATCAAAAGTTATATTGAATCCCAATTTGATCACTTTGTTCTTGTGAACTTTGTTAGACTATATGCTATATTCAAGAGTCATTGCTGAATTTTCCTCATTTATTTTTCTATTTAAATCTACTGTATGCTTACATAAAGCTAAGCAAGCAATTTCTATTTACGACAAGACTCTCCTGGGTCCAAATAAATAGATATAAATGAGCATTGGGATTAATACAAATACAATTTATGAAAATGTCAATGAATAAAATACTCTATTGAATTAGTTACCTAGGCTAAAACTTGCAGTACATTATCCATGAATATTTCACTTTCAGAATTATAAAATATGATATATATGATAAATATTATATAGATAGATAGATAGATAGATAGATAGATAGATAGATAGATAGATAGATAGATAGATAGATAGATAGATAGATAGATAGATAGATAGATAGATGTCAGAAGGAAGAGGAGAAAGAAAGATGAACTAAAAAACCTGGTATCTACAAGCCCTGGAAATCTATGAGTTGCGCAGTTTTGACTTCCCTTACATCAGCTGGTGGCATGGCTGGGGGGGGAATTACAGCATGGGGAGAACCCGTCCTGAGGAGCTCCAAGTGGCTGGAGTTGAGTTTGCTGCCCAGGGATATATCACTGGCTGTGGGTTGGACCATCATCCCTGCCCGCCCCAACCCCCTTCGCTATATCCTCCTTCTCCCTCAGCAGACCCAGCCACCCATCCTGCATTAATTGGGTTTGGTGCAGGAATCCCCCTCTCCCGGCACACGCTCACGTCAAACCACCAGCCGTAAAGACAAGCATGTTTTAGCAACAATTATGATAATTGCTGCAGAGCACTCAGCTAAGGGAATAAGCAAATCTGATTAAGGGCCCCTCTGCATGATCAAATATTAATCTGATGTGTCTTCACTCTGACCTGGCTTGGAACATAAGAAGCTCTTATGGTCTTATGCATTAACAGATTTGCACAGGCTCAACTCATAGCAACTAATAATATTGGACATGCAAGTCTGAGCGCTGACGAAATCTTCCAGGGAACAGCATCCACTTAAAATAAAACTAAATAAAAATAGCAAGGATATTAATCGGCGTAAACTTTATGACGACTTGATTATTGCTAATTAGAAATGACGGTAAGCACCTATTAGTAGAACATGCTCAGAACCACCTGTTGAACTGGACCGACTACAACAAGCCCCCCCACCCACACCCACACCCACACAAAAACACCCTGCGTCATTTGAAGATGAGTAAATCTTCATGCCTTATTTATATTTTTAGAAAAGATGAGACCGATAGACACAGACAGACAGACAGACTTTCACCTTTTTATTTTGAATTCCTTGATATAATAAATCTAAGAAGCAATGAGTGTTGGTGTTACATTTTCTTTTTATAAATTATCCAAATTAATAAAAATTAAAAAACGTTATTTTACACATACTACTAAACTGTTTTAATGTTTTATGGTGGCATTTTCTAAGACTTATAATACAGTCAGGGTTAATTGTGGAAAATTAATTTTGTAAAATGAGATCATGGTTGCACAGGGAAATAAATAATTCCTCAGTGAAGTGAGTTTGTCATTGTAGCAAGAGATGTTGCTTCTCAAAAACGGTGGCTGGAAAAAGCAGCGAAAAATGCTGGTTGTACTTAATCAGTTACTTAGTCACAGAACAGCTTCAGACAAAGTAGATGAAGATGATCAGATGGTGTCAGCAAAACCTTTAAAAATCAAACAAAAATGTATTCGCAAATCTATTTAGTAAAATGAAGAAACTTAAAACATCAATGGTCACCATCCATGTAGTTAAGTGGGCTCGTCATATTTCACTTCCCGGCCTACAGTGAAGAGTAGTGAAGAGTAGTGAAGAGTAGAGAGCAAGCTATAAACAAGATGGCCATGAACCAGACAGCAACTGGCAGTTTAAAGGAGATTAGAATGATATTAAATCAACACAAATACCCAGTATTTAACAACACAAAACAGCTTGTAAGAATCATTGGATTATGAATCTGGATTACATCGCTACACCGTCGTTGCTGAGAGACTGTGCCTATGGGGAGGAGGGGGGACTCCAGATGACCTGATCTACTTACAAAGCATATTTAACTCACTATGATTTATAATAAGATAAGGCTTATTCTAAGGTCAAATCTTAATTCAAAACATATTGTTTACTCTGTTGGGCATTAGTGCAACAGATGTCCCTACCACCCACTGCTCCTCCCCAAATAAATACATTTAGAGTATGGAAAAAAAAAAGCAACTGCGAGAGTGCAGCATGTGTAATAGACACGGAATGTTTAACTGAATAATGCAAACCACAGGACACAAATAACATTAATCCATACAGTGCAATGCATGTACACAGGACCAGGGATGAGCAACTTTCAGAACACAAAGTAAGGGCTGTAAAATAGAAAGACCAAACGTAATAACATAAACTCACTTAAGGGAATTTCTAATTAGATACTAATTAGATTCCCAATTATGTAAAAAAAAAAAAACGTTATGACTAAGATTTTAACAGCTATCGTGTTGCTAATTTGAAATTCAGGCATGTACTCATACCGGCTAGGGATTCTAAGAATTCAACATACGCTCAGAGTTGAGATCTTCACATTAACATTTTTTTTAAAAGCATTGGTTGTTTTATAAACATTTAAATATTTGATATAATATATATATATATATATATATATATATATATATATATATATAATTTTTCTTTCTTGGTATTGAATCTCTAAAGTGATAGAGTAATCCACTGACGCCATGCATTTGGTTTAGACCATAGTTCTGTGAAACAAGTCTAAGACTGTTTGTGAGAATGATCCTTCTTGACTAATATGAGATTAACCCAGATGCTTTGCACAGGAATAAAATCACTGCTAGCTTGATGGTAAATGCATAGAAATACTACAAACACTAACAGTGCCAGGCTATATAGACTTCAAATTGATTGCATACTCAGTACAATTTCTAACTATTTAAGAGCAGGCAGCTGTGACAACCTTTCAAAGCCAATGTAAAAGTAATCTAAAACACCCAACATGTATAGATGTCTTTTTCTGTAGGGGAAACCAGAGTGATCTGAGGAAACTCAGACATACATGAGGAGATGATACAAACTCTGCACCGAGAGTTTTAAACCTTGGAGAATGCTACCGATGAGTAGGATTGTAATACTGCTGGGACACTGAAATGCATTCATGTACAGTGCACAGAGTAGAAAAATAAAATAAACGTAAAAGTGTATGCACAGACCAATTTCTAAAACATAAAAACACTGTAGCTATTTGTGGTAACACCTTTATCCTAAAGGAATAGACTGTCTTAAAATTGAAGGACTGGAATCCAAAAGAAACAATTGGAACACTGTTTTTCCCTATCTACTTATTAAGGTTGGAGCAATATGTACTGTTGATGATGATGTGAGCCGTAGAAATTCCTTCCTCTGCTGTAGCAGCAGGAAACAGTCACAGTAGTGACTGGCATAGTATGATCTGCTCAACTACCACAACAATGACCAACAGACCGACAGAGCAACCAGTGCAGCAGGACTAAACTATTCGTAAAACAGTAACTATAACAAATATTACTACTATAGTAACTATTGCAAATTGTGCATTTAACTCAGAATGACACAACAATGTGTAGAACTAACTTCATATTGAATATTTACACTGTGGTCACAGACAATTCTGATGAGCTTCCGATTAAAATCATCATCCTACATCAGTGCTCATGACATCCCAGGCCGTTATTTGACTGCAAGTAACCATAGTAACAGAACCGATGCTGTACACTAGGTTAATGGTTAAGCTCGCTTACAATTTAACAAAACAAAGTTAAGCTAAATTAGCCAAAACCAGAGAAAACGGATAACAATATGCTGGGGATTTTGTTGTGCGTGTGTTAATTACCTGTGGTTTAAGTGTGATAGAGTAATGTAGTCAGGTAAAACAAAACTTGGTGGAGGGACTGCCACTTTCCTGTTGTGCTATTTGCCTTGTTTGCTTACATATACGCATATAGAAATGTCACATAATGCTGTATAAATAGAAATTAAGGTAACTTAAAAAAAAGTGATAATTCAAAACTCTCTTTTGAGAATGGAATACTTGTAAATCTAACAAAGTGACACAAAACTAGAGGAGTGAGCTCATGTTTGGCCAGAGAAAAAGAGTTTGTCATTCTTCTCCGCCGAGTAGAGCAGGCCCTACTACTGTCAGCCTGCGGTCATTCCACAGTCCAATCTAAACACTGAAATGGAAGAGGAGATTGAGTATTTTCAGGGCATGCTGCATTGCACCCTGACGCCACAGTCTGAAGAGTGTTAGAGTGACCACAGCTCATCTGCCTGCATGGGAGAAGGTCAGTAATCCTTCCTGGATGCTCTAGGAAGAGTAACGGCCCCCGAAGCGGAGTATACTCTCTGAACCACGTGTGACCATATGGGAACAGAAGACTGCTTCTCTGCTATCTACGCATGTCTCTTGTTCTGTCCTCTTACACAATTGGATTATAGCAGTACCCCTCTAATTCTGGAATTTGATATATGACTTAATTTAGATGGAAACCTCATGACATGCTGCTTGTGACCTCCTGTTGAAACACTCATTAACTCTTTGTGAGCATATTAATGCTTTTGGATTTGTAGTAGGATGACGATTTATCAAGCTTTATGAAATTTTATCTCTAGTTATAAATTTTAATTATAAATTATTATTATATTTTGTTATTCGTACAAATTGTAAACCAAATGTAATAGTAATGTTCCCAGTTATTTACAATCTGTTTAGTTATTTTACTGTATTTTGGAAAAAACGGCATGGTGATAAAAACCTTTGTTAGACTTTGAAAGACAAAACAGAAACAAGATTTACCGTAATTAGTTCCTCAAATGTTCTCGTCTTTGGGAGACCTAAAAGTTTTACAAACCAAGAGAGCAATAGGATTACATTAAGATTCCTGAGGTGATCACTGTATGTCATGCATTTCTTTTTTTGGGGGTAAACTGTGAATGAGAAATAATGCTAAACTTTGCTGCATGGCTATACATTTATTCCATAAATGTCCTTGAATTTCCTGTTATCTCTATCTCTGGTTAATTTTAAGAATGAATATTACATGCATTTACATACAACTTTACATACATTTTCTTCATGCACTCATTGCTGCCATGTTTGTTTCTATCACACTCATGAAACTTTGAAAAATAAACAGCATTAAGAGTGAAATAATATCTAAAAAAAATGGTATCAATTTATTTCCAACCACTTTGTTATCATTACTTCAGTTATTAATCTCTAATTCTGTAATTAATGGAGGTGTGCTGCTACAAGTGGCTGAGGTTTATTATGGAGCCCGGGCAGGTGCACACAGCCCACTGTGGGGTATCAGGTATCCCCTTGGCCTAGGCCTCTCCCATTTGTCATGGTGAATGAGTGGTCTGCCTGACTGCACTTTCTCATTCCATTTCCTCCCAGGCTGCACTGAGGCCCTACCACCCACTGTACACTGTCATTTCTTTAACCCCTTTTTCCATTCACATTAAGTGTGGGCAATAATGTTCTCTCACATTCCTCCTTTCAATAGCTTACACGCTACAGTCCCTCCACCACCCCCACCCTCGCCTGGTCAGACTACACCTTCCCTAATGGTGTGAAAAGCAAATGTTATCCATTTGAAGTCACAGGTGTTCTACAAAAAAAATTAACTCAATAATAATAATAAAAATAATAATAATAATAATAATAATAATAATAATAATAATAATAATAATATATTTAAAACGGACAGGAATAATGACAATATACATTTTTAAATATATTTCGCTACAGCATCAACATAATCTGTATTTTTCTCAATTAGAAACAACATGGCCCTGGCAGATGCTCATAAGCTTAATTATTAACCTCTTTACAAGAAATCCAGTGTTCTCTCTCCTCACCCTCTCCTCTCAGTCCGCTTATAAAGAAAGATGTTAGTGCTGCTCTTACTTACGTCCATAATGCCTGCCACCATCCATGCTAGCTGTGATATTTGGCTTAGCCATCTTACCCACCATGTTCCACAACAGTAAAAGCCCCAACACTGAGCCCACCGGCACCCTCTCTGCAACTGTAAGAGGCAACTGGAATGGAAAACATTGTCTGTTCCTACTCAGCGAGGGGAAAAAAAAGAGCTAGAGCTGCACAAGTAAGGGTAATTGCAGAACACCCCAAGCTCATCCTATAAAGAAATGTTGTTTCTTTCTTTTTTTCCCCTGCAAAAAAGATAACCAGGAAATCTCCACTTATTTCAACAAACATTTGCCTCAACTCAGGAACTAGGCTGGACATTTTTTTTCTTTTAAAAGTGTGTGGTGCATGTCTGTGGGAGACCCTGAGAGCATATGTTGTCTAGCTCCACTAGATGCAGTGTAAAGAGACTGCAGCACCATCTGCTGGCAGAAAGACTGTCTAAGTCAAAGAAAACAATGAAAAGGCAGTAGGGAGGAAACATTTGAGAAGTTGGACCCAATAACCATGGAACAGTTTGGTGCTTTGGATAACACCTGCATTACTGAATAAGACCCGGACAGTGGGGACAAGTGACTTTAAATCACTAACTTTAAGAGGTAAAAGTTCATAGAGGCCTCTTCCTCACATCACATTCATAAATTTGACCAGAAGACACATAAACAACCTTTCATTCCTGCCCTCATTTCCTTCAGTGGATCCCAACTAATAACGAGTTAATCAGCCTGATTGCACATTCATCACTGTGATCTGTTGCTTTTTTTCACCGGACGATGGGAAGCATGTTTTGCTTGGGAAATGAAATATTTAGTGACCTGTTGCTTTTGCCCTTACACTGGAGACAGAGGCCCTACAGCTGAGTAAACAGCCAGGCTGCATAGTGGACAGGTAACTAGTGCCCAATCACCTCAGCACTGACTAATTAAACATTGTAACACTGCATAAAGGGTTAATAGTTAAAACATGGCTTTTTACTTTTTCTTAATCAAAACTATAAAGGCATGTGTAAATTCAGCACTGATTGAATGAATGACTATTTTTGATTAAGATGAAATAAAATTTTAACTGTAGAATTATTTCTTTGATAAAAGCTTTTGGGCATTTGAGCTGATCTCATCTATGATTTTAATTTAAGCCTGAGCCATAACCTTAGATCTTCCATAGCAATGGACTTTGTGAGGTAATGCACAACTTTGGTTTTGATAAGTCACCGATCCGTCTGGTATACTCCTGATGTGGTCGATGAATGGAGACGTATTCTATACTAGACAGTCCCGCCAGGATTTCGCAATGCCCCAATCGCAACAATCATCAAATCACCGTGAGTTGGGGGCGACTTGCAATGTTGACCAATCACGGCAAATTGTCCGCAAATTTGACCAATAACCAGACTTTCCCGCAACTACAAACAATCCCTGCAGACCCACGTGCGAGACTTTACATCAGTATGTGACTCTGAGAGTCAATGACCAAGCAGGAGTGAGAACGGGTTGACGTAATACACATACGTCGCCTAATTTATTGCCTTGTTTCCGATATAAAGATGAGACGTGTGACTCGAACATCTAACATTTACCAACAAAACGTACACCGTGCAAAACATTTCAGACCGTCCTGCCAACCTGTGTACATTTTAACATCAATGTACGCTGTAACGTTTTTTCACTCTAAAGTTGCTGAAAGCGGGTGCTGTTTCAATCCTGTCTGCTTTCTGCAGCGGGGTGGGGCTGCCTAAATCGAGTGCAAAGATAAGTTAAAGTCCAATAAGTAATTTATCAAACCGTATGAATGTGACCTAGGCCAGGATAGGAAATTAACAATGTAAAGATCAACAAGCCACTGACACGTATATTGTAATTTCATTCATTCAATAAATTACTATTTGTTTGTCTTAAATCCACCAGCCATTTTCATATTATCATCATTTTCATATTATATTATTATTCATTTTCATATTACCCACATTTTCAGCATCCTGAGCTTTTTGGTAAGATTAGTAGGAAAACTCAGTTCAGAGTAGTTTGATTCTCCCCAAAACAGGTTTCCTTTTATTTTAAGTATAACTAAAAAAAAAAATTATATATTTTTTTTTTTGCAATTTTCACTGTCTCTCGCAACTCATTGCAACAAAGCTCCTGCAAAATCAGGCATTTTGGGCCACATCAAAAAATGGCCACAAAATCTTAGAGGGACTGACTAGTTTGCTCAATCACACAGCACTGAGAGACATCCAGGATGATGAAGAGATTTTACTGTAGTAGACCTCCTCAGTAAACCCACATCACAAATACACCACAGCGCACACTTCAAGGAGAATTAAGATCTTTTCTCTGGGTCTATTCAGCTAACTTCAAAGACCGATATGAAAACCAACAAGACCTGAGGGATCAGGAGATGTTTGGAAAATGAGGTGAATCAATATCTTTGAGAGGAAAGTTGGGGAATTATGTAAATATATTATTCAAAGTTAGCAAGATGTCTACATGTACCTTTTTTTTTGCAGTAACATCCAGCAAGTAACTTCACGATCTCTGAGATTTGTAAAGATATGTTGCTCAAGCAACGTTTGTATTACTGACTCATTGCAAAGACGTAAGTTATGAGGCTGTAAACAGACAAAGGCATAAGAAGCACTGATTCATGTTAATACTGAGGTGGCTGAATCCTAACATGCAGTGCATCTGCAGTGTTTTGAGCAACAAAGTTTCAAACTGTCAAGTATTACACTGTGTACATGAAACAACGCAAACATTTTTAGGATAATAGACAACTTAAATCTGCTGTGTATGTTGAATAAGAATACAAACCTTTCAACAGACCATATTTTCAGAGTCCCTATTTTGTTAAAAATAGCTCATTTATATAATAATAATCATTTATGTATGTAATAAGGTGCAAGATACACCTTAGGACATAGGGCCCATGTCTATCATACAGGTGTTAATCGTGGCATACTAAATATCTAATGTTGTTCATAGAGCAGTGTAACCAGCACTTCTTCCAGGTGCTTTTTCAATCGGTACTTAGAAAAGCAGCAAAACACACTAAAAGTAAAATTCATTATGATTACATCTTGAGCTTCCATGCAGAATTAGAATTTGAGGATTGAAGAAGATGGATTGTTTGTGCCTGATCAAGGTGTATTGAATTCTAACCTCTCAGCCATCCTCAAATGACCAGTCAGCACTAATGCATCCATATTGTGTCTATAAGTGTGAATTGATTTAGATGGCTGCAAAGCATCCCCAAGACATTGAAAGAGCACCATTGGAACCCAATACCAATTATATATGTTTGTTTCTGGGGAAATGGCCACTCAGTACATTGGATCAATGTAGACATCAAAGGTCAGAGCAATACATTTCTGCTGAAAAGTTAGTGTGCCATCCAGCAGCTCATCTGCCAGCCACTAACCTTCTCCTGAGTAGAAGTAAGGTGCAATAAAGATGGACAGAAAGATTTACAAAAGGCAATGGTTTCTAACATGCACTACGTACGTTTCCATGTTTCAAAAGGAGAGCAGCTCATGCATTAAATATTCTAAAGGCTACTCATCAACACCCATACTGTAAATATATTGATAGTACAGTATATAAACATTATATAAGTACTAGGATAAAATGAGGCCATGTCTGAGCCTGGCTTGAATGGGGGGCTTTGATAAATGCGATAAGCATGGGCAGCCTTAGTAGTCTTACACACACTCCTCTAAACTGAGAGTACTGTAACCCTCCCCATAGGAGCAGCGCCTATCGATATTCATATGCAAATCTAATTAAAGACCATATTAATTACAACGCCCGTGCTGAAACTAACACCTGGCAAGCCTGCAGAGAGGATATCCTTATCCAAGCATGCCTTATAGATTGTTGCTTTTTTCCCTTTTATTGCTCATGCCTCTGAGGACCTTTTGAATCCATATTAATTTCCTCTCTGGCAGTTATGTGGGCAGGGTATGAACTCTGCTATTTCACTTTTAATCTGTCAGTAATTTAGTAATGTGTAAACTAATTATGCGGTAATATTAATGTAATTGGTTCAGGGAGCGGTTCAAAAAAAATCGATGTGTTTGCAGAGAATGCCGTAAATTGCATCGGGTTATTATAATCGTGTGTCAAGTGCTGATTATGTTATGAAACTAAAAAGTAGATGTCAGCCACAGGTCAATACAGCTCAGCTCCATAAAAGCTATGCCTCTCCATTCATTAATGTGAAAGGAGTCAGTGAGCAGCGTCTCTGCTTCTCCCTTACTCCCACCACTTGCCCATCAACGTCCTGTATTCATGATAAACAGAGCCTAAAGGCATATAACAATTTAATACAATCAAACAGTTTCTTTACATGAAACAAAACAAAACAGGAATACAGGCAGTTTTATAAAATGCCAAATTATCCCTTAAACATTGTATGTTTGACACTGAAATATAAAATGAGAACTTCAATTCTGTTTGCATGATGATGAATTGTATTTGATATTCTTAATACAAAACATAATAGACCAAAAGGGTTTAAGGAAAAAAATAGTGAGTGGCATTAGAGGCAACAAGATTTTACTTAATTATACAATAATACAGTAAATGATTCACTGCAAATTTGAAAATGTGACGTGCAAAAGATAAATAATACAGTGCATCTGGGTGAGAAAGCAGAGACTGATTGTCAAATAAGTTTGTGTTGTGTGTTTCCTCAGTGAATTCACAAAGTGTGTACAAATAAGAGACTAAAAATTACTTTTTGGACAGCCAAATTCACTGGGTCATAAAGTCCCAGATGAAACAAGTTGCCCTTAATTTAAAAGGGCTAAGATAATTAGGAAATCAGTTCATATAAACAGAAAAAAAATCACAACAGTTAAAAGTTTACACAAATTGAAATAGAGTACCATGCACTTAAACATGATACTTCATTGTTTGATGAGCCCAGCACAGAATACTGTGGGACTGGAGGATGTCTTAATGCAGCAGTGAGTGAGCTGACTCGCCACCTCTGGTAGCAATTACAGCTGCCAAGGGTTATGATTGATAGCTTTTGTTTACAGTGTTTAAAAGGGGAGACCGATTTCAAAACATCATTTTGGTGTATACATAAATAATTGAGTTAAACCTGAATGTTAATCCAGAGTAAAGGCTTTTGCAATTGCACCAAAAGGTTCAATAATCAAACAGCAATAACATTTCCAATCTTTACCATGAAATTATGTCCGTTTTATATACCCGCTCATACATCTTAACTTGACAGGTTTCAGCCAACTGTGACGATTACTGGAGGTAAATACAGTACTTATGTCAAACTGCACATACTCATCAAGGGAGTGGTTTGAACTTTCCTCCTCAGAAAATGCTTAAAATGAAACATCTTGAAAACAGAACTTATGCATTTTTAACTGCCTGCAATACCTAATCTTAGGAAAGCACAATTTCCAAATTGCAGGATGATTTCAAATAGGGAGACAAAGAAGGATATCTTTTCACTTTGATTTAGTTTCATAAGCTAGAAATGTTACTTTGAAAAATATCTGGAGGCGACTTTTCTCTTGACCTTTCCCTTTATAAAAACAAACCAACTGTTTGTGAAATGTCTGCCCCCTTGTCTGATACTGCTCAGACATGTTTGGCTGACACCATCGTCAATGAGTCAATTGAAGCTTGTATTCCACAGAGAAGGCATTTAGACTGTGAACAAGGAGCGCATCTTTTTGTGACTCCAGCAACGGATTTTTATTGTTCTATAGCTGGCAAAGAGCCTTGAGATTCCCTCTCTCTATTTATTGGCATGAAAGTTTCAATAACAACATTGCCGAAGCTTCAATGTAGTATTGTCCAAATATTCGGACAAAACACAATAAAAGGTAATATGAAAATTAACACATTAGGATGTTTTTTATTAATTAGGAATGTATTATAAATCTCTCTCTCCCCCTCTCTCTCTCTCTCATAAAAAAAAAAATAGTAATTCACTCGTCTTCTCTGGGAAAAAAAACAATAGCCGTTTTTTTTTTTTTTTAGCCAAGTTGCATCCGTGGCTTTTTCTTTTATATATATATATATATATATATATATATATATATATCGTAGAGATGGTTCCCCAGTGCTTCTCTCAGGGCCTGAGTGGCTGAGCTGCGGGTTAGCCAGGACTACTGAAACATCCCTTCACTCCCAATTCACACTAAACCTCTCGCCTGTTTAACAAATTGCCTGAACCACAGAATTCCTTGTCTGGGGAAGGCTTGATCAAGCTTTGAAGTCTGCAGGTCAGTGTAAGGCTAGCATCTGAAGTCACTGCTGAGGTTGGACTGAGCTGAGTTTCCCTAGTGAAGGTACAAGAATACAGTGCAACCAAAGACACAGAAACAGTACTCTTTCCATTGTCTATAGTTTACTACCTTAATCAGAGTGTGAGTTGAATTTGTTTTGGGATTTTGTGGATGATTAAAAGGTGCCCTGCCACACGTATTTCATTACTTTAATAATGTCTGAAGTTCTACCATAATGTATACGTTAATAATCCTGCAAGGGGAATTTACAATTTAAATTCTGTTGTTATTACAAACAGGCCTGAATCACACACACATGAGTAACTATACATGCACTAAATGGAGAGATGTTAGAGTGAGGAGGCTGCCCATGGAAAGGCACCCCGAGCACTTGGGGGTTCGGTGCCTTGCTCAAGAGCACCTTGGCAGTGCCCTCCTGGATGAACTGGCACCTCTCCAGCTACCAGACCACCACCATATATGGGGACTTAAACCAGCGACACTCCGGTTCCCAACCCAACTCCCTAATGACTACTGCCACTATGGACTCTCATTTTTTTGTGGAAAAATACCTTGGTTATCTTGTTTCAAGCCATTCTAGTGTGGTATAGGAAGCCTGCAGGGAGCCTCTGCTTGATTTGTGCCAGTTCTCATTAATATTTAACAAGCTAAAGTGCTTGACTCTGATTGGCTAACAGCTAGCTAATGAGAGCCTGGCTATCAGCATCCTTTACCCAGCGCAACTGGGCGAGCTCATGAATAGTAATTAGCTCAGGCAACATAACACCAAACTGACCAGCTTTTGTAATTGGTCTGATTTCTCCTCTTATTTCTTTTCAGTGGCTAGAGCTGACAGACGAGGTTGCAGTTCATTTTCACATTCACAACATAAGACAAACACATATGGACCTAACTTTTTCAACAAATGCAAGTAAAAATGGTCAGTTCTTTAACATGGCAAGAGCTAAGCAAGCAGTGAGCAGCAGAATAGCCCACATAGCACAAGTTTGATCCCCAGTCCCAGCGAGTCACACCAAAGTTAATTTGCTATTATTGTTGTTTCGACTTAGTGATTTGAAAAGTCAGACCTAACACTCAACATTTCTATCTAACAAATAGTTGAGCTGCATTATACGTATAATTTATGAACAAAAGATATTTTTTACCTGACAAATACTTTTTTCCCAGCTGCAGCACACACACACACAAGGGAGTGTTTTCATATCTCACAATGACACATGGGCTGTAGCCGCCCAAATAACAGTCACAAGGCAAAGGTTGCCGAAGCCACTTACTCTCTCACTGGTTGCTGGGCATGAGGCGCTCAGTCCCTGGGTGAATGATTTGCTTATGGCAGAGCTGGTCAAGCAGGGAATGATTCGCGAGAGCTAAGGTCACAGGCAGATGATGAGGCTAATTAATCTTGCTTTGCACTCTACTTGCTAATTATTTGCTTCCGTAATTATACCCGTAATACCACCCCACCTCTCCGGAACTGATGTAGCCCATCTCAACCACCCGCCTGTAGCTAAAGAAACAGCCCATACATTTGTATTTAAAGGTGAACATGGCAGCAAGAAATGAAATCACATTGCTTTATTTGTGACAGATGTTTCAGAAAAAGTGGTGTTATCACTTCGCACCACCATGACCCATCACCCTCTTGCTTCCATAGGCTATGCTGAAGTGATACAAATGCGCCTCTTCACACTAAATCCCTTACAGCAGGAAGTCGCACAAAAACGTGGAAGGAGGTAAAAAGTGGAGGGAGGGGAATTAGTAAGTGACTCATTAATTCTACATAATCACTCTTCCAGACACTTTTCTGACACTTCCTCTGTGCGGGCTTCATACTGTTAACAAGCCATCCTGCATGGGCCTGGCAGATACTGCAAGAGCAGCAGTTAGCGGCAGCTACAGATGGTAGTGATGGTTGAGTACTCAACATAAGTGAAGCGAGACAGAGACAGGCAGTCACAGAGTCAGGGGATAAAGAACACTGGAGTAGCAAGAGAAGGCAGGCTGAAGACCCCTGGGCTCAAACAGAGCTAGATTTACCCTTATGCGCTAGTCTGGAGGAGCCAGGGTCATTGATCGAGGCTGGAGAGCCTTGGAAGCCGCCATTTAGGCTGGAGCAATACAACTGTGCTGGTATTGATTGATGAGGCTGGTCCTGTTAATATTATTTATGGTAGGGGGTCTACACAGCTCTCTGGCAGAGTAAGCCCCCCCATAATAAGTAGTAATTGATGGCATGGGAGGCTAAGGCTCCCTCACCCTGCCTACCCTCTACACACTGACCCCAGTCCTATGAAAGTCAGATGGATTGCCTAACACAGTTATGATTGATATTATCAGATTACATAACCCAGCAGCCTTGTGGGCCTACTCAAGTGGGCACATTGATTTTTGATTAGGACGCCACTCAACACATCTTGGAAGGAGCTGGTAACATATATCCTGCAGATCAGGCTGCTTCTCAAGATTTCTGAAATGTTTTCCATTGTATCAGTTGGTCTCCAACAGTGTGTACTAATATCATTCATGGGTGATGCAGATTGTGAATTTGGCAATCTGTCTATCTGTAACAATGATATAATTCTTACTGCAAAGAGAAGCACTTTTTTACAGCAATGATGCCAGTCAGATCATGTCATTGTCAGTATGGCTACAATTTAGTCCTCTTTTTTTTAAGATTAGATTCAACTTTGTCATTGTCAGCGGAATGCAGAGCTAGAGTTAAGTAGGGTGACTACCGCAGAAAAGAAGCTTCCTCTGAAGCTGCTGCTTTTGGAGAGACCTGAAACGGGAATGGGATGAACAGTGTGTGGTTTGGGTGGGAACAGTCTTTGATGATGCTGCACGCCTTACGCAAGCATCGCTTGCCCTGGATGGCTTCGATGGAGAGAAGTGTGGAACTGGACAGTTTTCACCACTTTCTGCAGTTGGAGTGGAAGCGCTCAATGGAGCAGCGGTAGAAGTTCCCCAGGATCTAAGGAGACAGGTGGACCTTCTTGAGTCTACTCAGAAAGAAAAGACACTGGTGAGCCTTCTTAATAAGGGTAGATGTGTTGAGGGTCCAAGAGAGGTCCTCAGAGATGTGGACACCCAGAAAGTTGAAGTGGGTGACACGCTCCACCTCAGTCCCGTTGATGAGAATGGGTGTGTGTGTGCCAGCTTTAGACTTCCTTAAGTCCACAATGAGCTCTTTGGTCTTCTTGGTGTTGAGAGCCAGACTGTTGTCAGTGCACCACGATGATAGGTGCTGGACCTCCCCCTGTAGGCCGTCCCATCGTTGTTGCGGATGAGACCAATTACCGTAGTGTTGTCTTCAAAACTTGACAATGGTGTTAGAGCCATGTACAGGTGTAGTGTCATAGGTGAAGAGGGAGTAAAAGAGAAGGCTCAGCACACATCCCTGTGGTACGCCGGTGGGATTATTTAACCTAACAGACTGAGGTCTGTTGGTCAGGAAGTCCAGAATCCAGTTACAGAGGGAGGAATTGAGGCCCAGTTCACTGAGTTTAGTGATCAGTTTGGAGGCGATGATGGCGTTGAATGCTGAACTAAAGTCAATGAACAGCATTCTCACATAGTAGTTGCTTATGTCAAGGTTGGACTGGGCAGAGTGAAGTGCCGTAAAGATGGCATCCTCTGTGCTCCTGTTCTGATGGTAGGCAAATTGGGAGGTGTCCAGTGAGGGTGGTAAGCAGGTCTTGAGATAGGCCAAGACCAGCCTCTCAAAGTACTTCATAATGATGGGGGTGAGTGCAACTGGACAGAAGTCATTAGGGCTTGTTGCAGTGTTTTGGCACCGGCACAATGTAGATGGTGTTAAAGCACACAGGGACAGCTGCTTTGACTAGTGACAGATTAAATGTATCAGTCCAACCCTCAGTCAGCTGAACAGCACAGGCCCTGAGTAAGCATCTGGGGATACCATCAGGACCAGCAACATTGCGTGCACTTCCTTGTTGTCCCTTGTTGGAGGCATATGAATCAATGTCCAAGTGGGAGTCGTGGGTGGCCTGAGTTGCAAACCTTCTCCAGTCAGTGTTTCCAAAATGCTGCTTTAGTGCCATGTCAACTCCCTCTGGACACACCTGGACTGTCCTTACTGTTGGTTTCACACGTTTGATGAGCAGGGCTTGACATTAACTTTTTGAGGTACTTGTCCTTTGGACGAGTACATTTACGTTTCACTTGTCCATGCACTAAAGTCACTTGCCCGAGTAAAGAATTATCATTTTAGTGTTTTACTAATGCAGAATTCAAACAAATCGTTGAAAGCATCCAAACACTATCAACAATACAATTCAGTTGAAACAAATGTGTCCCAAATGTGTGTATTCGGCTTGTTTTCGGTCACCGATGTGGTGACGGGGTAATGTTAAGGCGGAATTAGCAAGCTAATCCGGCTAGCTGGTTTGCTGATTTCACCGTGCTTTTATGCTGCATGGCTTACAGAGAATGAGCTGAACAGAGGGCTGGGTCCAACGTTAGCGGTCCAGTGACCTGCTGCTGCTGGGTCTAACTTTAACAGTCCGCTGACCCGCTGCTGCTGGTTTTAACGTTGGCAGTGAGATACTCAAGGTTAGCTGAGCAGTGACTCTCAGTGATGGTGGTGTCCATGTACCACGTTTTGTTAACATAAATGCACAAACCCCCCTTACCGCAGTCATCAGCTGTTCTGTCCGCACAGATAGCTCGATAGCACTGTTGGGTATTCCACTGTCCACAGCCAAGTTTCTGTGAAATTCATGATGTCGCATAATCATTCTGTTTGAGGTGATCCGCAGCCGCCTTTCATCCATTTTGTTCACCAGCGAGGAAACATTGGCGAGGAAAACGCTTGGAAGAGCGACTCAATGTGGAGTTAGCTTTAGCCTCCCTTGAATACCATAGCGTGACTCCCTGCAGCGTTGTTTGCGTGTCCGTCTGAAGATTACCACTAATTTGCAGAATCTGAAGAGACACAGAGTGACAATGCATTTGCGCCGCCATCTTTCCATGACAGACCTAGCCTTGGACAATGGTGTATTTATCTGTCAGATTAGTGTTGTGAAAAATAATGGCTATATAATTACAGTTAGGCATGCTTACTGTACCAATATACTCCTGGCTTTAGAACAGGGGTGGCAGGTTTCTAACAGTACCTGTACCAGTAAATGGCTCAACTGTTGCCTGACCAGGTTTATAGTGCCCACCCCCCTCCTCCCAAAAAAATACTTGCTCAATTACTGTAGACAGATGGACGAGATCTAGCATATCTCAATGGCTTTCTGTGAGTCAGAAGCAAGTTTCATTCACGGCTTGCCGTAGAATGAAATCAAAATGTGTATGAAAAACATATTAGTGTTTCCCTAGAGGCTTGCCACAGTTTGTAAATGCACTTGGTGTTAAAGTGACACTCGAGAGACAGGGATATGTGTACCTGATAATGTGTGATGAAGGCTGTGATTAATGTCTCTTCATGACTTTTTTGACACCTTTGGTGTAATGGAGCCTTATTTTATAAATGGCTAATTATCATTTCATTTCACTTAAGAATTTTGCTGTTGCCATTTTTCCTGACTGGCAGGGTCAGATTTAGCTTGCATTACAGCTGTCTGGTACAGTATATGGAAAAATAGTGAGGGTGATGGAGAGCTAAAATCTTGTTATGTACCCATGAAAATCTTTCATTTTCAGTTGGATGGCAACTGAATACTGCAAAAAGATCAGTGAGGCAGCTGTGTGTTGTGACCTCTGGCTGACCAGAAGGAGAGGGAACAAGGCTTGAGTTATGTAGCTAGGAAAATACATCTAAATGTATGAGGTGGGGGACAGTATGAACAGGTCTACTTGTTCAAAACCACAATGTTTCCAGATTCTACAGGGGTGACGAGAAATAAAAACAACACTAGGTTAAAGAAATCCTGTGGAGTTATTTTAGTTAAATGCTAGATCATGGTTGTCAACAAACTTGTTCTCTACTCCATATAAAATGAAGTGAATGCAAGAGAATGCAACGACACATGAAAGGTTTACCTAAGACATTTGTTAAAATATGCTGCCGTTATCATGGTGCTTTTCACTGTCAAACAGGACAATTCCTTACTTTCCATATATTATAAATAACTGGGATGACTGCACAAGAGAATAGCTTTTCTTAACAGACGGCTGCTTTAATATATGTAGAGTGCTGGCAGTGTTTCTTCCATTTGATTTCTGTATTAAATAAGGACTGTAGCTGAGGGATGATGAGAACTCCTGCCTGTACTGTTTTGCATTTGGTCAATAAATGTAAAGATAAATTAGAACCGACGTGTAAATATGATAAGAACAAACTGTTCCTCTTGTGCACTTGCCTCATTGTTTTATTGCATGTGTGGGCAATCTTCCAGATAGAGTTGAATTGATTTGTTTAATGATCTTCAATCCCTCCAACGCTTTTCCCTCATTCTCTAACTGCCTGCCTCTAACCCCTCAGCATCTAATGCCCTAACCCCCTGCCTCTTTATCCCACCCTCACCCTCATCAGCACAGAGTAAAGCTGTGAATATGAGCATTATGAGCTTTGGGTTCAAAACTTAATGGTTCACAAATCAGCCACTATGGATTTTCTGCTACTCCAATCAATAGCTGCTGGAAGGGGGTCATGATTTTCAGCTTGCAAATATACTCTTACACCTAATTCATATCAGTGAGTTAAAACTCCCATTGCTGAGTTGGAATAATTTCATGACATAGACAAAAGACAGACTATTAAAGTGGGAGGGCGGCGTTGTAAAGTTCCAACTTGCGAGGCACATGCTGGGCCAAGTTACTGTACATCCTTTTAGACATGCAAGCAGCAAAGCATGTTGCGGCCTTAAGCGGAAGTGCAGAAGTATGGTTTTCTGGTTACAAAATGAAGAATTTCTTATTCGATTTGTCTTAATTTTGCTAAGAGATTTATTGCAATGATCCTCTCATATCAAGTGATGGCCCCTAGGCCACATCAAATCAAAAAATGGGTTCAGAAAATTGTGCCATGAAGGTCAGTTACCGTAAATATGTTTATGTCTTTTAATTTAATGATTATCAATAACTGAAATTTAATTAGTTATGGCATGTGTTAAGTAAATTCAAACTATAGGAAACTGAAAAGTATGCACACCATAAAATTAACAGTTTGAACTGTTACATCAATTCAATAAATGAGTTCAATGAATTAGTTCAAAAAGCACACTGGTACATCTAGTAAAATGATTTATTTTTTACTACTGCAATACCACTTCCATACTGTTACAAATAATACCAGTACAGCCACTGATACAGCTCAACTATATGAATAGCAATTATTGTCATAAGCGTGAGAGCATGACCAAACTGTTCCCAGCATGATTGGAGTCCTCATCTACACAGGAGACCTCTACATGATGGCCAAACGGCAAAGAGAAACACACGGCTGTTCACTGCAGGACAGCCTCACATGATTAATGACCTCCAATTAGGGCCTGGATGGCAGGTTTCATGGGTTCCTACTGCCCACACCGCCCCCGACTAATGATAATCTTTCTCAGGCGTGCCTCAACAGCTCAACTCTCCTACATCAACAACATCCCAAACTGAGACAAGATGCTCCTATAGGACAGGAGAGCGCCCCACTCCTTAACATCAGTAGGGTAACATCATTTTGTTTCATTAGGTAACAATGCTAAGGCATATTCGCATTAAGGATGTTTGGAGTGGTTTGAAACAAGTTTGTACTACCCATTTTATAAGTTGCTTGTGTTTCACTTACTTTTAACGTCAGTAGACAACAGGGAGCAATTTGAAGTAATAGTATACTTACATATTTTTGTGATCTTTCCAGAGCAAACATTCTCATCATCACCATTGCGGTATGTACAATACTCATACTATTTTGCTGCAAAATGTATTGAGATGCTGTTTGACCATACCAAAATCATTTGATATTTCTCTGTTACCGTGAAATTGTAAGCCTGTTTGTCCTACAATCAGTTGTGGACATGAGGAGCTGCTTACTGATTTTTGTTATTGTCCATTTGCACCACCACTATCCAACATGTTTTTGTTTTTAGATTATTTTTTGGGGTCTTTTTCCCTTTATTTTAGAGTGACAGTGGATAGACAGGAAAGGTCGGACAGAAATGAGGGCTGACACGCAGCAAAGGACAACAGGTCGGATTCAAACCCGGGCCGCTGAAAAAGCCTCAGCCTTCATGGGGCGTCCTAATATAAACCAGAGTTGAAACGTTTACTAGCGTGCCATTACTGTATGATGTGACTGTAAAAATAGCAAATAATCTTGATGTGTGTACTGTCGATTTAAAAAAAACCTGACCTGAAACAGCACAGCCAACACGGAGTAGCTGCAGCAACGTGTATGAGCTTCCACTGAGCTAAAACTGCATTTTTAGAGCACCTTTGTGCCTCTTAAAAGACATAAAATGCAATTAAAATGTCTGTGCAACATGAACAGGGCCCTTAGGTGACAACAAGATTGTTTAAATTCACCTACTCTGGTCCATCTCAAGCCTGCCTGTTTTGTTTGGGGGGGAATAAACTTCAAGACGTGTCATGACCTGTCCACTGGTGGACATAGGCACACCAACGCCGCTCTGTGGATTGTTGTCAGGATGATTATCACAGAAGCCTGGCTGAACACACTAACCGGATGGCAGCCAGGATCTAGCAGCTACCAGCTACAAGCTACAAGAAGGATCAGGACAGGGACCAGGGTGGGTGAATTTAAACAATGTCTGAGTTGAAAACACATCTTGTTGTCACGTAAGGGCCCTGTTCATGTTGCACATACATTTTAAATTGCATTTTATGTCTGTTAAGAGGCACAAAGGTTCTCTAAAACTTGCCCCAGCAACAGCCGTTTTATCTCAGTGGAAGCTCATACATGTTGCTGCAGCTACTAAAGAGGGGGACAATGGCAAGTTGTGCACCGAGTGACCTGGTCTCAAAGAAGAACCCAACTTCTGCAGTTTGGCAGCATTTTGTGTTCCGACCTAATGAAAAAGGGAGAGGTGTTTCAGTATTAGTGTTTAGTATTCAGTTTCTGAATTGTGAAGACACAAGCCAACAGTTGTGATGCCGTCTGAGCCTTACCTCATAATTATTAATTAGTCACGGTAATACTGTATACCGCTGTAATATATGGAGGTTTGACGTATCAAAATTTGGATACCGGCCAACTCTAGTACAGACATATCTGCAGTATATCGGTAATGGTTCCTGCACAAATTACACCAAACATGTGCCCTTACTCCACCAACATGTATTACACACTGCTTATGTTTCTAATGTGTCATTTTTTTTAACAGCAGTCCCAGGGGTTTAGCACTTGGTTAGCGTTTTATTGTTTTTTTTAGATGATATAATTGATGTGGTTGTTTTTAAAAAAAAACTGTTGTCCGACATGTTTTGAATGGGTGTACAGTAAAGGATGGTGGTGGTGCTAAATAACAGCAAAAGGGTGTATGTGCCAAAAAAGCCAGTCTGTCTTAATGAGTATTGTATTCTGTTCCACAAGGTACTTCCATTTGGGCTACATGCTGCCTGCTGAAATCAACATGGACCTGGGAGAACTACTTCTGTTTATGGAGTTTTGAGTCTGACTTAGTCCCCCCAAACCACTCTGTTATTAAGGCCTGGAAAAGGCTTTAATGGATGGGGGAAAGAAAAGAAAAATCTGAAAACAATTAAACACAAACCCCGTTTGTACTTAGAAAGGAGTGGCTTTTATATTTTATTCCCAGACGACCTATGGGATGCCACGGAAGTGCCCTTAAAAAGAGAAAGGATGGGTGAACAGCTGTTTTCTGTGACGGCTCACACTGCTTACTATGATCTCCCTCCATAAGACTGGGTCAAGATTACCACAACCTGTGTGTTAGAGAGAGAGAGAGAGAGAGAGAGAGAGAGAGAGAGAGAGAGAGAGAGAGAGAGAGACTCCTGGAGGAATGTGATTAAGTCTGTTTATGGCGTTCTATCACTGACACACAAGAGCAGGACCACCTGCAGTCTGGAAGTCATTACGCCAGGGTCACGGGATATCCTACATGTAAACTCTGAGTCACTTCACCTCAAATTGGGTGTAAAGATCCCATTTCCTCCCATCGACAAACTGAACCACCTGCAGGGTGATAGGATATGATGTCGATGAGGTTTACGGCCTCCATTACTATTCTATCATGCTGCTATAGAGGGAGCCTATGAGCAAATCTGACATGTTGGTGGTGTTGCTTGGGCAAATAGAGTATATCAACTCTTAGTGTAAAATTAAATTTACCACTTAACACCTACACTAACCAATCCTCCAACAAAACAAAAAAGTGAAATGGTCCATTATATATGATCTGTTAATATGAGACAATGCAGCTAAGTCAAAAGAAAGGACAATTGTTTTCTGTGTCAATATTTTTCTCTTGCGAGTAAGTTTATTCTAAAAACAGGATATTGGGCAAAGCTTTGGGTTTGGGAAGTATTTCCCTATAATATGCTTTTTCATGATGTCATTGCTCCTTAATATATAGGTACAAGCATCTCCTGAATAATTTAACAACAACATACTGTGTGCTTTTTTCAGCTTTGTTCACTGTAAAAAACTTCAGTACCCATAGGCCTCAGAGGCCATCGCTACAGAGAAGAAACTATCTACTGGTTGTTGTTTTAATGTTGTTTCCGCTAGCTGGAGAGCACAGTGGAGCATTTAAATATTAAAATATTTAATAAATTTAAATAAAAAAATTAAAATATGTGGTTAAAAAATAAAAACAGAACTAAAAACGGTGAATATTTTATATACATCCACCATTGGCTATGTGGCTTCTAGATATAGACATTTTCAACTGTTTTCTAATGTGTTTGTAATATTTCATATTTTTATTTAAAAGGTGATGTCAATATTGTGTCCAGAACTCGTTTCCACTGCCCAAGAGTGGCCAAAAGATCAGTTTTGCAGGTTTAAAGCAAATTCTGTCAATGATGGTTTCTTGACTTTGTCTTATGCTTATCAGAGTTTGAATATGCAAAATGCCAATAATCATCTATTATTTTTTATACAACTGTGCAGTTATTAATTTTGATTATTTTGTGTTGATTATTTTGTGTAGACTTAAAGTAAAAACATTAAGCTGTATTTAAATTGAAAATCTACGTACAAGTGCCACACATTCTTAAATCTAGGATGAGATGGCAACTGCATGCATGAATGCAAAATAAATGTACCTATGTAGTAGCATGATAGTAATTTCAGATCTAAATCAAATTAATCAATTACTTTTTATTCTACCCTTTTTCAGAAAAGGTTTGAGAGAGGCAAGACTAAGTATAGAAAAAGGAAAGTGTAGTGAACTGGCAGGCAACATAAGTCAGAATTCCTAATCACTCCACATGCAATATTTACGGAGGCTTTATTTTCATACTGGCTAATGTATGCCTGTCCGATAAATTAATATCAACATTTTATAAGGAATTATTGTGTTATTAACACAAACTTACATTACCTCTCTTTTTGAAAGAATGAATAGAAAAGTGACACTTAACCAGAGCTCTGACAATAAACAAAAGGGAAACACAGCCTCATATTTGTTATGTACACTCCCCCACCCATCTCGTGGCTGGAAGGCAGATGAGCTGACAGCGTGTTGAATTAGATTGATGCATCCCCGCTGTCTGACAGTTCTGAATCATGGCTCTAACCACACACACCACCAGCAGCTCTGGAATGTCTGATAAAATGATATTAATTCCACACATTAATGAGATTAATGAATCAGTGCAGCTCAAAGTAGAGAAACCAGCTTTTCCTTTTTGTCTGGCCCTGAAATAATAACACAAAGGTAATTATAGTGCATCCATCAATCTGCTGCTGGACAGTCTAATTATCTGGGCATTTCTGAAGTGCTCTCACTTCTTCGTACCCATTTGTATTGTGTGATATGTTATTTTTTCATTAATGGAGAGCTCATCTGTGGCTCCTCCTGCATGTTACAGTGACTGACTGTCAGCGGCTGCAGGAGCTATGATTGAGAGATGAGGGTCTGGAGATTAAGAGATCCAGAATTCCCATGATGGATGAAGATGTCATACTGCTAAGAGGTACACATCATCCACTCATCGTGCATCTTGACGAAGCACTCTTATCCTCCAAAGGGAATAATGAGGATGGTGACAGCACATCCACTATAATCAATGGCTTTCAAATGAATAACCAACTCCTCTAATTGAACAAAGAATTTCTTTTTGGATTTAGTCTCTTAGTAAAACCTACTAAAGGCAAGAACAGAGTTTGTCTTTTAGTGCACTTACATGTTTGGTCTACTAGTTGTGTTGCACAGCTAGTTAGAGAGATGCCTTGGTTTCTAATCTTTTATATTGCTAATGTTTTATGAACTGTACTTGCATGATTGTGCAGCTCTTCAACATCGTCTTAACTGTTGGCTGGATCCGTTGCAGCCATATAAAGGTTTTGGAAAATGTTTCGGGAATAGGAAAATCAGCTTGAGTAGTTAAGCAAGTAAATTCTGATAATGAAATGATTTTCCAGAAGTCATGAAAATGTCCTGACTCCTAGATGAGAGTGTAATTCAAATATGATCATAACCATATCTTGAGTTTTGCAGGTCATAAATTGAGCAATTTTGACAAATGTCTGCACACTGTATATGGTTGAAAACCATTTTATATTTCTTAGTGTTTTTATTTTTTTTAATTAAAGTCGGGCATCACTGCTCTGCATTTAATAAATAAAGTCAAAGCCCCAAAACCCCAAAACCCCTCTATGTCTTAGCCAAAGCAGCTGCATAAACCCCTAACAAAACTCAGCCTTTCTCAAACAAACTCTTCAGCTACATCATCTGGATTGTAATGGATTTCCAAAACAATAATAATTACGTGAGCTGACCAGAGCGGAACAAGGTTTGGCTCGGCCTCCCCTCCATCCCGACTAATTGTAAGGCGTACAGAGAGCCACTTCCTGGAGCTTCCTCACTAATGGTCACAGGCGATTGACATTTCAGAGCAAATACAATGTCCCCCAGCTGTCTAAGTAACTGGGTTTATATCTTCTCTTCCGTCTTTTTATATTTCAACAGCAAGGAACCCAGAAACAATCCTTTCATAAGTGTCACACAGAGACTCCAATAGTTAACCAACAGTTAACATCTGTTTTTTCTAGGTTACTAGGTTCCATTACACCTGAACAAACTATTACACAAAGTATGTCTGTTCCATTTCTTTAACCCATTGTTTAAGAAGGATGGAGCTGTTCCGAGTTTCCATTAGCTCAAAAAATTAATTTAGCAATGCCTTTAAAAGCTTTTATACACCACGCACGCCACAAATCATTTGACAGACAATGTTATGATGTGTCTCCTGTCTCAGTGCGGGGGCTGACTCGAGGGCAAAGTCACTCCTACCTAACCTAGGGGGGAGTGAATGGGCTTGGATTACAGCTCCAGAGCCATTCAAAGACAAGTTAATGGTAATATCATAGAGTGACCTCAACTTTAATTTCAATAAACTCATTCAAATTTGAGACAAGTCATTCCACTTGATTCAAGTGTCTTGGAAATAGCTCATGAATGTCATGTATTTTTCTAAACACTGGGGTCAGTTAGTTATCAGGCCGGGACACTAACTCAAGGTTCTCGTCATTGTCTTTGCATAGAGGCAGCAAGGATGACAGTAAAATAAACAACTGAAGAAGAATATAAAACAAGACACAGACCTCATCCTGTCAATGTCAGAGAGGCCCTTACATGTACACACCCACAAAACGTGATGCGTTTCACATATCATCTCTCATTGCTGGCCCCTTGTCCTACTGCCTTTTAAGCTCTTTATAGTGAACAAGACCAAATGAACACTGCTGAGCTGTGAGTGACCAAATCAGAACAGGTTGCATGATTAGATTAGATTCAACTTTGTCATTACACATGGACGTGTACAAGGCAACAAAATGCAGTTTAGGTCTAACCAGAAGTGCAAGATGGATATGTACTGAATAAATATAGAAACGAATACTATTATAAACAGAATTTTACAGCTAGATTATCCTGAATATGAATATAATATATAGATAACAAGTATTGTGAACAAGATTTACAGGTGAATACGTACTATGAATATATACAGTGGGGGAAATAAGTATTTGACCCCTTGCTGATTTTGCAGGTTTGCCCACTTACAAAGAATGCAACGATCTATAATTTTAATCATATGTACATTCTAACAGTGAAAGACAGAATCCCAAAGAAAATTCCAGAAAATCACATCATATGAATTTATTAAAATTGATAACCATCTGATGAGGAAAAACAAGTATTTGACCCCCTGGACAAACAGCATGTTAATATTTTGTAGAAAAGCCATTATTGGCCAGCACAGATGTCAAACGGTTTTTATAGTTGGTGACAAGGTTTGTGCACATTTCGGCAGGGATGTTGGCCCACTCCTCCCTGCAGACAGCCTCCAAATCATTCAGGTTCCGAGGTTGTCGCCTGGCAACTCGAATTTTAAGCTCCCTCCAAAGATTTTCCATTGGATTCAGGTCTGGAGACTGGCTAGGCCACTCCAGAACCTTGATGTGCTTCTTCTTCAGCCACTCTTTTGTTGCTTTGGCGGTGTGCTTAGGGTCGTTGTCGTTCAACTCTCTCACTGAGGGAAGGAGATGTTGGTCCAGAATTCCACGATACATGGCCCCGTCCATCCTCCCCTCAATACGATGGAGTTGTCCTGTCCCCTTGGCTGAAAAGCACCCCCAAAGCATGATGTTGCCACCACCATGCTTGATGGTGGGGATGGTGTTCTTTGGGTTGTACTCGGTGTTCTTTGCCCTCCAAACACGACGAGTTGAGTTGAGGCCAAAAAGTTCTATTTTAGTCTCATCTGACCACATCATCTTCTTCCAGGCCTCTTCTGAGTCGTCCAGGTGGTGAATGGCGAACTTCATGCGGGCCTGTACATGTTTCTTTTTGAGCAGGGGGACCTTGCGTGCGCTGCAGGATTTCAATCCATGACGGCGTAGTGTTACCAACCGTTTCTTTTGTAACTGTGGTCCCAGCTGCCTTCAGTTGATTCATCAGTTCCCCCCTTGTGGTTTGGGATGATTCCTCACCGTTCGCATGATCAGGGACACCCCACGAGGCGAGATCTTGTGTGGAGGCCCAGACCGAGGGAGGTTGGCGGTGGTGTGGTGCTTCTTCCATTTCCTGATAACTGCACCGACAGTTGATCTTTTCTCTCCAAGTTGCTTTCCGATTCTCTTGTAGCCCATCCCAGCCTTGTGCAGATCTACAATCTTGTCCCTGATGTCCGTAGAAAGCTCTTTGGTCTTGCCCATGGTGGTGGTGTTGGATGCTGGTTGTTTGGGTGTTGACAGGTGTCTTTTATACAGGTAACGAGGTGAGGCAGGTGTATTTGATGTAGATAATTGGTTGGGATTGGGGCTGTGTCTTAAAGAAAGACTAACTGGCTTGTAGGAGCCAGAATACTTGCTGTTTGGTAGGGGGTCATATACTTGTTTTTCCTCATCAGATGGTTATCAATTTTTATAAATTCATATGATGTGATTTTCTGGAATTTTCTTTGGGATTCTGTCTTTCACTGTTAGAATGTACATATGATTAAAATTATAGATCGTTGTGGCTATTACTATAAACAGAATTTTTACAGATAGATATATATATATATATATATATATATATATATATATATATATATATACTTATACTTACAAAGAATGCAACGATCTATAATTTTACTGTTGTCACTGGTCTTAGACCCCCCAAAAACATTAGGGGTCATTCACATCTATTACAAAACAAGAAGGAACTTAAACTGTGCATATAGTAACACAACAGAAGCAGCGCTGTATTGTCGTTTACTAGCAATTTACTGGTGAAATAAGTTATTGTTATAATGGTCGTTGCAATAAAAAAAGCCCTTCTTTACTGGTGCCTACTGTCATTTTAGCCTTCTTTTTTTAATCTTTATTTCTTTTTTTCTTTTTAAGTATTGGTTCAGGCACCGGCATCATTTTAGCACTGAGCGGAAGAAATCCAAACAACACCCAATCCTAACGTAAGGGTTGCCATGTATGCATATGTCGGCTAGTGTTTAAATCTTTATAAAGGCTAGTGTTTAAAGGTTATAAAGCAAAAAATTGCATACTTACAAATACCAATACATTATATGCCCATTAAATGTGTAAAAATCCTTAACGATTCTCTCTCTCTCTCTCTCTCTCTCTCTCTCTCTCTCTCTCTCTCTCTCTCTCTCTCTCTCAGTAAGCAAATCCTTACACAATGTACCTTGATGTTTTTCTCCTTAGCTAAACTCCGATGTTTATGCTCTCCAAGACAGGAAAACATGTGTTTTGATGGATTAAATGAGCATTTGTAATACAATACTATAAGAAATTCTCACTGTCACAAAAATAAATAAAAAATTCGTTGGTGGAATTTACCAGTCAAATAAGTTAATACAGATGTCAAAAGGTTTTGAGACATACCCACAACCTAAACAGCACAACTTCAGTAAATGTGACAGATCCAAAGTGTCCCATGTGAACGCCACCTTAGTCTCATCTGCACTGTGACAAGGGATTTGCTTCCTTTACTCTAACATGAGGAATCCAGCTCATCCAAGACTATAGCATCTTTAAGCTGAGTTATTTGCTGCAGTGTCTGATAGATCACCTTCTCAGCATGACTTGTGTGGTTTGAGGAAATTTCATTTTGCAACCCTCTCACAAGTTATCTAAATGGATTGTACAATAATCTGTTGTGCCCTGAAACCATGGAGCAAACAATTATTCTGTGTTCAAATGTTTGACAGGAAAAATTAGTAACAATCACCAAGAGAGCAGGTGTTTTTCTTTTTCCTTCTCTCTTCCCCCTCCCCCCTTCCTTAGTGCCCGCAGCAGAAAAGGTTGTGTACAAGGCTAGTATTGATTTTGAAACCATTCGACAAAGAATAAATAAGACGCGAGAGGAGGGAGGCCTTAGCCATGAGCTTTTTGATCAATCAACATGTCACAGCTGGAACCAAATTCAATTCTTATTTATCAAAATCCCCTGCTTGGTTAAAATGCTATGCAATGATGCTTTGCAGCGGCCCTTAACAGGACTTTGAGCCACAGGCATCACTGTCACCGGCATAGATTTCATGACAGAAATACTTTACTGTGAAATCTTTATCACATGAAGACAATAAATTCATTTGAATTGCATGAGGTCATGTATTCACAGACATGTGAGACACAGGGCATTTTGTATTCATACATAGGATTGCCAATGCCAGGGAACATGCAAACCACTACTGACTGAAATAAAATTATATATGGTGTAAGATGTGTATTTGATGCTGTGTAGTTGAGCATATAATTGCATTTGTCCACCGATGAGCAGCTATTACTTTTTATTTCCATGGGTCTGCCAAAAACCCTGTAATTTCTGACAACCGTTATGTATGTTCATAAAACAGAGATCAGAGGTGTGGATACAACTAGTGATTTTACAACAATACAGTCTGATGAACGCTGAACACCATGCGCGGCTTCTCTCAAAGACACCTGATTAGGAAATCCATTTTGTGTCATCTAGCCATGAAGTCAGATAAAAGCTTCCTTGACTTGTGTTATTATTGAAGGAAAATGGAAAAGAGGTCACATTTTTACAGCTGTTACAACAATCCAGCTACTCAGCCACCTTTGCTCCACCACTTCATGCACCTCCACTTAACCCACTCTACTCTTTGCCAGTGGCATAGTAATATTTTTAAGTACAAGGGGTACAAGATGGGGGTTAGGGAAGGGATGAAACTTACTTTGATAGGTCAACAATCCATCACAAGGTTAGCACAAACATATCTGTGGGCAATTTGAACTGTAAGAAAAAAACTGGAGCAACTGGAGGACGCTCATGGGAGGGATATGCAAACTTCACATAGAAGCAGAAAACAAAAGCAAACTCAGTTGTTGTTCAGACAATGCTAAACACTGAGCCATTGTGTCATCATCACAATTCACAACTGGGGCTTTGAAATGAAAACAAGTATGCCAGAAATGACAACATAATAATTAGTTCACATCAAAACACTCACAAAAAACAGTCACATAAATTGTGTGTGTAAGAGAAATAAGGTGAATTAAAGTGAATGCTGATTATAACAGCAGGGTTTTTCTGTGGATTTTCATGGATCATCACGATTTTGGCTTCCCACGATCTACCGCTCTGTAAACCACTGTCTGATCATGTGCCAGTCAGAGTTGTTCCCTGCACCGCGCAGCTTAGTTTCTAGATGTAGACAGTCACAGAGGACAGAGTAACGTGAGGAAAATTCAACAGATAGCGGTCGGTTATTCGTTGGTCTAAAGGTTGACCAGTTTACTAGTAAACGCAACATTTTGCCCGTTTGTGTTTTTCAGACAACAGCAGTGACCAGTGTTAGTGCCTGTTAGCTCACAGGGCCCTAGGGTGATCATTTTTCTTAGGTCGCACCGGAGCACCTAACGTCCTCGCATCCGCTGCCTCTCCACAAACAAAGCAATGTTTATATCAATGTGGTTTAATGTTGCGTTACATGACCCATTTCTTCTGTAAAACCATGCCTGTGTTTGGATCGCTCCTCTTACTCTCTGCGCAGCCCCGCCTCCATTCTCACACACACAGCTTCCCGGCAACATGAGAGACACAGCGCGGGTCCACACTTCTGACATTTGTCCACAGTTTTAATTGTTATTAACACAGCTGTATATTGTTAAGAATGAGAGGAAAACCTGTATTTTTTACCAGTGTTTCCGCTGGGAACTCACAGCGAAAAACACAGAAGAAGTTATTGAATGCAACTAACTTCATTTCGGAAAGTAATAGCATGTGAGATGGAGCCTGCTGGACCCATTCATAATGAGTCAGTCGTCTCTCTGAGTAGCGTCCATCGCGCATCATCATTTTGGCCATAATCGTGCAGCCCTACTCTAAGTAGTATCAAGTATCATATAAAGACAAAGAAACTGCTTATGAATAGACAATTTAACCCTGAATTATCCAAGTCAAACCTATTTTGGCTTGTCAGAGCTATATTTTTGATAACCTTTTATCTCATGATATTATGCAGACCTGATTCACACATACATTCATAATTATTTGAGAGATCAACTCTTGCCACGGTGGTCCTGCCATGGTATTGTGCCAGGGAATCCGCATTTAACATTGTAACACAAAATTAAAACGTGTCACATGTTACACTGTCTTCTACTAAGCAGTAACAGATTGAGTTATATAAGGCAGAAACATGCATGACTCACATTGTGCTCTGTCAGTTTTCTCATTCCTCTATTCTTTTGTGAACACCCATTTCCTATTTCCATGCAGTTTTAGCTTTGATGATGAATTGATTATCAAATAACATAAAAGTGGTGTAAATCTGCAAGATTAAAACCCTCAGGTGAGGGCTTAAGGTGAGGTAATTCACCCATGGTCCAATAACAAGATGTTAGCAGAATAAGGAAACTAAAAGGGGAAAGCGTTTTTGTTTAGAGGGTGGAATAGAGGGGAATCCCAAATGTAATAGTTATAGTGTCATTTTAATATTACAGCAGCTAAAAATAGTTGTATGTATTAATTCCCTTCCAAAAGGCAAATAAAATATAAAAAAAGAGCTGCTCAATGGCCATGTATAATATATGTATGTATAGGTGTCACTGTCTCAATAATACTGAGTTGTGAACTACACCACAGGAAACGTCAGTGACTGGTTATATTACGGTCCTTGATGGCGGCATTATAAAAGATTTAAGAAGACCAGTAACTCACTATAGCATAATTCTGGCCAGAAAGACAGAAAGAGACCGATGGAGAGGAGGAAAAAGAGATTATCTTGATATTTCAGATGAATTTCTTAGTATGGATATTTGTATCTTGAAAATTGATTTAGCTAATATCCTTCTCTTAGTTAGTTAGTTATGTGAAAATAAAGAATCATTTGAGGAAAGGTGTTACAAATCCCTATTTTACAACAGAGAAAATCATGAATGAAAACTCATTCCCAGATGCGTGAATAATCAATCTAAAACGCTTATGACAATTACGAGTGTGAGATGCAATAAGAGCTGAGTGTTTTGACAACTTAGATTTGGATTAAACCTGGCTTAATAAGATAATTTTTCTCACAAAAGGTACTCCTTCAAACCAGGGCAATTAAGTATTATGAATTATACATGCATTGAATTAAGTGTCTAATGTCATTAATATGTCTCATTAGTTTGCATTGAGTGTGGGAGATTTTTCCCCTGTGTGACTACTCCATCAAAAGGAGAATAGGGGGGTTGGGGGAGAATAACAGTATTTGCATTGAGCACAGGCGCCATTGTGTCAATGTCAAATGGAGTGTTTGTAATGTCTATCTCTGTTGCTGGAAAGCATGAGCTTTATTCATTTCAAATATTTTCAGTGATGCATTAGTGTCAGGATGTGTCGGTTCCATTTTTCAGAGACGAGCAGAAGCCTGACAGCCCAGGCGGATGTGTAAATACAACAGAAAACACTTAACTATGAGATCATCTGCAAGCTGTTATTAATCTTGCTTTGTAAGAGCCTGTGTGGCCTGACTCCATCTATGATCCTCCTAGCCTGGTGTTGCTATATTCTAAACCATGTTATCCACCTGAAAAAAAGAAAAAGAAAAAAACAATAAGGAGATGGATGTATTGTGCTGATTGGGTGGGTTATGGGTTAAGGCCACATTACAATGGGCTTCTTTGTTTGGATGGGATACCACACAGGGCATAACGGCTGATGCTGCTACTGCTGCTGTAAATCCACATCTTAGCTGATGAGTGAGTCCTTGCACAGTGGAAGAGTGCAAAGAGAATCTGTTGTAAGTCTTAAAAGAGCAGACTTTTTTCTAATATACTTGGCCTAAGTGTCTATACAGTATTTTACATATGACTTTTATAACTGAAGCAGAATACATCACATTAATACAGTTACACCCTTGGAAACTGGCACACTTGGTATTCCCGGTCATGTCCCCCACACAGAATGGGTCTCAATCCTATTTATTCAAGGCACATTTCAAAACTCAAAACAGCCACTAAGCATGTATTGCAATGCATTAAATGCTGACACCTAACATTTAAAATGAATCACTCCCGCTAACATTGTAGACTGCTTGAAAAAGATCATCTGCAATTGTGTTTTTTTCCAAATATATTCATAACAACTCACTGGAGGTTATTCTCTGTGATTCCAGCACCAGCCAGGGCATATATTGCCCGTATTTTCTTCGCAACACAGCCTTTTAGATATGCAATGACCCATGTATCATCTCTGGTGGTGCTGATTCAAGGGGTGATGACATGTCTCTGTTGCAAGGCCACAAACACTAAAACACAGGCCAATGACATGTTGTAACTCTACTACCATAGCAATCCATGTCCACAGCATCAAAATGATTTATGTTCAGACAGACAATAAATGTCCTTATTGTTAAACCCTAGAGTTACCAAAGCTAAATGACCGGCAGGGGTTAAAGCAGCCAGAACTAGAAATATACTTAAGACTTGTGCTTTTATCCATTAATAATGATTCTGTATTCCAATCTGTAATGCTTTAAAAAGGCGGATAGAGGGCGGTCATGCAGGCTTTACATTAGACAAGAGGCTTCTTATAAGGAGACATAGCAACCATAGCCTTGTTGAATACAATCCAGGTATGTTTCAATTAATTAGAACTAAATAAATAATGTTCAAGGAGCCTATTTAGAGGTTTTATTCTCAAGACATAAAAGCCATTAATTATGAGGGTCAATGTGAGAGAGGGAGATAATGGGAAGCGAGGGGTGCATTGGAATACATGAAACAGGTTGAATTCCAAATGTCAATTATACTAGCAAACTTTATCACTATGAGAAACAACATGAAAAATAGTGATAAATGCTTGTGTTTATTGTTGTCTGACAGACAGTCCTTTCCTAAAATAAAAACATAGTGCACAACTGAAACAAACATTCCCCTGAAATTACTCTTCCTTGTTTTTGAGTGTCCAGGGAGGCAGGTGAAGTCTGCCCTTATTACCAATGTCAGAGATTCGATTAAGCACAAGGAAAGCAAATGATCCCAATGAACTAATGATTAATCCGGCAGGTCTATTTACTAATGTACCAGAATGCATTAGAGGCATAAGTTAATGGGGACAGCACATCAATTCAAATACAAATGAACCACATTTGCATTGGACGCTTATTGACTGGTGTAACAAAACGAATTACAAAAGGTAATCTACTTATAAACCTTAGAGACGGATGAAACATGATTCCCAACATATCTACAATTTAACTTGGGAGTGTTCTTGCCTCCAGAAATGACAGCATCAATACAAACAGATTGACCGGTCTGTCGTCAAAATAAAACATTCTTTCAAATTAAAAGGGAGGCTAGAAATAATTAACCTGATTTCCTGTAGGTGCATAAAGACAACAGTTTACTCTGATCAGGCAAGACAACTTGTGCTCTTACTCTGTAAGCTATAACCCCATAAGCATGACCTCAAGCGTATTTGGATTTATACGACATATTGTAAATAAAAAAAAGACAAAAGGTGTTTACTGTTGAGTTGTAACTAACTGCAATCATGCCTATACGTGGCAGATATTTTCCCACACTCTTCTCTGTCAAGCAAAGGACAGTGTGGGGGATCGTCAGACCTGCCAGAGGCGACAGTGCTGTGGCACTCCTGTAATGGCTCCAGCCCAGCGCAGGGCCTTCCCTAGGGGTGAGTAAAAAAGTAAAAAAAAAAAAATTAAAATACTCCTCCCGCTTTGTGGATGAAAGGCCCAGACTTAATCCTCGCTTTGTTCTTGTACATAGATGAACATGAAAGCCCACTTCTGTGGATTGCTTCTCTCTGGGCCCTTGGGTACAGCGCTGGACCCAGAGCACAGTCTTATCAATAATGCTGCACTCTTAACTATAGGCTTAAATTGGTGGAAAATATTCCACAATTTGACGGAAATCTATCCATCCCCTCTTCCCAGCGGTAATGACACTTTTGCTAGCTTGTCTAATACCATCTAGTAAGTGATTTTTGTAAGGGGAGGAGGGGGGTTTAAAAAGAGAAAAGCAGCAGTTCTATTTGATGTTTCGATCTGGGATTGATCTCAGAGGAAAGACTCACATTCTGAAAGTAGGATTATTGGCTTCACCGGCTCTCCTCAGATGTCAAAGATCTTTGAACAGCCTTGTAAAGTGCACTACTTCCAGGCTGCTGGTGAACTGCTTATGAACTCATCAAAAGAGCACCTGTCTCCATATTAATGAGGCGCCATGCTCTTGACAAGGGTCCTCTTCCCACACATACCTGTTCCCTTGAGAACTTCACCGCTTTTCCTGGAAACCGCAGAACAAGGGGGCTTCTCATCCTCGAGCTGGTGTCTCCTCACATTCACTCTTTGGAGCAAACTCACCCAATCATCCAAGGTACAGAGTGCCACACTGCAGGTAGAAAGAATCACAAATGATGATTGGAAATACAGCGATGCAGATATATATTTGAAAACACAAGCTACAACATTTTGTGTATGGGACAGTTTAAGGCTGGAAGGGATGCTGCAAACCGCTGATTATATATTGCTGTCTGTACGTTCAATGACTAAACAGCTTCGGTACTTTATTCCTGTAAAAATCCTGTGGTAGTAAAAGAATATCTAACTCATTTGTTTTCAGCATTTCCTATTGTTATTTCCTCTCTGTAGGTTGGATTCTTTTAAGGTGTTTTATGGTAAATTCCTCTTGCTATTTCCTAAAATATACAATATGTTGTTTGTAGGTCATACTTGCGGCACCTTAACACATACATTTTCAAATAATTCTGTTATTCTACAGTATATTTTCACGACACGCTAACATGCTGATGGTTTCTGTGTTTTTGTGTGTTTGGCTGAGCTTGTGTGTTTATGAAAAATGAATGAAAAATAACTGATAAATATTTAAAGAAACATCAAAGAAACTTTAAAGTGTTACATTTACGGAAGTAGGTTGGGTAGCACATGCCCTTCAACCAGGTCAAAGCAGTCAAAATACTGTACTGTCTAAATAGAATTATGTGAAATCACATGATCAACGAGTCATATAACAAGAGCGCAACAAAATTAAATAAATATTTGGTAATGGGTAGTGATAGGTAAAGAAGTGCAAGGGTTTCTGCTGCGTATTAAAGGATGGGAGTGTTAGTGATAAAAGTGGTTGTACGTGGGGGGGTTGAGTTGAGGGTAGCAGCATGGCAGAACTGTAATTGATAATGTAAAGGCAGATGGGGGTCTCCAGGGAGACAGAAAGAATCCAAGCAGATGGCCAAATTGCCGCTTATTTATGTGGAGCAGAGGACTCAGCCCTCTCGTCCGCATGGTATGATGGATCATTATAGCTCTCTGTGCATAAGCACCAATATGCTTTTAAATCTGGATGGAAAAGCTGAAGAAAGCCAACAAGCAAAAGTGCCATATTTCAAAGGTGCTGTCAGGAGCATGTCATTCATGTTACAATGCATGTAATTAAAGGCCATCCACTCACAACCTTAAAAACCTCCACTGTCTACCCCCTTCCACCACAAAAACATGGTCAGGGATCTGTTTCCATTTGTACTCAATGCTAGTGTGTCAACAGATTCACCAGGTAAGGATCTGATAGACACAACATACATCTTTCCTATAGAAGCTCAAAGTATGCATTGCATTTTCTATTTATTCAGCAGGTATCTAGATAAGGAGTCAAAGTAAAATGGAACACACCAGCACGCACGCACGCACGCACGCGCGCGCGCGCGCACGCACGCACGCACACACACACACACACACACACACACAATGTTCGATCAGCTGTTGTGTGCGCAGACACAGACATATTGGTTAATATGGTTGAGGCCCCTTTGATCTCACCCTGTCCCTGGGTTAACTCTATTAATGTCACCTCAGACGACTTATTTCATATTTACTAAGTCTCTTTCATCTCCCCATGCAGTAATTGGTCTCCTAATGTGAGAGCACTGGTGTGAAAGCCATCCATCGGACTGAAATTACAGAGCATGCTCTCCCTTCTTCTCATAAAGACCCTTCAATACTAACCAGCTTTCCGTGTTTGGGATTGTAGCTTTAAGCAACTATTCTTAATCATTTGTACAAAGTTGCCCATCTTTGGTAAAATAAAATTACATTAATAGAACAAAAACAGCCCCAAAAACTCATAGCTACTAACTGCAATAAATTATAGTGTCTCTGTGTTCAACAAAAGATTGGAGATTGTAAATTGGATTGGCTGTCTGAAACATTGAAAAAGATACTGCACAGGACTTGTGTTGATAATTAAAGCTTGAAAATGTGTTTTACAGTTTTTAATAAATTGCAGCATTGCAGGGTAGCTAGGTGGATGGAGGAAGAACGGTGTGGAGGCTGTGTTTGCTAGCTCAACTGAGGCCAGATTTATGCCCAGCTAACCAGAGATTAAAGTGCTGTAGGTAGGATTGTGAAGATCCAGGACATAGCCAAAGAATTTGAACATTGACAACTTCTCAGTCCCTCCCCCCTTTCTGCTAAAGCCCAAACGGTCTCTAAGCCCCACCCCTCACAAGGGAGATGAATGCCTGTGCATGAGCAGTGCTTGACACACAGTTAGACCCCCGGCTATTAGTGGTGCATCTGAAAACGCAGCAGTACAGGTTGTAGTGTTAGTTCTACTCGAACATAGGGTCAGTTTCAGCAAATATGACAGAAAGTTAGTTTTATATGTCTTATCTACTACATCTTCAAGTGGTCCCCAGTAACACAACAAAACAGGTTGGCTAATGCGCTGTTGTCTGATTTACAATGAACTGCCGTTTTTCACGGGGGTTATGTTCCAAAAAGAACCCGTGATAGGCAAAATCCGTGAAGTAGTAACCTTTATTTTTTTTACAATTATTATACGATGAAATACTACATAATACATTGAAACCAAAGAACAAAACCTTTTTACAGGCCCAAGCATTTGTTTAACAACTAAAAGTACTGTATAAACGTTTTTTTACAAATAACTACTGTACTGTAAAATAATAATTTTAATCATCAATACGAACTGAAGGCTTCAAATTGCGGAGATCAGCACCGCCCCACCGCCCCACCCACCGCCCCACCGCAACCAGAGTCATTGGATTAGAACGGGAGAAAATGAAAAATGATTATGAAATAAATACAAAGTACAGTAGGAAAAATAGTGACTCAGGTGTATTTCACTGCTCTTCTGACTGAGCCGCTGCATCCCGACTCCGCTCTGTAGCGTTTTTTTCTTCTAAAGCCTGCGGTGCAGGTGTGTTTTTTCGAGAGAAGAACATAGTTATCGGTAGTTGTTGCGCAAAAATATTCTTATAAACCGACATGCCACCATTGATTATGTTTGCAGAATGCAGAACACAATGCACGATGCAACCGTGAAAGGTGAACCGTGATATAGCGAGGGTTCACTTTTATTCCTGTGTTTTATCTGTTTTTATTTTTGAAATGTTTCTTCTGTTTTTTTATGGGTTTTATTTTCTTTTAACTGTTTTTATTGTTTTTAACTGATTTTGTGTAAAGCACTTTGAATTGCCCTGTTGCTTAAATGTGCTCTATAAATAAAGCTGCCTTGCCTTGCCTATATATCTTTAGCTAACTCAAACATGTGACATCCAAACATAACCGTCTTGTACCTTCCCAGAACTACTTCTTAGCCAGTTACCCACTACTTTACACCTCCCTCAATACAGTCACTGCAAACCAAAAACACATATTAACAGGAATTTACCACATGTAAATTCTAAATTTTAATTGCATAATTTAGAGTTATTCTTATCATTGGTTCATAAACTCAAGGACTTGGCTGTGTGATGCCCAGAAAACCTCAACTATGCAACAACCAAAAACCTTTAAAAGACTATTTGAGATACTGTTGTGTATTCACTATCAAACCTTTAAAATGATTATATAAAGTGTTCTAACTGTACATATTGTAGAGAGAGAGAGAGTGGCTTTTACCATTTAAAATTAGCAACCCATTTGCTGTTTAAATCTACAGACTACAGAAAAAAAGTGAAATTCATTAAATGGGGAATGTATAACACCTCCCTGGGCCTCCCATATTTTACCTTCCAGAGTTACACCAGCGAATATTAATATTTGCTTTTCATTTCAAGCAGCAGTGGTACTCTGTTCAAGAGGAGTGAAAAAGGGAGGAGAGCCTGAGAGTGGCAAATATGGCCTTCAGACAGGATATGCAAGGGTGCTTGATCGGCCAATGAAATAGAAGTTTACTGTAATTGAGGATATTTTTTTCAGAGGTAAAATGAAGACTCACATTGTGAGGCCTCATTAAAGCTGTGAGGTACAGGCTTTTTTGTGCAGGAGACGATGATTGACAGAAGATGAGAAAGCCGCCCTGTCACAGCAACTGCCACCATGCGTCTTTCTCAGACTAGCTGAAAGCAGTAGCACTACCTTTGGAAAGGGCTTACTTAACAGTCCACATAACTTTTTCTTCAAAAAGAGAACAATCACAAGGTAAAAGAGCTATATATCGCATTGTTGAAGCACTTGATTTGAGAGATAATATCCAAAGCACCAAACACTGTGAAACATCACAAGGAACCTAATCTGTAAGTGATTTACAAGGTCCTTGCACTCAATTTTAAGAAGTTCTGTTTGTTTGTTTTTTTACAACCTGGGTCCTGTTGTCGTAGTGTGGCTAATTTACTTGTAAGTTTATCGTAACGTTGTACTAATCGCTATTATTGTAGCGACTGTAAACTTGAATGGTCAGCAGGAGCAGCCTGTGTGCCCTATGTGCCAAGAAAATGTAAAGTTCAGAAGGCTTTAATATGGTTTAAATTATAATCACACTATAAAAAAGAGGACTTTTGAAATGAGCATTAAAAGTTATTACCCTGATTATGTTTTAAATTATGGAGCTATTTTTTGATGAAACAAAGGAGAGCAGATGTTGTCTGTTGCTATAAGAAAACAGGTTTTAGGCTTGTTTCCTTGGTCAAATTATACAGTGAATGTCCAAAAGAGTGCTAGTTTCCACAGTTACCAAAAATAATTTACTATTATGATACTCATTTAATGGTCAAAACTACAACGTCAAGATTTTTAGATTGAAAAAAGTATCAGAAGTATCAACCCTCCAGCTTTCCAGGAAAGCACAGGAAGATCATGCCTCATGATATGCTGTATGTATGTAACATGGCAACCACTGTTGAGGTCAATTAAATAAGGAAAAACTGATGGAAATGAATCACTAAAATGGTGAGGTGCTGAATATGCTTTCTACATAGCAACAAAAACAAAACATATATCATCTTAGCAACATATGCAGGAACCACAGACAAGTACAGAAGGAAAACTAGGCCATTTAATTGAAATATTGGGTAATTTTTCCATCTTTCAAAATCATTCCTTAACCTCATGTGCAATAAAATGCCAGAGGAGCACTGATTCCACATGCAACACATAGGAGGAGGGAGGCTTGACAAGAAAGAGGGCCATGTTCCAGATTTAGGAGAATGCCCACTCATTCTACACTTCAAAGACAAATGTATGATTCTGCTAAAATGGTGTCAGGGTCTGCACTCAATTTTGGTAATAACTTGTTCCAAGAAAAAAAAAAAGAATCTGGAAGCAATTTGTGACAGTGCAGCCATTTTTTCCCTTTTCTCTAACAAAAGTTATTCTAACTATTGACCTTCTCAGGGCTTGAATGGCATTTCCAAGCATTCTGGGATGCCACTGTTGCTCTCAAACGGAACTTTTTAATTCTGTGTGTCAGTGTTGTTTAAGGCCTCATCTCCTGGGTAAAGCACTTAGACTATTACTCTATGCTCTCTCTTTTACCACACTATTTGAACAGCTGGCCTTTCTGCTCTTCCTTTACAGTTGGTAACACAAAATAAAATATATTCCTAAAAATGTATATACTTCTTCTGACTGGTCACTAAAAACTTAACTTTTGCTTTCACTGCATGTCTGTCATATTGGAAAATTGCCACAAAAACAGAAACAGACTTTAGTTGTCCTCCCTGCTCTATGATGTGATGTGTTTAAACAACCTGCTGAGCCCTCTTCCTTTAACACTGCTGCTCCCTTGTGGTGTATCCAGATATGATAGGCTGGTTTGACGAAGTGTTAATCCAATAGTCTCAGGTGATTAATTAGCAACAAGAAAAGAGATGGATGGCTGTGTTCATTCCTGTTGCAAGAGTTAATAAACAGAAGTTGAATTGGTTTTCTTTAAGAATAGAAATATTAGAAAAACAAATTCCTGCTTTGTTAAATTTTAACAATCCTACAATTGTACAGAAAGGCTTCAGTTTGTTTGGTTTAATATGTGTCTCTTGTAAGTGTTCTTGACTTGCCAATTAGTGCTGTGGCAATGAGTTGGCTTGATGATCAATGTGAATACATATGGTGGCTGGCTGTATTAAATCTGATAATTGAAAGCCAATCCACACCTTCAAATCACTCCAATCCCAAAGTCTAGTCTCTCAGTCATATTCTTGTCCTGCTGCCCCACCACCCTCATCCCAGCCGGTCTCTCACCACAGCAATCAGGTAAATCCCACATTAACTCCTGGGAAACAGCCCATTAATATTTCACTTGTTTCCAAGCCTGTTTGTGCCATACATCAATGCCCAACCACTCCTTTCAAAGCCATACATTAGAACTATTTTAAAAATACTTCATTGTCAGCCTGTGGCAGCCTCATTATTTATTAAGATAAGAGAAAAAATGTGCAGGAGTAGTTGGTGGCTTAGCTTGCTTTAAAAGCTCATTTCTACTGTTTGCACCTCTTCTGCCTGCCTCCTACTCCACCTCCTTCTCCTCCTCCATTGTAGCCTACTTGCTTGTGTGCCCACGCTGTCAGAGAACTTATAGGAAGTTGCTTGGCTGAAAACAAGTGGGATCTTGGTTTAGTTAAGGCGAAAGAAAAGCATGCCTGCCATGCTGGGTAGAGTAGGTGTACTAAAATAACTGTTTAGCCAGCACTCTGCAAGCTGAGTCAAAGACTGTCAATATTTGTAAAGCGTCAATTTGACCTTAAATCTTCAAGAGGAATGTTAAGAGCAAGATATTTGTATGACGTACAGCATGTTGGGTGACGTGTGTACAGCATTTGACTATAAAATACAATAAAATGAGAACATCTTTGCATCATGTTAACATGTAGTAGTACAGTAACTGCCAGTAATTAGTTACACACCCTATAGCATAGATATTCCAAGGCTATAACTCCCAAGAATGAAATGTGTTATTACAGCATAGTCTATTCTTAAAAAGCCAAGGAATGTGTGGTGAAATGATCACAAATGATATGATAACTATGTAGCCTATAACAGATATGATGCTTGACTACAAGTCAAAAAGCATTAAAAAATAAATTTCAACATGGCATACAATTTTCAAAAATATATCATGCTATTATTACATTACAAAACAATTATTTTGTTTGGTTTGTGACAGTTTTGGAAAAATTGCATAACACTGGTTTTAGATCTAATGTTGAAGAGGAATATATAGCAGTTACATATTGGTAACCTGAAGATTCTGTGATCAATGGAGAAACAATTGGGCCTTAGGAATACCATTTCAGGAAAAGTATTGTAATAATGAATGAAGACTAATAATCTTTACATTCATTGACACGTAAAGGGCTAATGGCTTGATCAAAGCCCCACTAGGAATGTCACCTCAGGCCTATCAGCAATATCTGCAGAGCAGTTCCAAAAGATTAGAAAGAATACCCTGCCATACTGGAGGGGTGACAACAAAAAAGAGATTGCATTGTTATTGCCTCATCCTCTCTGGCAAAACATATTAAATTGCTATGAAGGGTGTAGAAAAACTACTACAAAAGGAAGAAAGGATCAGAGAGTCAGATGTAAGAAAGTTAGAATCTTACTTTACTGTCACTCTTTCAGCATGATGGCATACCTTTGTAACTATTGGGAAACACTTCCAATGCTTCATGAAAGGTCTACCCATCAAAACCTTTGACAGAAGTGGGACGTTGTTTTGACAGTGTTTTCAAATCCATTATATAAATGCTGTATAATACATCATACTTCTATTGAATCTGAAGGCCCAAAATTGTGAAGACAATTCGTCAGGTAGGTTAATAAATTGAAACCAGGCAATGTAGTGGCAATTAATACTGTAATAGAGTACTAACGGGAGGTCAACACTAGGTTGAAAGGAAACTGCGTCTGACATTCATTTCCTCAAGTGTCACAAAATTTGCCAAAGTCTCCAGTGGAAAGTCAGGATAAAAAAAGTATAACAGTCTCATGTTGTCTGACTGACAAACTCTCCTGTGAACAGTACTCAAACCGCTGGGCCTATTGTGTTTGTCAAACGTGTCATTCACCATGTGTCAAAGATCTGTATTAATCAGTTAGTCAGATAGGTATACTATATACTGAATTCAGGAATTTGCACAAAAGACGTTTTGACTTGTCACAGCAGAAACAGCACAGGTGTGAGTAATAACCCTAATTATAGCTCTGTTTCATTTAAGTATGGCTATCCATGCCAATCAGCAAACGATAATTGTAGTATGACTCTGGACCTGGAATCCAGCCATCATTATTAATGTGATTAATTACACCTGTGCTTTTCCCGCTAAGGAAAGCCAAAATGTCTAGTGACAGCACTGTGTTACTGGTCTTTACCTTCACGTACTGAATGATACAAAGTGGGCTATGTTACATCAAAACCACCAAAAAATAGGCCTTTCATTGTGTAAAGCAACAGCAATTACTACGACTATAACCTAATTACCATTACCTAGCATACCTATGAAATAACAGTGTAGTCTAGATGTCTAGTATATTATAGATGGACGACGGCAACGGGGTTTACCGTACATACATTTTATAGAGTTAAGCAGAAGAATAACTAACGTTAGCATTTAGTTTGAGTGCATTTTTAAATAACTATCGTTATAAATTGTCAAAATATGTCCAGTAATTAACATTTTACGTCATTCAAAGCAGCGTATTTTGACTCAGTAAACACGGTAACAAAGCAGGAGGCAAGTAGCGTTAGCACGTAACATTACCTAGGTTAGCAACATTTCTCTTCAAAGTGTCTTCATGGTGCTTCTCTTGTGATTCAGTTTATCGCGGTCAGTTTTGTAAACTCTCTCTGTTGGCCGTGTTCCTTCTCTTCAATTTCTAGAAAACACTTTGGAAGAGTGAAATTGGGCATAATATTTTTCCAACTTTCCTTCCAGTCACAGTATGATTGACCTTTCACCTCTTCCCGCTGCCACTTTTCCCGTCATCCTCGCTGCCTCGCTGCAGTGAATAAAAAAACAACAATCCTGTTTTATCCATAGACTGTTAACGGTCTATGGTTTTATCTAGGCCTACTGTCATTGTAAACAAAGTTTTTGTTCTACTAATTAATAGGCTTAGTTAAGCTACATCTATTTTTTGTATTGATGCAATTCTTTTGTATCGAGGTGGACCTTAAGCCATCTTGACTGTAAAGCACTTTGGATCAATTTATGTTGTTATGTTGTGCTGTATAAAATTATTATTTATTTTAAGGTTCCATTCATGTTATTACAGTTAAAACACATCAGGATACATGGGAAATGAAAACACATAAAATTGCAACTTGAAAGAAATAAAAAAAAAAAACTTTCCACTCACATGAATTACTTACACGTTTAGACATGATTGTTTCTTAACATATTTGTTTTACAGAGGGAATATGTTAACACAACGTAATAGTTGGTGGGGGAAGGCTTGTCTGGTTACTTTAAAGCAATCATTTACCATTTCTAATTACTAACGCTTACGTTATTTGATTACCATGTCACACACCCTTAATGTTTTCAGCGTATGTTTGTGACTGGGCTCACTTAATAGAAAACATTATCTCTACATGACAACATTGCATTTTGAAATAATTCTTCTCTTCAGTTCCTTAGCTGCTGTGTTATGGATTTAGGCTGACAACACAGGCACTCCCACTTTAACGTACAGTTTACTTCTCCTAGTGAAGCCATATATTGACATTTTCAGTTGAGATAGTGTTTCTTAAAGATCCAATACATTTTTGGGGATAGCCTACTACTATGATAGCAACACCCTCACACAGCAGTGATGGGTTAATCACACAGGAACATCTTGTTGCCAGGAGACAGTGAAATAGGATTTTGCAGGTTTCACTCGATGTATCTACTGCTGGGAACATTGCCCAAGAAATCTCCATCTGTAAAAAAATAAAAAAATAAGGTTGGCATATCACACTAATGTCCCTCTGTATTCTTATTATATAGTGTAGTTTAACATATGACATTACACTTTTTTGAAATGATAATCTATTTGCAAAAGCATTGGTAAGAAGTAAGTGGTACATTGGGAAAATTCCTTTTTATCCCATTGCATTCAAGACAGTTATCACATAAGAAATTGTGAGAAATGTGTACCAAACTAAAAAGATAAAGTGCATTCTTTACAATCCAACACAGCCACCTTTAATAAAGGTAAAGCTTGGTCAGCACTGGTAAGTTGATTAATGACTGAAGTAAGGATATATTTTTCAAACCACTCCCAAAGTGGGCACTTCCATGTACTTTTCCTAATGGTTTAAAAAAAAAACGCTTGAGGGGCCGGGCAGGTGCAGTGCAGGGAGCATCATCTGTTCCCAAGAAGATTATTTACATTGTGCCTTTATCAGCCATCTAAACTCAGGCTATTTGTCATCACAGAGCAGACGAAAAGCCCCGGAAACTGAGCATTTACTGTTAAATGGTGATGAATGGAGCGGCACTGCAATGGTCATGCATCATCCAGGCATCAGCTATACATTGACCTCTCATCTTCCTCTGGATATTTGAGTTAATATTTAGTATACTCATCATTTTGGCATCACATTTTCAGTTATATTTTAGTTAAACTTGTAACACTGGTAAACTTGAGTCAACATCCAATACCTACTGAGTTATTTTTAGTCTTAATGATATAATAAAAGGCTATAACAGTGAAACAAAGAGGTCAGTAAACTAATATTTCCAGTTGCTGCTTAAGGCAGCATTAAGGAAAACTACTTGCTATCCATACATGCTGCTGTGTTTTCTGAATTTGATATCATAAGGCTTTTAATTCTTTTAATAGCTGAATTAGTTTGATACCACTAATATGTATGATAAATACTGCACATAATTGTAACTTTTGAAGTTTTGCTTTAATCTTAAAAGGTTAGTGTCATCCCTGAAAAGCGAGCAGATGAGTACAGATGGAGTATTTTGGTTCATACCGGCTTCCACTTCAATTTTCCTTCTGTGTTCTGAAAAGAGAAAATATTTTGCAGTGTTGGCTTATGCTTTAAGTTTCTCAACTTAGCACTCAGCATGGGGACTTGCCTCAGTCAGTGCGTAGGAAGTCAATGTGTAGTCGCTCTGCTTGGTTTTGCTTGTTGACTAATTTCTCTTAACCCATACTCAAACAAATCACCAGGGTGTGTGGGGGTCATGCTAGTGAATTGAATCCCTGGCAAAGAGCCGACAACTCTCCCAACAGACACAGCGGGAGTATTTGGAATATAAGCAAACCACCAACATTATTCTACCTAATCCATACATGCATTCTTTTAGCCATGATGCACCACCAGGCTTCCTTTTGACCAAACGCAAGCCTCGTTGCACACACAACCATGCCAACAACTCTCTTTTGTTCATACACCCTTATACACACACTGCATTTTGCATTTATCTGTTGTACCACCAATTTCTCGGTTTTGCTTACACACACACACACACACACACACACACACACACACACACACACAGCACACACAAGCACATTCATGATGCATGCCCACAAAATCATGCAAGCACTGTCACCTACTGTACAGTAAAACATAAGGAAGAAATAGGACTTTGGTGCAACATAGTAAGGGTGATAAGTCTGGCCGATGTGTACATCTACAGGTACTGTACTGTATGTGTGAGTATGTGGTGTGTATATGTGTATAAGAGAGTTCGGCAAGGACGTCCCTGTACTTCAGTGTGTGGCTCCCACGACAGCCTGGGGTGGCACATCCATCTATGTCTTTTTGCCAAATTTGATTTTAAATATTTATCACACCATACATCTTGGCTGAAACAAATTGCTGGCAAAGTGCTATTGTCTGTGAAACATGTAGTAAGAAGGATGGAGGCTTAGAGGGAACATCAATGTTTCATTTGGTAAAATATATGAGTGGGAAGTGTATGTGCAAAGACAGCATTTTAAAACAGGAGAATGATACAGAAGAAAACTTTTGAGGTATAAAGGTGGAAGCAAGTATTTTGAGATTAAATGAATGTACTCTTTTTTTTCTAAAGCTGCATTCTGTATGTGCACATTTACATTCAAAGGGCACCTTTCTTAAAAAGCCATTCATGGACATTTTTCCTTGTTGGCACCACACAGCTGTTGGTTGCAGTATGGTTGCAGAATGGTTTTCATGAAGCTTCCTGTTGAATAAGATTTGTTTTTTCAAGAAAAGAATGTCTGAAGACTTACAACAAAGTAAGGTAGAGGTACTTTGTCAATTATGAGGACAATATTGCTTAAATCATTTTACGTGTACATGTGCTGCCTGCATCACATTTCTTGTAGCTTTTTTTTTAATTCAAGGGAGGTTTGCTACTTTGCTTGTTCTTTTTTAAACAATACACTTTCCATTACTTATATTTAGACTCGAGAAGTACCGTAGCTCAGTGCAGTCACCACATTCTACTGTTAACCATGCAGCAGCTCTTCACAGTGCCTTGCTGGAGGGCATTAAGACAGTGTTTTTTGAGGGAGAGGAGAGCAATATTTATTCATTTTCACATTGCTGTGTGCAGAGAAACCAATATATTGGACCTGCTGCTGCTAACTGTTGGAGTAACACTGGGCCAAATTCAGAGTAATGACAGCTTTCACAACAAAAAAAAAAGTGATGTACAGCTTACCTGGGGACAGGAAAGACACTCCTACACAGCATTCCTCTGCTGGATAATATAAAAACAGTAGCAACGCCAGGTGACTCAAACATTGCTCCACTTTTGTTACAATGCTGTGCTCAAGGGAAGGTACTGCACCAGATGTGATTTACTGCATTGGTTTCACTTTGAAGAACACACATTTTCTTTATTGTATTGTATCATATGATTCAAAAGTGTAATTATAGAAAAAGCTCTGTCAATATCAGCGAGTAGGGTAAAATATATACAGCGATGGAGAACAACTGCAACAGGAAATAATAAATAACTGATGGTCTGACATATTTAAGACACTCTGGACTTGTTAATGCCGTTTGAGGTGAGTTATCTGACTGAATGCTTACACTTAATCCTTCCAACATACATCCAAATTATGTGAAGAAAAAAAACATGTTGGCATTGTACAGTATAATGTGTTAACAACATCTTGCTTTGATACGTTTGTATAAAATGTTTTTATTTATCAAGGTTTAAAATTAATCTATATTTGGCTAAACGATGAATAGTATTCTCAATGTGTCCAATAAATCATACTTTTTATTTATGTTCTGCCTCAGTGTGCAACCCCTAGATGACCACACGATGGAGGTCTTGCCTTATGTAAGATAAAAGATTACCATTCACATAAAAGGGAGAGAAAACATATTGGTCTGGCAGTGTGCAACATTCTTACATTTGGGACTGTTACAATAAATGCATTTTACAATCTGAAATTTAGACATGTTTTCCTTATTTGGAGAGATATTAGCTCAATGTTTTATAAGCCACAGTTTCATACTAACACTTCATATCTGCAAAGTGGCCGTCCCCTATCATAGGCATCCCCCGACTTAGTGGGGATTTGTGTTATTAGTACTTTCTGGATCAACATTTTCCCGCTTGGCCTGGAGAGCTTGACAAGCTTCATGGTGAGTGCATTACTACCAACTGTGAGCCATTATACCAATTTATCTTCCCTGGCAACAGCAACATTCCAGTAGATGGCACTAGTGTAGCACTGCTGCCGGGAGAAGAGGCTTCTGTGCCGTTGCCATTGTTTAAGTCAGCACCATTCCCTTTAGCAAATGACTACTACTACTATACTGGCTAAAAAATGCAGCAGTGATTAATTACTGGTTCAGTGTCAGTACAAATTATTATGCAGTTTTCAGAAAGAGGCACACAAAAGCTGCCATGCGACCCAACAGTGCACAAAAAAACAAACAAATGCCATTTGGAGATACATCCCACAAAGCTTCTCATCACATAAATATGTATAACATCTGCAACACACTTAGGCATGGTGAAACTGGCCTTTGGGGTAGAAACCTGTGAACTTGCATAGATTTTCACTAACCACTCCTCCATAGGCCTTAAGCTGTACAGCTTTTGCTTTTACTGATAATCATCCCAGCTGACCTGTATGTGTAGGTTGTGATCTAATATACACTTTTGATGTGCGTGCGCCACAGGCTTTAAGCTGCTTGCATATACCTGGACAATGCCATTAAAGTGGATCAGGGTCTGCCGAATAGCTTCATTACAGTCAGCCGTGTGGAGCTGGCATATGCAAATATCCCAGAAATCCAAATGGAGAAATGTAGCTTCATTAAATTTGGCAATAAAATATTTGCAATACCTCATTGGCCTCTAATGGCCATAATGAGGAATAAGACTGAATCCAATCGTCATGCGTAATATTTAATTTGTTTGGCATTTCACAGATGGGAATGCATTTAGAACTGTGAGTAGACATGAGAAGTCATTACAAAACCAGGACATAGACGAAAGCTTGCCTTGTGGTGAGGCTGTGCCACCACAGAGCCACAAAGACCTCCACTCTTTCCAGTAGAGATGTTTCCCAGAATGCGTTTATGGAATATACAGAGGCCTGAGCCTCAACCACATACTGGAAATGCCAATGGTTGATTTTACCATATTGTGTTTCAACATATTAGGTTACCGGAACTTAATTAATGCAATTCCATTCCTTATAACTATCTGCAGCTGGCTTTTGTCCAAGCCCAGATAAGATTGGCCGGCAGACTACGCATACCAACTCAGACGATACCAGAGGAATAAACAATGAAGCTGCTTGTCAACTGAGAAAAAGAGGTAAATGCAGATAGACAATGCCGGTCCTACGCTGTTTTGCAGACTACAAAATTTGCATTATTTGCACTATAATCTAGTGAGTGCAGAAACTGATGCATCACACAATCAGTCGGACCGGTAACAGATTTCTGTATGTCTTTTTAATTTAATAAGCAGCCAAGTGATACACATGGGTAAAAAGGATTGCCTCATTCTATGGCTGTATATGACAAATAGGTGTCCTCCATATGTCTGCCAACAAGCTGTCAAATGTTGTGTGCACAATAACTGCTCAGTAGACACTTAATTAAATGTACTGCATGATATGTGCAACTCTATCTATCTTTAATTTGCCATATATTTAAAAAACATGTTTTGCTAGTGTATGTAGCAGCTATGATAATAAAAAAACAATGCTAACAGCAGAGGGAACAATGAAGACTACAGTGTATGAAAAATGCATAGCACAGTGCAGATAATTATATTCTGACAGCAGTATAAGGCTCAATTTGATCACATCCTTTCCTTTTTAGGGTGCTACAGCAATCTATTCTCTATTCACAAACTAGCTAATCAATTACGACCCCCAGCTAATGTAAAGATGCTTTTCATACACAGCGCCCCTCACAGTGCATTGCTAAGATAAATTGGCTGTGACCCAAGCATGACCCTGGCTGATGTTCATGAGACCATTAAATTTCGTGCAAAGAGGGTGCTGTGGGGTTCTGTGTGTGTGTGTGTGTGTGTGTGTGTGTGTGTGTGTGTGTGAGAGAGAGAGAGATACACGGAGAAATACAATAAGACAAGGGGCGGGGTGTACAGAAAAAAAGAAGCGGAAATGTGGTGAGTGGTGCACACATAAACACAACTTACATGTTACTACTTTATCTCATCTGCTTTTAATAGATGTTACTTAAATACCAGGCAACCTTTTTTTAAAGGTGTCTTTGTTTTGAAATAAGGGATAGAGTATATATATATATATATATATGTATATTTTTATTTATTTATTTAAACTCTTTATTTTTCAGTTTTCCAAGCTTTCTGTGCCTTTCTTGTACCAAAATGTGACAGTGAGTGAGATTTGGTATGAAGCCAGTGTCAGCCAGGCAAATTTTCAACTGTTGTCCTTTAGCAAGATGTTATGAGAACTCAATTGAGTTGGTCTGTTGTTCCCAGATGTCAAGGAAGCAATAAAATACAAAAAAATGGCTGTAATCATTGCACAAACGTATGTTTCATTTTATGCTATTGCATTCACTTTTGCTTGGGCAGATCTGACACCTTATTTAAACTTGCTAATCTTCTGTGCAGGGTTGTGGCTTTTGCCACCCCACACCTTCCTATTGCTTCAATGATTAAATGAATTGCGTTCTCATGTGTGGTCTGGCATGCTCCTTTGTGAGCTGCTTGAGGAAATGCTTTGATGATTTAGTGATTAGTCCAGGTAGTCTCCATCTGAAATGTTAGATAAGTCTGAGTCTTACCCCATCACTAATTCTTCTTCCAGCATCTATGAAACCATTTTAGCTGACATCTATTGGCCATGTCAATACTAAAGAAATACAAAATCAAGAAAATGTTTTAAATAGTAGGCTATATCAATCTTTACATGTACAATCTGTGTGTGCCATCTACCAATCTAATACATGTATTGCACTAAAGTTATACCAACATCACATTATTCAACCAGTGAATATTAACCAGTAAAAGCCCATCCCTCTCAATGCTACTCAGCTACTAAGCTAAGTAGGTAAGCTACAAAGCTACTTAGTGTCATTACATCAATAACAACCACTACTGTAACGTATTACCTAAAAGGCTAATATCAATGTAATAGTATATTCTTTAACAACATTTTAATTAATGTGTAAACAGCATCTAAAACATTGATTTAGTATTGCCATTTTATCTGGAATAAATAAAAGAGATACCTAATAGATATTGTATATATTTAAAATTGATTTGAAAAAAGTAACTTAGTGGTGACGCTAAGGACAGTTGAGTATGTGTAGTAAATATTCTATATACCTGACAAACATATAAAAGATGAAAGGTTCCTATTTTTGTAAAGGAAATGTATGAAGCTCATTCAGAGAACAATACAACATTTCACACATGTATCTACAGTATGTGTAAACAAATATGGTAGCAACAATATCTTGTGTTTGAACAACAACTTGACTAATGCCACCTCTCTTCTTCATTCTCTGACCTCAGCTGATACAACTCACAAGGACCAGCAAAGGACAGGGAGCCTTTTTAAAAAAAAGAATTTTGGGAGGCATTTGTCACCCAACATTGTAAGAAACCGCCATGATGCATGATGTTTAGTAAATGTCGTTGAGTGTATTAAGTCGCATCAGATTCTGTGAAAAAAAAACAGAATGCACATTTATTTATTATTTTATGTTATTGCCATTAAGACATAAAGAGAAGTCACTAATGCATGAGGTTACATGTTGTACATGTGTATATAGTATATTTTATGTTATAATTGTATTAAGCAAAAATCATTCTTACATACTTAGCATTCAAGATGTTAAAAAGGACTGTGTAAAATATGACGTGCAGCCAGTGTCACAGATGTAAATTACAGTAATAGACTGTGATGGTTTGAGAGATACATGTATAATATTTAGTGACATTGCAAGCTAAAAGGGAGAATAGTCACAAGGGAGAATAGTCACAGAGATCCCTTGTTCTATCCCTTGTTGATACTGGAGAGACATCAGAATTTATTTATTTATTATTTGAGCCAAATGTAAGTTTAGTAAAAAAACAACAACTGAGGAGACCGAGTGGTGTGCTTGCACTGTTAGCAAATGTTGTTCCTACGTGTTGAAGCTGTGATTTGTCATTAAAAGATAACTACTGTTTTTTCCAGCCTGGACCCTATTTTCCTATTTGTTTGTGTCTAAGTGGCTTATGGGAACAACAATCTTTGAAATTGGTCCAGTATTAAAGATGCAGTAGGTAAGACTTATAAAACTTTCTGTGATATTTGCTGAAATTGACCCTATGTTCGAGTAGTACTATATGAAGTCATTTAAAACCACCTACAGCCTGTAGTGCAATTTGCAAAAACCCCACTGCTCCCTGTTCAGATTCTCCAGTGGGTCTAACTGCGTGTCAATCACTGCTCAGGCACACATGTTCATTCTCCCTCTTGGGGGTGTGGCTTAGGAGACCGTTAGGGCTTTAGCAAAAAAGGGGGGGAGGGACTGAGCAGTCATCAATGTTCAAATTCTTTGGCTAAATACTGGATCTTTACAATCCTACCTACAGCACCATTAGGCGAGATCACTGCAGTCGGCAGCAAAGAAACAAGCTAAAATATAAGCTAATAGGGCAATTGTCCAGATTGTATTCACCTTCACAGAAGTGCTCATTTTGCCACTGACAGGCTTGAATTAAAATTCTTAGTGTCTGATAACATTATGGAAAGGATTTCTGAGGAGGTTGACCTTTTTGTTAAAGAGATAGATCCTTTTTTTAAACATTAAAACATCTGTGAAATTGTATTCGCTAAAGATGCCAGACTCCAAGAGAATAAACAATAATTTCAGCATCTTAAAATACACTTCATTCAAACTCAACAGAAACAAAATAAAACTGTGAAAGCCCCTTTTGGATCCTCTTTTCACTTTTCCAACCATCACAAGTTTTAGTTTTGGTTGAAATAAACACAAAGTTTACAGATTTACATGTGAAAACATGATGGCTCTATTCATGCTAAAAGTATTACTTTTTTAAATGGAATCTGGTGGGTTTAGAGCAAATGACTTCAGACCTGTTTCTGGTTAAACAGAAAGGTCTCCAAGATATGTTAAAGGTCTTTTTCTGAAAGGATCCTTTCCATAATGTTGTTAGACAATTAGAATATTAATCTGAGGCTGCCAGTGGCAAAACAGGCACTTTTGTGAAGGTAAAAACAAGCTGGACAATGGCCCTATTATCATACATTGCAGCTTGTTTCACTGCTGAAGGGATCTGGCTTAATACTGGACCAATTTCAAAGATTTTTTATTTTTTTATAAAACGTTTTTATTTTTAAAACTTTTTTTTATTTTTATTCAAAAACCATAAACATTTACAAACAGTTACAAAAAATACACTGGGACCATTGAACGCATCACAGGGCCAAACAACCAAGAGAGGGAAAACGGGAGGGAGGGAGACAAAACAACACATGCAAAAACAGACACTCACAAACACATGCTAAAGTTGACTAAAAGGAGGAATAAAAAAAAGAAATCATCTTTTGGAAATGGATCTTAATGACTTAATTAAAAAGAAAACCTTTAAGGACAACATTTTTCTTTGTGAATGAATAATGTATTGTGAATAAATAAATGTTCTTCCTTAAAATAGAGGGGGCATAAATATACACACCCCTATGTTAAATTCCCATAGAGGCAGGCAGATTTTAATTTTTAAAGGCCAGTTATTTCATGGATCCAGGATACTATGAATGCCTCTGCGTCCGTATCGGCGCGTTGGACTTTGTTCTTGTTTGCCATTCTGCTTCAAGTAACTCTAATGAGCACAAAGTGGTAACGTATTGAAGTTGGAATCATATAAAACAACTATTTGACAAATTTGGGCCAGGAGCTACACCTTAAGCCGCCATCTCTGTCCAGCCGATCACCCAATGTCAAAAATTGTTTTTCCTATCAGTCACTTAGACACACAAACATAGGAAAATAGGGTTAAAAACTCCAGGTTTTAACTCCAGGTAAAAGAAAAATGGTAGGTACCCTTTAATGACAAATGTTATGGCTTCATTACGTAGGAACAGCTTTTGCTTGCAGTGCAAGCCACCACTCTGTTTCTCTGTTTTTTTTTTGGCTCAAATAATAATGTTTTTTTTCCAGGTTGAAAGAAACGGTAGTTACCCTTTAAATAAAGCGTTAATTCCAGGTCAAGAAATTCTTGTTTTCTGCGTGACATGTTCCATTGATTGATCCTAGGCTCGACTGGGTGATCTGTATTAAAGCAGATAGCAAAATAGTAGATTGACAGTAATGGGAGTTCACCATGCAAGGTCACCTGATAGAAATACATGAACATTATCTACTATATCCATGTGATGGATTGCAGAGAAAAATGGTGTGTAATTTCTGGAAAATGATCCCAATTTGCCAATTAAATTCAGCAAATCCATCACTCTCCCACAGACAATCCATTTATTTCATATAGTATCTACAATGAGGACAAATGGGATGGTCTCTAGCATGTCACAAATAAAAGTTGCTAACAATTTACAGCCAAACAATGCATAACATCGCACCAATTACTTTAATGCCATTGGCACTGCAGAGATCAACTGTAGAATCGTTAGTTTATATTAGCCAACAGACATTGAGTGGAGGATGCCACAGGGGTAATGTGAATCTTTACACATGTTGGGAGCAAAATGAAGACAATTACTTTTGTTGCACTGTATCTATGTGCTGTGTGTCCTGATCCCTCTAATGGATTACCACGGTGTCCATGGATTCAAGGGTCAGCTCTTGTAGCTCTGGGGTAAGGCCTCAGTGTACTGTACTTATCCCACAGTGTTAAAACGCTTCCACTCTGCTGTGCTTGAGGCATTGTGGAGGTAGTGAAAGGCCCCACCACAGCAGTTTGTCATGTTAACGTAATCCAGAGTGATGTCTGGTTAATTTATGTCCCTATTCTAATAGCCTTGTATATAAAAATAGTTACTAGCAGCATGTGTATTTCATGGATTTTCACCTCTTGAGCCTCAGAGGAAATTAGTATTTGAATTTGTAATCAAGTCCTTTTTAAAGTTGCATCACATGCAGAGGCTGAAATGAGGAAACAATTAACCCGCACAGCAAAGTGGACAAGAGGATCTGACAAAAATAGCTCAGAATAAAATTAAGTCAAGTTACGTATTTCATGTGCTGTTTTTATCAGGTTGGGTAAAGACTTCATTATCCAATCTCAGTAACATGGGTTGTAGTATGATGTAATTGTCAATCGTGCAATACACCTCCTTTAACACTTTGTAATATACCTTACACTTGAGAATTGGCAGACACACAACAGATAGTTACAGAGTATAAATATATTTATAAAATGGGAATTTATCAGGAACCCAATAAAACCATCCTTACTACATTTTGCCATTATTCATAGTGTTTTTGGATGAATGCATGAGCCTAAGGTTTTTAAAAATAGTTGGAGGAGCATGTGATCCTTCAACTTCTTTGAAAGCATGAAAAATGGGATGTACGTTTTAATGTCCCCTCCTGAGCTGAACACATACAGTATAATAAGGCAGGCCACATCGTACTCTACTTAATCAGAAAACAGTTGAGAACTATGGCTTCAAAATGTTTCCTTGACAACAAATATACTCTATGTAAAGCAGTTTTTGTGGATTCAACTGAATGTTCACAAACTATCAATTTAAGCTACCATGTGGACCTTTTTTTGTAACAAAGACAATTTTTTTCTCCCAGATTCAATATTTTCCACCTAGCACCACATTAAAAACATGCCAGGTTCGTATTAGGAGTCTGTCATGTTGTACAAAGCAAAGCATCAGGGACAGAAAGTTAGGGTTATTATTAATAAGTGGAGGAGAAAGAACATTATGCTGGCAAGCTGGCTCATGAGCCAGCAAATTGAGCTTGCAAGTACTAAAGCACCACAGTGATAGGTCATTAAGATACCCAGAATGGAGCTAAGAAACACAGTTCTCACCATAAGGATTTTGTGTAAGTCTGAAAACAAGTTTTCTTGTTTGCACAACTGCTGAACCCTCCTAGTGCTATAGAGAAACATTAAGACTGGTTCTCTATGCAAGTAGTGGCTCTATGCAGAACCCTTATGGTGCATGAAGCTTCAAACAAAGGTCTTCAGCTGCTAACTTCTTCCACAAGCAAATGCTTAAACCACTTCAACTCAAATCTGCAATATTTATTTGTGTTTGTTGGATTATAGAACTATTAAACCAGCAGGTTCTGTGAGGAAGCACTAATGGTTTTGCAAACATCAGCAAAGGACCATTGAGAGGTTGAAGGGGCCCTTGAAATGGTGAACAATCTAGAGCTAAAATGATTGCCAGTAAGAGCCAGAATATGCTCAAAATAGTAAACAAAATCATTAACGACATACCTCTGAACATATTTGAACTATATTTTGAAGGCATATTTAATAGACAGAAACAGCAGTAGTGCCTTTGTAGATACCCAGATCCTTGGGAGATAAGGTTTCATTCAAGCGATCGTCAAGAGCTGAACTGAAAAGTATCTTTTTGTAAATGATGATTACCTATCTTTCTGCTGCTCAAGGACATACTACCATTTCTTCATGGATAAATGGTATTTGATTTGAAATAGTCAAAGGAGGAAAAAAACACTATCTCTAGCACAAAAACCCTTTGGAGAACCAGGGTTGGGATTTGCCTTCTATCATTCACTCTCCATCCCTAGTTTCTCTAGGGAGCGCTGACCCACTGACCAGGAGGTCACTGACTTGTGTGGTCACTTCTGATTTCCTGAGCTAAATAACTGTATCTGTATTGCTTTTGGTATTGCATTTTCTGTCTACACTTTGACGATTTTTAGTCTTTCTCTACCATGGAAGTAATGGAATTGGAAATGTTTAAACATAAACAGGAATAGCAAGCAATTGGGTGGCATTGGGTGGTAAATATTCAACATTGGTATAATTTGTATACTAAAAAACCAAAGAAAATAAAAACATGTTACTGCTGTTTTACAGTGTAATGTATGCACATGTGCACTTATGCCACGTGTGTGTGTGTTACATGAGCATCAGCACTTTTACTTTTTTACCTTTTAATAAATCACAGTATTATCTCCCCTGTTTATGACTCCACATACACAACAAAATAACCATAAAAACCATGTATGAATACAAAACAAGTTGTTGAGATTCACCAGTGTTACCTTATTAACACAGCAAAAATACTAAAGTACGGTGCCATTATCGTCGTAACTGAGATAAGAACGTGAAAGAAGCCATTTCCGAAAGCAAGATCTAACTAATCAACAACTCTCTTTTCCAGCCCATCTGATATACAAATTGTGCCTAATGAACCTTGCGAAATCAATTACCTAGGTAATACTTTGCATGCAAGAGAAACCAAACACAGACTGCATGATGCATACGTAAACAGACATTACTCACTGCAGATTATTTTGCTCCATTTACATTGCATTAGCACTAGAAACAGCAAACTGACTGGTGCATATTCCTCAATCTTGTTCATTTCATTAAAATGCAACTAGGCCAGATACATAAACCAAATCCACCTAAAGACTAGTTAGAGCATCCATTACACCCAAACACTGTAGCTTGATTAATGTTACAACATGCTGGACATCAAATAACAACAATGTGTGTGTTGGAAAAGCTACGGCATAGAATAATACAGCATAAAGAATTTAAGTGACTCCTGAACGATGGATGATGGTACTTCTTTCTGCTGATGAAGTTCTTTTAACACGCAGATTTAGCCTTGATACTTTAGCATGAAATACTTTATCATACATGCTGAAGATAACATTCGTAATGTATTGTTTGACCATATTGTAGTTTAGGGGACGAAAAGAGAGAGCTTCAGGAGTCTTCTTTGTGGTGCCTTGAGACTTTGATTAAGCGTTTATCTAGACTTACCCAGGCACCTTATAGGAAGCCTTTTCCGGAATAAATTGGCTTATGTGAAATGTTTTGAGGTATGAGCCTAATAATGAAAAGAGGCACAGCACATGCTCTGGATACAATTCATCCTTCAGTGCTTGGTCCGTTGCATTTACAATAAAGTGGTATGTGATCAACAATATATCATGCTTGGTAAAAAGTTGTTTAACTGTACATTAAACTTTAAAAAAAGCTGATCCGCAGCTCTTCTGCAAAGTAACATACTGGAGAATTTTCTGTTTCTGAGCAGTGGCACAAATCTAAATCTGGCGTCATGAATTATTAAAGCTCCCTTTATGGAGTTTTCTTCAGAAGAGACTATCCAGCACAGTACAGTACAAGCTTGAGATCAAAAGGAGCAAAGAAAAGGAGCCAAATTTAATGCAGAAAGTATGTCCACTAAAGTGTTTGCGTCATTGTTCTGCACTTCAACATAACGGCAAGTTCAGTCAGATGAAATTCGAGCAGAAGCTCAATGAGGTGAAACAGGGAGAGGGGGACTAGTGTCTCTTTACATGGTCAGAGGGGGTCTCTTCCATGGCAACCATCATTTGAATGCAAATCCAGAGGAAATAACAAAAACTTGAGCAACCTTATTAGATGACAACACATTGACAGGAGAGAGGATAGTTGTCTGCTGAAAATCACTCAACAATAAATAGTTTTGGTTTGGAGGTGTCACTTGTGGATGAATCACTCATCTCTGTGTTATCCAACTCTGCACGCCTAGGCGAAATTGCTATTGATGCTGCTTTCAAAAACATTTTATTTTATCCTTAAAAGTGTTTCTAAATGGCATTTCAGTTGAATTGGAAAGTCCTGTGTTTTATGACCCAGCCCGACCTCCTCCCTACGTGGCCAACCATGTTCTTATACAGTAGCAGTCATTGGGGTGCATACAGCAAAACATACGTGGAATGCTTCGAATTACAGTGCTTAATTTTTCGTAGCTATATGAGCGAATGGTTCATGAGAACAGGCTGCTCAATTTGAGCCTGATTGAGCCTTCAACATAAGTTGACAAAAATCATTATGATCCGAAACCTTTCAAGGCAGTTAAAAGAGACATACTATTGCATTGGCTGACATATTCCTTCAGTACAGTGAACTTGAGACGTTTAGTTTATTTCTTTTGTCAAAAATCAAACCAGCAAAGCAGAGTAAAAATACAAAGCTGTGTCAGTGAGACTGCTCAGTTGTGGAGCTGTTTCAGCAAACCCTACCTTGTCCTTGTTGTTGTTATAATTGGTGTTAAAAAGTCAATAATCAATCAGTCATTGCAAAATCATGAATTTTTAAATGTGATTAATGTTTTTTTTATTTATAACAATGGATCTCTAATGGCCAAGCCATCTCATTTTACAACTACAAAGACAATGTTAATAATATAATGTAAATAGTGTAATTTTCTGGTTCTGATTCTGTCCAAAGTAGTTCTTGTCCCAACAATATTTTTTTAATTCCAACACCACTGGGTATTGAGCAACATTAGGAATTGTGTGTCTTTTGCCTTGATTATTTTTTATCTTTGCTTTTTTTCTCTGTTTAAGAGGGGTCTTTAAAGCTTTTTAAACACATCCACATACCTAAATGGCAGAATAGGTTGATTGTCATTGACATGCAAATGATGGTTCTATATACTGCCGCACGGTGACTATAACCTGACCGCGGTGGAATTTTTAATCATGTGACCTTTGTATTAAAACATGTAGTTACGTAATCCTGTGAACAATGGAGGAAAGCAAATTTTAAAGTATGATAACTTGAGAATAATGGAGATTTTCCAAACCGAGATCAAGCAAGATCTCCAAAACAAACTATTCAAATTATATATGATAATTAAATTTTAAATGTACTAGTATAGTGCCCTTTTAAAATGTGCCTGTTTGTAATGGGCCGATTGCTTGGCCTGTGGTATTGCTGCTTGAAGCTTTCTCCAAAACCAAATTCTACCCCAAAAGTACTTACAGAAGGACCTAAACCACTTTATATGCAACTCCAATGTATCGCCTACTACTGACTTAAGGTGTAGGCTACTTTTACATCAGAGGAAGACATTGTACCACCATTAACCTGACAGAGAATGTTGCAGATTCAGAATTGAATCACAAAGTATCCCAATGAAAATGTGGGGTACCTAACTGTACCTGCACTGTAACTGTGTCACATTCTACTAAAGGGCTGAGCCCCCCTAAAGGTCCGATCCTAGAATTGCACCTGGTTATTAGTGTTATTATAAGTTAGCAGTAGACTTAATTAACCGAACACAGGGTGAGTCAGATGAAAATTGCTTTCCGGTCAGCTCCAAGATAGTTTTGCATTGCACAGCACTGTGGCAAAAGCTCTGAGATTAGGTTATGTTCTGCCTCTGTTTTGAAGTGGTAATGGATACGTATAGGCTACAGCTCACTGCAACTTAATATGATATAGTGTCTGTCTTTTGTTTGATATTTAGTGTTGGCAAATGGCTTTTTATTAGGTTTCTTCTAAGTAAAATTATATACACAGAAAAGCCAGCTTTATATAGAGCCTTTTTTTCCAACCTTATTCAACACATCACTTGATACGTTTCTGTCAGCCATCCACTTGTGCAGGAACATGAAGAAAAGTTTGCTTGGTGTATGCAGCAATCATGTTATGTTATAAGCTTCAAAAAGTGAACCGCAGCCCAAACCTTCCAAATTCAACTCAAATGTTATTTTGTCTACTCCCCCGCATTTCTCGATAAACACTCTACCAAAAGGGAATACCTAACAACACTACACTAACACCTTTTCAAAATAAAATGAAAATACCCTAAAATAAAATCAAATAGAGAACAATTCCAAGTGTCAATCACTTTGCAATCCTTTTACCCCACTCAACAAACTTGTAAAAAATCAGTGTAATTTCGAGGTGCTAATTAAACACGTTTTTAAAACCAGGCGCTTTATTTAATTATAGTATTTTAATTGTAACCCCTCTCACTTTAATCCTCTCTTTCTTTCCAAATTACCTCATTGATTTCTCACAGTGAGTTAAAGTTTTGTGACGTGTACCCCTGTTACCCACATTGTGCAGTATTGTATTAACTGTTTAAATACCAGTTCTGGATACTTTAAGAAGGATTAGTTATTGAGACACATTAATAAACACTAAACATGTCTGTATACGTATATGCAACTGCATTACAGTGTGAATGTATGTGTTATAAACCATATAATGACTGTTTATGTATCAATACTAAACAAAGTGTTGTTTAAGTTAGGGTAAGGTTCTACTTGAATGGAAAGGACCATAATGTAGGTCGGAACTTAAAAAAATTTCAAGTTCAGTCATTAATTAAACACATTTTGTAATAATACATTGTAATAATATTGCCTTGTAATATTATTGCCTTATTGCATATTACCGTTGCTGTACTGTAGTAACAACATCAACGTTCCCCTATACCTTCCCCAAAGGTTTTATATAATCCAATGTAATCTAACACAGAATACAAAGATTTGCATTATTGTTCAAAATACATCAGCTCAAATGAAAATAAGGGGATCTTGCATTGAAATGCAGGCAGTTACACAACAAAGGGGGAGGACATCTTCCTACTTAAGATTACTTTTTATGCTGTTTGTGTAAAAAAAACAACATATTTAAATGTAATGTAATAAAACCAGAAATGTGGAAAAAAACACTCCCAATTATTTACAAATGGTTGGGCTGAAGTGGAGCAGGTGACATAAAAGGTGATGGAATAATCGTTTTACTTGTTTGAATTCTGGTGTCCCTGGCCTCATTGTTAACAGCTGTCATAAGGACTTTTTCCTTTAGTAGGATGTCTTTCCAATGAAAATTGTTCTGTGGATTAACCTGGACATTGTTTCTGAAAAGTGATTTTAATGTTGGGCTGAAGTGAACCAACTCAAATGTTTTTTTTTTTTTAATGCATTGAGCATCAGTTAAATCATTTATTTTTTAAATCTCCATTGTATTGAGGTAGAGGCAGAATCAGAGACTGATATCGCAAAACACTTGCAAACCATTTGGATTTTGTTATTGTAAGGTATACTATAGTTAGCTAATGGTAACATTCAAAACTTTGAATAGTGTACCGTATATGCTGCAGTGCCTTAAAAACAATGTGTTTGGCTGCAGTTGAAGCTTGGTTTAATATAAGTGTGTGGCAATCTGTGTAACTCTTCAACTCCTAATAAGCATCAGAGAAAAGCAAAGCACTTGCTTCTTCAGACAGATAAACTCAGCTCCAGAAGTTAACAGAAAATGATTTTCCAATGTTTATACTTTAAAACCACTATAAATTAGAAAGAAAAAGGAACGCTGATATAATTTTGTTTCAGTAGAATCTCTCCACTTGACTGAATGTGTCTATAAAATTCTCAGAGAAAAGTAGGTTGCTAAAATGGACTTAATTTGGCATGATAGATTGAGTCCATGCTTCAGTGACTGTAATTGAATCTGTGACCTATTTCTTCAGAAGCAAATTGTCTCTTGGGTTATTTGTCACCATACATGTTAATGGAATGCAATAGACTGCCACTGAATTTATACATTTTCATCCAATTTATTAGCATTCTCCTTCCAATCTGCAATTTGTTTCAAATGTAGTCTTTTATACAGTGATATCTCAGTCTGAAACAAAACAGACTCATGCTTACCATGATGCAGATTTGTCTTTCTTCACTATATAATTTTTTTCAAATAGTATAATGGAACTCAGCACAAACGCCGCTGAATGACAGGACACTTTGGTGGGCTGGACTGCTATTTATTTTCTGATATTCTTCACTCTAAATCCCACCACAGATCATCTTCTAAGACGGAAATCACAACAGAAGCAAAACACTTCCATTTGTTCCCAGACTGAATGTATTTATTAACAGAGATCACTTTAGGCTCTTCTGCTATAAATAATATACTATATATCAATTTACAGTTACAATCTTGACCAAAATAGCTTGACATTCGGCAAAGCACAAAGGGATTGCTAAAAAAAACACATACGATGAAAGAAGATCAATATTGCATTCTTCCACCTGTCAGTCAGACAACAATGGAAATAAAGAATGTATGTAAAACAGGTGTTAAACTGTACTGCTACTGTAACATCACCACCATCATCATTTCATTTGTAGACTGATCTTCCCCAGAATAAAATCTGAAATAAGACACGATGGTGCAAGCTGACACTGCATGTGTTATCTGAGCTTGCTGTCCTTCCGGACGTCATGGTTTTACCTGAAACTTAACAGGACGGGCTGCTACCCTTGACAGACGATGCTAACCGGGGAAGACAGGTCTTGTCAAACATTCATTTAAAAAAAAAAAAAAATGGAGAGGAGAAATCTTGTTCTTCAAGAGTGCCTCAGGCCACAGAGGGCATTTTTCTGCAGCGTCTCCAAATCCAAAACTGGTCACAGTCACAGTCATCAGATGAGTATCTTCAAAAGTCAAACTAACTGACTTCCATTTCCAGTTAGTTACATTATGTTAAGCTGTACATTCTTCTCTGCATGCTAACATGCTCACAATGATAATGCTAACATGCTGATATTTGTATGTATAATATTTACCCATTTAGTTTACAGGGTTAGCTATCTAACATTAGCTAATTAGCATTAAACAAGATGTACAGCTCAGGGAATGTCATTAATTTTTCAGATATTTAGTGATAAACCAAAGTATTGGACAGACCTCATAATGGCACTAGAGGAAAAGTCAGAGGATTACCAAAGGGATTACAATGTATCTAGAGGGAAACATGAATGTACAAAATGTCATGGTAATCCATCCAATAGTTGCCAAGACATTTCACTGTGAACCACAAATGTCAACCTCATGCTGGAACTAGAGAAAAAGTCAGGGGATCATCAAAGTCATTAGGATTCATTGTTTGGGAACTGAATGTCTGACCAAAATAGTGTACCAATTTATTTAGTGGGTGTTGTGATATCAATGAACTTGTAGTCATATAATGTAAATGTGTAATTACATGACTTAATGGCAAGTGTAGCCTCTAATGATAGAGTACCTCTGGTGGTAAAAGCAATTACTGGGGGCACCAACCAGTTCGGCACAGCTGATGCCATCAGCATCATAGCATCATACATACATGTATGTGAATTACTAAGTTTAAAACTGAAAAGAACCAAACTTATAAAAGGCACTTTACTAATTATGGAGTGTTTCAGCATTCTCTGCTTGTTTATTAGGTCAGGTTGAGACTTCATTCTCTCAAAGTAAATCACTGTTTATCGTTAAAAGTTCAATTGGTTGACTCTCGATGGAAATGTTATCCATATCACACTAATGACTTCCTGGACGTTTTCATTCTAACAAATTCCTGTTAATTAATTGTCGTGAGGCTTGGTCCGTATGTTGAGTTAAGGAAAGTAAAATTGGGTCATTGTAAAAAATAAATTGGTGATATTGAAATGTGGGTCTAGTTTTCCTCTCTAATTTGTTAAGCAAAAAGCCTCAGCCGTGTGCTAAGGAGCAGATGAAAGCCAACGTTTGCACTGGCAACTATTTTGCATGAAAAAATCATCCGTTAAATGGGTTATCATTTTTACGGGTGAGCAAAATGTAAAGCAGTGAAAAATGCCAATGGCAGTCAAATACATTCAGAGTATTACACTTCTCAATTTAATCAGCTAACAAACAAGTAACATGTGAATCCAACACAGGACAGAGAAAATCACTGTGGTAAAAATATAGCTCCATGGAAACCAACAGAAATCCTATCAGTAGATCATGTTAAACCATATTAATCTTAAATACATCCTCTCAGATTTATCTGAGCGTGAGAGCTGGGCTCAATCAGCTGAAGGTGAAGATTTGCTTAGATGATTGTGACAACAAGCATAACTCTGCCAGCTAAAGATGAATCCAAACCAATCTAATTTAAGCCCATTAACACCAATGCTGTACACCCATAACCCAAGCAAATGCAAGTCCTGTGGAACTACAAGGACAGCTAAAATTTGTAGGATAGCATTGTGCTGCATGCATAGTACTTACCTCCAAGTCCTTATCTGATCATTTTGTTTCTGCTGATTCTCAAACACAAAGGGTTAGACTTAAGCAGAATGAAGGAAAAAACAGTGGTGTTCCAGTTTGAGCTATTCATCCTGCATTCAGCCTTGGCCTTTAAGATGTGTACACTGAGGCTATGGGCAAATATTTGAGGGTGAGATGTGTTAGAAACTGCAAGTTAAAGCATTAACGTTGACTGGCTTAGATTAAAAAAAAGAAAAAAAGAGGAACACCTGTGCAATGTAATACAAACCAATACAGTCACCCTGCAATAAAAACTAGCTTTGCGACACTTCAATTCAATGAGGCTGAAGTTTCTATATATTGAACGTTGTTTTTAATTTGTTGGCCAACCCATTTTATACAGATTGAGGAGTACAATATTATTGGCTGGTGTGTCTAGAAACAAGCAACAAGAGACATATCTTCCTTATTACACCAGTCCAGCTTTCCAATGATGGAAAGATCGCCTTTTTTCTTAGGTGTGACATTATGAATTCTGAACTTCTGGATGTGCAGTGTACTTATACCCACATTTATGTGCACTCTGTTGGAGCCCTCAACACCCCTACAAAATCTTTATCTGTAAATGACAGAGGGCATCTTGATTGCCTAGTTGTCAAACAACGTCTTAACCTTGTGGGTACTCCGCATGGTGTCACTTAATATGCAGGTGCACAGGACGTTGCTAAGACTGATACACTGATGTTTCTTCTATTTCCAATCAGACAATACATCAAATAAGTGTGAGATATGCCATCCTATCTGTAGATTGGTTTTGGAGCTTTCTCTTTGCTCTTGACAAAAATGACACACTTGATTTACTTGACAACTGAGGTTTTGAGACTTTCAAGACCTAAAGATCACTGGCAAGAACATAGAGAAACTCAATATTAAATCTTAGTCTTAAATACCATTCCAGTTACTCAGAGAACAATTAACTGTGTTTCACAGCTGAAAGATACGTTGTGATTACAACTGCATTTCTCTGTCTGATGGTATTGTTTATCAAATGCCTGAGATATTACTCTAAAACTGCCACTGCTGTGGAATATTAACTACACTCTTCTGAGATGTTATTGAGCCAGTAGTCTGTCAGACAGACAACAGCAGCTGCCAGCAAATACCAGCATTATGATCATAATGATATTGTTTTAATTTCCCCCTGTCTCTCTCTCGCTCTCTCTTTAGAGGACTGGTCAAATTAATTATTCATGTGTGAATGTAGAATCTACAAAAATGAACAATATCCATAACAGAACAAATACCACTAATGCCTGCCAACATGTGTTCGCCCCATGTTGGCTCAGTCATCTCACCCAATCTCCCTCCCCCTTTCATGTCGATCAACTGTCATTAAAAAATAAAGGGAAAAGCTTGCTTGTGAAGAGAATACTTTCCAGTATATGTCATCACATTACATGCTTTTATACAACGCAATTTACAATTGTTGTACTGTACATTGTAATTTGTATGCATCTGGAACAATTACCTATTATGTGCCTTGCTCAAGGAAACATTGTTATGTATCACAGTGGGATTTGAACCCTGATCTCCCACACGAAACACATATGTTACATTCACTGCGCCATCACCACCTGTGCCTTTCTACGCGCTGCTAAACATAGCTTCGCAATCTTTTTACTCTTTGCTGTTGATGCTATGGTCCCCCCTAAAGATTGTGAAGCTTCTTTTGACTGTAAACTGTAAATGTGATGGATAATAATCATTCAGTCCCACTGATCAGTGAATATGAATGATGTATGATGCACACCACAATGCCACAGTACACAGTTCGAAGACCAGTGCTATAGATGATACACTAAATCCATAGCATGCTTTTCTTGTTTTTATAGGTAGACTTCATATGTGACAAGACAAAAAGGGAATGCTGCAGTCGGAACATTGCAGTATACTGTAGGGTTTTGGTTCCATCAGAAACTGGTATTTTAAGAATTGTAGTCCGTGCAATATGGAGTGAGTTATGATAGACACTTACTTTACACATGAAACATTTACACATTTATCACCTGAGGTTTACATCCTGCAGGAGACAATGTATTCTGATTCTTACACATCACATCTGGTATGATGAGCATGGTGATTTAAATGCCAGCAATTTTATTGATCTATGTCGGCTTCAAGGCCTTTCCATGCAATTTTCTGCACTACATTAGAGGGAGACTTTTTCATAAGAAGCCCATATTAGACATGAATCTGTAACATTGCCCTTTTCAGTTTCCTGTTAATGTTAAGTAATGTATTTTTTCTCTGTTAAACAACCATATATCCATATCTCTACATGAACAAAATAGACAAGAAGTCAATGTTGAAGAGAAACTTAACATCCTGTTTTAGCTTGAACACAGTCGCTGCACAAATTCACAAAGGGCCTTCTGAATTGAGGTGTGCAGTACATGACTAATACATATTTAACAATGATTCAACAAACAAGTTAACTGACTACACTGAATCATCATTTTAACTGACTGAATAGCTTTTATAAGTGGAGCACCCCTCACTGGTGTGTACTGGTATGGGTGTTGAGTGTGACATAGCCTTGCAATTTGGGGCTATGTCCCGGTGTCCTTCATTGCTTTTTAACAGACTTCTTGGGATATTGGAGGACAGGCTTACTAGATTTTCTCTGGAAATAGCAACATAACGTCTGTTCAATAAACACTTTAAAATGGGATCCGGATCGATAGATATTATAATAAAATGACTACATATGTTGTTAACTCCAAAAAAGTGAATTTAGTGTTAAGGTACTCTTTAAGTTTTGTCTCATTTTTAATTCATATTCTGGTCACTTGCTATGGATTCTATTTTAATAAAGCATTTTGCTGGATTGCATTCTACAAACAGTTGGTATGAACAAAAAGTTCAACATCTGGTGCGACCTGGCTGATGACATGAATGTAATTATTGTAGGTGGTGAACTGAAAAATTGCAGCTGTGGCAATTATGTAGCTACTATTACAAATTGTCTTTATCAAACATCACATCCACATGTCAACCTGCCAGAACATTATGGAGCATATCTGATAGAGAGCTAAGCTGAGCAGTGACAAAATCAAGCGTAGAGAAATCCCGCCTACAGAGTAGCTACACAAAATAAACACGGTCCCGCCTCCTCACAAATTTACAAGGAAATGATTGCCTTCTCTTAATACAAGGCCTATAGCATTACAATGTATTTATTAATGCCCTTCAAATGACTGTTTTGCATAACAATGATACACACTGTTGCCTCAGTATGATCATGGAGGAGAAAATACCTCATAATTATGCAGCTGTTTCTAATACACCGATCCAATCCACAAGGACTATATATTGTTTCTTAGGTAGGTGACCTCTTTACTGTGGCAAAGCTCTTAAAAAAAAACATCTGCCGCAGCATTCAAAGACTGCTTTTATTTAACAAAGCTTTGCATCAACCTGAGTACTTTAGAAAGTGTATTAGTGAAAACACACACACACACACACACGCACACCGCACATACAGTACAATGCATATATTACAATGCAAAGCCTATTATTGACGTCTATGCAGGGAGCCAGGGCAACAAGAGAGATGTGCACAACAAGACCTGGAATTTCCTATAGCTGTTCAGGCCCAAGATATTCATTGGTGTGAAAGCTTCAGTGGGGACAACGGGGCTGATGGGCAGCCATGGAATGCTTTTCTCTCAGGTGAGCATGTGCAGTGTGATTGCATGTTTCATCATCAACAGAAAAGGGAATTGTTTTCTGCCTATTATCTCCACATTTGTTGCAGGATCAGCAAGCATTTTAAGGTTACAGAAATCACTGTTGCTCAACAATAACCTCTACATATTTCAAGGTGACAGCACAGTCCACTGGAAAAATTGGTAAAGACCTTTCATATTTGAGATGTCAGCCATTATTATTGTGGATTGGAAACTCCTTATAGAACATACTGTCTGAGTCTGGTCAGTTGATATTTATTTGGGTTGGGGAATTCTGACAGTAAAGTTGAAACTGTCAAAACACACACAACTTATAGAGTAAGTAACTTCACTTTTCATATAACCACAAAAAGTAACACACTGGAATTTGTATGTATTCTTATTTTGTTCTATTTACTGTATGCAGCACATTGAGTGCCGCTGAACATGTAAATGTGCAGTACTTATATTTTTCTAGTCTTATCGACTACTCAAAGCGCTTTTTACATCATACAGGATACATTCACGCTGTGGCCGAGGCTGCCGTACAAGGTGCCACCTGCTAATCAGATAAACACACACACACACACACACACACACATTCACACATTCACACTCCGATGCGTGATTGAACCACCAACCTTCCAATCGGCAGGCAACCGCTCTACCGCTGAGCCACAGCCGCCCCGAAGATCTCACGGTGCTCTCTACCAAGCCATCAGTAAGCGTTTGTTGGCTAAATTGAACTTTAAACATCGCTTAACTGGCCGTATTTCATACAATATAATACAAACCTGTCGTTCAGAATGCATTGCTTTTTTAAATGACTTAGAGGATAATTATTTTATTTTTAATTCTAGGTGTTCTGCAAGGTTCTTGACTGTATATGAAATGTGTTTTTTTTTTTCTTCCACTAACTGTAGGTTGCAATGACAGCTGTTCTTTTATTTTGTCAAATCAATTTATTTATAGAGCACATTTAAAACCAACCTAGGCTGAACAAACTGCTGTACAAAATTATATTATATCATAAAAACAAAGAAAGACAATAAAAATATTGACACAATGAACATCATATAAACAACACACTACAAATGTTCCTAAACTAAATTATACGCCAAAGAATAAAAAAAGACGAGACTTAAAAGCCTCGGCAGTAGAAGAGGACCTAATAAGAATGTGAAGTTTGTTCCTAAGTCTGGGGACCACAACAAAGAAGGCACAATCACCCTTTGTTTTCATCCAAGACTGTGGAATAACTAAAAGGAACTGATTAGACGATCTTAGGAGGATCCTGGAGGAGTGATGTATGGTAAGTAGATCAGCAATATATAAAGGGGCGAATCCATGTAATGCCTTAAAAACAAGTAATATTACCTTAAAATCAATTCTATATTTGACCAGTAACCAATGAAGATAAGCCAATATCGGGGAGATATGATCCCTCCTTCTGGTACCAGTCAACAATCTAGCAGCCACATTCTGAACAAGCTACAGGCGTGATAAAGATGATTAGCAAATCCCAGAATACAAGGAATTTCAGTAGTCAATATGAGAAGAAATAAGAGCATGAATAACAGTCTCCAAGTCCTTGCGACAGAGGAAGGATTTTAGCTTAGCAATAGTCCTGAGATTAATAAAACTAATTTGCTTGTCAAATTTTAATGCTGGGTCAAAGATGAAACCTAGATTTCTGGTAAAAGGACACACACTAAAGTCCCCAAATTTTTCAAAAGTTTGTCAACTCAATTTGGGAGGCCAATCAACATGATTTTTGTCTTACTCTCAATAAGTTGGAGAAAGTTGTTAGCCATCCAGCACTTTAGGCAGTGAAAAAGGGACTTTAAAGAATTGGTATCAACTGTTTTAGAGGCAGGTAAAGCTGTGTGTCATCAGCATAACAGTGATGAAAATATGGGATGTGTATGATGGGACATGTGATCATACGTGAAGTCACACAAAGAAAAAAAAACACAAGAGCTTGTAAAAAATCTGAACTTGTAAATTGAAATTTGCACTTGTATAAAATGTTCACACACCTGTATTCTGAATGTGAAGTCACATAAAAAATATTCACAAATGTGTAGATTGATATTTACATGAACACAATGACAGCTGTCATTTGTGTGACTTCACATTCAGATCACATGTGTGTGATTATTTTTTGCAAGTGCAAATTTTGTTTGCAAGTGCAAATTTTATGTTTACAAGTGCAAATTTTATTTTCTACAATTGCAAATTTTAACATACAAGTACAGATTTTTTGTTCTGCAAGTTCTCACATCGTATTCTATACTCCATATTTACCTTCATACAGTAACATCCAGCTCAATATTTAAAACAGGAAAACCTAATGATAAAACAAAATCCAGTGTATGACCATGTTTGTGTGTGGGAACAATTACAGACTGAATCTGAATGAGTCCCCAAGTTGTAGAAACTGGCTAACTAAAGACTTTGATGGACAACAGACAGATATTAACATCACCAAGGATTAAACTCTTATCCGAGTTGGGCACAATCAAGGATAGAAACTCTGAAAATTCACTGATAAAGTCCTTATTGTACCTTGGGAGTCTATACATCAGTGCACAAATCAGTGGGCAGGACAAATCAACCTTAAATGCTTGCACCTCAAAACTAGTGTACATATTAACTATCAATTGATGGCATTTAATGCAATTTTTGAAGATTGTCGCTAAACCCCCACTTTTTTTTACAATAACAATAGCCAATTATCCACTGTTGTAACAACATTTTGAACCCAATTGATTTTCATGGTAGCTTAATCTAGTGATTGAAGTATTTGCTGTTTCATTAGTGTGAACAGGGGCATGTAACATGTGCTCAACATCCTTTATTAGAGTGAAGCTCTTGTCTTGTGCTGCAAGCAAAAGGGCCTAAAATGTTATTTTTGAAAAATTATATATTTATGAATTACAATTCACCATGTGACACTTATTCCATCACACTGGACTTCATACCCCTGAACCCATTCGAGGGTTGTTTATTTGAAAAATAGTAGTAGGTAGCTACTGTAAAATCTTGTGTTGTTGAAGGCATTTTAGTTCAAGAACATGCATCATTTTGTTTTTTTCAGTTATTCTGTGGCCATTTAGATAGCAATGCAGTTAAGGTGACAAATGTAGCCTTTGCAAAACAATGTAAAATGTTGACAGGCACAGTCCCTGAACTTGATTGGACATTTTGGGTGGACAACAGCAGCTACTGCTGGGGAGCCTTTGAACCTTTTACCATTTTACACAGAAACTGCTCCAATGCGATTCTATTCTGAGAGCGTTAAGAGCTGTGTTTGAACAGAGAACAAGTCTTCAGAAATACACATCCCTGGATAAATAAAAGTATTCCACAGTTTTTGTCACGTTTGTGTTTGTAGAGACATGCTAATGATTTTGTCTGCAGATAATTATCAAAGCATAGTACCATAGACATGATCCATTACAGTGGATCACAGGCCCACGTAACGCAACAAAATCCTTCCCATCCATCCCGGCCGTCTAAAAGTGGATGCATAATGTTTGAATCTTGTCTTTGCTGCTAATTAATTGGAGAGGCAATTATAAACATGCAGCTGTTCGGCCAGATGTCAGTGAACCCTGCTCTGAAGTCATGCTGGCAAATTAAACCTGACAAACATGATCATGTAATCCAGAGTTTGTCTAATAACAAGAATTGCATCTGGTCTCAGACATGCCTGAGACTCAGGGACTTATTGAGTAGCAAGAATACTGTATGTGACAATATCTGAAATATTTCAAGTCTGATTGAAGCGGAGGAGGAACATTAAGAGAACAAAAAAGGTGTTTAAAATTCTCTTAGATATGATTTCAGTTTTATGTATTCTGGGATGCTAAATCAAACAATGTGTTTAAAAGGGTGTGGCTTGATAAAGAAAATTTTAAGCGAGGCCAAACGGATTTGGGTAAATATAAATTTTACTATTGTCAGAAAAATGGCTTTAGGTGAAACTGAAAGGAAAGGTTGTAACAAGAAACAGAAATGTTTTTGATTTCAGTGACATTTTAATGATTTATAATGACACAGTGCATTTGAAGCAACACTGTGGGTTCGAAATTAAAAAAAGCCCAATAGGAAGGGCTACAATTTTAAATTAAGAACAATTTGGATCTGTAGAGTTAGAGTGGTTAAGATTGTATGCACATAGACAAACTCTAGCACATTAAACCATCTTGCAATGTGTTTACAGTGTTACTCATTAATTTCAAAAAACACTTTGATGATTCTCAGTCTGCTGGTAATAGTTTCCCTATCCTCCAGAGAAAACTGCACAGCTCCAAAGCGACCAAACTGTGATGTGCTGCAATGCAGATAGATGTTTCAGTGCCCTGCTTGGAGGAGGGCAAAGAGGTAACATTGCCTCCATTCTCGCCAAGGTCTCTCTTGTCTCGGCAGCCTCTAGCTAAAACGCATGATCATCACTCCTTCTCTCTTTATCACCGCTATGTACAGCGTCCTCACTGCCTGACAATTTCATATACGCTGCAATTCATGACCTCATCACAATGGAGAAATTGATTTAGCATGCTGTGATTTCCTTTCGCTTCTGAAGCCTATTCTCATTTTTATTTTTGGAAGCAGTGAGAATACGATGTGCTGAATTTTTGCACTGTTCAATTACATTTGATGTTGTGAAGTCAGATTTGATGGTGCTCAAAGAAAACAAGCGGCTGGTCCAATGTTTGGCAATAAACAATGGAATACAGGGATATCATACAGCCTACAAATTGACTACGGATCTCTATTTCCACTTTAAAGTGTCACAATAAATGTATGTCATTTCTTTTCAAAGATATAAAGGCACAACAGGGCCCCAATTTTCTCTGTAAAGTCTCCAGTCCATAAAATGTACATTTATCTGGGAGGAGCCTGAAGATTATGCACTGCTGTGATTTAAAATAGGGATTGAATTAATAACTGGTTGCCTCAATAAAGCGTATGTTGTCATCAAAGATGATGTATTTGATAGGTAGCGTTTGTAAATCCCATTGAAAGGCATCATTAATCTTCTCATCTTGATGCCGTGGGACATAAAATGAAAGAGTGGGAAATTACTTGTCATCCCCACAGCAGTGCACTGGAACATTTTAAATGGGGGTGTAATTGTTTTCCTGATTAGTTCAGCGTGGGTATGTGTCTATTTATTTACATGTTCTGTTAACAAGGACAGTGTTTGTTGTGACCCCCACCTCCCCATACCCCCACCCCCATACCCAATTGAGGATGAAAAATCCCTTTGGGCTCTGGGAGCAGCCACAGAACTGCCTCTATTGTATTAAGTTGTATTAAGTTGACAGTTCAAAGATACATTTTCACCAGTGATATGAATGGATTCTTTTCTTCATGAACAACCAGATAAGCATGTGTGCAGTTACTAAACCCCCCTTTAATGATCCTGCTGTGAGAGTACACTAATGGTAATGTACAGTAGCTGAGATGAACACACAGGATTAGAGTTTCAACAGAGCCATATATTTTTATTTCTTATTGTAAGATTATTTATTTGTATAGGAAAACACGCAACTAGCCACTACATAAAGGGAGTTATTATTGGACTATGTGCTTGGTGTGAAGATTTAAGAGATTTACAACTATGAAATACACAAAATGACAAAAATAAGAACGTTAAACGACTAAGACGAGACAGCCCTGCAAGCAGCTCTGTGAGGCTGTACTTAGGCGCAGGCATGCCTTATAATTAGTGTCTTGCTGTATAGTACCGGCACGACTCAACTTGGCTGTAACTGTTATTTTTAGGTTTTCTATTGGCTAAAGTTGTAGATTTTACCTGATACAGGTTCCTAGCAAGCTAAGTTAAGGGTGAAGTAAAATAACTGCGTACCAATGATTGCTCAGAGAGGACTGTCACTAGCGCAGAACATCCTGCACAAAGCTACGATCAATAGTAACTGCAATTTTTTCTCTTCATGGATTAAAAAAAAAAAAAATAGCATCCCACAAAACCAGGCTGTGGAAAATTGACAAAGACAAACATTCCTTTGTTTTTGAAGATTATTGCATCCAATAATTTTTTTTTAGCTCTGTTTGTGTCTCCACCAACTCTTGGGGGAAAAATCTGGCTCTTTAGCTGCTAAACGCTCCACTATGTTCACCAGCTAGTCAGTGACTTTGTTTGTCAGCTGTTTGGTACTGAGAAGATAGCGTTAAGTTTATCAGGGATTTTTTTCTCAAAGCCCAACGCCTCCTGCGGCTGAAACCGACGATGATGAGAACGGTGTGTGTGAAAGGCCAATATAATGAGCTGAAAGATGCTAAACCGCTCTGTTGACCTGAGGGGAACTGCAGAGTTGGGAGATAATTCTCTGTGGGTTCTGCACTACAAGCGACTGCTTTAACATTACATGTAGTCATTGGTAATATAAAAATTTAGATTAGGGCAGCTTTGAAGAACTATCAAGGATAGTTTTGTTTTGTTTGATATATGAACCAAACTGTGCAAATTGTTGTCAGTAGGGATGAATCAACATACAACATTACCCATCCACATCCTCCTAGCAGACACTCCAACAGTGAGTAATAATGCAATGGCACTGTCTTCATAATGAAAATACAATTATAGGTTAGAAACAGAGACGTCTGCAGAGAATTCTCAACTGAGTGGAAAAAAAATATATAGAGGTCTTAGCATTGGTGCAGTATATTTAGTTTTACTGTCCTTTGCAAACCAATAATTAAACTACCTGCCATAGGTTTAAAGGTTCTAAAATAACTGAATGAGCAGATGTTTTTAACAGCAGCTGTCATGCCTGTGTGCTGGCCGCCTCATAACATGCATACTTGTTGTAATTGAGAGGTAGTTCTGCTTGTCAAGTAAAAAACATACATCTGTCATAACAAACTGCTGCTGCAGTGGGTTGTAGATGTTCTGGGCAACCTGGAAATAATTTGAACTTTGTCACAGAGCCCTGAAGTGTACAGTGCTATCGGGGCAAGCTAGGCATCCTTCATCACATCGTATCTGAACTCGTCTTTCATGGTCATGTCCGCGCTCAGGCTCCCACTGCGGACGGATGAAAAAAGGACTTGAAGAAAGTATATAGAGGATTCAATAAATGTTTGTATTTTTTGTTTATTGACAGAGAAATGGCATCATCCTACTCCTAAAATAAGTATTTATAAATATGAATAATCCCCATGTACAGAATAATTGGTATTGGTTAGTGAATGAATAATGAATGATTATTTTTTATAGAACCAGATACAAGAATAAAAAACATAAATTACATATATTAAACAAACCTTCCCGTCGTTTTTTTTTCACATCCTTTTGAGACAAATGTTGACAACTTACATATATCAAATTAAAACAACCCCTCCATTTTATCATCATTATTACACATTTCTGGATTTTGAACATTTCATTTAAGATGGGATGTTCTATACTCATCATAATAAGGACAATACAAAAGAAAATAGGATTAATTCTCAACTTCTCCTAACAGTTTGAACTTCTTGGATCTTTTCAAATCTACCAACTTCAAGGGCAAGTAATACTTTGTGGCATTTTTGTTCATTCATTCACAAATGAAGGTTAGAAACATACTTATTGCACAGTAAACTTTGTCACAGTATGAATTAAATCCAGTTGGGTAACACACACACACACACACACACACACACACACACACACACACACACACACACACAAACAAGTTCATGATGCAACTAGATCTAAACACAGAAAAAGCTGAACCAAGTCTCCTGGGAATCCGCTGATGTGCCAAAAGGGCTCAAGTTCACAAGCAACAAAAGACCAAGGACACAAGCCACCTGCTGCTGCTCACACAAAACAACAGGCTTCTCCTCCTCATAAGCACTGTTGAGCAGCCACTGCAACATTAGCATTGATCTAGACAAAGCCAGACCCACAAGCCATCAATAATACATGTTGAGCCATAATGAAAAGGTCTTTATTAAATGACTAGTTGGTCATTGGTCTTTTCAGGAGCACCCAGCTGTGTTGTAGGAGAAAGTTGAACCGGGGCTTTGTTTGATCCATGTCTTTTCTGCTTGACGCCACAAGTTACTTTATTCCAGTGTAAAAGCAAAATTACCTGTTTTTGTCTATTTCTGAAACAAAACCGCATCCAAACCACTGGAGATAATTTGTTTTAATAATTTGAAATTGCATCACTCACTTGCGATAACAGAGTTGGGCACTCTCGGCCCTACATTAAATCGGCTCTCTGCTGCTGTCACAACTGAGCTTTACATAATGTGTGCTATTTCAGTCTGCAGCGGTGGGAAATGTGATCTTAAATTTCAATGCCCCATTCACTGTACAGTCCTCAGCTGCTCAGAACCCAGCTTGATGAGGGTGCACAGACTTAGAGTCAGCTTAGCAAAGTCAGAAATCATCTATCACCCAGGGGCAGGAAATAAAATATCACAAGACAGCTGGTATGTGTGACTGAGTAGGTGTGGAATCCGGATCATAAAAAAAGCAAAAAAGTATGTCTCCTCACAACAATAATGGCCCATAACTCCTAGGACTGGCAACTCTTCAGAGAAAACAAGTTATGGACAGTCAAAGAACATTCGTAATTATTATTTCTATCATTGGGTGCACTTCCTTATGCTGTCTTTATTACTTAGTACGACATTATCATTCCAAATTAAATAGAGATAAACGGCCTTTTCTGTTGGAAGCTCAAAGCTTTAGTAGCAATAGAAGCAGATACTGTAACCTAACGTTTATTCATGGCAATAAAAGAAATATCTGCGTTCAGGAGCTATTATATGTGTGAAGTGACTTACAACCTGCACATCCGCGTCAGCCTCATCCACAAATGTCGCATTTTACTGGCCATTTTTTGGTCACTTTATATACTATGCATCCATTTGTACCTGGCTCAAAGTTACATATTTTTGGGTAACTGAAGCACCAACTAATGAAGTTAATTTGTTAACTTAGATTCGGGAGCAGCGCCACACCTTAACCACACCTCTGATCACCAGACAAACCTACATATACCGTGCTGCCAGCCAGGCTCGTGTCTCTGATTGCTCGACGCAAGAGGGTCAAGTCATGGATCCGGAGCTATAGCTAAGCTCACCTGATGTCAACTACGATCCGTACGACGATCTATTCGAAACAAGGCACGTTTCAATTACGCCGCAGCAGTCGGATCCCGTCATATGTCATTGGGGTCACAATGCCTCGGCTTCGGCCGGATCTCCTCTCCTCCGCCGAACGATCCCTGGCTCCCAGCGGCAGGCATGGTTCTGATTTGTTGGCACAGCTACCAGAAGACTTCCATCTTTCAGACAGGTTGCTCACATCACATCTATGTCTTTGAGCTCACCGGACAAGGGCTTCCGATAGAATTGGACATCATACCCGTCGATCATAAGCCTTCTTCTTTCCAACTGATCTGTCCTCTCAGCCTACTTAACTCGCTGGAATTGCTTTAAGGCACATCAAGCCACATATCGACTTCCATTTCCGTCTCTGGACGTCATGTCCATCTGCAATTTCATCACCCATGCGCATTCCATTCAACGCTTTTGAGGTGTTCAGAATTTGCAAAGACTTCATCCATCTACAATCCTTCTCGCGTTATCAGACATCACCAGCCACACCTCAAACTCTCTCATATTCACACTTAGAAGTTTCCTTCCCCAATTATTTTTCCACCTCAGCTCCTACTTCAACCCTACGAGTTGCTAATCAAATACATCAGCTCTAGGTACGCCGCCAAGGCATCTCCACAACTCCCACTTTTCACTATTCCAAAATGGCCACTTTTGTTACGATTTCGTTAGACCCAGAACACAGAGATACAAAAACACCCATAGTCAGGATGAAGTTCAGGTAGTTTAATGTTCTTAGGAAGTATTCCAACACGGGTGAAGCCTGGTGGCAGGTTGGCAAGGGGGTGGAAGGCAGCTTGGAGGGAAACAGATGAATCTGCACGGAAAGTAAAAGTTAATACGGAATCCACAAAAGCAAAGACGAATGCAAAACACTAGGACTAGGAGCTAAGTTACCACAAGAGTGTATGTAACGATCTGGCGCCGAAGATGGTGGTCAGCCTGGGATTAAGTACTGCAGTGGCATGATGATTAGATGGAAAACATCTGAGTAGGTGACGGAACGGAGATGGATGGCCAACGACTCTTGATCCGCAGGAACGCCCTCACGGAAAAAGACAGACAAGACAGACACACAGAGGAAAGGGTATGCAGCAGACCACAACAACTTTATTTTGGTTTCAGAAACATCTGAACAGCATTCTCTGCATTTCAGCCATATCCCCCAAACATTATTCCAGCCACGCTTTCCGGATCGGCACAGCATCCACAGCCGCCAGATCAGGCATCGCCGACCAAACGATTCAGTTCCCAGGCATACCGATATTACATTCACAAACAATCTCAACGATCTCCGTCAAGCCCACGCACAACTCAGTTCTACACAATCTGACACTTTTGGGGGTCTGTAAACTATTCGGGCAAATTCTGCTTCTGAGACGGAACCCCCACTCTGAATCTCCTCCACCCGGTCATCATACATCCTCCCAGACCAGCCATCTGACGACATCCACATCAATTTATCTATCTGCACATTCATAATGTTCATTAAATCGCGATCAATTAAATTGCGTGGTCCATGCTTGCGAACCGCTGATACAACTAGCAACTGCTGCACGGCGACATGGAGCTCGTAGCCACCCAGCGTCACGTCACCAGCTGTCGGTCTCCTAATTTCGTAGGCTATCCTACATTTTGGTGTCCATGCATTTTTGTACGATATCATACGGACCCGTTCATGAGAATGCGTCAATAGTAATGGAGTCAGCAAGTCATTCAAAATGTTCTTTTTGTTGCCATTTGGCCTGTTAATGTTCAAAGTTTATAGCATCATGTCTGTATATTATACTGCTGTGTTGAGGACAGCTTTGTCTGCAAAACCAAGCTCTATTTTGCTGCACAAACTAATGAAACACATGCTGGTACCCATTTGCGTGTATTAGAGCTCATATATTTGTGCCTGGCACAGTGTCAGTTTTACACAGAAGTGAATGAGAGATGGAAGTTGCACCTGCCCCTTTGTTCTCTTCCCTGAGGGGGATCTTTGTGTTTGTCCCAAAGCACTGTAGAGTACAGTGACAAATTTCGGTCTATAAATCACAAAGTCTCTGACAATGACATTCACAGTTGCAGTTATGTGTATGTTAAATGAGTGCAATTAAGCAGCAGGTCAAGCAATAGAGAAGTTGCCTTTTTTAATGCAAACAAACACTTACATGCACTTACACAAACATGGATGCACACACATGCACACATTCAAAACAGATAAATTAGTCATTCTGCCAAGCAGACAGTTTTTTACAAAGCCATTTACTGGTTTAAAAGGGCAAAAAAACAGAAAAAAAATAATTTAAAGTGAATTGGATACGGTATAATGGAAAGAGGGTTGTTAAAATGCAAACAGCATCTCCAACACCTCTCCTGAAAGAATAAAATAAACATCTTCTCTTCGGCTGCTTCGGCCCCTTCCTGAGAGATTGGAGCTGCAGAATAAAGAAGGCATCTGTACTCTTCCAGGTCAGTCATGCCCTGTTTGGGAAGGTTGGAATTTGAGATCCAAGGATAAACATCAGCTCCCCAGAGAGGACGGTTACTCATGTTTGAATGCTGCACGGGTAAAATGAATCTCTCCACAAGCAAAACAACCATGAAGAACACTTTCACAGGCTCTTTTGGGAAAGTTAATTCTTAACCTGTGACTTTAGGCTATACAGCAACTGTGTTCATCTTCAGCCAATTGTTTAACACAGGTAAAAAATATACCATGTGGAGAAAATAAAGAGAAATGACAATGCAAATGAAAACAGAAAGTCTTTCATTTTTCAATGAAAAATATGTACATCTTGCTTTTGGTTGCAGTAATCACTAATGATAGCCTTGAATAAGCAATTTCCCCACAAAGGTCTAAAATACTGTTTTGATGTTATTTTCTATTCATTTTGATCACCCATCTCTTTTTTTGTGGGAAGAAATAATGTCTTCATAGGCAGAACCAAGAGTAAACAGCTGTGTCTTTGTATTATGAGTGGTTACAGGTAATCAACAATGCATCCACTTACCTGATACTCTTCACAGAGGGGATTGTTTTCAGCTGCACTCAATGATTGAAAGCATTAGTGATGAATGGCAAACTGCTTAGATGGTTCAGAGACTTTCACTGTGACCACGAGCACGGTTCGATCAAACCTACCATTAGTATATATTTATCTCTAAATCGACTAAAGCAGGTTTGAAATTGTATGCACATAGGAAAAAGTTGTTTTTGCAGTTTTTGGGCTAATATAGTGACAGGCAGTGCTGAATGGAAAATGTATTTTTAGTGAACTCCCAATGTGTGTTTGCTGTATCTGAATAATAGAAAGTGGAATTGGAGTGTTCTGGTTTTGTTCCGTCCGTGAAAATAGACCTGGCGAGTATCTTTAGCGGAGTGGAGATCTGCTTCACGTACACTTTTGGGATGCGCCGTGGCCCAGCTGGTGGAATATAAACCATTTTACAGTTGACACATCCAAGCTTGCGCACGTCAATATGACGTCAAAATGATATGGATCTCGCTGACACGCACCACTCTGCCTGACCGAACTCGAAGGTAACCGGATGCCAGGACTCTCAGAGTGACTGCATGTCTGTCTTGTAAACTTACTGGGTTAAGATGAGATGATCTGACGAAGTAGGTCATTGAATAAAATCAAAACATTGGCGGCAATGCTGCAGCCAGTTCTGTCGTTGTTTAACTTTTTCCTTCTTCTTTTAGTCCGTAGAAAGAGTAATGTCGGTAGCCTTTGCTCATTAGTGCCACCTCTGTTCAGGAGAAGACTGCAACTAATGTCGTGATCACCACGCAGGACTGTAAACAGTTACGTAGCTCTCATGAGGTCACATTGAAATACAATTTAAAAAGACGTGTGAGACGTGTGTGTCACTCAGGCAGTGTGCAAGCTCTAACCTGTTAACATGGGAGCTGAAATAAAAACGGACACGCTCACGCCACGCAGGCAGTGTACAGGAGCCCTAAGGCTCATGGTGTAAGACAAGCACGGGGACACGAGGCAGCCTATCCAGAGACATTCAATGTCCATCAGTAGGTGAAGTGTGGTGGAGTTACAGAGAGTCCACCTTTGGCCAGATCATTTTACTTACTCTTAAAAGAGATCTCAGTCTTTATCTCCCCTCCCCCCAACACACACCTTTTTAAAGCACATGTTATCAGACTAGAGGCTATCAAACCAAATCAAAAAGACAAAACTCAGCAGTTGTGACTTGGTAACATTTCCTTTTCATAATAGCTTCTTTCTAATAAAGTAAATCACACGCTGAAGGGCTTACAATAAATTGCCTCGAAGTGGCTTGAGGGCATCCCTTCTAAGCTACATCTCCATAAAAACATGTGGTTATGTACTTTTGTGGAAAAAACATGAGAATGCACAGAGAAAATAATCCTGCATTTTATATATCACCACATGTTTTTCTGAGGAAAATATTTATATCCTTACTGCTAATGAGCAATTTGGCATGGAGACAATGCTTTATTGTTACTGTTAGTCTGCTGAGATGCTGCACAGCGATATGGCTCTGGCTCTGTGGTGGACCAGGTCAACCAGAAGTGCAACACAAAAATGAGAGTATGTGAGTGCTAATGAGAGTTTTGTGTTCCACAGACCCTTGAATAAAACTTGTTTTATGCCGTCTAAATTACAGGTTGTCAATGAGATAGTAAATAATGGCAGATGAAGTTGTAGCAATGTTGCTGATCATCAGCTTTCAAGTTAATCTCTCAAAGGCACAGATGGCGCGGTGTGAAACAAAATGAATAAATTAATTGCCTGTAAACGTGTCTAAATGCACCAAGAAATAAGCATTTTAAAATGTGTGAAACTCCTTCTCAGCATTCATCAGGGACTGATGATGAAAATATAGTTTCTAGTTTTTAAATCTGTCTCTGCAGTAAATAACACGCTAGAACGCAGGATTTTTTTAAAACCTTTTATGAAGAATTTTATTTTATGAAGAATTTTATTTTCAATTGAATGTTCACCAACAGTTCCATCCTTATTTTTGGTAATTGACAAAATTCTGTGTGAACACTCAAAACAGAGGTCCCCCATGTAGTCTTACATGCACAACAAAAAATAGTTCCATATCACCACAGCCTCTTTGTCTCCAGGGTTAGGGGTTAGCTCAGTCATGTAGGCGACCTTCTCTTGTTTGGCTTCACTAACAACTGCCATGAAGACAGCGAAAAGACAACAAATAAAAGTCTATTGGATTGTAATTCCTTATCATGTCATGCATGTACAGTGCATTACACTGTTTCATTTAAGTGTAAGTTTGTGACTAATTACTGCCTCATAGAAGCTACAAGGAACATGCATGTGCAGAAAGAACTGATTTGATTGTAAGCAAGCCAATTACAACCTAATTACCCAGCTTACCTTGTCTTAAGTAGAGCGCTCTGGGTTTGCAATGGGTGCTCTGATCATGCTTAGCAGGGTTTCAGTCAAGGCAAGTGTTTATTAACACAAATGATGACATGTTCTCCCACTCTCCAAAGCACCTAATAAAATCTGCCCTACTGATGTTTCAGCCCCAGTGAATGTTTGGGTTACAACCTCTCTCATACCTTAAACCTGCATTTACTGATTTTTTTGGGCACTGCTGGGTTAATAGGGTGAACTTGTTAGCAAACAATTGCTTATTCATACAAACGTACTTTGTGCATTCAGCAGCCACAAAGCAACATTCCCATTCATTCTCTTTGTGTTTGTTGACACGTGATGAATGTAAGTCCAATATTTACTCTCCTTTTAGCTCTGATTTGCTTTCCACCACCTGAAGGAAATATCTGGCTGTTTAGCTGCTAAATGCTCTACAATGTTATAGATATCGTCACTAACTGTGTCCTTTTGCCATTGGATGCTGGGGAGGTAGTGTACAGTGGCTTTATCAGAGCTATTTTTCAGCAAAAACATCTGCCAGCATCTGTTATCTGGGTGAACCAAAACAGTAAAGTTAAAGTTACAGGCCATAAAACCTAAGCTAAGGTACAAAATAGATGAAAAGCCCTGAGTTCGATGATGATTCTCTGTGGTTTGATTAGTATGATTGACACATTTCACATTACACATAGTCATTTGAGCCAACAATTTAGTTAGTGTGGCTTAAATATTGTTCATAAGTTTGCTTATTATCTGTAAAAGGCTATAATATAATATGAATAGAAATTTGGCATAGCTATGACAGAAATAATAGCAGGATACAAAATAAAAGCAATAACAAAAATGACATCCCAAAAACATAAACACAACTGGCATCATTAATCAGATTCTGTATTTCAGCAGGTGTCCCCCCCCCACCCCCAATCTCTCTTAAGTAGTTTGTAGGTCTGACCAGTCAGCAGGACAGCCTGCAGCAGTGTGTCTCAGAGCTGGCTCCACTTGTGTTGAGTTACGCTGGATAAGAATCAGAGATGACAGCCCGGACAAGTATGAGGCAGATGGTTCCTAACATGGCATCAGTTACAGGTCTTACAGGGAAAACCTTTCATCCTTTTGTTTGCCCTCCGCTCGACGCTTGCAGAAATCATGTACATGTTTGATTGGCCAATGTAATGTGTTGCTGGATGATGTTGCAGAGGAGAGTTAAATAAAAAACAGTTTAACAACTGTGTGTGGACATAGAAGATTGCTAGCACTTGCGCCGGAATAGACTTTTTTGCCTTTGGGTGCATTAAAGTCTGTGACAATCATGGCTTATCACATTCAGTACTTTCACCCCTTTAATCACAGAGCTATCCCAGTCATGACACACAGACAGTTTGGGTATCCTGTAGGGAGTTTTCCTCAGAAGAAACCTTTTATCTGGGTCATAATTAATTTTTTTTAACTCTTGTTTTGAATCCAAACAATCTCTATTGCATCAAGTTGCTCATCACAGCCACACATCTACCTTTTACGCTATTGTAGTTGAAAATGTCAAGCTCTAGATTTAGGATGGAGACAACCTGTGATTGACTGGCAGAAGGGGACAGTTTCAAGAGAGTTATAAGCGGCGTGAGAAGTTTTAGGTGCCATTTTTGTGGAACTGTGTGAACTGTTTTTGAAATGTCCGTCCATCACCTAGGCCTGTTGATGTGCAGACAAAACTGTGTAGAATAATTCATCAATATGACATATTTGACGTGCACATACACAAGGGAGGTTCTGTGGTTATTTTACAACAGTCTGATGCTGGTTGCACAACATTTTAGCAGTGGATATGTTGTGTGTAATTGTATTTTGACAGTCATTCCAGTTCGAGATTGCAGGCTATGGTATTAAGGCACACCAGAACACGAGTGTTGATATTTACATGTCAAAAAGGAGCCTTTCAAGCCCTTGCAAGCTATTATTGCAATAACTACCAAAACAGCCCAAACTCAGTTGGAGCAAGCAGAGTCTCCTCACAATATGATGTCATCAGACTGGTTGGATGGACATGAGCCATGGAATTTCCAGCCCAGTCTCATGGTAGTTTGTGAAATGGACACATAATTTAATCTATTGATTTGTTTACAGGTCAAGTTATTGTCATTAATTCTGTGTTGATTATGAATTTTGAGGTAATGTATTTCAATGGGAAGCCTCTTTCGTGATCACAGAACGATTAAGGTTGCGAGTAGTATTGAAAAATGAAAATCCGCGCAAGAAGATTGGTCGGGGTGGTGGATTCATCAAACAAAACAGTTTCCACCCCGGAAACTGGGGATCGTGTTCGGCATGTTGCAGTCCCTTCCGTGTTATTCTCTTCCTAACCACAACCGTCCCATTGTTGTTGATGTGTCCTGCCTGTAATGCTTCCTTTCCCCGTTCTTTTTTTCCTAACCACAACTGTCTCGTTGTTGTGGCTGGCGTGTGGCGTTTCATTTTCAGGGTTGGAATTTCACAACAAAAAACTGCCAACAAAAAAAGACTAAGAAACTGAACACCTTACTGGTGGCCTTAAGTGGAGGTGCTGCTCTTTACAAATATCCAGGCTAAACGTCTTTTAAGTGACTGATCAACCTGACCTGATTATTTTTTCTAGCAAAGCAAAAGAAATTCTCAGGCGAACAGTGTGAACAACCTGAGGGCCAGCTGGTGCATTGACTTACTGCATGTATTGTAATGAATGGAAATCTATTCACTTCAAATAAAACAGACACTTTTAGGTCCTTTTCTAGCCATGGGTGTCAAACAGTGATAGAGCACTCTCTTCCCTGGCTTACCTCTCCAAATCTCATTAAAGGCTGCATGGAATTGGGAAACATATTGTCTGGCAGAACGCTAAAAACGACCATCTGATTGAGTTTCTAAATAACAGTTAAGTGAGCTGACACTTTGTGATCATTTTAATCAGAATATAGACTTTATATTTGCATAATTCTTTGTTAACCAAATGCTAATTATAGAAAATCATTAAGCAGTGTTTCATAGAAATGAAACAATAGAACCTCTCTGACAAAATGTACCCAATCCAGACGAGCTGGTCCTGAAGTACCCTGCTTCAGAACAAAAGTAGGAGTTAAAGATGGTGAGTAGTGTCTTAGTTACACAAGAGGTAGAGATATGGAAATGGCAGCGGTAATTACGCTCCTGCTGAGTCAGATATTTCAGCAGCTGCTGCCTCATGAATAATATGGATTGGCACATAAAATACTTACAAACATTTCTGCAATTTCCACAGTTCCTATATTTCACCCAATATAATACAGTTCGTCCTTTTTGCCATCCAATCAGTGAGATGTAAGACAGTGGATGATTAGTTGAAATAAGAGGCTTTGACTTTGGCTGCAGCAATGTCCTTGATCTGTGTTGAGGAGGTTTCCGATTGTAGCCAAAAAAGAGCAGCAAAATGACGTATTTTGATGCTAAATACGGTGGCGATTCAAGGGTCTGTTGTAGCCTAGTCCTACCAGACGCTTCTACATTTCATTTGTACAGAGAGTCTGGCCACTCTCCATTGACAAGTGTTAACTTCCTTGAAGGTGGGTATTCTGTTGAAGTTTAAAACTATTGGATCTGCCCAGAGCCGCTCTAGATCTGCCATAACCAATCGCTGACGTTTGGTCGTGACGTATGTCATGCACATGTGCAACAAGATGGGAGACCAATAAGGCTTATACTTAGCATCAACATCGCTAGCGTTAGCCTCATAGCCAACTCCTTTACCACTAATGGAGCAAGCTGGAAAATCAAACTTTTCCCAAACCCCATGGGGACAAATCAACAAAACTCAGCAAAGACTGTTCTTGCTCGGACTTTAATTTCTGGATATTCGGCAGCGTTGCCACAAAGGACTGAATGGCTTTGCTTGCATCTTTCTCCGCCGCAAAATTTGGCCGGAGAAAACCCAAGAATATACCACAAACCCAAACAATGTACTGTAGGGAAATGAAAATTGAGTGGAAGTACGTAGGAGGGCAGAGCCAGGCTAGGTCTGTTGTGGCCCTAGGCAAGAATTCCTAGGGGGCCGCGCAAAACCAGAGTTTGTCACCATAATATTCTAAACTCTACAAATGTTGCTTACTTGATTCTGCAAATGCTGCCACTATGTCCTCCAGAGCTAAAGACCTTTTCACTCTATTGAAATGAGAGCCAGTCCTGAAAGTCTCTCCTTGGACAGGAGCTAGACGGACCTGCACTCCAGGCTGGTGTATCCAGTTCCACTAGCTTGGTTAAGTAACAAAAAACATGAACTAATAAACACCATTAGTCTAATGTTAATGCTAATACTATTGTTAAGGGTAAAAGACAGCATTCAGACAGTTACACAACTTAATATTCATTATCTGCACTACTTACCCTTTCAGATGTCATTGCAAAAAGTAATTTGTTTGTTTAAGGAAGAAGGGGGTTGCGATCACTGCGGTTGCCACATTTTGAGACATTGGTGTGGAGTAAAGTTTGTCGGCCCTTGGGGGCCCTAACGGCCTGGGGCTCCAAGCAGTTGCCTGGCGTGCCTGTTGAGAAGCTGTGGCTCTGCAATATTCTTGTAAGACAGAAACAGTGTTGCTAGTAATTTACTGTAAAAAGCCTTTGAAATGATAAAATATTCTGAAAGAACATAGATGTATATGGAACCAAATCCTGATTAAATCATTTTTGTTATTATTAATTCAAAGGTTTAATGCTATAGATTGAATGGTCTTGAATGGAAACAATATATCTTTCAATTAAATCCTGTATAAACCTCTACTCTGTGTGCCACAGCTCAGTTCAAATACAAAAGAGAGGTTCAAATAGTCTTAAACCCTCACTTTCAGGCCATTAGTGTCAAACAATGACAGACCATGCTGCCACTCTTCAAATGTTGTGTAAATGGCTTCGGAGTGAAAAAGATGTTGTCTGGCAGCACCTTGAACAAGCCACATGGCAATATCATGAATGGAGCAGAGCAGACATTTCTCTAATTGTCAGGCTGTTGTATAAGAAATAATTGGCTCATTTTAGTCAGTTGAGTGATGACTGGAAAATGTGCCCTTAAAGAGTATCCATTCTGTTCTTCGGGGACTAATCTGGGAAGTATTCATATTTATTGTCTGTGCTCAGACAGACATGGATCCTTGTCTAGGGTATGAAAGGAAGGGATTATTAATGATGCAAGTTTCTCTTCTAAGCGCTATTATGGGGTGTCATTCACAAATCCTATAACCTCAAGCACAGCAGATCTTTATTCAGTACAAGCTGCCTCTGTTAAGAAGACAAAATTCAATCACTTTCTCCTCAGAAATGAAGACGACAGGCTGGAAAAAACATGTGTTTTAAAAACAGGTGAAGTAGAGCAGCTATGTTGAATTCTGGTCTTTGAAAGTAGTTTACAAGTATAAAAGAGTATGGAAACAAAAAGCTCTTTATGCTGATACTCAAAGCATTTAGTGGTAGACTTATAGTTATCATAATTTATAATGAGAAATTGTGATATAGGCTACTGTTTTTATTATAAAAAGCATTCTCTCTAACTATTATCCCAGATACAGTTGATAGAGTTTCCTTGTATCAACTTGCCCTACAGCACTTTATCACACAATATACAATGGGAAATGATCCAAGTCCTCCCATACAATTGCTCTGCTACTGTAAATAGGCCTAATTACTAATTGCTACATGTGTATCTCCGCACATGCACATCTACTCCAAATGACTACATTCATTTGCATTTATTTTGCATCAGGAATCATGTTTTGTGGAAATGTCTTGTGGTAATTAAATTACTAATGCAAAAAAATTGGATTGCACTGTGAATTAAATGAGCTTTTTTCTGCTGAGCATCTTGTTGCAAGGCAGGTGCTTTTATGTTAAACAGGTGAAAACAATTGGCTTTGTAGCTAAAACACTGTATACACTATCACTGTGTCGGCCGGACATACTTACCAGAGACCAGAGGGTTCAGTGGCCTTCTGTTTATCTGCTCTAACACTGATATGCTGGAGCAGCAATCCCTGTGATTGGGACAAAGGAAATGGCTTTTGTGGTTATGCCTCTCAACAGGCTAAATATAAAGTAAAATGATGTGCCACACATGTATTGTTCTGGTTGAAACAAAAGATAAAGAGCACATTAATAAGCCTAGTAGTATAGTAGTAGGCTTATTAATCTGCCCATTATCTTTTGTGGTGTTTTTTTGTGGTGAATGTATTTATTACGCATGACAATCAACATGCTGTCATTTGCAGGAAGGAACAACAGTGGTATGTAACTTTCTGAAGGTAACATTTTTAAGTGTGACAAATGCATACAAAACCAAAGGAAAAAAGTGAGCTGAAGATGTTAAATCTACAGCATTTTAATTTATTTACTTAAAATATTGTCTGGATCATGCATAGTTTAAAAGAGGTTGGTCTGATGGTCAAAGCACGACATCTTGGGATTGCAAGCCAGAACATCCATCAAATCATTGGGGATATTCATGTTGTCGCGGGGATAATTATGAATCTTTTTTGTGAACACTAACCTTTAGAACAACTCTCTGGTCAAAATGTCCCTGTGGCTAACGCTGAGTAAAGTAAAGGCTGGATTTCCATAAAACAATTGTTTTGTACCAGGCCAAACGTTTCACAGAAATATCAAAATCTAATGTGCAGATTGCTTTGTTAATTACAAAACATATTAATTCCCCAGAGCTTGAAACCTTTTAATTTTTCATTCACTCTAAAGGTATAGCAGACTCTTGGTCCATCATGTAATAATGCTTTCAGAATTGTAATGCTTGAAGGACAAATATTTCCCCTTATCAAACAGGATATGTTAATGATGTGACTAAAGCCCAGGCACAGAAGGCATGTAAACTGTCTAATTTTAGTTACTGAATTATTACTATGCTATTTAATGGTTGGGTTGCGGCAGATTTAAGCTTTTCTAATTGTTAAAGAGCATCAGCTCTGATCCTAAAATGTTAACAAACAGGGTCTGTGTTGCCTGGCAACAGACAAATGTATCAATGGATTTAAGCATACCCAGACACACTATTATAAATGGAGGGACTTGTTTGGCATGACATGAGCTCACAACGGTTCCCAGTGCTATATCCTTAAGTTATTTCCTTAAGCAGAGCAGGCACAGCAAAATGTATTTTGAACAGGGTGTTACGTACTGTAGTGTGCTTATCTCTCTGTTTACACCTCAGGCAACACATTTGCTTTTTGTGTGCAACTGAGCAATCACAATCTAAGACGCTTTAATAGATGTATAGGATAACATCAAGACAAATATAATGTGTATTAAGTATGGGTGTAGCAACTCAGTGACCTATGTGGAAGAATGGCCAGAATGCTTTTGTCCTCTGAAGTTATGTGCTGTGCTTTTATTAATGCTAGACGCACCCTAGCGGCAGCAAATGTAATTTGCATAGACAGTGAAATTAATGGACACAGCCACGTCGTAGACTTCGACGGAGACCAGTGAATTCAATTAGAAGTACTTTTCCGGTGATGGCTGAGTGTTGCTGTGCAGCTGCAAACTAAACTTGACAACGCAGATGTGACGTGAGCAACCTGTCTGAAAGTCTTCTGGTAAGAGAAGATTGCCAAGAGAAATTTGTTTGTGGATAAATGTTACTTCATATGAATTCACTTACCACATCCCAAAGTATTTCCAATCCATCAAAACATTAACGCTGAAATATTTAGTTCCGATGCTTTTCATAGACTCTCCATAGGCTTCTCCCTTGACTGTATGTGAGTTGGAAAAACCAAACTCTAGTCAGGCCAATCACATTGTGTATAGAGTAGGTGGGCGGGCTTACCAAAATTATGGCAGATTTGTGACAATTCAGCGTGAATTCCCTACTACTTGATAAAAAAGAAGATGGCTGCTGCTGCTGGCAAACAGCGTTTTGAATCTGCTTTGGCCGCGACTCTCAAAGTTAAGCTTTTTTTTTGAGAAAAGAAAAAAGAACGGTACTGAAGTCATTCTTAAAAAAGGAAGATGTGTTCGGAGTTTGCCGACCGGATACGGCAAAAGTTTAATCTATCAACTAGCGTTGCTCTGGTTGGTTGGTTGTGCGCTATCCTGTTGCGTGCAGAGGGAATTTGAAAGATACCGTATCAATCTCAATCCCAATCCCGCCCCTCGGATTGAGCCCTGCCAATGGCAAATTCCAAGACACAACATCTTGATGTGCGTCTGTCTTGTCAGGCTAGTGATATGCATTACTCAGAGTTATGGTGTGGTGAGAGCTAAATTTGTTCCGTGTTAACCAAGCTAAGCAGAACATTGAAGCAATGAAAATAAGTGTTTTCCACAAACATTGTTTATAGTTGGCTACGTAAGTGGAAGGTATGAGCATTGTGTTTTGAGGTAAGAATTCAAAGTCCTAAAAATGCTGTCACCTATCCAGAAACAAATGAGATGTACAACTGTGAGAAAAGAACAAATAATGTAATGGCATGCTCACATCAGGTTTTTACATGTTGGACCCAAAGGGACCCTTTAGACACTATCAAATGTAATAGTCTTCTTAGCTTTAAATGTGACACATGCTGGCACTTACTACACTGTCAGCTGCTAACCATTAACAGTCCTACTTTTTGTAAAGATTTTTTTATGGGCATTTTTAGTCTTTGTTTTTGACAAGACAGCTGAAGATATGAAAGGGGAGAGAGAGGGGGGAATGACATGCAGCAAAGGGACACAGGTTGGAGTCGAACCCAGGCCCACCGCATCGAGGAGGAAACCTTTATATATGGATTGCCGCTCTACCAACTGAGCTATCTGGCCGCCCAGCCCTACATTTTGTGTATGAATAATACTTAATAATATCAAGGAATAATCAGCCAGCATCATGGGTTCTGGCATTTCCCCACATCAGATGGACAGTGAGCCCATAGAGAACCAGTGAAGGATGCAGGACGCGGGCCTCATGATACAGAAGAACATGCAGCCGAAAGAAAGAAGAGCATAGAGGGCTCAGGTTCAGCATATGTTCTGCTATTCTCTGCTCCAGATGTGCCATCTTGCCCTTTCAGCATTTTACCTAAAGCATCTGTGTTAGAATAACAAGGCTTCTATTCCATTTGTACCGAAAAAACAAAAACAAACAGCTGTTTATCACCACACTTCAAGTCAATATGGAATCTCAGCTTTTCTTCCTTTTTTGTTTACTACCATTGTTACCTTTACGTTTCCTCAAGTCTTGTGCCAACTTTTGCACATCACTTAATTTGATCCGTTTGACCTGACGATTCTGCACTTAGAGAAAATCCTGAGCTTGTACTTGCAAAGTTTTATAACGTGTCAGCAGAGAGTTACAATTAAATTTCATTAGAATAAAACACAAATGTATAACATGGTGCACAACAAAGTGTTGAGGGTAGGTTGGACCCAGACACAGAAACAACACAAGCGCGGATGAAAAAAAAAAAGAAAAGGTTTAATCCAACAAAAAACACAGATGAGGTACAGGTGGTGGTGGTGGAGGTGTAGATGAGAGCAACAACAGAGTGGGTCTGAGGAAGCTGCATACGCTCACGGCGGAACACGGAAACTGTGACGAGAACAAAAACAAGGTTAGTCAATAGCAAGGCTTGAGAGCAACGTGCACTGATGACTGGCCTAGTTACCACTTAGGGGTTAGTAACAAACTGAAGAGGTGGTCAGCCCGGGTTAATATACTGTGGAGATGGAATGATGGAGATGGATTGCAGCTGTGCAGGAAGGCGGATGGAAATGTGTGGCCACGCCTCTGGAGCAGGTACCTCTAGGGTGACCTCTTGTGGGAGACAGACGAAACAGACAGACACACAGGGAAAAAAGGGAGAACGGACATAGAAGGCAGCAGACCCACAACAGTGCCCCCCCCTCAAGGGATGCCTCTCGGCGGCCTAGGACCATCCGGATGGGCCCGGTGGAAGTCGGCCACCAACTGAGGGTCAAGGATTAACCTCCTCGGCACCCACGTCCGTTCCTCGGGCCGGTAACCCTCCCAATCAACAAGGTACTGCAGACCCCTCCCACACCGCCGAACGTCCAGGAGCTGGCGGACGGTGTAGGCCGGATGGTCGTTGATCAACCTGACCGGCGGCAGAGGGTCAGCAGGAGGACAAAGGGGACTGGAGGACACCGGCTTGACCTGGGAAACGTGGAAGGTTGGGTGGATCCTCATGGCAGCCGGCAGCTTCATCCGGATGGCCGAGGGGTTGACAGTGGACTCAATGGGGAACGGACCCAAGAACCAAGGGGAGAGTTTCCGAGACTCAGTCCGCAGAGGCACGTTCCGGGAAGACAACCAGACCTCCTGGGCCGGCTGGAACTGAGGAGCCGGAGCCCTGTGCCTGTCCGCCATTGCCTTGGTCCGGTCCGTAGCAGAGCCTCGCGAGCCATGATCCAGACCCGTTTGCAGCGACACAGGTGCTCCTGCACAGATGGCACAGCCAGTTACTTTTCTTGGGCAGGGAATAAGAGAGGTTGGTACCCCAAGGCCACCTCAAAGGGGGAGAGTCCGGTGGCAGAGATAGTAAGAGAGTTGTGTGAATATTCCACCCAAGGCAGGTGAGACGCCCAGGCGGTAGGTTCTTGGGTGGCCACACGACGGAGCGCAGCTTCCAGATCCTGGTTGGCCCTCTCCGTTTGTCCATTTGATTGTGGATGGAAACCAGAAGTGACTGACGGTCGCTCCTAGGGAGGAACAGAAATCCTTCCTAACACGGGAAATGAATTGTGGGCCTCGATCAGAAACAATGTCCACAGGTATTCCATGGAGACGGAATACATGTTTCACTGGCTGTAGGTAATTTTGTTAATGCAACATAGTGAACAGATTTAGAGAACCTGTCCACAATGGTAAGTATCGTATCATTACCTTCAGAACGGGGCAAGCCCGTGACAAAATCCAATGCCACGTGGGACCAGGGACGGCTGGGGACTGGGAGCGGCTGCAGCAGTCCAGCAGGCAGTTGGTGGGAGGCCTTACCCCGAGCGCAGATAGAGCAGGCTGCAACGTAGGCCCAAACATCGGCTTATGGCCACCAGAAGTGTTGCCTTAGCAGGGTCAACGTGCGTCGTACACCAGGGTGGCAGGTAAAACGTGAGGTGTGAACCTACTGCAAAACCTGGGACCGCACAGGCTGTGGAACAAAGAGCCGATCGGGAGGGCCGTCACCGGGACCAGGATCAGTAGTTTGAGCAGTCTTTATCAGGGTCTCGATCTCCCAGAGGACAGCGGCGATTACAGGAGAATGACAGCACTGGCTCAGGCTCAGAGGACTCCTCGGTGCAGTCAAACAGACGAGATAGGGGGTCGGGCTTGACGTTACGTGAACCTGGGCGGTAGGTAAGAGTAAAATCAAACTGACAGAAAAACAAGGCCCACCTGGCTTGGCGAGAGTTCAGTCTCTTGGTAGATTGGATGTAGGCCAAGTTCTTGTGGTCAGTCCACACCACAAACGGCTGTTTAGCACCCTCGAGCCAGTGGCGCCATTCCTCCAGTGCCAGTTTCACCGCCAACAGCTCCCGGTTTCCAACGTCGTAATTCTATTCAGCTGGGGACAGTATTTGAGACATGTAGGCGCAAGGATGGAGCTTCTGGTCCGAGGTGGAGCGTTGGGACAGAACCGCCCCCACCCCAGACGCAGAAGCGTCCACCTCCACCTCCACCACAAACTGGAGGGAAAAGTCGGGGTGTTTGAGCACAGGAGGAGATGTAAACAGGCGTTTCAACGTAGCCATGGCCTGCTCAGCGGCAGGAGACCAAAGGAAAGGGACCTTGGGGGACGCGAGCTTGGTCAGAGGGAGGTAGGTGTGGGCCAGTTGGCAACAGCCTTGGTCTTCTCCAGGTCAGCCGCAACTTGTCCACCCTCAATAACGAACCCCAAGAACGGAACAGAGCGCTGGTGGAAGGAGCATTTCTCAGCCTTCACATAAAGACTGCTGGTGCGTTAGTGAGTCCGAACGGCATGACGAGGTACTCAAAGTGCCCCAGAGGTGTATTGAAGGCGGTCTTCCATTTGTCACCCTCCCGAACACGAACGAGATGGTAGGCATTCCTTAAATCCAGTTTTGTGAAAACCACCGCGCCCTGAAGCGGCTCAAAGGTGTAATTGATCAGAGGTAAGGGATATTTGTTTTTCACTGTGATCTTATTTAACCCCCGGTAGTCTATACAAGGACGCAGAGACTTGTCCTTTTTCTCCACAAAGAAGAACCCCGCCCCAACCGGAGACGACGACGGACGGATTATACCGGACGAGAGAGATTCCCTGATGTATCTCTCCATGGCCTCCCGCTCAGGCCGGGACACACTGTACAGGCGGCTAGTAGGATGCTGGACGTCGGGATGCAACTCAATGGCACAGTCATAGGGCCTATGGGGAGGCAACGATAAAGCCTTGGCTTTACTAAAAACTTCTGCCAGAACCATGTAGTCTGGAGGGACCATGGATAAGTCCGGTGGCGGCTCCGCCAAAGCAGAATCTCCTTTGGCAGGCGGAACAGCAGAGCGCAAACACACGGAATGACAACGGTCACTCCAACTCAGGATAGTGAGACGTTGCCAATCAATTAGAGGATTATGGAGGGTCAGCCACGGGAATCCGAGGATAAGCGGAGTAGTAGAGGCTGACATGATCTTAAAACAAATAGTCTCACGGTGGTTACCGGAAAGGATCACCGTGACGGGCACAGTCTGGTGGGTTATGTGGGCCAACGTGTGGCCATCAATAGCGGTGACCCGGAACAGGGTGTCTAGGGGCTCAGTAGGTAACCCGGCTTGTTTGGCTAGATCAATGTCAATAAAATTGTCCTCAGCACCAGAGTCAATAAGGGCTGCGATAGGCAGCAAGAGAGCCTCATATTGTAGGGTGGCTGGAATCTGGATACGGAGAGTTGTGGGTTCAGGAATAGGGACCGGGCTCGTCAGTATCCCCACTTTTACTGACGAGCCTTGTCTTTTGGCCGGAACGGACATGTAGCCACACGGTGAGTGGAATCCCCACAATACAGGCACTCACCTGCCTGAAGGCGCCGGCTCCGCTCAGCTGGAGACCGACGAGCACGACCCAGCTGCATCGCTTCCTCCGCTGAATCACCGGGTGCATCAACCGGTGAGGAAGCAGGAAACGACTTGGAGGACGGTCTGCGAAGCCTGGATGGAGCAGTAGTTCGTCTGGTGGAATCCGGCCGGCTGCCCCTCTCGTGTTTCCTCTCCCGTAACCTGTTATCAAGTTTAATCGCTAGAGAAATAAGGTTATTAAGGGTGACTGGCCTAGTTACCACTTAGGGATTAGTAACAAACTGGCGGTGAAGAGGTGGTCAGCCCGGGTTTATATACTGTGGAGATGGAATGATGGAGATGGATTGCAGCTGTGCAGGAAGGCGGATGGAAATGTGTGGCCACGCCTCTGGACCAGGTTCCTCTAGGGGGACCTCTTGTGGGAGACAGACGAAAAAAGGGAGAACGGACATAGAAGGCAGCAGACCCACAACACAAAGTGAATTGAGAAGAGTATTTGGCAATTAGACCCCAATCATGACATAGTATATTTACAGGGGTAACGATGGTATAATTAATTCCGGACATTGGTGGTGGTACCGTTGGAACATGTGTAGGTTCAAAAATTGTTTCAATTGTTCCGATTGGACAGACAGTCTAGCTAGGAGATCTGAGGAGCAGTTAACCATCGTCTTCATAAATCTACCGGAGTTTAGAATATCAACACAAAGAAAGCAGAAGGTGACAGACATCCTGCCTAAAAAGAGGGACATCCCGCAGAATTTCCAGCGGCACCTTAATAATCCTGGAAGTGGAACATTGTGGATATAGACTAGTTGAGAGAAACCTGAGAGTGGGAGATAGAGAGATTGTGAAAGAATGAAAGCATAAAGACTTTCCTTTAGCTTCATTATATGAGATTAACTTAAGTGAGATACAGTGATGGATAGATTGAATGAGTTGAAATAAGATTTGATGAGATTAACGTAGACTAGATAAGATTATGTGACGTAAAAGAGATGAAGTAAGCGTGCATGACATGACAAAATGAGATCAGAGTGATGAAGTGAGAGATCTGTGGGCAATGTTCATAAACCAAAGGTTACAATGTAATGAATCTTTCCTTCTAGTTGTCTATATTCTACCAAGGTTTGAGTAATTGTATTTTAAAATAATCCTAAGCATTATTACAAGAGATGTACCAATGTTAAAGGAACGAGACATCAATGAGTGGAGGCTAATGACCCTGCAGCTGACCCCGCGGCGCCGTCGGCGGTGCAACAGGCAGAAATGTCATGCAGGAACACCCGTCTGTAAAGTCCGATAGGCAGCAGGTTTTAAAGGTAGAATATGTGAAATAAAAAAGACTATATCTATGGGTCTGCTGCATCAATTTTTTAGCTGACAACAACCACATATAACGAAAGTGGGGTGTTCTCTCCTGAGCAGACAGCTGTCCTGAACAACAAGAAGCTGTGATAAACCTACTTTACACTACTCGCCAACCAAACAACAGCAGACAGACAAAGTTAGCGACTAGCTGATAGTGAAGCATAAGCACCTAAAGAGCCAGAAATTTCCCTGAGGAGATGGTAGAGATTTCTAGTTTTGTAGATGCATTTTGTGATGAACGATCCCTGTCAGCGCTAACCTCTGTGAAAATTTCATTGAGTTTCCTGTGAAGACTTCACAGTAAAAGCCACCCAATTAAATGTTGTGTTTGCATTCCAACTTATTTAATACAGCTCTATAAAATTGCTAGGGCAAGTGAAAAGTAAGCTGTGATGCTGATATTGATGAATTTTAAAACAATAAAACTGGATTACATCCATGTTTCCTGTGATATTGCATAAGTAGACAATTTGAATCCGGCACAGGAATGGCAAATCCCTAGCCTTACATCGTCATACTCAGATTCTAGTCAGAATGAGTCTGATATTGCTCCATTGGGCTGTGATTATGAGGCATGTTTCAACCGAAAATGCTTCTGCACTCAATTGGATAGAACTACAACCAATCAGAGCAATGGAATTCAACTCAACCGTTAACAGAACTCAACACCAATGAGACGAAACCAAGACAGTGTATTGTCTCCATAGCAACCACTCTTTGCTCAATGCACTTACCTCCTAACGTCCGAATTTTAGACTTTTTGACCTATTTGTAGTTTGATATATTTGTTTTGTGGAAATTTGAATGTGGATAATATTAGTGATAGTGAGATGCTTGCTACAGTTGCATTTCTAGAGATGAATCTCTAAAACACATTTTATTTCTCTTTATTTGTTCTAATGCCACTGGGCGTTTCCTCTCTTCCGTCACTCTCTATCTCTCTCCACCATATAACATCACGTTACTGGTTATGTTACGTGTTTTTTGGGTGGTTAAGCTCCGTCTAAAAGTCTGCCATTTCGTACAACTGTTTGTAATGTAGAAATAAAATGGATTATTGATCATTTTATTTATATAGTTTATAGCTGACTTTACCAGCTACCTTATCTATTGGCCATTGAAACTGGTAAAGTCTCCTCTAAATCCACCCTCTGCAACTTAAACAGCTGAGTCACAGCGACACCATCAGCTGGTTTGAGTTGAGCTGAGCCAAACCAGTTGAGGTTTTTAAAAGTAATGCACTGTCGATATCTTCTATAACAGACACAACGGCGGATTTTTCTCATCTCAATTCTCCAGGAGCAGCCACCTTTGATTTAAACAAATTCAACCCAAGCGCTCTTTGATGACATGGTTGACCGTTACTGTTGATCATCTGTCCATCAACATATAAAGCCCGCGCTGTCAATTTGATTGGTGCAAACAGCTGTTGTTCGAGCATAACAGTGGTGCTCATAAGTTTACATGCCCATGCTTAAATTGACTAAAAAAATGAATAAAAATTAAATTTTTGTAAATAGATCTTAATGCCTTAATAAAAAAAAAATGAAAAACCAAAAACCAATTTTCTTTGTGAATGAATAATGTATTGTAAATAAAATGCAGGGGACATAAGTATACACACCCCTATGTTAAATTCCCATAGAGGCAGGCAGATTTTTATTATTAAAGGCCAGTTATTACATGGATCCAGGATACTATGCATCCTGATAAAGTTCCCTTGGCCTTTGGAATTAAAATAGCCCCCCATCGTCACATACCCTTCACCATACATAGAGATTGGCACGGGATACTTTCCATAAAATCATCTCTCAATGCAAATCAAACCAGCTAGGTATGTGATGATGGGGGGGGGCTATTTTAATTCCAAAGGCCAAGGGAATTTTATCAGGATGCATAGTATCCTGGATCCATGAAATAACTGGCCTTTAATCATAAAAATCTGCCTGCATCTATGGGAATTTAACATAGGGGTATGTATACTTATGCCCCCTGCATTTTAAAGAAAAACATTTATTTATTTACAATACATTATTCATTCACAAAGAAAACTGGTGTCCTTAAAAGGTTGGATTTTTCCCTTTTTTTTAATTAACGCATTAAGATCTATTTACAAAAGATGATTTTTTTTATTCCTCTTTTTAGTCAATGTAAGCATGGGCATGTAAACTTACGAGCACCACTGTAGTTGCTCCACAACGGATCAAGTCCAGACCTAACTTCCTGACCTCAAATGTTGCTGCCGGGGCTATGTTTGGCTGGCATCCAGGCTAGCAAACTCCGCCACTAACAATGAATTTCCATTTTTAGAGAGGTTATTACATTATTTAAATACACTGAAAAATGCTGACCATATGTATAGCATCAAATATGGGGTTTGATTTAATGAAAATCCTAAGGATAGTAACTTTAAATTTGATTTTAATTTGACATTAACATTTTCACGTGAGGATGTGCTCATAATGAAACCTATCAACAGGGGTTATTTAATCTCACAAAATGAGGGTTTTATTAACATGCCATGATGTCCTACAGGACTGTCTACGTGTAAATTGGCATCCTGTTTGTCTGTGTCAATTAAATGGCTCTCTACAGAGCTCAGTCTTCATCAAACTAATCAGATCACAACAGAACATTCTTGCAAAGGATCAAATGAGTGATGTAACATGACAATAAAGACATTGCTTCATGTATCCTTTGTTTTTCTTGCTGCCCTACTTTTGTCAAATGGCACCTAGGGAAACTAGTAGTTGTGTTGCTGTAATTCAAGCTCTTATCCACATGTAAGGAGGGGGAAAGGAATCACTTTGAACTCTGCCGGAACACAAAACAGATGCTAATGAACATGATTTTCTAGTACAGGCCTCTGGCAACAGGATTCAAACATTTTAAAAGGGAAGTGTGGAGACTAAGATATCCACATGAGCAATGAAAAACACTGAAAATACTGTACTGGTAATGATTCATATTTGGCCAAGAAATCTTTTTTTCTTAATACCTTTTCACAATAATGAATTTCAGTAAATATGTAAAATAAGTATAGTATTCTGGCGTGCAATTAGGCTTTTGAGGTCAATCAGTGAATATAGACAAAATGAAATAGATTTAAGGTCTCAGGCACTCTGTCAATGACTTTATTTTCTCCATGAATACCCATCAAGAACATTAACTAATGGGTTTCTAATGATCACTAAATTATCCTTTGTCTCTAGTCTTGAAAAACTAGATAGAAAACACATATAAATAAATTAATTTAAATAAAGCACAAATACAAATGTGTTGCATTAACAAATCAATTGTTGATGTGTAAAACAATGTCTTTTAATGAGTGCATTAAAAGACTGTGACTAAGTACTGTTTCTTATTTATCCACCTTATTTTCTGACATGATGTCAAGTGTCAGAGTTTTGTCCATTATTATAGAGAATTGACCACCCCTGCCTCCCACCACAGTCCCTGTAACTGGAGAGCCAGGTGTAATTGGTTATTTGACCGTTGTAGTTTACCTGAGATGGACTGTGATGGATGCAACTGTGAAATATGAGGCATAAAATTACATATGCTGAGACAGCCAGCCAGCTAGTTCTGGTACAAAAGGTTGGAAAATGTCATAAGCTGTGTCTTGGTGTAGCAATAACAAGCAGTAGCACAGCACAAACAAAATCATGAATAATGTATTTACATGTGTGCACATATGCCCCCTCACACACACACACACACACACACACACACACACACACACACACACACACACACACACACACACACACACACACACACACACACACACACACACATTACAGTACACACATCCGTGCATGCACACACCAAACAAATGTCAAATAAATGCTTGATTATAATGTATGAAATGTTTCTGATCAGTCAGCTGAAAAACTAATTTCATTTTCTCATTAGAAGTCTGCCTGAGGCTCATTCTCATGTCAGTGTTTATTACTCTGAAAACAGAAAATTAAAATCATCAGCTTGGTCAGAATCAGAGCAGTGAATCACTATTCACGACTGAGAGAAAGAGAGAAAGAGGCAGAGAGAGGGAGAAAAAAATATTAAATACTGGACAACAATTGAAGGAATCTCATTTTACTGAGGCAGTGGATATATAGCCTTCATGACCTTTCCTTCTTCAGAATTGTTGCTATGCAGTCGTCCATCGTTTTTTTTTCTAATTTGGCAGGTAGGTGCAGTAGGTTAGTGAATAGTTTCCGTTCAGTTAATGAGTAGATTTTGGCAAGGTGAAGAATGAGTTTTAGTCATGACATTATACCAACATGACCATTTATTTTGACCGGTTAAAAGATATTTCTATTAGTCTTCTAGGAGAGTAAAATGCAATTGAATGTATTTGCACATCATCATAACTCATCACAACACATAGTTTACCTTCAGCCATTATAATCACAACAAACCCACCTCTGTGTAACTGTTACAGATTGTCAGGGGACCAGAAAGATTGTAGAAATAAACACTAGGTAATAAATCCCAAAGCAAGACCGACAAATATGAACCTACATGAGATGATCAATAGGAGTAAAAGCATATTTACAAAATTCAAGAAGAAAAATATTTTGTTGTATAGTGTTTGGTATCAGATAAAGCTGCTGTAATTATTGTTTGTATGACAACATAACATAATAATAATAATAATAATAATAATAATAATAATAATAATAATAATAATAATAATAATAATAATGTGTAGGGGTCTCTCCTCTATGCTACATGAAAGTGAATATTGGGCTGTCATCATGTGGCCTTAAAAACAACTGTTCGCAAACAAGTTCTTCATAGGCTATACTTTATCATAGCTGTGTTTACAACTTGTTCTACTGCCAGTTAATATGCAGTAAACCACTGTGTAGAATAGTTATAGAACTTATTGAAAAGGTACATGTATAATTTTGGAAAACAATTGATCAAAGGCAGCAAACCTTGGCTGGTATTTTCATCCCCTTTCCTCGGCTATCAGTACATAAGACAGGCCCCCATTTCCATTTGTGCCAAACACTGTGCTGCAGTGGTGTAAACTACTGCAACAGTTACCACACAAACCCACATTCGAAAGGCATATGGTGTGTTCTTTCATGGGTCTCAGTTTTTTTGGGGGAACAGCTCATGTTAATGTAAGGTTTTACTCTAGACGCCTCAATCCTCACAATTAATTTTTGATATGATTCAATAAAGATCTATCCCTGTGTTCCTCTCATTGCAGTTGATTACACTCAGTATTTGTATCTTAACAAGGCTTACCTGACTCTAAAACACACGGTGTACTTCTTAACGCTGTCATGACTATTTTACATTGTCTAGGTTGAAAAATAAATGTCAAGCTACACAATTATTTTACAGAGAGAAGCTGAACATAAATGTTTGTTCAACAGCAAAACATGAACTACACTGTTCATCATGTTTTATGATGATGTTGCCGTTAGGTTTAGCTGCAGGCTGCACCATTGACATTTATAAAAAGATGAATCAAATGAACCGGACCTGAATCAATTCTGTTCTGTCTGAGCTACAGTGGGTTGAAAGAATCAGGCTTCTCTCCACGAAGGGATGTATCTGAACTGTCCTCCCCTGTATGCGGATGCACACTCATTATTTATAGCTTAGTGTCCTTATTCCAAATCAGGGTAGTCAAACACATTGCTGCCTATTATAATGCCTCTATAATTATTGAATCTATAAGTAACAGTTGTTTTTTTTCTGTGTGTCTGATATTAGCATGATATACAGTGATTGTTGTCTTATCATTGCACACTAATTAAGCATGTCTTTTGCAGACACTTCTGCAAGGATTTCCTGGCCTATCTATTGCCTATAATTGTCTTATAATACTTCACTAGGCAGCATTACAGCCTGTGGTGGAATATGTCTGAATGCAAATACAATTTTGAGGTACTTCTACTTTACTTGAGTACTTCCATTTTCTGTTACTTCTTAAGTATTGTACTTTTTACTCCATTATATTTATGTTATACGGAGGAGGATTAGGTCCACATGTGAAAATAAAATCAGACTTCTGATTTTGTTCTGATCTGTTCTTTGTTCTGATTTTGTAGCCCTAATCCTCTTCTGAAATCTCACACCTTTAGAGTCATTGCAGATTTGGATTATAAGTAAAAATAAATATATATAAATCAACTACTAAATGAAGATGTATTATGATACATTAAGCTACCCAGCTGTATATAAAGTAATTCAAATTAGTTTCACCTTTACCAGCTGCAAAAGAAAGTGATGTATACATTAATATGATTAGAATCCAGTATCCAGTAATAACAATATTATTCTGAAATGGGCCATTCTGCATATTGACACATTTTACTTTTGGTACTTTCAGTATATAGTGATGCTAATACTTGTGTACTTTTACTTAATTAAGAGTTTGAATGCAGGACTTTTAAGTAAAAGGTCTAAGTACTTTTCACACCACAGATTACAGCCTTACTGGAGCAAAGCACACACACACAGGCTAACATCTGGTTTTTGCTGGTCTGCTCTAATTGTTGTCTATGGGGAACTTCATTGGTAAGTGAAATGTAAAGCATGCAGGTAAACAGTAGGATCCCATCCGTTCTGCTATCTTTGATGATTATAATTCCACAATGTTGGACGTATCTTAGGAAATATAAAATAAATTCAAGAGTAAATGCTTAACATATTTCAGCTAAGGAAGACAATATTTCAACCTTAACTTTTCAATCACAGGATGTGTTCCAAATCCCTGAGGCATTGTCATAAATAATATGCAAATATTTCAGTGAGGCTGAAAAAGACATTGCATTTGTTGAGGATTTTGTCTTGAGGTAGAGTCAGCTAAAACATTGCTATAAGCAGACTTTATTCCACATCACAGAAACATGTGTCCCGACCTTTCCACCAAGACCTTTCATTTATTTTCTAATACACTTCCCCTTGTGAGTTACTCTGTTCTCATAGTCATAGAAAAGGTCAAAGCAAGAACTCATGTCTGATGTCTACCTGCTGAATTAGCTGTGTCACCTTTAATTTATCCAGAATCAGACCTCACCATTTTGCCGGGTCTCATTTGATTATAGCGTGTGTTCAGTATTCATGCAGTATTACGCATAGTGGTTGTGCTGTATTTATGAATTTGAATAATACTAAAATATTTTAATTTGATACTTATATTCTCCCTCATAACTTATCTGTGAATGAATACAAACTCACATACTGTATACTAAGACATTTGTATCGCAAAAAAAGTAATTATACATCACTATCCACTTTTTTTCAGTGGGTATAATAGACATACAAGAACTACAGAGAGGTCCAGTACATCTATGCAAAACCACAGATGTGTCTTTTAATAACAAAACAAGGTTGAGGGGATGGGATTTTCCATTAATCAATAAATGCAGAACAAGCTCATTTGTATTGTTCCTGAGTGAAATTGTGAATTGAGGACACTGAAAAAAATGACCCCTTTATGCCTGAGAACAGAGAGGAGGCGGGGTTGGGGCCTGTCAAAGCTATGTTGATCGATGATGCTGCCTCAGATTATGAACACAGAATTAGCACATTAGGACTTGTATGATAAATAGACCAACCAGCAGTCAGTCCCCACCGCTAAAGCTAATTTCAGCAGCGTGTGTTTGCATAGAATCTCTAGGTCAGTTATCAGCGTTGCCCAACTGTCTGCAGAGTCAAAGATAAGGAATCAGATTCACCTAACTGCATACAATATTACTCTAAATGGCTGGTGACAGTGGCCGTGATTAGTGATAAGAGGTTGCAGAGTAAATTCATGCAAGTTTTTTGAAGTTCAACTTTAACCATCTTGACATTGCTGACCATTTAGCGAACAGATAGCTGGAGATTTCCAAATGGAGAAAGCCAGCTGATTAGCTGTGTTGTACCACTTTTATTTAACCCTCCACACTCTTACAAAAGAGTAATTGTTTACAGAAAGGTATGTGCCAGAAAGCTCTGGTACAAATACATGTTTTGAATAAACTGCATGAACTTATTGTTCCATCAGTAACCGAGCTAACAAGCTTGTTAACTGACAGTTCGCAAGCATTTAGCAATTGTATAGCAGTTTTAATCCAGTTTCTCTCTTCAGTAAAATTCTTTATTGACTATTAAGATGTGCAATCCTGAGACGAAAATTGGCAGAGGGGAGGAAGTCGGCTAAAATTAGATTAGATTAAATAGATGGAGTACTTTAATAATCCCAGAGATAGATTTTAATATTACAGTGTCCTAGAGCATGAAAGACAAAGATAAAGAGCGAAAATGTACAATACTTAATACAATACAATACTCAAATAATGCACAAATAGGCTACTTATCAACACAACAAAAACAGAGAAAATACTCTGAGCTCTAATGTGACTGTTAGCTCTATCACTTCCTAGCTGGCTACCCTGTTATTAACTGGTAGCTCCGAAACTACAGTGCTGTGACCAGGCCAGACCTTTAGGTGATTTACCTATGTCGAGGTGGTGAGATAAATTAGCTACTTATTAATTAAGTTGAATTACAGTATTTTAACCAACTTGGCCCACAGCCTGATTGGACCTCTGATCAGGACACTGGTGTGTAGGCTAATGAGTTACTTCGAATGACTTCTCATTCCCTCGTTTGTCAGTTTTGTTGCACCTCTTAGGACAGCTTACACCTGGAGTTTGGTGACCTGAAGTAATTCCTAGCTTTGCTCCACCCAACTGCAACCCGAGCACAGGCCTAACTAGCCAGAATAATTGAAAACACCTGTGTGAGAGTAACAAGTCTTTAACTTAGCTCTTATTAAAAAATATCAAAGTATTAGCAATTCACTTTTCACAGACACAGTTTAGCTTTTGTGTTTTCCAGACATCAACAATTCAACAGTTATTTTGTGAATTGTGTAAGTTACACAGTGGTGTGACTGTAGCTGTAGTTACTATTAACCTTCTTGTGTAAGATAAACCTTAGTAGTCTTTCGGATTTTGATATTGTCATCAATATTGCTGCAGTATACTTGGCCGAGACACACTGTTCCTTAAAGCAAAAACTGAAAGGTTTTACGAGAGGACATGATACTAATACAGTGTGCAGAAAGAGGATAATTTGCTGCACACCCACATCAGAAACTGACATTGGCTGAAATAACATTGCTGTCTCCATTGCATTGTCACATTGTGTTAATCCACACACCAACATTACCACTTCAGCCAAGTGCACAAACTTTGTAATATTTAAACTTTTGGCAAATTTCCTGTTTCCATTCAGGTGTTGTGCACAAATTGAAAATGTGCATAAAAACATTCATTCATTTCATGGGTTATGTACAGTATATGGAAGAAAACCTACATGGAGAAGGTGCCACCGTGAAAACGGTTTCTCCACTGAGGCACCACTCATATTGCGTAGGCATATGTACGAAGCACCTAATGCCAGTGTGTTATTTTCTAGCTTTGTATATAAAGCTTTTCCATCAGTGACACCAGTCTGCTTTTACACTCTTTAAGTATCCTCACAATAAAAAAACAACAACTCAAAGCTGACCTGTTCTTTTCTATCGTGCCTGCCTGGATGCACATTATTTTAAATATTTCAGCTGCATATAGCAAACCCTGACCTGTAGTGTAAATTTAAATTGCAGCGTCTTCAGTATGTGCCAAAACACTGGTACACATACTGTACCTACAAATAAGGTTTCATGGCCTTTTAGGACTAAAAGGACTGTAGGTGAGAATGTGTTGAGGCTAAGTGCAGACCCCTGGCACCCAGCGAGACCCCAGCTCTGCTCCTTCACTCCCCTTTAGCTGGCCCCTTCGCTCTCTGCAGGCATTGAACAAAGAGAGGACCTAAACAATGTATCACTCTGAGAGCTGAATGGCTTTGCGGGTCAAGCACTAACCCCCCTCCCTCTTTGACAGAAACACAACCCACACTTTTTCTGCTGAAGAGAGGCTGACCCTCCCGGCAAAGACATAATGAACGCTGCCTGGGCATTAAACTGATAAAACTACTGGGACTGGGATCAGTTTGGCAGACAAATCACCTCTAATGGCGTAAGGCTGGAGCCTGTCTTCTGTCCTGTCTCTCCCCTCTTCATTACACGTCTACTGTACACTGTCCAGGCATTCACACAGTCATGTTAAGCTGCTCAACAGAGTTCATAGCTTAGGACATGACCTTATTTTTTTTTTTAATCATTTTTTCTCCATTCTTGTTTTGGCTCAAGATGGTTTGAAATGGGGCGCCTGGGTAGCTCACCTGGTAGAGCGCACAACCATGTACAGAGGCTCAGTCTGTGACGCAACGGCCATGCGTTTGCTTATGACCTGCAGCCCCTTGGTGCATGTCATACCCCCTCTCTCTCCCTTTTCATGTCTAAGCTGTCCTATCACAAATAAAAGCCTAAAATGCACACAAATGATCTTAAAAAATAAATAAAAAGGTGTCACAAGCAAAGATGTCATTGTGTGCAACCAACTGAAAATGTGTTGGGGAGTAATTTGTTAGGCAAATTGACTGATCAACTGCCACAAGAGCTTCTGTTTATAAATATAAGCTCCCCCTATGCAATCTCTCACAGCGTCAAGGTCCAACCTAGAGATTTGCATGTTTCATAGTCAAATTGGTTAAGGAAAATACATTTGCAAATCATCTTCAGCATTTATATACTGCTCCTTCCTGGAGTCTCATAACATCTGAAAATTCTGGTAATGTCATTCAGGGTTTCAATCACATCACGAAAACATGAAGAATTCATTTTTCACTTCTTTCCCTGCGATTGTTTGAAGCTGATCATGCAGATACACTTGTTTAATTCCTGCAAAACACACACAACCATCTGGTAGTGTGAGGTTAAGGAATTATTTTAATGTAATGAATTATGCCAAAATGCAATTAGATCCAGATCTGTTCATAGTCAGCATAAGGTACGATAAGATAAAAGTTAATTATCCCCATGGGGACAATGGGTAAGATCATCATCATCATCATTTACTGATCCATCTCTCTTCCTCTTCTTCTTCCTCTACTTTTATTTGGTTTCTCCTTAGACCGCTGTTTAACCACCGTGTGTCGTAGATCAGGTGCATTTGACTTCCTGCCGGCTTTGTATGGATGTCGAGATCCTTTAATGTGGCTCAAACGGTGGTTTTACAGCTCACCGTGTGTATGGGCAGCTGAGGTCTGGAGGCATGCAAGCTGTTCGGTGTTTCACCTTCGCTCGCAACCCCGCCCCCAGGTCAGCGGCCATACATTAGATCAAGCTAGGCCTCACAGGGTTGAGGGACCGGTGCCAATCACATCACAATGTAACAAAAACCAGGGGTGTGCGGAAACTAACAGCCTTGCTGAAGCAATGCCACATGTTTTTCTATCCTTTATTTCAATGTATTTTTTTCTAATATTAACTGTTGTTGTTGGAAATTATTCATTTGATCGATAATTAATCAGTTTGTTCTGTTTTCAAATGAATATTTCAGATAATGTGTATAATCTGCTTTGATTTAATTACTTAGCCTACATGCACTGAGGTCCTACTTTGTATTATTGCTTGCATGCATTTGTAAACTTTATAAACTGTCTACTGTCAACATACTCAAGCATAAAAAACAGTCTAGATATAATAATTGGTCGATAAATAGATCATCCACTTGTCAGAAAATTGATTGGCAACCAATTCATTGATTAAAATTGACTAGTTGCAGCTTCCTTAAAAGTAAAGATTTTCTGGCTTTCTTAATTACTTTACGTACTTGTACTTTTCTTGGGTATTTAAATTTTATATATATGTTTTAATTTATTTCACAGCTACTCCTGACTTTTCACATTAACACTGTACATACCAAACATATGATCAATTCATAACACGTGATGCATTTTATTCTTACAATTCCTTAACACTGTAGTGTTAACTCACTGATAATAGCCCAGTTATATAATGTTTTATAATTGTTCTCTGCCAAATGCATACTTTTACTTTTGAAACTTACAATACATGGTGATAATACTTCTGTACTTTTACTTAAGTAAGAACTTTAATATTAGAGGGTTTTTATATATGGTATTACTACATCTACAGTAGTGAAGGTACTACAGGTACTTCTTCTACCACTGTAGTAAGCAATGTACATAAATTAATCTGGGCTCTGAGAAATTGTGATGAGCATTATTTTACGACTTTCTGAGATTTTAAAGACCAAATATTAATTGAGGAGATAATCTGCAGATTCATTGGTAATAAAATGAACGTAAGTCAAATAATATAGTAACCCTCTCATGCAGACAGGTGTGTACAGTGTAAAGAATACTACGTATGCTGCTGCTGGATGGCCTGTGTGTATCTTTACCTGCATTTGCATGCAGGTATACAGCAGTCATACACTGAGAGGAGACTCTATGGCTTATTTGCCTCTGAGAATTGACTGTGTAAAAGCCGTAAAATTCTGTTTATAATAGTATTCATTTCTATATTTATTCAGTACATATCCATCCTGCACTATGGAACCATTGTATATCCTACACTTATTGCTATTGCACTTCTGGTTAGACCTAAACTGCATTTTGTTGCCTTGTACCTGTACCTGTGTAATGACAATAGAGTTGAATCTAATCTAATCTAAAAGAATCATCCTCAGCTAGAATCTATTATCACCTGATCCCATACTGTTTCAAGTTTGCCAAGGCCCTCTGAACGCCACTGAACGCCTCACGTTTAACTCTTTCCCAGTCACTCTACTGGATGGCATCCCATTTCCCTGACTATTACCAAGAGTAAATGTTTTCTTTCGTCCTCTCCAATGAGTAATTTCTGGTGTCGAACTTGTCTCTAACCTTTTCCTACCCCCTTTTGTTTGGCTTTTGTTTAGCAACAGCTGTTATCATGGATTTTTTTTCCTTTTTTTCTGGTCAGCTGTGATTGCTCCGGGCAAAACAGGAGCAGATGGTGTTTTGCTATGCATGAATGGAGCGTTAGAGGAGTTGGGACTGAATAGGCCAAGTTTTGAATGGTGTCTACACAGCACCTGCCTCTTGTAGCAGCAGGGACATCCTAGTGGCATGATCTGTGTTGGCTTTGCTGCCATCGTAAAGGATGAAAGAAAGAAACAGAGGGGGAACCTTGTTGGGTACCGTCCGCATTTATTGATTTTCCTACAAGTCGTGGCATAATGTGGTGTACAGTCAGTTTGAATTAATTGGATGTGACACAGCGTTCACGTGTAATCTATCACTCTAGTCTCCTGGTACACTTTATCCGTTTTGTTGCCATAGAAACATGTTGGCTCTGTAATAGCCTACGTATATTAACAGGCTAAGTAAGTTGCAATAAAAGGCAATTTCAGAGTTGGGATCCTCTGCTGAACACAAAGCCTATAAAATACTGATGAAATAAATCGGAGGCAGTGGGGGGAGAGCAAGCTGGAGTTTACATTCTAAAACCAAGCAAGTCCAAATAAAAAAAGACGGCTATCGTTTCCATACAATGCAGGGGCATCTGTCAACCTCTGGGGCATGATGCTCTGTCACAATAAAGAAAGCTTTCTCAAATCACTGACAGCATGCTGTGCATTTCTTTTAGTGCGATTGTACAACTCAACAGAGAATAAATGCTCCAGATGTATTTTGTCTGCAAAATACTGACAATGCACAATTGTGTTCTGAGTGAACCATAATGCTCTGAAACAAACAGCTCCTCATGTTCACTGCTACTATTATTATAGTGACAATTGTTTCCAATAAACAGTGTTTCCTCTGGGTTTAGATGCTTATTCCATGACCTTTATGATGCTGACAGCAGGAAGATGATGGCGGTAAGCTTATCTGCCTACATTATAGCTTATGATCAACTGCACAATGTACACTCAAATTGGTATAAAAGGAATAAGAAAAACAACTATTGTTTCAGTTTGTGTTTGGCTCTTGAAAACACCATAAGGCAGGTAGTTTCATCGCAATGACTTTTTTTTTGCTAAAATCAAATCGACAGCAGTTGTTTCCTTCATTGCAAAATCCAGGTGCGCTGCTTTAACATACACGTCAATGCCCTGAGTATAATTACATACTGTTAATCATTTACAGGAAATAGGCTTATTGACAACTGCACCACTTCCTCTGGCAATATTAAATGTTTAACTGCAATAACAGTCCTTGCAGTATATGAGAATGGTTGTATCAGAGTTGTGATATTTTAGCGGTGCACAGCCTGACACAGGTCAAAAGACTGGTAGATCAGACTTACCATAACAGAGCTCTACAAAAGAGGGGGCTAAATCTAATGGCTGAATCACTGCATCACCAAGGCAACATCACTGAGCAGAAATCCAAGGGTGGAAAATGTGTTGTATGTGTGAGTTTGCATGTTGCGTGTGCATGCATGTGGCTGGGAGAGATGAAAAAGATAGAGAGGAGAGTGCATATGTGGTTATTCATGCGTGGGCTCATTTTTTTATGCAGAATAGCAAATTTGTATTTGTTGTTGATATTTCTTTCCTTAATAATTCCTAATTCTTTAAATTATTTAATTAGAATGAATGTGCTAAATCAATTCACCAAATTAACAATATAAACAAATTGAGTTTAAAGATTTAGATATAATTATCAAAAAGGTTGTGCACGGGTATCATAATATTTATACTAGCCCCCTTGAATATACCATTAACTCTGCTCAGAGGAATCGTCTCTGGCGCTCCTTTAGTTCGGCAAGTCAGAAGTTCTCTAAACAAACGTTACCATTGGTCAGGGATGTCAACAGTCCAGCCAGCCAACGGAGCCCCCCCCCAAACAAAGTTTACTATTCATCTTAGAGGTCAATAGTTTTCTTCACAAAGCTCATCATCACAAGGGCAAGAACTCCTTAAACAGAGTCAGCCATTTGACTGGAGGCCTAGCCCCTCCCTGGAAACATGGATTGGCATTGGACTTGTGTGGTCAGCTGTCGCTGCACTTCCCTAGCCTGTTTTTTTGTTTTTGTTTTTAACATAGGTCTTATTTAAAAAGTATCAAAGTATTAGAGATTCACTTTTAACGGATGCTGTTTATCTTATCTGGTAAGTTACACAGTGGTGTGACTGCAGCTGTTGCCACTATTAACCTCCTTGAGTTAATGAGCCACAACAATGGAAGTCTGTCCGACATGATAACATGAACCTTAGTAGCCTGGGTAACACTTTACTATGTAAGATGTCTACATAAGAGTGACATGATACTGTCATGACACATGACCCTAACCCTAACTCTAACTTGTCATGACAAAACCAAATTATATTAAAAGAAGCCTTATGTCATAAACATTTTTGACTTGTTCATAATGTTTATGACATTTCTTGACAGTGTCATGTCACTCTTATGTAGACACCTTCAAGTATAGTGTAACTGTAGTCTGTCTGATATTGATATAGTCATCAATATTGCTGCAGTAAATTTGTCCGAGACAGAAAGGTTTAATGCGATAATACTACTTCAGTGTGCAAAAAGAGGATAATTGGCTACACACCCTCATCAGACGCTGACATTGGCTGAAATATGGTTGCATACAGTATTTATTTTTTTTTAAAGAGACAAAGTTAAGAATCAGAGTAGAGTGGCAGATCCTACATCTGCCACCTGAGTCCAGACTGTGAGATTGGCTGCAGCGTGGGTCCGATGGTCAGATGGTCAGTGTCAGCAGGGCTTTTGTTATGCTCACATTGTATCTGTGCGATGAACGGGAAAACAACAAAAGAGCCAAATAAATCATTAAAATACAGAATCCCTTTGCTTCCACATCTGACTTCTTAGTCATCCTCGGCACAGTGCCGAGCAACTGACCTTAGTGGGGAGGAGGGGGACAATTAGGTCACCTCATGATTGCATTACTCAAATGACATATTAATGTCATAGTGCCCTTCATGCATTTCATCAGCGTTAGTTAATGAGGAGAAAGAAAGAAGAGCAGGAGTGATATTGATTGCTTCATGCTGCTATGATCATATCATATTGCACTCTCTAAATAAATATTTATCTTGCAGATACAAATAAAAGTCTACAGCATATAGTAGGTGAAATTTATTTATTCACCTCAAATTAAACCAATCCCCATTATAGGAGGAACAGTGTATTATCCTTGTAAATTATGTGTGTGTGTATAGCAGTGTTTTGAAAATGTCTGTAACCTTTTTATTGCAAAGTCCCATAACTCCAACCCTAGCTGTGAGATATTTGTACACACAGTGACCGCAGTACTGAAGGGTTATGGAATAACAAGGAGCTCCATGCATTATTAATGGGCTCTGCTGTGAATCTGCTCAGAATAATAACACCGATTTACCAGAGCCTCATTACTGTGTGTTTTTAAAGCATGTGTTTGGTATCCATGGACACCCTCTCTCACATTCTCCTCTTCTCCCCCTGTGTTGAGATTCAGGTCATGCACGGCACTTGCTGTTTTTAATTTTCATTTCATCATAACCACTTTAAGACTGTTGCCAGTGCTTATTTGCAGTTTTCCAGCAGCCCTCTTCACTTGGGGCTTCTGACAGGACAGATGCTGCAATTAATCACGGCAGAGAAATGGGCATCGTTTCCATACCGAGCTGAGGAGCCAATCACCGCGGCAGCAACGGTGGCAGGGCCTCAGCCCAAATTACAAATGGTTTCCTAAAACTAACTAATTGAAAACAAACCAAAATTTGAAAATTCTATCAAGCTGCTATCACACAAGCACAGGAGCAGATTCTCTCTCTTAATTTGTAACTAACATTAACCCATGTTAAAAATGTCTCAGCTGCCTTTGGATTAAAAAGGCCCTTCTCTGGGCCAGTGCCTATTGTGAAGATATGATAATTATTGTTTGCCTGCCTTCCCTCCCCCGCTCCCCATTATATTCAAGGGAGCTCAGCAAACCCCTGGGGATGTCTTGGAAATGAAGCGATTTTGAAGGGAGTAAGAAAGAAGCAGAATCCAATGCACTGGTGTGTGAGAAGGGGACTGTTATTGAGACAAGTACCAGTTACATGCTGACCTTGTCCAGTATCAACACTGTTTTTACACACAGTTACAATGGACTTCCATTCAAATCACCGAGAAACAGCACACACTATAATAATGCCAACATGAATGCTCATATACCCCTGCTAAGTATTTTTTCTCTCATAGAATTATTCCATAGAAAACATAAAAATGTGTTTTTATTATCTCATAAAGAACTGAGTGCTATGGATATTTATCAATTTTATTTGTTTTCAATAGCTAACAAGGAGGCGTGAAGAAATATCTCATAGAAATTATGGCTAATAAAGCTTTTGAAACAAACCAATTCCTCCAAATAAATATTTGTGATTGATAGTTTAATTCTGAACAGAGACACAAAGAAATATATAATACTTCATACAAAATTATGGCTACTATCATATTAGTGATGGAATGTCTCTGGATTCGTCTTCATGGCCGAGCAAAAACTCAAACATTAAATTACTTTTCCTATTGGGAGCTGAAAACAACCTTCAAAGAACTCCATACCGATATGCATTTATTCTATTGACAGTTTTTTAAAGCAGTTGGTCTGTAAGCAAAATACAAACAAAATTAACCGCTGCCATTGTAACTCATAAAAAAGTATAAAAGAGCAGAAATGCACTATGTGATATAGCAATCCACAGGTCGTTTAACAATGTTTTAATTAAAGCCTCACATATTAAAACTTTACAACAGGTGATATGAAAAATGTACAACATTTTCTTTTTTTCCCCCAGGGACTTCTGTACAACTGGCAAAAATACCTCCGATGCCTTTTCAGTTGGCTTTGGCAGTGCAACAAACTGTCTCTGCTAGTTTTCCTTTTTTTTTTTTTAAAACAATGACGTATCAAGGAGCAGAGTAAAAATACATCAATCCCCAAACCATCTGCCTTGACCCCATCATTTGTATTTACCATAAAATATCCCCTTTATTACACAAAATAAAAACATAATTTAATTGTTAAAGATCTGAAGTAAAAACAAATAGATTAAAGAAGATTTTTTTTGGGTGGGGGGGGGAAGTGCCAGTTACACGCTTTTGGATATATCATCTGGAGGGTAGATTACTGGATACAGGAGGTCTTGTCTCTTCCCACTCTACAAAACATGTACAGCAGATTACAGCTACAGTTTGATGACGTGATGAAATAAATGATTTATGGCAGTTTCTCTCTCAGTCTGTGCAGTCATTCATCTAGAGATCTGTGTCCCTAGACTTTGTATTTTCACTTCCCCTTATTCTTAAAGACATCGTCTGCGTTTGTGACATGATTTGAATGTGTTCAAATATCTCTGGGCCTCTGATGTGTGATGATTTCATCAAACATTTCCTCCACGCCATTGTTGGAACAGTTTCATCTGCAAGAGTGATGGGTGAAAGAGAAAGGTTGGAGTAAAGAAAGTCTCGCTATATACTGGCCAATGTGGGAACAAAGACTGAGTGGGGGTCTACTGGTTTCCAGCAAGGATTCTATGAGTCACTCAGTCCAGGCATGAGCTGATAGAAATCCTTTTGTTGAAACACTTTCAAAATGTCCTTTTTGCTGCACTGAACTGACAACTCTGGCCTCATAAATAAAGCTTTATTGTTAAATAAAACATTGAAAGACACATGTCTTTCAACATATTGTGTGCCCAGTCAGTTTAAATTGACAACTGAAAGACCTCACAAACAAACAAATAAACAATCACAGGCTTCTGTCGTAGCTCAGCCTATTTTATAGACAAAAACCCAGTTAACATGTTCACCCCCTGTACACGCGTGTGCATATCCGTCTATAACAATGGACAAAGTTCTTGGTATAACATTCTAAATCTTACACACTTCTTAAGTGCAACTTCGAAAAAGCAACGTGGAATGATGCTTTTATTCTATTCCTGTTCTTTGACATAGGATTTCTATTTGGCTCAGTAAATGCTGACTTGAGACAGGACCTGGGCGTGGGCCTGGATTTGGGAGGGGTGTGGTTGCTGCTGTGGGGCCGGCTGGGGGCTGCCGAGCGATGCCGAGCCTCCCACTGAATGGGGTGTACCGGGAGAGTGCTGGGGTGGGGAACACTGGGACTGGTGCTGCTGCTGCTGCTGTTGCTGGAGATGTTGTATCTGCTGCTGATGGAGCTGATGTTGCATCTGCATGTGCTGAAGCTGCATCTGCTGTTGCTGTTGCTGCTGCTGCTGCTGCTGTTGCTGTTGTTGTTGTTGGTGTTGGTGTTGGTGTTGGTGTTGGTGTTGCTGCTGTTGCATGTGGTGCTGCTGCAGCTGTTGCTGGAGGTGGTGTTGGAAATGCTGATGCTGCATCTGCTGCTGGATCTGCTGGTGATGCAGCTGCTGCTGCTGCATCTGATGGTGCTGGAGGTGCTGCTGCATCTGCTGCTGCTGCTGGAGCTGCTGCATCGCATGCTGTTGCACCGGTTGCATCGGCGGGCTCATCTGAGATACCGCTGTGGACTGGGCCCCGGCCACCATGCCCCCTCCGGCGCCCATCTGGCCAAGCAGCTGCGGTGGCATCCCGGAGGACATGTTCTGATGGGAGACTGTAACCGAGGTCACTATCTGATTGCCCCCTAGTCTCATCTGCAGAGGTTTTGGGGCAATGGCCCGTGGCAGGGCTTGTTGCAGCGCCTGGGAAGCGGATGACATGGACATGGAGGGGTGCTGGTTGAGGGGGGAAGGCAGCACCAGGCCGGGGGACAGGCTGGTGGAGGCCAGGGTCTGCTGTACTGAGCGGATAGTCTGAGCCTCAGCTGATTCTGCTGCAGCCTGGATGGAGAAAAAATATCCAAAGTCGATAAGCCACGGTTGTCCCCTCTGAAGAATACCATTTAATCTATCTATATAGGTTTACTGTAAAGTTTTGCTTCAGTTGTTTTTGGCTTTACAAAAGAGTTTCTCTAAAACAAGGAACTTTTCTGACAAAGTCACACATTTTTCAGGTGAAAGGAAGGAACAGTTTCTCACCTTGGAAACCAGACTAGCACGGTATGCGGCGAGGGCTTTTAAATATTCTTTCTTGGCAGCTTCTGTTTTGCTTTTGTAAACCTGTGATGACACAAAGGTATGTGTGAATGGGCAAATAAAACTTACTAATTAGAGATAATTCCTGTAACAATATAGAGTACATTACATAGACAACATACTGTATACATTTGTTTCCTGCCTGAATCTGGATGTAACTGTTTTTTTACTAGACCAGTCTGAATACTTCAAACTTTGTAGTACCTGCTTCTGCTCCTCTCCCAGACCGTCCCACATCGAGGCCACGATTTTGGACACCTCTCCAAATGTGGCGTTGGGATTCTGACCCTTAATAGCGGCCTGGGTGTCTCTGAAGAACAGGGCATAAGCCGACACTGGCTTCTGAGGCTCATTGGGATCCTTCTTCTTCTTCTTCTTAGGAGTCTTGGGCTTCTTTGTGGGATCTATGGGGGCTGGTCGCTTCTCCCCAATGACCTACAATAATTGAGATAAAGAAATTTACAAAAATGCATTTAACATCGGCAGGCTAATTTCCTGCAATCACCATTTAATACAGTGATCCAAATAATTTCAAACTCTGCTCACCCTGTTGCCTTCGTCCTGGTCGTCTTCGTTGATGGAGCTGGAGGGAGACGGCGTGGCGGACTTGCTGGCAGGCGGTGATGGGGAAGTATGGGTGATGTTGGGTCCTGCCATGTTTAGGCTCAGCTGTGCGTTGAGTTGGGATTGGTTGATGGTGGTTAGTTGATTCCGTGATAACATCCCATTGGGGCTGTTCATGTTGATGATGGACTTCATCACCATGGCTGGATTGGGAGGGTACTGGCGAAGATGGCCTGCTCCAATATTCTGTAAAGGAATTGGCACAAAAGCAAAGGAAGCTTGTTAAGAAAATGATGAACAAATGTAAACTTTATCCCTTTCCCTCTGGTATAACACTGCCTGTGAGGTTCTGGCTGCATAGACTCGCACCTCATTTCTCCAGCTCAAAGATATCTCTGTACTCACTACAACGCCTTACTGCCCAGCGCACAAAGCTCATGAAGCTGTATCTCTGTACACAGAGGAAAACGGGTCACTGGATTCTGCGGATTGTTATGTGGGCAGATCACATGTCACTATGTCCTGGGTCTTAAATGTCTCTATTACAGGCCATGATAAATTATCTTGACACCCAAGGAGCTAACTTTATAAGCCAGTAATAGATGGCTACACAGCTCAGTTGATTCATATTAAAACTCTATTGTATGAAAATCTGTGACACAGCTTTTGACTGCCCGGTCCCTGGAGGGGAACTGTGGACTCAGTTCTCCGGCGCTGTGGTACATAACTTCAAATGCCACAATTAAAAGACTGTTCGAGTCGTGATTTGTATGCATGCACCTACATGTCAGTTTAGTTTGAGGGGGCCACAAGCCTATTTGCTTTGATGTAGTGTTACTTTTAAGGTTATAACTCTGTAAAAAAGGCACCTTTCATAGATCATGTTTGACTGCCAGAGTGGAAAAGAAATACTTCTATGTAACCAACCCCATAAATTAACTGGCTGAAGGTATGAAGCTTAAGGGTTTTGGACAGCTCCACTCCCTTCTTCCATCCAGGGCACAATGTAAGAACATTTTCAAAATCGCTTTCAAAATGTGGTTTATGAAAAAGTCTCAGAGAAGGTGCATGCAACAAATGTTTGCATTGATTGTGGTGAGGATGAAATTACAAGGACTACCAGCTCCCTAGAGGAAAGACTGATCAGAGAGACAGCAGAGCTGACATAAAACATAGGAAAGGATGTGAACACAACAAAAAAGGTGATTTGTTCTCCCTGGGTACATCCATCTGGTATTCAGCAGCACAAACTCAATCTCTCCCAACATCAACAAATCAAAAACCCACACACCTGACTTTATTGAAAGAACCTTATGAATGCCTGTCTTCAAAAACAATATTAGTACACCATTTCAGACAGAAACGTATTGGATCTACAATCCATTTCTTTCTCATATGCCATGTCTACTGCTTATCATAAATACAATCTATGAAGTGAGAGCGGATTTATATTTACATGTGCAAGGAAGATTCTGCAAAAGGTGAGGCGAAGGTGGAGGAGAAATTGAAAACATATTGTTGTGATGCTTCAAATATGGAAGCTTTTAGTTTTCTTGTGAATAAAAGCTGCAATAAACAAGCCTGTGACCAAATGACCGTGATTTACATATCTGCAACCCGCCATGTTCAAAGTGCTATTGTCATCTTCATTACTGAGAGCATGATGGCTCGCAGTTTGCTCTCTGCGAACATCGAAGACGCACACACTGAGATCATTAGCCCTGGCCATCTGTATAATAACACTTTTCCCCAATCCCAATGATGTAGTTTTGACTAAGAGCAATGGTCCATTCTGTAAAATGGTGATTTCTTCTGAATGGCCTTTGGATGTTGTGCATTTATAACAACAAAATATGTACTAATGACTGCAGTTAAACACTTAAATCATATCACACTTAACAGCCTACTAAATATCGTATTTTATTATAGATTACAGCAATAAATGAAGTTGCAGCAATTGTGCTTGTCACTCTATGAAACAAAAGAACGATGACAGTTACATCAGTGAAATGCTGGCATTACCACACCTGATTTGAATGAAAATAATATAGCTAATAACACAGGGAAAGAAATCATCTTAAGTAACAGTTGCCTTGATTGTGAATATGAATCTGGTACTAGGATGTTTATTTATGTCTCTCTACCTCCTCATTTGCATTTTGATTGCAGTATTGTCAGCAGTCACAGCAGACATCTAACTGGATATTTTGATAGTAATCGTAAATCTGCAAATAAGTCCTTATCTTGAGTACACAGTGGCCAGATGTGCCTTAGTCAGGTCTGTGTCTGTGTGTGTATGTGTGTGTGTGTGTGTGTGTGTGTGTGTGTGGCTGCAAACACTAACAAGCTGAGATCTACTCCCTAATCAATAAAGGCTTTTTTATGTAAATTCATTCAGTAATATTCCCCAACGAGTTGCTTTTAATGTGAAATCTGAAATAGCTGGCAACAACACAATGCTGTCAACAATATGCTCCAAGAAGAAGAAAAATAGCTTGTTTTGTACATTATTGTTGGCCTCATCCACCCTCAACACAGAAAACACTCCACACAGAGCCACATAAAGCGTTCGAGAAACTAGCAGATAAGAAAAAAAAAACTATTGACAATGTGTGAAACCCTTTCCACAATAAACACAGGCCAATACAGAGTAGCTGGACACAAAATGCAACATTATGCATTCACCAAGTGATAAACAATCTCAACACTGATGTTAAGGAAAGCAGGCTCCAGTCTGTTCTTTAAGATATTGGAAATCAGAATTTAGGGAGAATTTATGAACAGTGGCACCATGTACTGAGCTGTAACAGGCTGAAAAGAATGTTAACAAGTTCAATTTCCATTCAATCAATGCCAGAGCTCTTGGAAATGTTCCATGGCAGGAGAGCGGTAAAATCATCTATATGGTAATTATAAGGATGAATCCCCCAGTAACTTTCGCCAGCATGAAAGGTCAGTCCTATTAAAGATAGTTTATCAGTGCTCTGCACATATTCCTTTACTCGCCTTCTAAACGGGTACATCATTTTATTTTTTTCCTCCATTTTCAGCAACCTGCTGAAGTCTGTGCTTAAGCCAAATGAGAAAAATGGAATTTTGAATGCCGGTAAAGGCTATAATAGCATGAAGATAAATTGTTTTTCTTTCTCCTTCCCTGTCTCAGTCAAACACACTTCTCTCTCTCTCTCTCGTTCTCTCTTTCTGTGGTGTGCAAACTCAGTCCATCTATCTCCCCAACCCCCAATCCCCACTTAAAAACAAATCTCTCTCTCTCTCTCTCTCTCTCTCTCTCTCTCTCTCTCTCTCTCTCTCTCTCTCTCCCTCCCTCGTAAGGCCAGTAGGTTCCCTCCCCTTGGTCTGGTACAGCCACTGACCCATACCCTTTTCCAACATTTCTCCTGATGCATTATGGGTATTTAAAACTTGTCAAACATGACATCATTTCATTTTGAGAGCTGCCTGAGAAAAGTAAATTACAGAATCAATCATGCAGAAGGTCAAGCTGAGACTTCATTACAAGTATTGCATGCCTGCATGAATATCTTTCATTTCTGACTGACCCAATATGTCACAATAGCTGTCTTTCGAGGGAGAAAAGAAAAAGACAAGAAGCAAGAGATATAAAAAAATCCACTCTCTTAAATTGATGTACAACTCATGTCAGTGCTTCTTGGCTTGGAAGGGAGATAAGAGGGAAGTGTAGAAAAACATGCTTTCTGCAACACTGCCCACATTTTCCATTTTGATTCTGGATCTAGTGGCTTTTGACCAGTCAAAACACAGGGTATTATACTTACTGGCAATCTACACAATATCAAGGCATTTCAAATTATGAACAACAAACTGAAAATCTCTTTTTCAGCCTCACTTTCATCTAGCATGTGGTCCAAGCACACTATTTTGTATTCGACATTAGCATATCATTGCTGCTGTAAAGCTAATGACATGTGAAACAGCTAGTTGGAAATGAAAAAAATATAACGCATCACCACACAGTGGTAAATGTAATAAGACAACAGGGCTCAAATCTCCTAAATATTGATTTTAAAATCTAATACAACTGGTTGACTACTGTAGGTTTCGATTCCAATCGTCGAGGACATTTCAGTACATACATGCCTACATGTGTCAAGGAAAAGTGTGGTAACGGCACCAGGTGTCTTTTGAAATAGAACCCAGAGACCCTTGCTGTGCAGCGGGGAGAAAATTGAGAAGAAATTGCGAATAAAGTAATACTGGCAGCTCGACTCCAGTACTATTTGGCACTATTGAGATTCAATCACAAATCAGTAGGACACATGCTGGGAGACAAAAATGAGAGTCAGAAGCTTGTTAGGAGAGCAGATTAAATAAATAATGACTTCAGATTCAGGGCTTGCCAGGCACATTGCAGCTGAGAAAATGTATTTCTCTTTGTAGAAGCTCGGCAGCTGTGGCCAATTTGCAAGACATACGCTGAACATTATCGGGAGAGGAATTAGCAGAACACTTGGAAATGCAATGACATGGAAGAAGCTTTTGAAAATAGCCCAGGTATTTTCACTGGTTGGGTATCTCATTAAGTTGTGATAAGAGACAGGCTTCCACACACACTAAATATTCTCCACCAGTAAGTTTGTATAAAGAAGGAAAACCAAGACAAGTGTTGGGGAAATATGAGCATGGCGGCTTGATGAAAAATGTAATTGCAACAGTGCACGGTTTATTTGTTTGCCCCTGCAGCCATAACAAATAACACAGAATGTAATCATGTATATAAGGTTGTCATTCCTTTATCAGTGCGCTGACAAAATGACAAAACACCCCTCTTAGGGCCTTCGTAAATCATTGTCTCTGTATATAGAATGCACTGCAATCAGCGCTGTTACTTATCTCATTTAAAAGTCGCGTTCTCTTTTCAAGGCAAAGATAACACCTTAGATGAATAGAATTTCTATAGGCATTGTCATAAGACTTTTGGGGATCAATCCCATTTACAGGAAAAATGAAGGGCCACCACAAGCCTTGTGTTATGGCGACTGATAACGAGTGAGTAGTGTACTGTCGACAAAGCCACAAGGCAAGGAGCAGAAACCCACATTCTCCTCTCAGTTTTTAATAGAGTCGACGCACAATCAGAGACATGAGCCATGCAAATGGTGTTAAAGAGGAATAATGTTTGAGAATCAAATCTAATCCTCCAGCAAGTCGTGAGAACAGCCAGGAATGTAATTGTGTCAAGGTTCCGTTTCTTCCAGATGTAGAAAGCTTAACTGACCATGAAATGAAAATTCTTTAGGAAAAAGCCTTCTGGGGCTCGCTTACTGTATGCGGCCGAGATATTTTAAAAGCCGCAATTATTTTACATGCCAGAAGCATGGAAGCAGGAAAAAGAGCTGTAAAATGTTATAGTCCCCTTCCAATATGTAAAGTAAATAAATAACTTGAATAGTGTGATTCAACAAATATGTTGTAGCGAGAGAGGGGGGTCTCATCATGGCGTCTCTGCTGAATGTAATGTGTGTTGTGGCTCACAAAGCAAATTCAGCATCATCATCATCGCTCCGCTCATGCCTTTGTCCTTTCATTTCTTTTCTTCTTAATGAATCTTCCATTTTTGTAATAGGTCTGTAAGACAACTAGTCAGCCGGTGATATTTTCCTCCTCAATGCCTCTATGAGCGTGGCATTTAAAAATGCCTTTCCACCTCAAGACAAAAATCTCACAATCCATAGCACATATCAGCATCAACATAAAGAGAGTGATTATTTTCATCTACTGTTCCATGTTTGACCATCCATATCTGAGAAAAGGAGGATTAAGCTGAAAGCAGGTTCATGAAGTCCTTTCTTTGAGGATCATTTTCTCTAACACAAAGACAAATCTGATCCTTAACTCCAAACAATGCGTGTGTCTCTTCTGAAGACCTCATGTGACATTGGACAGAAAGCATGCATCAGCATTTACAAAAAAATAAAAGCTTCTGGAAGCAACATGAATTAAATATGAGCACGTGAAACTGTGGCACTTTTGGGTCCCATTTTCACTGTCCTTCTGGGACTGAATGTGCTTTTGTACTTTAACACCTGTGATCTATCTACATCTGCTCACCTTACAGAGGGGGATCTTCCACACTCTGTCTGCGTTTAAAAAAACAAATCTTCACAGTAAGTAACATAATATCATGACATTTACTCAATGTGATCATATACCTCCTGTGTTGTAAACAAGGCCAGATGCTGTGCCAGATGTACTGACAACAGGAGGCGTACAGGAACTGTGAAGGTGACATTATGGTTTAATAAAAGGGCTCCTTTAAGGACTGTATGCTTTTGATATCAGCGTTGTACATATATATCATATGATAAGTTTGGGTACACCATCAAAAAACACATCTGGAGCTGCAGTTACAAGTACGACACAGACTGGAGCAGCCCGATGTAATTTTTTTTTTTTTTGTGTTGACAGATGAGGATACCATTTCTCCAGTCGCAGGAAATGAATAGCCTTCTTGATTTACTAGTGGTGTAAATGCATAGCAGTGCTCACCACCGGTTGGCCGTTGTTGACAGACACTCCTTCCTGGTCCATCATGTTGCGTGAGATGGTAATAGAGGGCAGATCCAGGCTCTGAGGGGGGAACTGAGGGATTAAGAGACCCCTGTGAGGAACTGGTGGCTCCGGCATTGCTGGGAAAGGTGAGTCCACTTCCGATAGACCCAGACCAGACTCCGTCTCAGGTGGAGGTGTTATGGGAGGAATCTCAAACTCCTCGTCTCCCAAGCTGGGCGTATGAAAAGTCTGCAAGGAAGAGTAAAATCATGAAATCCAGCAACACTAAACAGCCTCGAAGCATTCGCTGAGGTGGGCCTTATCTAACATGCCGGAAGGAAACCTTCAGGGATTATATAAGACAACTTTGTTTAAGAGAGGGAGTGTTTTATTTGAGTGGTAATACACTTGTCTGTAAGTGCACTAAGATGTAACATTTCCTAAACCTATTTAAGTCCAATTTAAAAAAAGAAGAAGGAAAAAGGCGACTGAGGAGGAAGACGTCAAAAGCAAAAATATCAAGCGGCAATCATGGGAGAGAGAGAGAGGATACATGATAAAAGCCCTTAATCTTAGGGATGGAAGATGTTGGGTTGAAGTGCAGTGAAAATACACGTCACAGGGAGATGGGTTTAAAAATATTTTCAAAGATTATTACGCTTGGCCAGAAGTTTTTTCTTTTTGTCCCCCTTGCCTGCCCCCTTAAATCTGCTCATCAAACAGCCTAATCCTTCTGCCTTTCGAATTAAAGCTTTTGGACACACTTAATTTGCTTATGTGCCTTTTTGGAGATGGGGACTGTTCACCTACTTGGGTCTTGTTTTCATCTGAGCATTGCATTAAGCTACTTACTGGAAAGCCAATATATTCATATCCTCACAATGACCACACTGCAGGTCCATATACATGCAGCTGAACACAGGGCCAAACCGCATGCTATCTAGCCACTGACATGATTTTAACTACTTGCACTTGGCACACTGCTTGCATCAAGAAGCTACTAGGAAACCCAAAAACTAAGTGCTTCTGGTTTGTCTCAAACACTACTTTCTTGGCCTTGGGTCACTTTTATGGTACTATTTAAGACCTGCCTCCAGTGATCTCATCGACTATTTGAAATATGCCATGAAATCCTGGCATGAAAATAATTGGCATAGAAGCCAACAAACGGGAGTAAACATGCATTTATACCAATTCGAACTGGCACTCGATTAGTCTCCCGCATGCCGATTTCACCTTTTCACACACCTGCATTTAATTTCCAACGGCATTGTGAGTCCTGGAGATGATTATGCCTCTCTTTCTGAGATAAACCCTGCTTCTTTGAAAGGGAGCTGGTTTTTCTCACACTTTGTTGGCTCACTCTTAACAAAATGTGACAACATTACAGCATTTAGGCACATGTAAAGTATTGCATGGCTTGTCCTATAGTAATCAAACTCCTACCCAAATAGAGGTGAAGCAATACTAACCTCAAACCTATAAACTTGATATTCAGAGTTGCATGCACTGCCAGCAGAGCTCACTATGGTCAACAACAAAGCTAACCAGGCATCTCTTCTCTGTCTTCCTCCGCGCTGTCTTTCTGTCTCCAGCAGAGGATAGAATAACAGAAGGGAGACAACGGAGGGAATATGCCAACACAGCCCTTGATTAGGAAGAATTAATGTTCCCCTTGCTTGCTTTAGCACACAGACACTTGAAACTAATTCATTGCCTGCTCAGGGCAGCTGTCTTGACAAGCCCTGATGAATTCCAGTGGCAGATGCAGCAAATAGAGTTTTCATTCCTTCCGTTTCTTTCTCTCTTCTTGCTCCCTACCACTGTTTCACTTTTCAGTGCTCGTTTCACGGCTAGAGAATCAGTTCTCTTTTCAAAAGGAGCTATGGTCATATTCATCACAGCCCTGGCCTCTGGCATGCAGAGTGCAGAATAAATCTTGTGCACCTTCAGTAGAACCATTTACTCTGAGTCCTCTGCTGTCATATTATGCTTCAGTGCACTCAAAAAAACTCCAGAACTTGGGGTTAGCAGCATGCAAATCCAAACGCAGTTTATAAAAAAATATAAAATAAAATTGTCATGAGTCATGAACAAAAAGTTCCAGTACCACATGAAAAGGATCAGAGATCGTTCATCATCACGGACTTCATTCATCTTTTTCAACGTCCCCTGTGGAGTAGGGTCAACCTCCACACCAGCCGTAAGATCTATGGTCCAAGTGTCACCTGTATCATATCATGTAGCAATCTGACTTAAACGGTATCAGCCCTGTCTTGGGTCTTTCCTTGTCCAGTACAGTCAGATTTTGACCACATTTATCCACATAAGCCGCAGGAATGCTTTTGAGGAGGGAAACATATCGCTTCAGTTTTTTTGCTCTTGCTCTACTATGGACACTATTTGCTGATGTAAGTAGGTTTCCTGTGGCGGTACACCTTGTAAGGTAAATCAGAGCAGTAATAAATAGGCCACTGGATCCTATAGGCTGCTGCATTGTGGCCTAAATTACAGAGCCAACCTAGAGATTTGAGATGTCAAAGAAGAAGGTTGGCTAACAGAGCTCCACTTTTGTAGGAGAGCAGCACAAGCATGACTGTGACCTTTAAGCAAAACACAGACATGTACTTGAAGGAGAGGAATGCTGTTGTTTAGTGTCTGCCAAACAGAATGTAGAGAAGTAGAGAATAGAAAAAGAAAATACTGTGGGGTAAGGGAGCTAGGGCAAGATCAGTAATAAAGACTGTGCTTGCGTGCATCGCCTCTCTTTGTTAATAATGATACAAATTTAACATCTGCACCAGTGGCACTGATGATGTTGACATGGCGTTTGTGTCTCATTTGGGGGTATGGAAGATGTCAGTTGTCTGCGAAGAAAATGCCCTCTCCCCAGGGAAGAGGAGCCAGATTTTACTGGAACCCACAGAGTGTTACAGTGTTGCACACTGTCTAGTGTCATTTCACATAAAGCCAGTCTAATTCTGCACCAGGAGCAGCTTAGGGGGCTCTGATCGGAGATTAAGAGATGCACAATCCACTTTCTTCACATCACCAGCCTGATTATCCATTTAAATTGTTCTGAAAGGCTAAGCAGAGCCAAGTGCCAAGCTGGGTGCTGGCTTGGGATGTGCAGGCATGTACATGTTAAAGGGTGGGCAAGGGACAGTACAACAGAGAGAAGTAGTGTGTGTGTGTGTATATGTGTGTCTTTCCATTGGCAGCCACAGGGTCCAGTGGTAAGAGGGCAGGGCAGCGCTTGTAACAGAGAGGCCTGATGTACCCTGCATGAGCATCAAGCAGGTGTGTGTGAAATCACCAGTCCTCAGTGGTAAACCTGGACCAATAAACAATAACAAATCATAGCTAATACTTTATAATGATCAGAATTACTTGATTAGGTACAGCGGTAGATAAAGTACAGTAAATGCACAGTAAAATAGCGGCTTTTTGCACAGCAGTGCTTTGAGCTTAAGTGCTGCTGTTGGCATGCTAACTTGCTCACAATGACAGCATGCTAACATATGATAAATAGCACAAAATAGAAAGTATGGCTGAGGCTAAGGAGAATGTCATTAATTCTGGATGTAGTTATTCATTAACCAAAGTTAAAATTTGGACCTAATAGTGCTAGGTGAAAAGTCAGGGAATAATATGTTTTTATGATTCATCCTGAAGGGGACATGAACACCTGTATAATCCATTTTATAGTTAGATAATAGAGACATTTCACTTAAGTAATCAAATGTTAAACTCATGGTGGCGGTAGAAGAGACAAGTTGGGGGATCACTAAAGTCATATACATCTCCTGGGGACCATGACTGTCGGTACAACATTTCCTGTCAAGCCACCTGTCAAATGTTGTGGATAAGTGAAATATCTGATATCTGTTATATCGCTTGTAAAAGATCCTACAGGATTCGGGGAAAGAACTGCGATTTTTTTAGCTTATAATTGATATCACGATTCTTTGTCACGATTTTTTTCTCACAAAGTGTGATGTTTATTACACACATGAACCACGAAAAAACAAAACAAATTGGCCGTACAAAACATTGATTTTTCTTGGCACCTATAAAACATTGCGCATCACCACAAGCCTGTAAACATAAAGGCTTCAATGAAGAGAAGAGGGAGCATTGCAGCGTTTGCAAGCGCTTTAAAACTTATTTTATACAGTCTATTATTAAAACTCAGCGAAGAAAGTAGTAGCGTTTGTGATGCAGTCGGCTTGTAAAATTAAATGTGACTCAAAGTCATTAAAAAAATAAAAAATAAAAATCAAAGCTATTTAAAAATTAAATCGTGAACAAGGTTTGAATCGAGATTACGATTTCATAATGATTTACCGTGTGGGCCTAATGAATAGTCAGGGAAAATACGAAAGTCATCCTCTAGGGCAATCCATCCTTTCATTATCAAGACATGTCACTAAAAATCAAATAGGTGAATTTCATTGCAGTGCTAGAAGAAAAGTCAAGGTGATCACCAAAGTGAGAATGCCTTATCCTCTGGGGAACATTACTGTCTTCACAAAATGAGATATTTTCGCCTGGACCATAGTGGACCTACCGACCGAGCAACATTGTCATCCCTTTAGCTATGCTACTAGCATGGCTAAAAGTGGCCGTAGTAATTCTATCTAACAAATTAAACACGAAAACAAGGGTTACAACAACAGAAACATGCAGGGAGGTGAATTGTCCCTTCCAATATTTTGTCCTCGTGCTGTCAGGGCGGTCTTTTAATATCAGGACAAAAAGCAAGAGAAAGCTTTTCGGGCAATAATCCCAGCCCTTCAATAAACGTAGTATGCAATTCACAGATGCAATAACCAAGACTTGTTAAAGGCAGCAGCATGCAATTACTGCATATAATAGGCCTCAGAATCAATAGAGACAGGATCAAGGATCCAGTTTCAAATATCTAGACAGGCAGAGTGCAGCTACTCAAATGACAACATCAACCATGGCACCCCTAATCAACATTATTTCTAATTTGGATCATTTGTAGTCCATTTCTACATATTTATAGTTCATTACATGTCTCTAATTTGATTAGGAAAGTAAAGTGATACATCTGAGTGGAACACAATCTCAGTGCACAGTATCCTTTTCCCTGAGCGAAGCAGTCAAGCTTTCTCTGCTAGGATGTATGCTTTACCAGGCACACCAAGGTCATCTTATCTCATCCTCTAAGTGCATAAGGTAAATGATACACCAGCCAACTAAACAGCAAATACAGGTCTAGTGTTCGGATGTAGAAGCACTGTGCCTTGAGGACAATACATACTTATTATAAATTATTATTTTAAATGTAGTATGTAGAGTATGTGTTGTGCAGACTAATACAGGACGTTTTTTAGCTTCAAAGGCATTTGCGTAACATAAGTTACATTTTATTCTTCTTACTTTTGAAGAAATAAATTACACATCCTTCCTCTTATAAAAGAAAAGTAGAATTCATTAGCAATAAAGCACTTAGCAGCTACAGTCTCATTTGGCCTGGTACTGATATGACCCCTGGCTTATGGTAGCTAATGTTAGCTAATATTAGCAAACTTTAAATAGGTATTGAGGGTTAGTTCACTGACTTTGTGACTCTACTTGTGTTACTGTTACACTATGATTTAACATTTACCATTATCCCAAAAGTGTCATGTGTGGCAATGACAGCTGTTAACAAAAGTTACATAGTCTCACTAAATGATAGGTGAAAGAATTTGACATTCGCATTGCAATTTATTCATGTAAAACAACAGGTGGAAAACATAAGGGCTGCAGAGCTGTTGGCTGTTGTTGTTCAAGCAGTCAAATTCCCCTAGATTGAAGTTAAGCACTGATGTTAACTTAAGCTGTGTTTCCACTGCATGGTATGCTATGCTCTACTCAATTCGACTCACTCCTTATTGATTTTTCATTAGCAAAAGTACCTAGTACTTTTTTTAGTACCACTTTCTTCAGCTGATCCTAAACTAGCACTGACTGGTCAGAGATACTCGTCACTAATGTAACACGGGACATCATGCACAAACCTGCAATTTTTACATAGCCAAGCTACTGTTAAAAGCAACATTTTTTAATTACTCGCCTCAGATTGTAAAAAGTACAGCCCCACAAAACTACGCTGTATAATTGGCAAAGTGCAGCTGTTTCTCTGTTTTGTTGCTAATGAAAGGATTCAGCGAGTGTCACATTGAAGATGATGCACGGTGGTGCTATGGCAATCAGCTGAGAACGAACCTACAGACTAAACACTTGTGCACAAGTGAAATAAACAACTTAAAGCTAATGACAATTTTCCCAGACCTCATTTGAGAAAGAGGTGTAGCTACGCACAAAGAAGGGGTGGATCTTAAATAAAATGCATAGAGGGTGCATGTTTTTATGCAATAGTCCTCTGGTTTGGTTTAAAAACAATAGCTTACCAAATGTGATGGCATTAATTTAGCCTGCTGTCATCATAGAGACCTCATAATGGACACTTTCTTTTCCACTATACCCTCAACCCAAGGCAGACACATGAGGTATATAGCATTCCAGTGGAGATAGTGTGAAACCCCAAAGTGGAAGTCACATTTATCCTAATTTAGCTCAGGTTGCAACAAACAATACTTTGGGTAATCCAAGAAAAGAAAACCCTATGCTTAAGACTTCTTCTTCTCTCTCTCTCTCTCTCTCTCTCTCTCTCTCTCTCTCTCTCTCTCTCTCTCTCTCTCTCTCTAGCACAATACCATCTGTGCCCTAACACTGGAAACAGTTGTTTCTTTTGATGAAATGCAAATTAGCTAGGCTGTTTTTTTTTTTTTTAAAGCCCATCCCCCCCGTTCCCTGACAGCCACAGTGGGCCCTCACAGTTGGGGGCTGAATGCTCTCCAAGCAGTTTGTGTCAACGTGCTCCCCGCTGCAGTGGGCCTCAGCAGCCAGTGGATACAGATGATGCGCCCACTCAGCATAAATGTGGGAGGAAATTAAACTTCTTCTATAACACTCTGTGGCTTTGAGAAGCAGCCACTTTATGAACATGAGGTCACGCACTCAAAACACGACTCTCCTGTCTGAGCTTGAATGTCACAGTTGCATCCCAACTTCCCAAGTGACTGTAAATGAAAACAATAAGGTTAACATTGACATCTATCTCACTATGTAGGAGCTGTGTAATGAGGCTTTGCTGTGAGTTTCGAAGCCAGATCAATCTCCCCTGCTGAACTGGATGAGATTGGCCCGTTTGAACCACAGAGGATGACGGGTATTTTTGGTACACTTGTCTCTAATGACAGGGCAGCGGAGTGGGTGGAGGGGGAATAGAACGGGTAAATTTAGCACACTGTTAGGTCTACTATGGCTCAGAGAGGCGTTTATATACCTCCAGAGAAACAACTATTCCCGTCTTTCTTTCAATGCAACAGTACAGAACACAGAGCTATTCCAGCAACTCTGCACAGTCAGATTGTTGGTGACATTTCACTTTTTGTAAGTGACTGCAGATAGGAACTGACAGAACTATATAACCTCTTTGTGCTCCTTCATTATGTCTTTGAAACGAGGAAAAAAAAAACATCTGTTTACCTCAGCTTTATCTTACAGAGTGCAGACAAGACAGTCAGATCACATCAGCTCTCAGAAGTTACTATGAGGCAATGTAGGCCGAGCACAGCTCATCTTTCTGTAAGCTTATTGTCTTTTGGGGCTCTCAGGTTAAGCAGCATTTGAGCAGGCAGCATTTCAAGCAATAAAGTAATGCTTCCTATGACAAACATGGATACATTCAAATTGGAATTTTACATTATGGCTGTTGTAGAGGGTTTTGCAGTGTGAAACATAGCGCTTATGCTTTAGATATTGTCTTTTACTGTTGCCAACTTTGGCCATCTACATTTCATTAAATAGTGAATGACAAACCACAGAGAAATATTTAAAGTATAATAATATACATGAGGACACTCATGAAAAGGCCTAACTAAATGAAAAATATATGAACTCCACTGTATTTAACTGCATTTGTATTAGAGAGTACGTTTGCATTGGTTGAATTTCCCTTGAGGAGAATTTGAGAAAAAAAAAGGAAAAGTACACTCACATCACCAGCAGCGAGCAGGGCACCATTCGCCTCCGCCATGTTCATGTAGTTGTTGTTATTCTGAAACTGCAAATGAGAACAAAAAACACATTCAGCCTACTAGTATCCAGATACAATCCAGTGCAAACTTGAGCTCTCCTCGTTCATAATGGACACCTGTCACTCAAATAGACTGTCACACTTAGCTCTGAATGTTTACACACTGAGTTAACCCCTTTCTCGATGTGCATGAGCCATTATTGTGACATGACGAGAGGCATGTGAGAGGCCCAGGCCAATTTAAACCAGGGTAATGAGAATCTGGTCTGGCTATTGAGCTCATATGGGATGGCAATTAAGAATATGTTTGCATCACAAAGCCAAGTATCAAGATGCAGTGGCAGGTTATCAACTTCATATACTTCAGATACTGAGGGGAAATAAGGAGGTGATTTTGACATTCATTCATCTTTGTGAAGAATAGGATTTCAACATAAATGTATTTTGAATTGATCCTATATTTTAGTGCAACAAATGAAAGTGTATTATACTCAAGCATTTACCTGTTAATATCAGAGTTGATATCAGAGTAATAACAGAGTCACCAGTAGTGATAAAATTGAGAGTGACACACTTTAAAGACACATCAGTGTATGAGACAGTTGATAAGATATTAAAACCCCGTACTTTGTTTTTCACAACATACCCCGCCCTCCCAACCCACACATAGCCTGTTGGCAAAATGGCAGCCACTTCCTTTCTTTGGAGACACAACCATGCTGACAGGTAGGAACAATGGGACATAGAATGAAGAATTATGGGCTAGCAGCTGGGCCCAGGAGCACAATGCACCTCTCTGTGAGTGAGTGCAAAACACAGCCTACACGGCACGGAGGAGAGTCACAGCGCGTTTGCGTCTTCATGAGGTTCCACTGAGAACACATTTTCAACAAAGCTCGGCAGTAATCTCTTTTGTGTGTTTATTACAAAGTCACTCTTTTAAAACATTATGAGATGAAAAACTCCAATAGGCAGAGAGAGGGAGAGGAGAGAGAGAGAGAGAGAGAGAGAGAGAGAGAGAGAGAGAGAGAGAGAGAGAGAGAGAGAGAGAGAGAGAGAGAAAATGGCTTATTATTCTAGCCGAAGTCAAACAATAGTGGAAACAAATTAAGATCAGAGCAAACTGAGAAGTGCATTAATATATTTTCAAGCCCTTTGTGTTTTTTTTCCCCTTCTCCTTTTCTTCTGAGTGGTTAGTATGCGAATGTAATTACCGAAAGAACTGCTGCTAATCAACTGCGAATGGTATCCATTAATTAGTCTATGCCCTGGAGAGAGAGTGGGGAATCAGCAGCAATGTTAACAGTGTTATGCACCAATGAGAAGGGGAGCCACATGCTCTGCTAGCAGTTGCTGAAGCAGGTGGTTTGTGCTGTCTAGGCCTCTGGTGCAGACTTACCTGGAGCTGCCCCACTAAACTATATCTGACTGGAGCACCGGGGGTTTACATGTTTGCTCAAATGCACACACAAATGTATAAAGAGACACACACAGACACACCTCAAGTGAGAAACATCTGTCAATAGCTAGAACTCATTCACTTCCAGCTGTGTGTAACTTAGAGACATGACACGGCTGGGTTACGTCAGCCACTCGGCTGGTAATTAGCCTTATGCTGGGCTTATCTTGGAAGTGTTACTCCGTCCCTCTTCTTCTTTTAGATAACAAATTGAAGTCTCAGAGATATCCTTCTCTATTCAAGCACTAGGAACATTGTTCTGATTGTGGGGAGAGATAGGGCTTTGTGCAGTGCTGTCTGTTTCTTCTATCCCTGTACCACTTTTGGTGTGAATACGATCTTTTACGAGTAAGCAGACAACTTCTTTGTAAATAGTCCCTCTAGTTCAGGAAAACCCCAGTAGAATACATACAGATCTGAAATCTTAATGAAACTTTTAATATAGATGCTTGTATACTTCCCTGCCTGTTGTGTGAAAGAAAACAAGCTGCAAAATGTTTCTGCGTTTGGGGTGGCTTTGTCTCCGGTCCCATGCACTTGGTCTTGGTGCCACTTCTTGCTCACACATCTTTAGCTCAATTAGCTGCCAAGTTGCATCTCACTGGTTCATGACAACTTCACGAGCCATATAAATTTTATAGGGCGGCTTGATTACAGAAAAAATATCAATCTTGAAATTACGATTATTTGACAGGATTACTCGCTGTCTTTTGAAAAGATGTTTATTATTGAAGTTAAAAAAACAGTTTAACAAATCAACAGAGAAATTAATAAATTGCCTTAATACTTACTTTCCCCTTAATCTGAGTTGATTTGAAAAACAGAATGTGCAAATTATCGTTTTTCTTGTTAGAAGCCAAATTGTTAATTGTGGTTACCATTTCAATAAATTGCACAGTCCTAAGTGTTTATACATCAAGAAGTCATGTGTCATTAAAACAAACACCACAACTGAGGTACGGTTGAAATACATACTGTAAACACAGACATTAATCAGATCATATTAGCTCCATTAGAGAGAAAACACAATCAAGTTAAGTCCAAGTGCTAATTAGTGATGTGAAATTCTCTGGGCTCTGTCTCTGTGAGTCATGTTTTATTGTGTTTCCAGGGCCCTTAAGAGCAGTTCCATATCTCCTCTGAGAACTGTGACTAACATCCCAAGAAATGTCCCCAGCCACCAGTATCAATCTTTACCATTAAAAGATGTACCATGTTGCAGCCCGGACTGGAGGCCCCAGTGGACGACCAGAGCAGGGAGTGGAGATTATTATTGTTATTCCCCGATTCATTTTTTTGGGGGAAAGCCATTCGCCGCTCATGTTCGCAGCAGTGACGATTGAGTCAAATGCCAGATGAAATTAAGTGTGATTGGAGGGACCACGCAGCAAAAATGGGTCAGTGCAGACAATGAAGGCTCTGTAATTAAAATGATGTGACGAGCTAGACAAGAGCTGCCGTGTGAGGGGACAAACAGCCGTGTGTGTGCACACACACACATACAAGTATTTTGGACTCAGAAATGTAACATATATGAAAAGTTGGGGAACTCTGTGGAGTGGAATTGCATGACTTTTTGCTAAATAAATGCTTCTTAAGCATGAACTGGCCTTAAATATCTAGTAAAGCACTATAGCAACAGCTCAGACAGTGATGTTACATGCATTCAAGAAACCAGCATCTCATTTCTTCAAATTTCCAAAAAGCAGTCATGTACTACTAGAAGAAACCCAAAGGAAAGCCGTAGAAAAGAGTGCTTTAAAGTAGCTGTGGGGTAGAAGGCTTTTATTAACAGAGTGAATTTACGGTTAAAGGTGCTCTGTAATATGAGTCGCACTAAGATCCAGACATGGCTACATGGCAGAGCAAACACTGGGCACTCAGTGTTTTTATTTCTCCTTCTGCACCACCAGCACATTTCTTCAATAACTGTTTAACAGGAGAGAATTAAGAGCTTACATGGGCCCTGATCCTAGCGTGAAAAGGCTCCACTGTCTGCAGACAGAAAACCAGGCAACCTCACAGTGAATGGGATGGATATGAATTTCTAGGTTATTTTCCATAAATGCATAGCACCACCTTTCTTTTTATTCTAAGTCAAGATAATACTTTAAGTATATTCTTTGAATCACTGTGAAAGCTTCAATCATTCATTTTCAGACAAAGCAGTTACAATCAGATTCTAAACAACAAACATTTCTGACAGACACCAGTGTAATTTTGATGCTTGATTTCCAGCCCCCCACCCATTTTAAATCCCAGTGCAGGAATATTTGTATGAAAGAATGTCCAGGGGGAAATAAGGTGTTTTACAGCTATTATAGCTAACAAAATTATTTCAACCTCAGGGTGAACACAATATTGCACCAACATGAACCCATCTCATCCCCAATATGATGGAGTAACCACACAGATCCTATCAGTAAACATGAACTGGACAACCAAGATCCACAGAATACACGCCTGAAGAGCCTCTGATAGCACAGCTGCCATCTCTGCATGCATACAAATGGAAAATAAACATGCACTAGCCCACACCTCCTCATCGGAACAATGGATACTGCGTTGTCAATGGTGATTACATTATAAAGAACGACTGGGAAAGATGCAAGATGACAAAACATTTTACCATAAACAATAATGTAAATTAGATAATTCTGCTTTTTCAAATCACCTTCAAAAAGAATGTTTTGTGGTTATAAAGTGCAATCCAAAAGCCACAATAGCGGTGCTGTCTGTCAGCAGGTAACTAAATTGGACACATTCTTCCTCCCCAGTGAAAACCACCAAACTAATTCAATCAAGAGCCCAGGCTTTTCCAGAAACATATCAACTGCTGACAAGCAGTTTTACAGTTCAGCTTGAGCTCAGTAATCACAGCCTAGCATGTGTTCTCTGGAACATGACACTTGTGCTAATATGTTCTCCAGTGGTCTCCATAAAACACAGCAATAACACCACAGTTAAAACTCAACCTCCAATCCTGAGAAATCCACGGTAATTTGCTATGTATTATTTTATGCAATTTCCTTGCTCGGCCTACGACCAGCCAGGCCTCTCGTTCAGTGAAGGGGATTGCAGCACTGTTTCCTTTCCTGCAAAACCTGGTTAGGCCCTGTGGTAGCCTCTGGAAAAGATATCTTCTGTTTCCTAAGGTCCTCCTCACCAAATACATGGTCATTTACAACCCAATTCAGCATAAACACTCAATGCAGCTGCCTCTCTGGTGATCAGACCGATTCACGCACAGCAGGCCGTCGCGCATGCAGCGCGGAGCTGACATCTACATATATTTCCTCCTATGTGTGCAACGGTTAATTTTTAAAGCAACTCCACAACACAGCATGTCCACGCAGTTGGCCACAACCTGTGGTCTGATCTGCAGGCTGTATCGATTGGTAATTCAGTTTAAAGCTAAAATCATTACTCCTCCAACCCAGCACTGTCTTTCACTGTTAACACTTCTAGTCCTCAACTACATAAAATAGAATTGAGGGGAGTTTCATTGTAAGCAACTCAGTCTTCCACTGCCTCTCAGTGTGAGTACTATTGCACTAGTGCAGAGAATCAGCGTGAGAAAAAGTCTGGGCCTAGGTCTTATCCGGAATCTGAATCAAGCTGATGACAGTTTTGTTCAGGCTGTGTGCTGAGTATCTCCTCTCTCACACCACACTGACCACTGTGGCTTGAACTAGTGTCATCACAGCTTCTTTTGCTTTAGTAAACAGAGTCCTGGAAGAACAGTTCAAACTTGTCACTAAACGCCATGTTTCCTGGTACGTGTTACAGGAATAATAATGATGAATTAGCTCTAGGATGCAGATCGAAATTTGGACCTCTAAGTTGTGAAAGATGTCATCACTAAGGTCTCTAAAATAATGTAAGCAAGAAATTATAAATGGTGGTTGTCATGAGCTAACGCCAAAGCAGAGCCTCTGTTCTTTAAATTACTGAACTAGTCACGGGGCATGAAACTAAGTTTGCATATCCAAACAAAACTATCAAAATAAAGGAAAAACTTAAAGCGATTTCACAGCTCAGCAAAAGTGTATTATACTTTTTCCAAGCTACCCAGTTGTTATGGCAGTGTTGAAAGACAGTAAAAGGCGAGCTATAGTTGGAGCGTTCAGTATAGTCCTTGGGGCTAAATTTATATTCAGCACAGACGCAGTGTACAAGAGTGATAACATGGAGACACAAACAGAACAGCGTGAATCAGCATTTGTAAGACCTTTGATTTTCTTTAAGTCTTCTTTTAGTATTAGAGAATGAGTTGGATCAGAATTAGTTCAGGCAGAAAAGCTGTGAATCACAGAAAAGTCAACTTCTGGCACAGGCTGCATTGTCGAATCAACATGTATATTATACAACAAGTTAAAATACATGCTGTACATTGTGAAAACACTCTTTCACCCATTGTTTGACCACAGCTGTGCTTGCCACTTTGGCTATTGCATTGAATGAAAGAGAACACAATACCAAAGTCATTTTGGGATCTTCATTTATATGTTGTAATTTAATAATAGTCTCCCAATTCAGAAGCACAATTACAGCCTTGCTAGCAGCTATGTGAGGCTGTACTGTACTTGGGCACAGGCGTCTTTGAGCTAAATGCTAACCTTAGAATGTTAACATGCTAACCATAGAAACACGCTGAGGTTTAGCAAGTAATTTTTTTTTTCACAGATGCCTGTACACAATTTCATGGCAACCCATCTAATAGTTATTGGGCATAGAGCTATTTTCGTACGGACAGAAGTGGTGAACCGACACTGCCATCCCATGTTCTTACAATTCTAACATCATAGGCTTCTCTGTCATCTGATTTTGTGCATGCATGTTGGAACTATGCTGTTTTTTTTTTTAGCTTAATTTACCTTAACTGAACAGCTTCGGAGTCATTGTAATGGTTACATGACTTTTTTGTGTTAAATGGTGGTCGTCTCGCTCTCCCTTAGCGCCTATGAGCAAAAAAACACCCTTGCAACTTTCGGCTGGCGAGCCGCCGGACTGAGCATCGCGAAGAATCGCGTGATATCAGGTATTGCGATGTAACGAATTGCTTTACGGCACTGCACACATACGCCCATTCAGGAACCGGCTAACAAGGTAACGATGGAGTTTTTCACACTATCGTCATGGCTGAGCAGGCAAAAAAAGAAGCAGAAAGCTAGGAAAGCATTGTCGGAAGAACAGAGAAAGGGAAAACAGCAGGCTGACTGAGAGAGGAGTCAGACAAAAGTAAAGATAGGAGCTGCCAAATATCTATTCCAAAGCTGTAGGGGGAGCTCTATAGAGAAACCTGCGAACAAAAAGCGGAAAAAGCAAGAAAACTGCATAGCGCCCCTTTAACACTTAAGCACCTACTTTTTAAGCATGGCCACATCCAACACCATGTTACACAATGGAACTAAAATACACTGAGGTTCAACATAGCTATGTTTTCTCTAAGGCCTAGGACTTGCAAATGCTGCCAAAACAAAGATGGTCTTAGCATTTGTCATAAAAGATCCATAGTCTGAGCCCAGAAGTCTCAATAATATGCAGGTCAACATCCAACATCTCAGATTTTTTTCTAGCATTTGAGTCTGCTCTGTACTCTCTAGAGCAAATCCTAAAAGAAAGTGCAAGCTAAATGGGGTTCCATCTTTGATCTGGCGGGGTGCAATCCTTTTGGCCCACAGCCACAAAGGAGCTTAAGCAATGGAGAGGGCCTCAGAAACATGGTGTAGCTTTCTCACAATGGCTGCTGTTGCATGGACACACAGCTCTTGAGAAAGCAACATGAGAAAGGCTTGGCTTGGTGGTGTTGTCTTGCTTTAACTGCTAAGCCATGTCTCAAGGCTGTTTACTCTCAGCAGCTTTGAAGCAACTCCAACTCAAGATGGTATCAGAGGTGTGGATTTTAACCAAGCTTATTTTGCACTGCTTTCCATTCTTCACTAAAGAGCAAAAGGCTGCTGTGGGTTAAGGAAGCTAATAACAAAAAATGACATGTTTAAATGTCATACAAAAGAAAAGCAGCTTTCTGGTACTAGAAACAGGTTTGTTCTTGATGGCGCAAATGCTGATGATTGTGCTACTTCTCTTGGTTTCTCAGATGGTTAAGAGCTCTGGTACTTCAATTCACATAAAGCTCTATTGAAAGCTGCTGGGAGTTGAGTCCTCTCTTATTGCTCTAGCAGCACAGATGCATTTTTCTATTCCCTGTACTGCTGTTACTGGCTAATACACTCATTATAACCGGCTTTGGGACTGTGCACTGTCAAGAGCTTTTAGTAATGGTCTCAACACAATCCTCTATTTCTTATCTAGTGATAACGGGAAATATTTGGTCTACAATGGCTAAGATAACATGTTTAAATCACAATAATTAAGGCAGCAATAATAAAATGCTTAAAAGGCTTAATGCATAGTATAGCATAATTTTGGACAACTTGGCCTACTGACTAGCTTGGTTCTGTTTAACTTATTTCAAGTTCAATTATGTAAGATTGATGATGATATCAACCCAATCTTCATAATGAAACATTGTCTTTCTAGGGGCTATGGCATTTGAAATACATTTCGGAAATCCTTAGAACAAAACTATGCCGTAGCTATGTGTGCAGCTACCCGGATGTTTAAATCTAAAGTGCCTTTGTCTCCTCCAGTTGTGTGTTGATCAGAAAGTCCAATCCTAAATTTTAAATCCATCCTGTGTGTACAGTCACAAAACCTTTCAAGTCGGTGTGTCTTTTCTGATATTCGTACCATAAACCCACAGTAAGCATAAACCAAACAGTTGTTCAATCTCTATAAATCTGAAAAACACAAACTGCTGAGCGGTGACTCATATATCAGTCTATTATATACTACAGGGCTGACTGTATTAAACAAATGGCTAGGCCTGCAGCTGGAAAACAGAGGCAATATAGAGAGAGCAGAGGTTATTGTCTAATTTAAATCTTGGCTGCTTTCCCAGAGCTGTGCCACATTCCAATTTGTGGCTGTGTTGCTTGGCGCTACTGACAGAGGTCCGGCTGCAAACACTCTCGGGCTCCTCTCCAGAAATGTGTCTCCAAACTGACAATCAACAAGTTGGCAGAGATTAACGATTAATGATGGGGGCATATTAGGTGAAATAATGAAGATGCACACATAGATGTTGCGTTTTGTACCGTTTCTGCAAGTGCCTCTTCCCCCTCCCCCTGTGGTTGGAATAATGTACCTATAATCATTATGACTTGATGTGCGACAACAAAGGCTCATAAAGAAAGCCAGTGCATTGCGCCTGTAAATGTCTTTGAGTTCCATAATGAAATAGCAGCTGGGAAAGACATCTGTGAACACATAGCAGTTACAGAATGGTTGAGCAGGCTCTTAAAAGCAATTAGCTATTTCATGCATTTTCTTCTTGGCATACTATTGTCCGTTCATCTGGTAGATTGACAGCACACCAGGACATCATTAGCAAACCTGACGGCTGTGGAGTCGCAGACATTGTTTTTCTTGTGACAGCAACCATCAGGCTAAGTGCTTCACTAATGTTTTTAACAGTATTTAAACTCAAAATGTCACTTTAACATTTCCTACTTCAAAAGCAGTGCGAGGTTAAGATACCAGCTTTGAATAATTACAAACACTAAGCTTCAACTTTGATTCCATATCATTGCACTGACATTTAAAGAGATTCAGAACAAAGACACACTACAGATCTTTTAGTCATAATGCAAAAATTATTCCTTTCCTCTATGTGAAATGACAGGTTGGAGATCAAAGGCACACAGAAACCTGGAGGTCGGCTCTGTATTAAAGCAGTTATTTTTTTAAGAGAACGAGGCAAGTAAGCAAAGTGTTTTTTTCTGTATTTGAGCCTTGACCTCAATTTTAGAACCATGCTGTGACTTTCTACACTAAAATAAATGACTGCACGGCACAGTCTGCTCTCCACTCACACCTTCTTGTGCACGTGTTCTCCCACCACTTTTCATTTCTCTTCATTAGGCCCATATTTGACCTGCTTCTCCATTTTCCAGTATATATAGTCTGCAGAGAGCATCAGAACATATACATACAGATATTGTAGCCTCAAATCTGCTAGTACCATGTTGTTTATATGCAGAGGTAAGGAGCAACAAAATGTCCTTAACTGAACTTGTAACCAAACATTTTATAGTCTGAAATAAATATACAAGATACATGAGTTATCCAGTGGGCCCTATCTCTCACCGCAGCGCAGCGTGGCACAGAGCCAGACACAAGTAACTTTGCTATTTTAACCGTTGCAGTTGTTAATTTCCCACCCTGCGCCCACGTCGTTTAAATAGCAAATGCACCTGCACCCATCTTTGCCGGTCTTACAGGGTGGTGTGTTCAGGTGAATTCTTGGCGTATTGCTATCTTGCGGCAGCAGAAAGTGATCGTGCCATTGACCAACAAAAACCTGGTCTAAAGTCAATAGTGCAGCATTTCTTTGTTATTTTAATGCACCTAATCTTGTGAACAGCTTGTTTTACACACACACACACACACACACACACACACACACACACACACACACACACACACACACAAGCGCAGCAGCACACACGCAAAAGATTTAAAATATGACGGCCAATCCGCCATCATAATAGCAATGCGCCAAAGTTCAAACGCAGCTTTTAAAGGGAATGGGAGATGACACTCTGATTGGTTTATTGCATGTTACGGTCAAAACACACCTATGAATTAAAGGAGACACTAAGTACAACCCTTTTGAACCATGCGCCCGACGCACCGACCCTTTTCTTTGCCGTCAAACTAGAAAAGTGTATTTGGACACAATATAAAAGCACCTGCGCCAGGCGCTTCACGCTGTGCACTTAGATTGATAAAATAGGGCCCAATGAATGTAACAAAGAATGTAAACAAAGTTTACATGTAACATGTAAACAAAGTTTATAATGACAAAATGTGTGCTTTCAACAGGGGGCGCCATGCTGGAAATAACTGACTGCAGCTTTAACTCAAATTGAGAAACAGAATTCCCACCATCAACTTGTCAGCAGCTTATTCACCTGGAGCCAGACGAGGGAGATTCACTAGACACATAGTGAGAGTTAATCTCTTCATTCATCTTTGCTAAAGAGATCGACCCAATTAGCTTGCCACATTGACTGACAGCCCTTGTGTTGGCTTTTCTACCTCAACTTTTTCCCCTTCTTAAATCAGGAGTTATGCAGTTTATGCTGGCTCCAGCTGAAGGCCTCTAGAATTTTTTAAAGGGTACTATACAACAGTGAAATAATCCTGATGTCTTTATTCAAATCTGTCGAGTCTGAAATATTCACCACTGCAATTTGCTGTGACTGATTAGCCAATGAAAGGGTTGCTTGGGGATAGCTCTCCAGAGTTCTGTAATTGAGCGGATTTGACTTGGGAGAGGTTTTTCCTACTGATAACTACACACATTCTCTTTTTTAACGTAATGTTTCTTTTTTTAGCCTCTCGTAAGAGCCAGTGCACATCAGAATTATGATGTTTGCAGAAACATATTTTTCATTTATCATATTTTGATTGCTGTTACCAGAAAATGGGATTCCACATCGTGTTTGGTCTGATGATTTACCAAAGTGTCTCTGGTTTTAGCCCAGAGTCCAGTCAGTGTTAATGTGACGTCATGAGAGCGATGTAACAGTTTATATTCCCGCAAGGTGGTCGTGACACTAATTGCAGTCTTTTCTGAAAAGAGGTGGCGCTAATGAGCAAAGGTTACCAACATTGCTATTCCTGCGTACTAGAAGAAGAAAAAGGTAAACAATGGCAGAACTGGCAGCAGCATTGCCGTCAATGCTTCGATTTGATTCAGTGACCTGCTTCGTCGGATCAAGCCTTTCATTCACCATAAAATAACTCATCTTCACCCAGTTTCCAAGAGAGACATGCAGTCACTCTGAGAGTCCTCGTTCAGGCTTCCTGTTTCCACTTTGTCAAGTGCCACTAATAGAGTGGTGCTCGCCCTTTGGACGTGCACTTAAAATCCTGGCGCGCCAGCGAGATCTACGTCATTTTGACGTCACATTGGCACACGCACGCTTGGATGCATCGACTGTAACACGGCTCTTCGTTGGCCTGGTCACTGCAGAACTATCAGATGTAGAAACTTAAATTTTAGGCCGTTAGAAATGCCACCGTTGTCCCTGACATCCCACGTTACACAAGATTGAACAAAAGCAATTAAATATATCGCTACACAATATTAATGTTAGCAAGACTTTTAAATTCTATTACTAAGTTATTTTGCTACATTTATGACCCTTTCCTTCTGCTAATGTTACACTACATTTTAACATGTACCATTATTTTATCATTTTTACTAGATGCCACAGTTACAACTGTTAGGATTACTTTAAATAGCTTTAAAAAATGACTGCCATCCTTTTACAAGTCACACCCAATATATATTGATAACCTGTGACAGTTATAAAAAATGTGTTCATAATAAAAAATATATAGTTATATTCTGTAGCTGGTACATACATGAGGATTAAAAAAGGGATGATTGATAGTGCAGTGAAAAGGGTAAGCTGTTAAATAATGTCTAATAATAATGAGCTGTTTCATTATAATCCTGTTTGGGTAATTAAGAGATTAATATGTCAGTGCTGGTTTTGGCAGGTTCTGCTGCCAGGAAAGGCTATATTTACCACAGTCCTTGTGCCACAATGCACTGAAAACATCTTTCTTCCACATTAAATCTCATTTATATTGTTCAGGAAAAAAAAGATGCTGTTATTCTTTTCTAAAAACACACCACAAATGCTCTGGGGCATGATTTGTCATTGTTATTCAGTGCTCGCTCACCTATAACATGATACTTTTGGATATTAATTAAGCACCAAGGTATGTCCAAAGGGGCTCTGGCTTAGCAAAGGAAACTGCTTTATGTTTTACGTTGTTGTTCCTGCTTGAAGCTTGCCTGTTATGAGAGACTGTGGTGATGAATAAAAAGGAACTGGGTAATATTTTTGATTTGTTAATTAGTTCCTTTTAGGAATGTATTCTTGTGAAAATACCAATACCCGCTAATAGTGAGGATGTACATAGAGCTGTCTCTTCATGTCATCTCCTCAGCTCACAACAATCAAAGATAAACCAGTAACTACAGTATGTTAGAATTTGATAAATTAGGAATCCTACGGTAAGCTGGGTACAGGTTGATACATGTTCAGCTAAATTTGATGACAAACCCTAACTAACCCAAGAACAACTGATAGGATATTACCTCAGTGTGTTCAGCTGCTAATAGGATCATAAATCACTTGATCCATTCCCATGCAGCCCCCATACTAACCTCCTCCATACAGCAGAAAATAGCTCAAATCAGCAATTTGCTTAAAATACAGTACTATTTGCATAATAGTGGCTTTTCAATAGCAATTGTATTCAAACAATTTCCTGGCTGTTAGATGAGTAATTATTAGCAAACATTGTGATACAATTCCTAAAGCAGAGGTGTACACATTTCTCAATTATAAAAATGCCTTTGAGTCATCTGGGTATGATATTAACACACCCTTTTATTCTATTATTCTAAGTAAATATGATTTTCTGGTTGGACATACAATGCACAGGACAAAAAAAATAAAATCACATAAAACATGTGAAAACTACTGGTACTGTACAGTGATTCGTGCAGTAATCAGAAGCTAAACACAGTTCAGATACTGTAGATGAACATGATATTGTAGGAAATGTAGCTTATATGTACTATAGCATCCCAGATGTATTAGACTTATTAGCCAAAGCTAATATTGTTGTTTCTATTTGTGGATAGATATTACTTATTCAGTAACCATATAGCGTGGACAGCGGCCAGTTTTCAATATAAAACTTTAAAGTATTGGCAGCAGTATAATGCAGTCTAACGGGGTGTAAAATATGCAGCTGTTTGTAATAAAAGGCCACATGCCCTGCAATAACAGATGACAAATACACACAAGTGATGTAATAATATTCAGACAATCATCTTTTTAATGCAATTTGGTTAGAAAAGCAGTATAGCTGTCGATTGTGTAATGGTGTCAAGTTTCTTCCACTTTTTATTTATTTAAGTTTTTCTGGATGAGTGTCAGCTGAATGACTTCAATGTAAAAAGTGATGTAAGACTTCATCTTGGCCTTCTGTGCCATAGACAAATCAAAGCAGCAGCTGAAAATAAAAGTGAAGATGGTTGGACACCTCAGTGACACAAGAAGGGTTACAGAGAGACAGACCTTGTACAAGGGCTGCTCTCCTAGGTGAATATCAGAAGGTAATGGAGTCTTGAAACTACAGGGGTGCTGCAGGATCGCTACGATTACCTAGTGGAACTGCTGAAGGTCACCACTGCTGAGCTGAGCAGCCACAGGCCCTCATAAAACCATGCAGCGTATCATTATTTTCAAAGTGTTTCATTATGGACGGTTAACCTTGGCTAACTCCGACCTCACACTTTAATCAGCTGCCTGTTATGCCTTTGAAACAGTGTAATCATTCAGCTTCTGTTCTTGTTTATCAGCGGGAGAGACACAAATATTGTGGAGCAAAAAAGGGAGAAATCCCTTTCCCTAGGCTGTGCAGGTGTTTGAAAAGTTACAAAGGGAGACAGATCCTCCAAAGATGAGGTACTAGATCTGTTTCCTTGGGAGGAATGTAATTTGAAAAGAATCGTCAGTGTCCGTCCAGGGAGGACCATCATTTATTCTTTATTTCAGACCTTCATTTCGTATCTACTTCTGTCATCCCGCACTGTGACCACATGTGAGAGTCCACCAGCCAGCAGAAACACACACATCACAATAAAGAAGGACATGCTGTAAATGAGACTTTACTTAAACTCCCTAACATATCTGAAGTCGGCTCAAGAATTTCATGAACCCCATTCATGATCCCAGTTGCGGTTTAAAGGACTGGACCTTTATTATATGGCTGGAGCTTTTACTGAGGTCATGTCCATTGTTCCTTTTGATCATGTAACTTTCTTCCCTACAGTATCAGGTCCTGGCAACTAAAGCATCATTCCACTTGTATGGTTATGTTTGGGCAACTCAAAGCACTTGGTTGAGGGTTAGGAAAAGATTATGATCTTAGATCAATATTGAAAAAGGTCAGTGCTTCCTGTCTCATGCTTTAAGTCAGGTTTCCAGTCTGCAAACAGAGACAAAAGTCCTTTATAGTAAGACATTTTAAAATGGTTGAAAAAAAGAGTGGTAGTTGTTGAATAGCTTTAAATGAACTTGTTCTCTATGATGGATACAAAGACATTTCTGACAATGTATAGGGAAGACAAAGGGCAAACATATTCTTCTAAGAACAGCGTTTTTATTCCCATTCGGGACTTTACGGTATATCGAGACAATCGTCCATCAGTGCCCTGTACAGTATTGAAATCTTGATTTCCTCATGTACATGCATCATGGCTAAAGACAAAAGTATACATGCCAGAGAATATCAGTCTAATGCATATATATAAAATATCCAATCAAACGTTGGCGAGGTGAGATGGCAGTTCTCCAGTTCTAGGAGACTATTAAAGCTCATTTAGTAGGGGGGTGGGGGTGGAGTAGGTTTATAGGCTGTGGTATTATTGCTATGGTAGAGTAACTGCTGAGACAGACATTAACATTATCCAACTGCCTCAAACAGACTTTATGTTTGAGGAGTGTTCAACAATCACAGCTATCTAGAAGAAACTCATTGAATATACACACGAACACAAAAGGAAACAAAACAGCAAATACTTCAGTCTATTTTCTTTTAAAGTTAGGTTTTAAAGTGACGCTTACAGTTTGGTTCTGATAAAACAGGTTGCATTTAAAGTACGTCGTTCTTGAACTCTGCACCAATTGGTTCCAACATGCCATCTATTTGATCATTCAAATAAAACTTGCATTTACCCCCATTATTTAGGCGCTTTGTTCAATGGGTCTGAGGGATATTTGCACACCTGCTACTATTGTCAGTCCTTTAAGTGCAACCTGGTAACAAGATGCATTATGGGAATGTGTCACATAGGAGGGGGTAGGTGAAAAAGGGTGGATTAATCACACTGTGTAACATGTAATAATACAAACACCTGCAGCCCATTCACCTGTAATGAGAAATATATTCACATTAAACCTGACACATGGACAATTGCTGGAACAGTGACTCATATTTCTATAAGCAGGCTGCTTTAGTTATAATAGTCACAGCTAAATTGGAGTATAGTAAGAAATCCTACAGACAGACAATACTTTTTCTTTGATTGACAGAACTAATTACTGTTAAAAGACTAATATTTAACTTTTCGAAATGTTATATTCTGCATTTACACAATTGGTAGCTGACTTAAAAGTGAATAGCAGGAACAGCTGGACGAAAGAAGTCTAATATAGAGAGAGCAGCAATGAAGTCCAGCCTAGCAAATATTATCCATAACTGTTTGAGACGGACATTTTGTCATTGGCCTTTGCTCCTTGAAAAGAGCTTAGGAGAAGAGCTTAGGTCGAGCAAGTTAAAAGCAAAGGAAATCAGCAGAATCTTTTGATACAGTCTGTGAGCCCATTAAGAGAATTGGACATTAGATCTATGAAACAGGGAATGGCTGCCTCTCTGGAAAGCTTTAAAAATGAATGTGTCTAAACAGCGAGCCTAACCACTAAAGGGACACAACACTTATTGAATCAGCCAACCAGAAGTGATTGACTGGTCCTTTTGGAAACTGCTTAATTCATGGTAGAAGCACTTTTCTGGGGTGCAGGGAGTTCTCCCTTTCCTTTTAATAAGTCAACAAGGTTGAGATCGTCAAAGTATGTATAGTAATGTAGTGAGCCAAAACCAGATTAAAAAAAGTGTATCATGGTGGAAAAAATATATCTTGTAGGGGCCTGCTTTGATTCAAAGAGGCACAGTATTCACACAAATATTACTATTTCAAACTCCTAAAGGAGGTTAATTTTACCTTTGATCTTACAAGATAAATTAACACAAACAATAGATTTACTATCTTCCATGTCAATACAGTATATACAATTTAGCCAAACTTGAAGTGTTTTTTGTCTAAAACTGACCTTAAAGAGATATTTTAGTAGAAATGTGAAATAATTCAACCATATACAGTCCATATATAGTGCTTGGAGTAATGTAAACACCGCGTATAAACACAGCCGAGAATTTGCGTGGAAACCACAAACGGTTAGCAGTAGTTGGATAAAAGCACCCTATTTTTGCACCTATCCGCGTCCCTGTTAACACAGCTCACCTCCACAAGTCTTACCCAACAGAGCAGAATCTGCTTGGGAGGCTAGCAGGCCTGGTAGCTAGATAGAGGAGTCTGGTACTGTTGTTCAGCCATGTTTCCACCAAAGCAAAAACTCAGTAGTCTCTAAACTCGCGTTGGGAGTTTTGTTGAAGTTGGATGTAGTCCAGTTTGTTGTCTAATGATGGGACACTTGCAAGCAGGATGGATCAAACAGGTGGCCATCTAGCATTAGCTTTCCACCTAGCTGGAACCCCTGCCTTTGTTCGGCGTTTCTGCTTTCACGATCACCGCCGTCAATGTCCCGGCTAGCGGCATCGGGCAACCTCGCTGGCTGAGGTGCTGGTCTCCGTAGCAGGCAAAGCTTGCGTAGTGTGTCAAGTATTCTGTCTGTAATAAAGTTTCCTGTATATTCTCCAGTCTGTACCTATGTATCCCGGTGGTCAACATGTGCGGTAGTTTGAATGCACATAATTGTTGCAAAAGTTTACTGCTGAAAGAGCTGTAGCTTAGCTCCTAGTTGGCTGACGATCAACTCGCTTCGGCTCCCTCAGGGTAAAGAGTCCAACCACCTACGGGGGGGTTGAAAACATGCAGAACTAGCTGGCTTGTAGTCCACAGCCTTTGGGCAAATATACCTCAGATTAAGCTAAATGACATTTTTGCGTCATCTGAGGCTTTTTTCCGGACCCACAAAACAGAGAAATCTAGGCTCAGGGGGACATGAGGGAGGGAAGCACAGTCATTCAACTATACTACTGGGTTTCTATGGATACAAAGCTTAATGCTAATCGGTGAAGTATCCCTTTAACAGTGTAATCTACTCTTACTCGCTGCAGCTAAGGTTAACAACTGCAATGCATAAAAACTATCTACTGTGAATGCGATGATCAGAAATTAGAAAAAGAAATGTTAAAGTGATCACAAAGAGAACTAATATTCACTTACAAAACAAAAATAACTTTATAACTGTACACTTAAAGCACTTACAACTAAAAAACACAACTCGTTCATGACTTTGGATGTCAACATAAACATTTTGCCTCAGGCACTTACATAGTTTGATAGTTTTGTTGTGTTCAAGATCACAATCCAATAACAAATGTGCCTCTCCTGTGGATTCATCCACTTTGTATCACTGAAATAGACAGGCAGCTACAAATAGTTGAGACTTTCACTGTCAGTGTTAATCCTAAAGGAAAAACATAAAATGATAATGCATGTGGCTGGCTTACTGTGTGAAGACATTCACCATTGAAGCATGTTTTTTTGATTGGTTTTACACTGGATCTCCAATTTGTCCCTGGATATAAGATCACAACCTGAGGCCAACTCACTACAACGAGATGTTCTTTGTCTACAAGAGTGTGAGGTCTGCCTAAATGAGCCACGAGTAATGTACATGGGGATGTAATAAAGTGGATTTATAAGCAGTGATGGCAGGATTACAGAAGGTCTTTATGAGTGCTGATCTGGGTAATGGTCTATGTCTGTCTAAGATTTCAGAGCCTCTCATATCCACCTCATAAACAAAGCAGGCAACCTGGTCTTATGTTCCCACAGGTTCAGACTGTTGGTTTAGATCATCAGACTGTACTGATAAAACAAGAAATAAAACTCAGTGGGACTTAGTTTGTGTGAGTGTGTGTGTGTGTGTGTGTGCGCGCGTGCCATTATGTCCTGATCTCAACGTGGTCAACAAAATAAAGAGAGAGTGACAGCTGTGATAATGTGGTGCCACAAAAATCAGAAACTATTAGGGTCATCGTTTAATACAAGGCTGCTATAGAAGTGATCCCTGTGAACCCCATGAAAGTCCATTTTTATAAACATTAGTTACCACCAATACAGTATGTCTCTATCGATACCTCATCAGTGGATGCTATCATCCACCTTGTTCAGTGTTAAGACATTGTGCAGGAAGTGGAGAGCTGTGCATTAACAAAATGTTAACATCTGCCCTGTGGAGACATATGTGTAGTGCAGATTGTCAGACAGAGCAGTCATTCTTGGAGGCAGGAACTCCAAGTAGACTGTGTCTTCAAGCAGGCAGACTAAAAATAACACTGTCTAATCTCAGTGGGAAAATTAGGTGTTCAATAAATCTGTTGAACTACATCTCCTGACAAGCTACAATTAAAAGACTCAGCAAAAAAACATCAGCTATTCACTTTGTGACATTTAAACATTTAACATATACCTTGAAGTCATATCCATCAACTACTGAGTTTGACAAAGCAGACAGCCTCTGAGGTTACACCCCTCGAAAACACCACACACACACACACACACACACACACACACACACACACACACACACACACACACACACACACACACTTAAAGCTGTGTTTGGATATGTTTAGAATGTGTGTGATGAAATGGCACCAGCTGTGTACACTGGAGAGATGCACAAGGCCCCCCTGGCAGAGTGTTAACTCTTTCCCTCCCGATGAAGCAGAAAAGACAGACAAAAGAGTCCTGGCCCACCATGGTTTGGACACAATAAGAGGTTATTGCCCAGGGGATTGTTGCTGTGGAAGTACATTACTTAAGGTCCTTCCCTCAGTTCTTTAAATCTTTGATGTTTTTAGTTTCCCTACATACGCACGGGGAAACATGAGCAGGCTTCTGTTTCACCTGTCTTGCATTACTCAATAAAATCCTCTGATAAGTTGTTCAGTTTAAAAAAGTAGTAGCAGAGGATTTGGCTTAATATAAAGTGCTTGAAGTTGAAATCATCAAAATTTAGACCTGGTTGATTTGGCAACAAGCGTGGTGACTGTGGTAAAAGCAAGTGTGGTTTAATACAAAACCAAACACACCTTGAGTAGCTACTTTGTCAGAAATATCCCAAGGGAGCAACTGGTGCATTTGTTTACCACGCAACCAACCAAACTATTAAAAGTTGTTATAATAAAAAGAAGTTAGCCAATAGTGATTACAACCCCAACGTGATTACTCGCTGAACATGGCACGAGAAGTTTTCAACAAAAGCACGGCACAGCAAAGTTGGTTACCTTGCTGAAGAGTTGCTGATGTGCAGCCTGTTGTTTGCAGCTTGCAGAAAATATATACGTATGTACCACGGTTCTTTCATACATTGATCAGAACCTTCCCAATAACTCGTCCTTGCATGTGGAAATGATTTACTGACAAAAGTTGTGCTGTATGTCCCCTTACAGCGCTTTACATCAACAGACACACAGGATGATTTCAGTTTGCACCTTTGCATTAACAATGTGCTATGTTTGTCGATTGTCTTACTGCAATAGTGCCATTAAAACAATGATGTAATTCAAAGAATTGTGATGTCTCAGTGGTGCTGGTATCCGGATTGCAAATAAACCTCAAGTGTTAGCACCAGTGCAGGTGAAGAGTTTGTATTAACATCTGTTGGTAATTTTAGTCTCTCTGCGCCTGGAGGTAATGAAAGCCCACAATAAATGGTTACTGTACCTGAAACATTATTAAACCTTAAAAAGAAAAAAATTAGACCAGATGGTCATAAATATGAGAATAACACTGAGTCTCTTTCATGAAACCATTAAAGTCAATCACATTTGACTTTTACAAAATACCAAAACCAGTCAAATCCAAACAGCTCCTTGTCTTCGGTTGATGCTGTGCATGACTGAGGAGTTTGCCCAGAACAACCACATAACTTGAACTGTTTCGCATCACTAGCATCATCAAATAAATAAATTGGACTAGATGTTGATGTATTCATTTGATGTTTTCATTTCTGTTCTCTTTTTCACATTTTACTGACTACAACCAGGTGTTCTTAAACAAGCCAAAGAGACAGTAAATCCAAGAGTCATAATTACAGATACATTAAAAACCATGCAACTTGAAGTATTAACCAAATTAGTTAAAGTAGGGGTCTTAAGCATAGCTGATAAGTGCTCAAGCTTAACTAAAGCTGGTTTAAGAGAAGCAGACAGAGCTGCAACGATTAATCGATTAGTTGTCAACTTTTAAATTAATCACCAACTATTTTGATAATCGATTAGTCGGTTTGAGTAATTTTTTTAAGACAACAGTTAAAAAAAAAAAAAGTTTCTAGTTTCTTGTCTCCTCTATGACAGCAAACTGAATGTCTTTGAGTTGTGGACAACACAAGACATTTGAAGACATCATCGTGGGCATTTGGGAAACACTGATCCACATTTTTCACCATTTCTGACATTTTATAGACCAAATAACTAATCGATTATTCTAGAAAACAATCAACAGATTAATCGACTATGACAAGAATTGTTAGTTGCAGCCCTAAAGAAGACCCTGCTGTGACAGCCCTGTCTTCATTTAATGTTACAAACTCATACCAATATACTTTACATTTGCTGTAAGGAGAGTTTTGCGTTTAATTCTACCAGATTACAGCAAGTGATTTTTCTTGAATTAATTTTGACAGTATTATTCAGCTGTGTGAAGTTGTGGCATGTTTCTTTTCAGCACTGCTGTTTCTCCTTCATCTCCGTGCCAAAAGAAACAGGCAGCTTCATTAGTCATGACTGCAGCACCTAATTAAGTTTGTGCCACTCGTTTGGATTTTTTTGTAAATTTAAAAGAATCTCTGATGTCTCAAAGTGCCTCTGGGCCCTTCTGTCTGCGTTGTCATTAAAATTAAATATGTCCTGTGCCAGCAATTTGAGGGGCTATGGTTTCAAATCAAAACTGTGAATCTAGTGGAAGTTTTGCTGTTTGCAGAAAGGGCTGTTACTGCTTATAAACAGATTAAAGCTTTAATGTCTTACTAGTTCTGTGGGACTTGAAAAAAATGCACAACATCTTGTGGATGACTAATCGCTCTGCATTGTGCTACCTTTCAGTGAGCTGATTGAAATAAATTGTTGGCTTATTTGGAAGATGCATGCAAAAGAGTGTTCGCCATGTAAAGGCATTATAATTAGCATAAAAAGCATGCTTTGTACTCTGCCTCTCTCTCTCTCTCCTACATAACTGGTGGAGATACTACCTTCTCACCACCCTCCCTCTCGCTCTCTCCTTTTGCATTGTGGCCAATTACTGTTACAGATGGAAAATTTCCCTTGACCTGGGGAATTTATGAGCAGGAATAAAATCGCACTCCATCTCTTACACCAATTCAAAGCAATCTAGTTAAAATGTATCAAGGCTGATGAAGACATGATGAAATTGGGCACAAATGACAACTTGGCCACATGACAAATAGCTGATGAAACAGTGAGACAAACCTAGTAACTGTTTTGAGCAGCATCAGATTGCAAGGGCAAACAGCACTATAGGGCTGAATAATTTGAAAGGGGTGGTGGTGTGTGTGTGTGTATGACAGAGAAAGATGGGGGATGCAGGCACTACCATTGTTTAAACTTTGTAAAAACAGCACATTGCGGTTGTGTCATTAGTCTGTCATAGTGATGTTCCCTCTTGCAGTGGTACAAGGGAGTCACGCTCCTGATAGATTATGGGCCAGATAGTTCAAGTGTTACCTCACTGACAAAATATCACAAACTATTATCTGTGTTTTAACAACCTCTGCCTCATGTTAAAAGTGTTAATATACTTGTCATACCTCAGCAATGGTCTTATTCACAGCTTAGAAATAGGGCTGCTTGTATACAGATGTAGGGAAGTGAATAAACCGACTTGTGAAACAATACTTACATAAACAATAGGTTGTTTAGCCTAGAAGCAAGTCAATAAAACTGTGTTGTAGATGTGGCTGCCTCTCTGGGTATGACAGTCAGGGGTTTACTGATGCCATGTTTGAGATAAGTGCACAACAGCGCAATGGTGACAATGAATGCATTCATTCTTAACAGATAACAAGTGTGCGGTCTATATTTCTTTGTGTATGGTTGTGTTTCTATGCAGAGCTGTAAAGTTAATTTCCAGCACTATCTCCAAGAGCTGTTAACAGCAACCCTGATGTGCTGAAGCTAGTTATATAAAAGGTCTAATGACTGGGAATGGAGAAATAGAGTTACTCACTAACAAACAATGTGTTTGTAAAACATGATATTTAACTGCTTTATGTGTGTCTTGTAACATGATCACAGCTCAGTCGAGCATTTTATTTGACACTTGATACACTGTGTTAATACTTTCATCATATTCTAATGTGTCACTGATGTTTAGGAACATGTAACTGTATAGCCAACAGCGCTCATGACTGTGGATCACATCACTCTGGTGAGTTTGGCAGTGCAGTGTGGCCGGTCTGAGCTGGACAAAAGTGCCACTGTTCCACTACACTTGTCTTGTGCTCTCATTTGCATTATTAATGCACACCAGTAAAGTTTGTGGCAGGAGAGGGCAGTGTTAATTAAGCAACTCTGGAAAGACAGTCACCATTAGCGGCTTCAGTCAGAGGGAAACAAGTGGAGGCAACTCATAAGACAATGAAAAATGTTGGTTTTAATTCAACTTCATTTCAGATAGATTTTCATTCATTAGGACTGGAGCAGCCCGGAGTTACGTCGCCCTCATGGTCTCACAACACTAGCCTACAGCACAAAACAAGAGGGGTTTCTCACCTTATTGAAGTTGTAGTAGCCCAAACAGTGGGCAAAATCCAGGTTTGGTGGTTCTCCTGGAATAGAATTCCCACCAGCAGTCGGATAAAATCTTACATCCATGGTGTGTGAGGGAGCCGCGCAGCTGTAGCTGTAGCCTACTCTACACGGAGATCAATTTGTTTCTGCCGTTTACAATCCCAGCGCACAGGGAGAAAGAGAGGCGGTAAAACTGACCCAAGCTTTGTTGGGGTGAATGAGACACTGCGTTGGGGAGGGGAGGGGGGTGAAGGCTTGGGTAAAGTTTCGATATTCCTCTTCTACACCTGGTTCAGCCGCTTCATCTCTGAGGAAGCCCACATGAATGTTGGACTGAGCCGAATAGGCTGTCCGTCAAGCAGCAGTAGACGCTGTGTGCCCATGCATTTACACACAGCTGCTGCTGTATACAAAGAAGCCACGAGACCGGCGACTGAGCGTGTGGGTCCACCTCTTTTTCCTCCCACCCCCTTCAGACGCAGGAAAAAAAAAAATGAAAACTGTAACAAAGTGGTAATGATAACCACGAAGTAAGTCCGCACGTCAAAACTGTACCGTACTCAGAGTGTGTCCGTGTCCTCCGCTGTGTCTCTCAGAAGTTTTTTCCTCCAACTTTGAAAACTAGTTGGTGAAGCAGTTTGAGTAAGCTAGCAGGCTAAGCGAGCCCATTTAATAAGTATAGCAATTGGAGGGTTTGTAAAACAAGAGAAAAAAACAACACTCCACAGATGGTGCAATTAGTGGATATGATGTAGTGCACTGAGTGTTCGAGATCAGCCCTCGGCTCTGCCTCTCGTAGTGATGAACAAGGCAAAATGTGTGAACATGGCAGCCACTCCCCAAACACAGTAAGCCACTCCCATGAAAACACTGCATGTAAGTCCATGTGACATATTAGCGTATGCTGTAATTACAATTACAGGAGGATTTCTTTTGCATGTTATGTGAATTTATATTCTATTAATCCATATTACCACATCATTCTTTTAGGTGTTTTGTCTGAGCACCAATTTTAAAGCCCCCCCTTTATTAATTGTTTTTTGAGGTTGTAGCCTACCAGAATAGATTTACATGGTTTCATTTTCAAAAAAACACCATATTTTTGATTGTACTGCACATTGGTGCAGATCCTGTATTCACCCTGTGTGTTTTGGTCTCTGTTTTAGCTACAGAGTGAGACATCGCATTTCTATACTATCTTTGATGGGAGTCGCACATGCACAGTAGCTAGGTAAAGATCACATCAGCTAATCAACCAACTCTTTCTCCAACTTTGGTCAGTACAAAGCAGGATTAGCTGGGAGACTTCTCCTAAACGAGGGCACACTTGTGGAATACCTGCAGAACAGAGACATGGAAGTAGTTTCTTTGTAGATTATGGTGACCTAGTGTGTGTTGTAGCAGTGTTTTGCCATTGAGAACGAGCTAGCATGCTAAGGCTAGCATGTGCCACCTCGTCTCGGCCATCTCGGCTAGTGACGTAGAAAGCCATGCAGATTTTAAACTGACTGAGACTGAAGGCAGAGGACATTCAGAAACCCGTATCTCACTCAAAACAGCATGGATAGGTTTTTTTTCCTAGTTTGAATGCGTGTGGAAGCACCAAAGACACAAAATAACACCCTAAATCCCAGAAAAATTATTTTTTTCATAATATGGGCACATTAAAGTGATTGTAGTCTATGTCAATGGGGATTGTAAGTATTGTATATAGGCTAATCTATATGTTCTTTGTTTTATGGCTGTTACAAATTCAGTGACCGCATATACAAGTAGGCCTATAACTTCATATTTCTTCTGTTTTCTTGGACTAGGCCTGCACCTGCCCGCTTTGTGAATTTCATAGCGTTTGCCTTTTTTGGGTTTATTTACCATTGCACCTCTCAAATGTTTCTGAAGTCCATATGTTTATTTACCTCAAACAGCTAATGGTCCAAATAGATTGGTAGCTGTTGCTAGCAATGTAGGCTACAGCCCAGTTGTGTGTCTGTGTGTGACTCTATGTAGTTAAATAGCCCAAATGACAGAAGCTATTTACTGGTAATCATCAAACGTTATCAATTTGTAAATTTTTACTTATTCTATCTGCACTTCTACTACTTGTTCTGTACATATATTCAAATGCACTTTTTTTCTGTAGTAGGACAGTGTAATCATTCAGATATACTTTATCTCAAATTCATTTGAAATACAGGTTTCTTACAATTGTATGTAGCTTCTGCTCTAGATGGCAGGGATTTGTAACATTTAACCATATCTAATGTGATATTAGTTAGAAATCTCCCCTGCTTACAACCCTGTTTCAGACCCCCTATAAATGAATCATGGTCAGATGCAATGATAATAACATTAGGCTATTACATAATTTTGAAAAAATAAGGAGAAAAGAAAAATATGATAAAGTACCACAGCTAATGTGTGGAGGTGGTGGTGCTCAGAATTAACTGAGAAAACAATACATCCAGCTGTTGTTTTCCTAACTGTATTTGACACTATTTTTTTTTCCACTTTCATGATATTACGCATGTGTTTCATGTTACTATATTAAATACTCATACCAAAATGCAAGTCAGTTTGACCATGTCAACAGTGTTTTTACAACAGCTTATGACATTTCCGAGTGTTTTCTGACCTAACAGGTCATTAATGTATAATTAAGCTTGGGCAAACTAGAGTACTTGGTCATAAGGGCAACATGTGGTGCCAAAATAAAAGATTACATTATAAACCTTATATACATTATGCATTGTATTGATGCTGGTTCATAGTATTAACCTAAGTGCCATCGACAGCTACAGAGCCAGTCCCAATATGATTAAATGGGGGATCCATCCAATGTCACCTTTTGATATGAACAAAAATGTCAACAACTGCCCCAATATTACAAATCCTAGAGTGTCTCACCATACTTTTCTCTATGGAAATACCAAATACCCCTTTGTATCCCTGGCCACCTGGCATACATGTGTACTTCATCACTATTGTGTTTTACTGCAAATGCTTACTGTGTACAATACTACCATACCATTCTCGTTTTCTTATTAGTTTCTGGGACAAAAACAAGATTGAGGAAGTATTACTTTTTATGTGCCGACTGGAAATAAATTCTAGACAAGCAGACCAGACGTATTATTTTTTAGTAAAACTACTTCACAGCACTGGGGAAGAATTGGTGTACACGGCGGATCCAAGTCCACCATAACACTATCTGATCAGAATCATAGGTAGACGTATTGTATGTGAGGGAAAAAAGCAAGTCATTATAAAATAGAAAGTAAAACTGGGTGCAGAAAAACATTGAAATAGTGTTGAAGGAAATATGTTTAAGAAACATAACCAAGAAATAGAAAGTTGTTCTTTATCATAAATTGTATAACTCTTTTACAGCAGACATTTTGACTCTGCATAGCAGGAAATATGCAATTAATAACATTCATAATAGCTTGTCACATTTAAGCATTAGTGCGTAACTTTTTTTATAATAATGGACACCCGTTACATTCAAGCCATTGTCAAATGAGCTGATACAAAGCTAATAAAGACTATAAACTTCACAAAAATCTCTCTGTATTTATAAGTTCAAAAATTGTGTCCTACGCGCAGAAATTCGAGTGATGCTAATTACCTCCTCCAAAGAGTCCATCATGTTTTTTTAATCCTCCGTGTCCTCCTTGGTTACTAGCAACTGCGCGGACGAGGGATGGTGGGGGTGCATGATCACAGAAGGCTTGTATCATGTGGATGCGGCGACAGTTTTGTTGTAATTACTTACAATTCCTCATGGGGGGGAGACAGAAGCTACCCACTATACCTTTTAAAGGGTCCCAGTTAGTTAGTTAGTTAATTAATCAAATTATGATTTCGGCTCCTAATGATCACAAAAACAATATAATTAAGAAAAACAATTATTTAGCAAATAAACTTTTATTTTAGGGAAATTTCACAATTCAAGGTGTTTTCACTTCTGATTTGTTTAACTTTTCCAATGTTTTTTTTCAAGTTCAATAAACATCCTTCCAAAAGTCAATGAATAATCATGTTAACTAATTGTGATTGTAATATTGACCAAATAATTAAGATTGGGATTTTTTCTATAATCTAGCAGCCCTCCCAGTTAGTCATGTCAGTGAAACAGCATGCCCATGCCAAAACCTTGAAACATGCAACTTTGAATGGAACATATAGCCATAATGCTATTAATTATAACATGTGCTTTCCCTGCTACATGTCAAAATGAAATGGAATAAAAAAGGCAGATTATTATTACCAAGCACACTGCATTTCTAACACCAACTGTACTAGCAATACAAAATAGCCAGAAAATAGAATTTTACAAATAAAAGAATTGGGGGATTTGATGCTTACCTACCGCTTGTATTGTAAGCACAACAAAGAGTCTTTTCATTAACCTGTCACATTCAGCTCTCCAGAGAGAAAAGACAAGGTCAGAATAAACATGAAAATCAATGCCCTGAGAATACATAAGCATAGCTTCACGGTTGTGTCATATTTGTCTGCAAATGTTAGATTTTCTTCAATTAACATTACACATCTGCTTCGAAATATGTCAAAAGTGTTTTTTGCTATAATCTAAGATGGTGCATTCTGTTGAAGTGAACATCCACATACTGATTAATCATATACATCCTACCGCTAAAATAATCTGCGATGTTTCAAGGTCACCACTTCTTCACTGTCGGCAGGAAGTACCAGGGTCTATAGTTTAAAATAAGAAGTTCTTTTTAATTGGATACAGTTGTCAGACTGCTTTTGGTATTACTTTGTACCTCAAGGCCTGTAATGCAATCACACTGTTTTGGGAAAGTTCAAATGAGTAATAGAGCATCCAAAACAAATGTTATGTTCATATCCGTTGTTTCTGCCTCTTTTCTGTGTACAAAAGTTTAAATGTTGTCTTGAAGACTTATTGCATATTCTGTTTGAAGTTATTGCATTTCTGAAAACCTTGAGAGAGGGCTTACACAGGGCATGGACCAAGCATCATGGATGCCTTTACACCAGGATTTGATGCTTTATACCATCTTTTCAATACAATTATCTAGGACTTGTCTTGTTAGTTGTAAGGACTCAATGGACCTGTCTAAACTGGTTATCACTATACAAATTAGAATGTTTTAAATACAATACCTGTAGCTAATGTATGTTCAATTGGGAGTACTTTTACCTTCATTAAATACAAAATGTATCTCAGATACAACCTCTACTTCTTGTTTTGTCCTTTTTAGGGGTCCAAGCCTGAGGGGCTGGGAACCGCAGTAGCAAAGTTACGCGGTTCACACAGCAGGGCTGTGGAACCCTATTGTTTTTCTAAGGATTTTCCTCCTCCATCTCCTCCTCTATTATTCTTCTCCATGTAAAACTCACGCTCCAGCCTAACCCGTTCATGGTGGCGATGTGCCATTTTCAGGACTGGTCCAAAACTCCGAAGGGACCTGAGGCGCAATAATTGACCCACTTCCACCACTAGGTGGCGCGTTTAGCCCTATAACTCCCAAACTGTACATTGGATATTTAAAAACCATATATCCACGCGTTCCCTGGATCCTACTGAATCTCTTGAAATAGGCCACGCCCATTTCCACGTAGAATTTTATGCGTGAAAAATCACAATTTATCAAACCAACTTTTTCAAACTCCTCCTAGACCCTGCTATTGATCTGCATGAAACATGGCTCATATCATCTCCAGACCAACGTGACAAAAAATATTACGCGCAAACAAATTTTTTTAGCTAACTATGACAAACACTAACTTTGCCATATCTTGGCCAAAATAAATGCTGTCAAAGCGAAACTTTAGTTTATGCTGTAGATGTAGAATGGGTAGTTGACCTGACCTACCAAAAATAACACATGTGGACCACTAGGTGGCACTTTCAAACTCGTCCTAGGACGTGCAACAGATCTGCACAAAACCTGGCATCTCCAGATAGTTGTGACAAAAATGTATTCACAGAATTGTGCTACGTTAAAGTATGCACATTTGAGGACCAAACAAATTTTCTCTAGCAAGCTACCAAACACATATCATATTATATGTACAGTATCTATAAGCCAAATTAAATATTATCAGTGAAGAACTTGATGGCAGTGTTTCAGATCCCACCAGGATGCTCTGTACCAAATTTGGCGAATATTGGCCTTTAGGGGGCGCTATAATCAATGTTTATTTGTTTTGTCTGAAAACTCAATGCAATTAAAAGGGAAATTTGCAATTGCAATATCTCTGCCACAGTAAATACTATCAACACCAAACCTGTGACGATTGTTTGCCATGCTGCCCGGAGGCTCGCTACCAAATTTGGGAAAGATAGACCATGAGGGGGCGCTAAAATCAACATAGACCGTTTTGGGCCATTTTATCCCTTCTGAGGTTGAGTGCATCGTATATGACGCCAAACGGCACTTCTGATTCATAACTTAATAATATAACTGGTAGAAACATACTGTCTTTTGGATCTAAAAACTAACAGCCCCCTCGTTCTGCTGATGTCTTTGTTGGCCTCCTATCCCTTACAGAAGGTTTTGTATGTGCACTGTATGTAAGAAATGTGAATAATTCGTCCTTTATATATGTTAAAATGAGTCAATATGTTTATTTTTGCACTGAATGACTCCAAATATATAGAAGTGTTTTAGACAACACAAATATATGTGTGGCATTGATGTGTGTGTGTGATATCAATATATATCTGTGAGATTCATATTTGTATCTGTCTTTATGGTCCTACAACCTTTTTAACATTCAAGTGACAGCACAAATATTGTAATAGTCCAGTTTTCACTGAAAAGAAATGATTTTCATAGATTGACTATGAACAACAGGGTTGATGTTTTACAAGCTTTTATAGAAAATAATATCAGACGGACCAGACGTTGTCAAAAATCCTTTAGGGCTCTGGGATATTTACAACGGCACTGTGCCGCCAACCTTGCGGCTCACACCTCTCGATATTCCCTGATGTTTGCCTCCCCACGTTATGCTTTGTGTTCCGCTTTGCGAACTCCCAGGTTTGCCGATGCCGACTTGCGTCGGGACGACTGGCTCGATGAGGCTTGGGCCCCGGTCATAACTGCTTGCATTTCTAGTTAAGTTTGTGCTTTTCTTGTGCATTTTCTGACATAATGTTGGATGTTCATGTTAAACATGGGCAAAGCTTCAAATAATGAGGTAAACAAATTTAAAAGAAATCTCTCTGAGTCAAAACCTCAGATTTCCCACTCGGTTTTCAAAAGTTTTTTTTAAAATCTTGGCTTCATATTATGTCATATATTTCTATATGTGTATATGGTCATCTGCATATGTTGCCAAATGTAGCTATATGCTATACCAGGGAAAGCCGTAATGTTGGCTGCAAATTTGAATTTCTACCAATTTGCAGGTCACATTTCTGCTGGAACATGTCCAGTTTTGTAGTGTTTGGTTTAGAAGCCTTTATTGGTGATTTTTGCTGCTATATACTATAGAGAGACAGCAACAGCAGAGCACAGATGTGGAGATGCGGAATACTGACCAATCGGAGCACACTGGGCTATTCAGAGGGGGGGGGCTTAAAGAGACAGACGCTCTGACAGAGTGTCTCAGACAGAGGGTGAATGCATTTCAGCAACCATTGACAGTATGAGAAAAATAAAGTGTTTTTTGAACATTAAATCATGTTAACATGTTCTGGTAGAAGCAACAAATACATATATGAACCAGAAAATGTATATAATTTTCTTCAGGGTCAAATTATCCCTGTGCTCTGGGAATTATAATACAAATCAGCAGACACAAAAGAAATATAGGTCACATGTGCCAGATAATTATGAATTATACTTTTGTACTAAGTTATTAGTGGATTTTTTGTAATTCTATATATAATATAAATAATATTCTCTTTATAAAAAAACATATACTTTATTTCTTTACTTTTCAGATAATATGCACATTTCTCCTAGATGAGGGTGTTTTGAGACAACACTATGTGTGACAACACACACATAAAACACTATGCAAGTGGGATGTGTGTTGGCATGTAATACGCAAGCTTAATCAATTACATACAGCGCTAAACTCTGCTGTGCTGTGCTGGAGGAGATAATCCTCATTTGAACGCTCTCCAGTGCTTGCTTAAAGATGGTCAACAATCCATGATAGTCGCCAAAAAATCTACTTTGTAATTATGGACACATTGATGCATATGCAAACCATTTGTCATGTTCCTGTTTGATAGTAGCTCTTGCATGCATAACGAAGCAATGCCTTCACATACTACACACACTGATACGCCCACCCAATCAAATCTCATTCACTCTTGCACTTGCAGACAGATACAAAAACCCACACAGTCTCCCACGCACCACATATCAGATAAGCAAGCTCGTCTACATTCCCAATTCAGCCTGGTTATTGGATGTTTGATTGTCAATATGACACAAGAATGCTGTGTGTATTTCGGTTGCTGTTGTTGGTATTTATTCCTGTTTTTAATGTTGTTTGGCTGTGCAGCCAGGGAGCGGAATTAATTTCTTTTCTGATGGTTGGGTCTCAGTGTCTCAGCCAGATGAATTATGCTTTTCTACCATATGTCATTTCCCCTCAGCCAACAGACAACACTGGAACCATTTGGTAACGTGAAAACAAATTATCTTCTGCTGGCTTCTGCTCCTGCAGATTCAATTAAAGTGGTGCAGAGTAATTATATGAAGGTACAAAAGAGTAATAAATGCAAAATAATGAATTAACATAATAATCTTTATTTACTGTACGATCCCCTTCATGTTAAGTGTGTGATTCTGTTAATGTGCGACACCTTCACAAATTGCTGCAGTCTGATGTTTGTCACTGAAGTTCCATTGAAGACAATTTTGTGTTTTTAATCATGTTTGATTTATTGCACAGGTACTTGTCATGCTCAGAGTTATTATAATTACTAACACCAACACCCATGGAGAAAATATGAATGCTCCAGCTAAAAGTGGTGTTTAATTTATGGGCAGACACTTATTGAAACAGTGACATGCATACATCAAGCTGAACCTAGTTATCAGTAAGTATTGTGATGTTACTAAAAACATGAAGCATATAGGAAGGGATTCAAATAGTGATTAATTGTGTAGTATTTTGTTGGTTTGTAAAAGTAGGTTATTAAACAAAATCTCTGGAGAAAGAAGTGTGTATGCAGCCAGAATGTGTTGTTTGAAATAGTGGAAATACTGACAGATTTCACAATTAGTGAAAAAAGGAGCTAAACTCATGATCAATTGAGCTGAGAGCGTCAGCTAAAATGTAATTACTGAAAGCAGATGAACTCTTAGTTAAACAATAAGAGAGCAAAGCAGTGGATGTTGGTGTATCCACTAAAAGTAGTTCTATTGGCAGTTGAAAACTAAGAAAAAAGAAAGCAGTTGAAATGTCAGTTGAACTTCACTGTAACTAGTACAAATTGTGGTGCGTAGTGTCACCCCCATGAGGAATTCTAAGTAATGACAACAAAACTGTAGGCGCGTCCACATGATACAAGGGGGTAAGCCAGCCTCCATTTAGCATAGCTACTATGGCGCCATTTTTATGCTCCTAGCACTCACACGGCGTTAGCATTCCATTGACTGCTGTTCATTTTGCCGTCAATTTTACAGAGAACAACTTGACATCTGAAGTGTTTAAAGACTCTATAGGTCCATTGTTTATTTCTAAAGAAACACGACAATGTATAAAATGCTCCATCACCTTATACCTCATGTTATGGCTCTGAAGCAGATGTTTTTTGTAAAAATAAGCTAACGATTGTGTCATAACCACGTGACTTACTGTTGCATAGTAGATGAATTACCAAACAGTACAGGATAAGCTCGCAGGCAGTTTTGGCTTACATTAGCTGTTTAGGTTTAATTACTAATGTTAACTAGCATTTTAGTTAGCAAGAATTAGCCTGTGTCTATGTTATCTCCTAACATACATACTTACGCTGTCCATCTCTACAAGATTTGGAATGATTCAGATTTCTCTTGGCACAGCTACCAGAAGACTTCCGACTTTCAGACATGTTGCTCATGTCACATCTACGTCATCAAGCTCAGTTGGAGGCTGCGCAGTAACACTCAGCTATCACCGGAAAAGTGCTTCTAATAGCCTTCACTGGTCTCTAATGACAACAATGGTGTGAAATTGTCCATTTCTTAAACTGTCTATGACATAATCCAATCCTACATGATCGCACACCCCCTGCTCCTTCACACAGTTGCTAGTAGCCAAGGAGACACGGAGGATTAAAAAACCATGATGGCCTCTTCAGAAGTTAAATTAATTATTACTTAAATTAATTATTTGATTAATAATTATCTTCACTTGAGTTTCTGATTGGGAAAGTCACCGGACGACACAATCTTCTGAACATAGCCATACTAAGAAATACACAAAGAGTTGTATCGAGATAGTCTTAATTAGCTATGTAACAACTTATTTGGCAATGGCTTGAAAGTAATGTTTATTCATTTCAAAAATATACGCACTAAAGCTTAAAAATGGCAGGTCTTACTGTATGTACTGAGTAGTCTACATCAACGACGCTCCAGTGAAATTCCTCCAGATGTCCCTCTTTTAGGCCGGCTGTCCGTTACCTTTTGCTTTCTTTGTATTGGCATTCTAAACTTCGGTTGATTTATGAGGACTGTAGTTTACTGCTCCTCACATCTCTGCAGGGTAAATCAAGACACCTATCGAGACTAACTGTCCAATCTGAGTTTTCTGTTGCATGAACAAAACAACTTTTGAATGAGCACATGTTCCACAAATACAAGTTCCTTCCCGATGTGCAGAGGCACTGTCATAGTGTCCAGGGCTTAGCACCGCCCAAGATGATTGGGATTGGTTTAAAGAAATGCCAATAAACCAGAGTATGTTTTTCTCCTATCCCAGAATGCTGTGTGGACTAGCCAGACCCTCCTCCCAGCGCTGTGGAAGAAGGTCTGGCAATGCATGACTATGTACGCAATAACATCAGTTAAAATGTCAGTGGAAGTAGCTGAACTGTTTAAGAGTAAACATTAGTTGTGAATTGATGCTGAAGGCAGTCAAAATATTAGTTGGTGAGTAAAAGATTGTAGCAGTTAAATTTTCTGTCAAAATGTAACACTGAAAGTTGTTAAGATGTCTGCAGTTGAACCATCAGTTACTTAAATGATTAAAGACTGTGTTTCGCTAAGAGCTAGATCACAGACTAGTGATTGTATGGATTGAATATTAGTTGGTAAAACTGTTTTTAAGTGATCTGTAATTCCTGCAAAATCTTTGAATGTTCATAACACCTTATTTGAAATTGACAAATATTCTGTCACAACCACTTTTCCTTTTTTTTACATTTACCAAACAAGTTTTGGTTTGTTCATTAGAGACTGAACAACAATGATGACCAATGCCTAAAATGGGTTAGTAGTCAAAGATACAGGGTACCGTCACTGATTTTTGTCCACATGAGTTCCCCTACTTCAAATTGTTATTAAAAGTATTATTAATAGGCTGATATTTATTCTAAAATAGAATATATGTACATCATGATTTATTGGGAAAAACCAAACAATTATATGTAAAATCAGACATTCATCAGCACCTCCATATAGCTCAAATGGAACGATCCTGTGTTTCATACATAAATGAGTCACATTTTCAGACACTGTAAAGATGTAACTTTGAGATTGGCTGTCAAATCAGGCTCCATAGATCAAATCATAGAAATTATTGACGATTTGGGGTCACCCCTTCAAGATATTTGTATGAATAGAAATATATCCAAGACGCACAAGCAATCATCATTTCATGCAACTACTGAATCAGGGTACTGGCACCTTTTTTGGTCCAACTCAGGCACTGCTGACTACATGAGTTGACTTTACCTTGACTTGCAGTGTCCCTGCACTATATCTTATTATTGTTACTCAGTCAACCATGTAAAAGGGTTAATTAACTGCCTCAAAACATTGCTTCTGTTCTTTGTGAAGGGCAATAGTTAAAAAAAAAATTATTAGCAAAAATAGCTTTTCTTACAAGAAGCATGATATAACCAAGACAACTGTTATTGAATTCAGAGGATGAAGTGTTTTCTTAACAGACAAAAAAAACATCATACACACCATTATAATTTACAAGAAGGGCATAGTTGCAAGACGGCAAGGCTGTTTCTGTGGAGTGTTAGTGAACAGCCACTCCAATGAGACATACAACACACACACACACACACACACACACACACACTCATCACTAACAAATTTAAATCTGACACCCTCTCAGAGACAGACAGTGGACTGCAGCGATACACATGTGTGGATAACACACTCCAAACCTCACTGCAAACCATGACAATACTAACTTTCAACTTCCATCACTGTTCTGAATACATGCCTCAAATAAAACATGATAATAATTATGCTCTAACAAAATGTGATCAATTAAATAGTTCAGGCCAGTTCTGCAAGCTGAATCAAGGTCACCTATACAGTATTTGTATGCATATGCTGTAAGTAAGTAAACACTTTTCTCAGATGAAGATCACAAAGTGCTTCACAACAAAAGGAAGCATTAATATAAATACAATGCATTAAAAAATAAGACCAGCCTAACCACCCTACAATCTAGTCTTGTGATATAATACAATTTAAAAAAAATGTCTTGTATTAATATTAAATAAATATGATAGAAATGACTAAGTGAAAGTGAAATGAAAGATGTCCCTCATAGTGACAAATTCACAAAGATTCAGTATAACTGACTCTGCTGCTCCCTCAATTCTATGGAGTATTTTAGCATCTATTGTTTAGCCGATCGTTTCAGTTTAACCGCCTGCAACTTTACTCTTAGCTCTCATCAACAACAACAGCTACTTTTTTGTGGAAAACGCTCTGATACACCCACTGTATGCTACCTAGCACCAAATGGCTTGCAGACAAAGTTAGCTACTGTCTAGTAAACACAGTGGAGCATGTAGCAGCTTTAGAACTATATATTTGCCTTCAGGGGTTTGTGGAGAGTAAAACGGAGCTAAAAAGATCTGATCTGTGTCTGCTGGTTGTGTAAATAAGTAACTATTTGCTAACATGTTTGCTTTATCAACTATCTTATGTTGTAATGTTATTTCAATTTTTTATTTTCTAGGGGTGGGAATTACCAGAGATACGATAGCATCACCATACTTATGTCAAGATATAATGTTATTACAATTTTAAACATATTGCATGTTCTGTGATATATTGCAATATATTGCCTTTTTTCCAACTTCAAACGCTATTGCTGTTTCTGCAAAATGGGATTGTCAGGCAGACAAACTGACCAACACATGTATAATAATAGATCCATACTTGGCATCTCTGTATCGATACAGTATTGCCACAGAAAATATCGCCATAATATGCTGTATTGATCTTTTCCCCCCACCCCTAGTATTTACAGCTTGTCCATCTTGCCCCCAAGTGGCCAAAGATGTATTAATACTGCTTTAGACACTATTCCTGCACAGTCCAGCCACTGACTGCTGGATTGTAGCAGTGGATGCTAAAACAAACCTGCTGAATTGGCTGTTCTGCTGGTAGCTAGCTAGCAATACAGTAGTGGGCAAAATTTCCTTTTCTATTTTAAAAAACAAGACAGTAGAGCGTTTAAAGTCTATGTCAGAATCGTTTCCCATTCAAATATAAGGGCGGGCACTGGGCACTTTTCTGGCTTCACCAGTGATAATTGCAACCTGAGACACTGGTATATTTGACAGTCCTTTGCATGCTACATATACAGCAGCTGGCATCTTATAATATCTCATCCTGAAATGGTTATGGCCCCCACCAATTAACCTCATCCTTATTCCCTCCTTCTAACCACTGTGTTTGCGTTTTATGTCAAGCCCTTGGGGGCCATTACCTATATTACACTTCTCAGTAATGATAAGGGAGATTAGTTATACTCTACCAAATGTCGTCTGTAAAACAGCAGTATATGATGTTGGGTGTTCTGAATTGTAATTTCTCCCTTCCTCTTTAACATTCATATTGTGTTGAATTGAAACATAACAATAAGCATATTCAATTTAGTCAGTAAATAAAATATGTTTACCCTCCCCAAGAGTTGCACACAAAATAAATTGACTTGCTTGTGTATAATAGACGTGTACTAAAAAAAACAACATTTTTGTTGCTGCTGGCTGTTTTATTACAAGTCTTAGGCCTGTGTGGACCAATAAGGAACAAGGACTGCATACTGACAAATCTGCAGGACACTTCATTATATGATTCTCAATTAAAATCTGTCCTCAGCAGCATTAGTCATCTTAGCACTCGTCATTCATACTAATTAGTGCTTGCCTTCCGTGCCACACGCTGGAAGAGGATATTTCAACATCCCATTAAGCAATTCCAAGATATGCCCTTGATTGACGTTCACTTAAATCCGGGAGTTAATTACATTATATGCTTCAGTTTTCTTTTAATAATTTCAGATTTCCTCAGGTTTTTTGAGTTTTATGCTTAATTTGTGTTAAATTAATCCACACCAACACTGTGTAAGAGGAGGAAGGGTCAAAACAACAATACATCTTGGCACACTGACGTAATTAATGAGTAAAGCTTTTAAATATACATGTGTATACATTACAATAGTAAGTAAGTAAATGCATCTAAATCACTATTGTGCACTGTTGTATCACGCTACTTACTGTGTAAAATATTGCTTATTTAGAAGACAGCCATCAATGCTGTACACATTTACATGGATAAGAAAAATATAACTATTCACCACAGTGACTTAGGCCCCTTGTGATTAAGATATGTAGCACCCATGTCAGTATTTTTTTTAAATTATTATTATTTGCACAGGATAAAATGTGCTTCACTCAATTTGCTGACTTGCTGATTTAAAGCTGCATAAAGACCTAAATGGCTCTTCATGCTGAGCAGCCTGAGCTCCCTGAATTTGTAACTACCTCACTATCAGCAGATTTCTACTGAATGTAGAAGATGGGGAAGATGTATTGCTGCAGACAACAAAATTCACAACAAAATTCCCTTAACGTCTATTGTACTGGGTTCGCAGGTGACATCTCAAATCATACCATCATTTATAGGTTAAATGAAACGCAAATTCCAACTTCCACGTGTTGTTCTTTTTGATATATTTACTTCCATGTAGAGAGCCACAAAGCCACAAAAATATTAATTACTGTGTGGTTTGACAGAACATCTGTTACTCCAGAAAGGTTTGCTTATGAAAAATATTATAAATGTGCCCATATTGTTGCACATATTCTAAATGGTCCAGTGTAATGAGTTTTTTGTAATAAACATCTAATGCATGGTGATTAATAGTTGTGGGCTATTATCTGTAGAATGCAATTAGTTATTCTGCAACATGTCAATGATGAGTCTTGTCGTTGATTACAGTTCTTTGATTTATCTACTTATGATTATTTCATTTATTTTAAGGTATAATTAAAACAGCAATATTACACTTGAGCTTGGCATGCTAAAGTACCATTAGATGATTTAATGGAATTATTATTATTATTATTATTGATATTATTATTATGCCCAGTTATCTTTTAGTTTTGATAAAGGACAGTAGAAAGCAAGTGAGGAGAGAGGAGGGATTCATTGCAACAAATGTGATTACACACGTTGTGAGCACCAGACCACCATATTGGAAACACTATACATCACACAAACATGGCCCAACCATGTGTCAACAGAACGTCCACATTGGATAAAAATATCCAGGCACATGTTCAATGACAACCTTTTTTGTACAACCAATACCAGTTTCAACAATTCTCACTCTCCACATTTTCAGCATAAGGCAACTAAGGTACAGTCAAGGTTAGGTGAAGATTGTGCTTTCAGAAGACAAAAGTTGATTGCAGGTCTGTGACAGGACACAAACTCCACTTTTAAGCTCAAAGTACCTAAATACAGCATAGTGTGGCTGTAGAGACGTGTGTGTCATTTAGTGGTAGTTTATCGGTAGTCGCAGCCACTTCCTGCAGCTTTAGATTGTAGCAATGCTCGTGGCCACTTGAATAGATCAACGGGATAATTGTGGCATTCATTTTCAGAAATACCAAATGCATAAACTCGACAACCCCAGTCAATTGGTATTGTCCTCAGATCATTATTGGTTTGGGTGGGTAACCACAAACGGCTCTAATCATCCCAGCCAAATTGAACCTTACTTTGCTTTTGGCAAGAACTGATTCAGAAGGAAGGTAGAGGTATTTTAACAAGTCCTATTCTGTCCCTTATATGTCCTCTAATCACAGTATTAATGTTGATACCTCTGCAACATCAAAAACAGGTTATTCTATTTGATCAAATGTGACCATTCTTTAATGCCTGTCACTGGCCATATTCTTGTGTTTATATCATGAGTTTGGAGGAATCCTCATGAATATTTATGCCCCACTGCAACTGAATGCTTAGCATGAAAAGAAATACTGTGCTTGCTGTTTGAGGGTTGTTTGCCTTGAGACACAAATCTACATATTGCCCATTGCATACAAATAGAAGTGCTACAGGGCTTCAACCTAAAGGCTACTTCAATCTACTTCTGCTGCTAACAACAACTTTTTCATGTCTTTCTATTTCTTTTGATTTTACATTTTAGTTTCACTTACAAATGTGTTTATTTCAAAAATGCTGTGAGATTTGACTGAATTTAGTAGTCTATTATTTTCTCAATTCCTCCAAAACTGTCTTTTCTACAGATGCATGTTTATTGCCTAGCAATCACATCACTATGAGCACCAAGATGGACACAGTGCATGGGCACTATGAACGCAGCCTCATTTTCCAGCTACATTAAAATAACTGCATTTTCTCTGCCATGGTCCAATAACTAAAGAAAGGATCTTGATTTGTTTTCCCCTATGGCCTACAAATCTAATTTTATAGCACAAGATCTTATGTGCAAACCAATTCCAAATCCACTTTTCCTGTCTACTCTTCCATTATCACAATACAATCGGGACTCATTTTTATGATGGTTGAATGTTGAAATGCATTAAAATGGGTCTGAGAATAGCCTTGCCCTCTTGGCCGTTGTCTTTTAAATTTAAATGTCAACACAGGTGTAAAACAAAATGTAACCTCATATTCCACTGAATATAAATGTGCCATTTGCTGATATAGATGAGTATGGAAGTGAAAGAGGCTCATCTCCGTGCTCATAAATTAACTACGAGCTGTCCGTGGTTGAGTGACACATCTTTGATTTGTAGCAAGCAGTTCATTTTGAATCCAAATCCTCCATGCTCAATTCTTACAGCATCTTGCATCTTAGAGTGCCATGCAGAGGGAAAAATGAATATACTGCCATGAAATAATGATATGTCATGCAACCTTTCAAAATAAGCCATTTGCTAATGTAAGTTAAAGCCGACACCATACAACTCCAGACTAAACTTAAATAAATGTGTGCAGTCAGTCAGTTTACGAGTCAAGACTAATTGCTGATGGTGCCTGGTGACGACCAATTTAATGATTTCCACCACTGATGTTTTTTTTTCCAGTGAAATAGATTTTAACAGTGTAATTATGTCGGGACATATGCAATGTTTTCAGTTGAGCACTGTATTAAGTTATGTGAGACGAGGCTCAGGAGGGCAGCCAGTTTGGACAGGAGAGAAACAGAGGGGTGGCTGGATGTGAGCCATGACCCTTCTACTGTCTCTCTCCAAAACTGTCATTTCCATTAGTGTAGACTCACCAGGGCCCTGACAAACTCTCTCATCCCTTCCAACTCTATTCGATTGGACAAGCACTGGACTGTGTCGTTAAATTCTTCATAAATGGTTGTGTTTTCTGAAGCGTGAATAGCTCCACACTGCTGGTAAATGAAATCAGTATACAGTATATAATGGAGAAGTTTCTCATAATGCTGAACCTTTCATTGGAATGTGAAATAGGACATAAGGAGAGTGGTTATTATGGGCTACGACCTGGAGCTTGTCCAATATGTGTTCTTGAGTGCTGGAATTTAGATTTGCAATAATGATAGCTTTGGGATCATTTTCTATATGGGACATTTTGGCCATAAGGACTTTTGTTGGAGAGTGACTGTTAGGGAGCAGCTATGTGCAAGTCTGAATATTCCTCATGATATTCATGATATTTAGGAACTTCGATTCCAAAAGCAAGGGTATACAAATAAGCTGGAAATATATGTATATATAAATGTTATATCTTATTTAACTTTATATACTTTATATCAGTGTTTTCCCTTCTTGGATGCATAGCATTGAATCAGAAAATGTAATTCTCAACATGTGATATGAAAGGCATTAAACAAGCAATAGAAAAAGCAACACTGCCTGCAAGAAAAAAGACTAAGAAGACAATATGAGCAACAACAGAGCAGAATTGGAGAAGAGAAGGTAGGTATAAAGGATGAAATGCTCTCTACAGACAATCCATTTACTCCCAAACACACCTTGGGTTATTGAGAACGATAACAATGCAGCGAGAGCCTTTTGTATTGCTGCGCACAGACACATGTTTCTCCTAGGCTGACATAATTGCCATTCTTCCTCTATTTTCTATCTGGGCAACATCAATCTCTGTTGCCGATCTGTCAGAACTGTCGGAGGCACAGAGCAAAGTCAGGCTTCCTGTATCAGGGCTTTGTAAAGTGCTGGAGCTAAGCACAAGATGCAGCTGAGGATGAGAGATCACACAACTGGCTCAGCCAAAAGACTATGTACCCCTGTTTTCATCATGTGTCACCAGATAGATTTAGTGTAAAACTCTGACTTCAGCACCAAAGCTCCATAAAGGCTGACAGTAACAAATTGATTCTAGTTGTCTCTGCGATGTCTAATTTCACATCAATAACACCTCAAATGGAATGGCAAAAGCAGGGACCGTGCGACAGTGAATATGGGGGCACATCAGAATTGATGATGATGTACACACTTTACACACATAAGCGTGTTAAGGAATCAGATTTGAAAAGAGTATGTTGAATCATAACGTGTGAGCTCGAGCAGTCGGCAAAAGTACGGCAAACCCAAAGAATATCCTGTGCACTGTGAACATAGACTAATCACTGTTTCAAACATTTTTTTTCACAACTTTGGGATGAAAAAGATTGTTTGAGGGGAGAAGCAATATTTCACTGGGTAAAATAGGTGCAGGCAATCTGCCTTTGGAGTGGAGAAGGCAGTAGTGTTTTATAATGGAAGAAATTCAATGTGACATGTCGAGAATGAATTGCTCAGTCAACCAGAAATATCCCTTGTTCTAATGGCTTGGGACATTCAGTGGCGTGTTCTCTCTCCCTCTCCCTCTTCCTCCTCCAACTCCCCCTCCCCCATATTTCTCTCTATCTCTCTTCTTCCCTCTATCTTCCTCTCTGTCTGTATAAACACAACACACATCTGTAATGAATAAGGTAGCTGAAATATACCAAAAATATGCAGCAACTTATTTTGAACAACAAGTCTTAAGGGGCTGGATGGAAGACAAAATGGCTTGGAATGTCATTACTAACTAATTGTGCCTGCGATAACATAATAATAACAATAATAATAAGTTTAATTTGTAATGCACTTTATATTTACGCAAATCCCAAAGTGTTACATGATAAAACAGGTAAGTTCTAAAAATAAAAACACGTGGAGAGCATGAAAATTAAATAAAAATAAAATAAACAAAAACAATAAGGAAAAGGGCAAGAGTTCAAATCAAAAGCTCTCCTAAAATGGTGGGTTTTAAGGCCACGTTTAAAAGCATCCACAGTCTGTGGTGTCCTCATTACTACATCATTACTAACCATGAAGCAGGAGATCATTATTATTTTGTCAACTAAGTTTTTTTCAAATAAGTAGGTCAATTATGAGAACTATTTCAAGCAGACGACAAGCAGAAGGATTTGAATACCAAAAGCATTTACATTTTAGATAGGAGTAAAATATTTAATAGTACAATTACATTGTGATTGCAAGTTGAATTATATGTATTTGCTATAAATGTAACTACCAGCCTGTATTTCTGGTCTACATCAACATGATATGATTGTAGCATATGATTGAGCATACACAACCATACAATTGGATGAAAAATTGCAGATGCTTGCTTGTCTTTTTTTTTTTTTTTTTTACAAACTAACCAGATAGAGAAAAGTCAACTTTCTTATTTTTATATTTAAAAAATACCAAATATCAGATTCACATTTAGTATGATATTAGATAGCCTACTTTACATGACTTCCTACAATTTATCACACTAATCAATTATATTAAAATATAAAGTGACAAACCGTTGGTACAATGTCTGACAATAGAATCTAGTGATACTGCTTAGACCTCTGCGCTGAAGCTGCTTAAGCTGCTTAAGCTACCGTTAACATTAGCGGCTCAGACAGAATTTAAGGTGAACAATTTTAAAGTTTAACTTCCCAACAACTCTGTCCACCTGCTGTCTGTCATGCACATTCAACACACATTACACTGCCATGCTGCCTATGGTTACCTATCTCGATCTGACGTGTTCATCAGAGCGGTGTTTCTTCTTTCATGTGTAAATAGTACTGACACAGGTATTTTTTATTTTTTTTTGTATTGCTGTTGTAGCATATTTTGTAGCAAAGCTGTAGATAACGTTAACTCGCTATAGCTCAATACATAGTAGCCGGCTTAAATAGTTAGTAGTAAGTAGTAGTAATACTACAACTGCTGCCTGATGTTTAATGATCAATAGCCAAAAAGACACTAAAGGTTAAAGACCCTAATGCCACACTTTTGTCAGTAAAAAAAATAGATTTCAGTAGCAACTTAGAGCTTAATATTGCAATATTTTACAAATGATGGACTCTGATTTGAACTCTTGCATGCATTATGAATAATGTAAATTGATGTAGTTTTAGAACAAAAATGCTATAATGACCATGCTGTAGTCTGTGAAGTGGGCTGAACATAATGTAGCGAGGTGTGTGCACTGAAATGTGTTTTCCCCAGGTCACTGATATGTTGTGATATGTGTACTCCTGCTGCTGATACAGAAATGTATTCCATTCCAGGTGAAGATAGAGGATGCACTGTCATGTATGCTTTTGCAGTACTGCCGTTCACGTGTTTACACTTCATGATTGGCACTTAGATATTCATCCTGTCCACAGAGCATGTCTTACCTTACATGAAATATGATTTCTTGAGAAGTGTAATCATGGGTTGGAAGATTGCTTTCTATTATCCAGGAGTGAAAATGATAAATTTGTGCTGGGGTGGGGAGGTGTGTGGGGGGGGGGGGGGGGGGATGGAATGTTTCAGATGTCAGTTTCATCGCAAGGCTATTTTACACCCGTGCTCGGTTTCATTGTGTCATGTGCCTGATCGAAGCATTGTTAAAGATTGTGATGATTCTCACCTCTCATCAACGGGGTTTTGTGGGGGCCGACACAGCATATAATCTGTTCCCAGGATGAGTTAACCGGCAGGGGCTTTGTGGTTTCCTGTGAACACTATACACCTTCCTATTCACAAAACTTAACTGCTGTCCTTGCGCTGTAATGCAAACTGGAAACAAACCAAACACAGAGGCTAAATATATCACAGCATTGAGATAAGGTTATCTGGCCCCTGATATCAGGCTACACAATACATTACATATTAACCAACATTCACATGCTGGTGTTTCAACACTCGTGTGCAAAACAAGATCACAGAGGAGCTATCGTTTTCACCACATATACGAGTGTTAATCTTAACTTAATGCAAAAAAAAATCAGTGAATCAGTAGTTTAGTAGGACCAGTTTAGTTATTATCAATCTAAAGGTTAATTTGCAAAAACAGACGTCTTTGATTTTATTCATTTACCGAAATTGTGTTTGTTTGTTTTTGCACTCAAGGGAATTTAAATCAAACTGGTGTTGGTTTATTCATTTTAAGAATGGTCTTTCGTTTTGGCCAATGGACTCTAATATTAACACGTGTTGGCTGAATAGTGAACATCTGCGCTGTCAGATGTGATCATTTACATGGTATGTATAGAAAAGTCCCAACAGTGCTGTTTATGGTGCATGCAGTATCGCAGCTGTTTGTGGCAAAGATCCACAGGGTATGAGTCCAACAAAGTGGGCTGGAGGATTTGTCATTAGATCATTAGCAATGGGAACCACCTTTCTCTTGGAGCTAATGCACTGTTGTCCATTCACACACACCCATCTCCTCCAGAGCTCTAGCTGCGCTAAGCTAATACTCTCTGAGGCGTTAACATTAAGCTGGGCTACAATGTCCGGTGGAGCTGTGGAAAAAGGGACTCCCTGTGCAGCCCCATCCAGCGCGCTGTTTAGAGTCAGCACACCATTAGTCAAATCTCCTCAGCCATGAAAAAAGAAGGAGGGGGGAGGGGAAAAAATCTAAACAGAATATGCATGCATAAAATTCAACACATTTGTTCCCATGGTAACCATTCAGCATGTCATTCACTTGTCAAGCCGCATCAGGGCCGATGGGGTCCATTGTCTGGGTCCTGGTGAGCATGGTTGCTTGGAACAGACCCGGCCCCTTCTTCCTCCCTCTGACCGACATCCAGGTCATTCATCACGCTGTTATTTCTCTTTAATTCACATTGGGCTCGTTTTTTCATCGCTAATCACACGACAAATGACCACCACGGCTAAAAAAAAAGAAGGGGATAATGCAGTGCAGTACTGAGGCATGGCTTTTATGATTCCTATGAATAGGAGGGGGGTACGGGATTAGGGAGAAATTCAGCGCCCCTACTCTCAGACCAACACCTCAAAGATTTTCTTCCTTGGCTTATAGATTTGGTGGGCGGTGAAGGCAGCGCAGAGCCTCAACGTGTATGACTGGCTGTCAAGATCAGTTTAACAGTCACAATAGGAGAAAAGGCCATTTTACTTTTGTTATCTTTTCGAACATGCTCCAGAGTTGCTGTGGATTGGCACTGCTCAAGTATTTCCCCTGTGAATAGCATTGGTCTGAATGTTTGTGCAGAGGTTGTTGTACATTGCTTAAAAAAACACTTGTTACGGTGCATTGTTCTTATCTTTTTGGCATAATAGTTGCTCGGGACATTGAGTGAAGGAGAGACAGAACGGTTGAGTAATGAGGAAATTTGTTTTGCTCATGTTCTGTTTTGATGAACAATGAGCTCCATCCAATACCAATGCACATTTCCTCCTTTAGTTAAAAATCAACCCAACCTCTAACTTGTTAACACAACTTCCAAATGTGTCATCGCTGGCTGTGAGGTCCAACCACTCTGTTGTACTTGTTTCTGTGAAAGCAGTTATGAAACTGTGAAATGTAATGTAATGTTGTTGATACAGCTTCATTTCTTAATTCATACCCATTTGAAGCATTTCTTGACTATGCCTTTTTAAGTTTATAATAACATATTGCCAACCATGCTTGCAAGCAACACAGCGTTTTAGTCATGATTTAACCGTGTGAAGTGGAAGCCCTGCACATGTGGAAAGGAGATAGTTAGTGTGTTTGGGTGCTACAGATGGTCCTCCTAAGGACGGCTGTAAGCAGAGGCGTTTGATAAAACACCTATCTCTCAACACAACAACATGGCTGCTCCAACCAGTCACCTGCCTCGGCTCAATCAATATACATCAGTGCAGATAATATATGGTATCAAACAGTATATAAATCTGTGTTGTTGTCAGTTCATTGCAGTTTTAATTTGGTCTACTGTTCTGCTGTGTTAACTTGAAGGTTAACTGTTTATTTGTTATATAGGCTTCAAAGTACAAAGTAAACACCAACAAATTAACAGATTTGTTAAAATAAAAAAAAATAAAAAATGAAAGTCATGCCCCCCACGAGTATCTTGCATTGAAAAACATGTACAGTATTTGGCACAATGGAGTCAAATTTAAACTCCATTATATACATGGTATTGGCCACGCAGTAAAACACAAAGTTAAACCTCATATTTACTGCTCACTGCAGAGTCAAATTTCTTTTTTTTAATGGAGTCTAATGTGATTGAAAGCAGAATAGAATTGTAAAACAATCACATGAAGAGATTGGGGATAAGCCTGAACTAATAGAAAGAACCCGAAGGTGAACTCTGGCCTTGCTACAAAGTGGAGGGTGTGAGAAAAGTGGAGTTAAACAGTACCCAGATTTGGAGCTTCTTAATAATTTCTCCTCCATGCTGAAAGTTTGGGTGTGGGAGTTGTGCCTAAATAGACGTATTTGCCGCCCCTGCTCACAGCCAGTATCAGGCCTAATGAGGCATTAATCGAAGGTGTGGGATGTTACTCTTTAGAAAAGCCCAGGGTCAGCAAAGCACAATAAAGATGACAACAAAGACTGGGGAGGCAGTGGCCCAAAAGAGCTTTTCTCCGAACTGTATGCTCAGCAATCACTTCAAAAGCATGGTGACAGAATATTCACCAAATTTCAATGGAAAACATATGAAAGGGCCTTTGGACTTTTGTAGGTTTTCCTTTTTTCACAAGGGTGATTAACCCTCCTCTACAACCCCACTCCCACGCACACACGTACACATATGCACGCACGCACACACACACACAAGCACACACTTACATGCACACACACACATACACACCTATACACACACACACACACACACACGTCACGTGAATTCTGGAAACTATGCAATCATGCCTAATGTGTGCGCATGTTAGTTTTAAGCATTATTAACAACCACAATGGGTTTTATTTGTTTTGAGCTGCAATAATCCATGAGAATTCACCAGACTGAGGTATTATTATTATTATTATTAATATTATTATTATTAGTATTGTTATTATTGCACAAAAAAAGATTCACATTTACACAGACACAGAAATCAGCTGTTGATTGGCCTTGCTCACCGGTGCATATTGAGTAGTTTTCTCAATAAACACTGGAAGGTGAAAAAAGGTTGATTGTTTTTTTTAGTTTTCTCATCAAAATCATCAGTAGACTGTTTGATATTCATGTTATTGCACCACTGTTTGGATTGCCTCTTGAGCTTTTTTCAGACCTCAGTTTATGTTCATTGTTCTTGGCACATTGATAAATAAAAGAAGAAAGTTATTGAATATGTTTTTTTTTTTTTAGGAGAACGTTCAGAACTACCTCTAAATTATAGCTAAAAATGGTAAAGGGTAAACTGGGTCAACAATTGCACTGTTATTTTTTAGTCCCAGTGTGAGAAAGCACATTAAACCAGTGGGTTCATTTTATTACCAACTGTCCAAAAATAGCATTCCTCCAACAGTACTGTGTGTTAGACACAGGGTCAATGATCACAAACTGGTTTAATGTTGTTGTTTTTTTACATTTGTAATATGTAGCCACAGATGGTTGTTAGACCCGGCCATCTGCATGTGAATGTACATCTCAGAGGACACTGACTATCCCCTGATACAATGAAGGGTCTCAGTTTGACCTGCCCCCACAGATACGTGACATTTCTCAAATATAAAGCATTGTTATTTATTAGACTACAAGATTTTTTTTCACATACAGCAAACATCTCCTCACTATCCACTAGCTGCCTGTCCCCTGAACACACTGTAAAAAAAAAAAAACGGCCTCTGTAGACAACCCAGGCTCCACAAACGTCAACCAAGACAAACTGCACCACCAAACATAACAAACATTCTTCCAGCGTTTAAGCCAATAACCAACAAGAAGGACTTGGGGGTGAGGGTGGGGGTTGGGGGGTTTAGTGGACAGAAGCACGGAAGGGAGGGAGGAGAGACGAGATGAGGAAGGACGGGCAAGCTAGCCTCGTTTTGTTTGAAAATACTTTGAACTTCAACAACAAGTGCTGCCACCCAACATCGCTTAGAGCACCTTTAATAATATCTGGAGAAGATGACATGCATGGCCAATGTCCAATATGTAATAAAAAAGAATTTTATCAGCAAATTAATCAATTACAGTAAAAGACGAAAGTAAACTGTCCTTATACTGCATTGGAGAATGTGCATGCTATGATGCCTTAACATAGACTATAACAGCTAGTATTGATTTGAATTGCCCTCCAGACTCTGCCTCATCATGCCACAAACAATATTTGACTTTGATTGAAAATGCTTTTAAAGTTAACTGCTGGAAAAGGTAATTTATTTGGCAGCTACTTAATGTATTTCTCCTTTGATGCACATTCATCCATGTGATCAATAATCAAATGATTTCACTGTTTATGTGAAATGCAATGTACAGGATTAGCTCATGTAGCAATTTTAGACAGCTCTTCATATTACAATGGAAATATGAAGTATTACACGGTTGTAATAGTTTTATTGAGCAAATTTGATGAAGGTTTCAAGAGGTGTCACTTACTCTTGATCTCTTGTTAAATTCAAATGAGGACACTCGGTGGCATCTCAATAACTGCATGGCAGATCTTTTGAAATGAAAAAACAAATGGCTAAGAGAAAGACACAGGATGAAGAGGCAGGCACAAGATGGAACTAAGAAGCCAAATTGTTGATGCCCGCAGTCTACGTCCAACGTTTTGAAATCCAAACATTTTCTCTGGGTTTCAATTGAATTTTAACCATTAACCTTGTATGTGTTCAGTGATCACTGACCCTTTAACTCTGAGGGAGATACTGACCACTTGTTTTTGGCAAGGGCCTGTCAAATGCTTTTTCCGTGGCAACACAATCATGTGAGGTTTGCTCACCATTGCCTGTTGTGTCCAGACAATAAATTAGAAACACATTTCACTGTAAAATTCCATATTGTGTCATTACTGTAATTGCTTCATCTTCAATAACAGAGACAGCACACTTGTGTATTGACTTTCAGTATACAGCTGGATTAAGAACGCCATTGTACACTTTTCTCTCGCCTCTGAACGTGTCCAGAGCAGAACAGACATTGATTCATACCCCTTAACAACATCCCCATGTTATTAATTTTTACTTTTATACACAATGGCACAATTAAAATACAGGCTTTGGTTGGTTTTGCGTACATTTTCTTTGCAAACTGTCTCCACAATATGCACTCAGTATGTTCACTTGTCACATTACAAAGATGAATGCAGTTTCCAAGGTGAATGAGCTATCCCTCAGCGAAGCTTACAACAAATAATTATATACATACTTAATTTAACAAACAGGTATTTCTTAGACCTTGAACCATGTGATATGACACCACACACACATCAATCTGTCTCATTCAGCATTATGCTAATTTTGACCTGCATAGCGCAGAAGTTAGATTTCAATTGAAGCCGCAAAGGCTTTGGAGAAAATAGCATGCTAATGGTAAATATAACATTTTAATATGATTGTGGCAATCATGCCAGTAAGGCACAGGCTGTACAAAGCTAAAGAGTAATAAATGGTTCTTACCAGCATGTGTCATCAACAAACATTTAATGGCACCAGGACCTGTACATGTTCCATATTTAGCCTATATTTTAAAGCAAGTGCTGGGCATATTTTCAAATCAATCACACCAGATCATGCACAGTTTACCCCAGAAAACACTATATATTCTATTGGTTTAACAGTTTTTGTAGTGCAAATGAGTAGGAGTGTGACATCCTAGAGATACTATGCATGCACACATATTATTTGACCAAGTGACTATACCGTTAGCATGTCTATCGTGTCATAATAAAATGCACAATTTCTTGTGAAAACTATGTTGGACGTTATCTCCACAAACCTGAAGTTATATTCAAAGACATCATGTGCCTTTGACAGGATAATTGTAGTGCTGTAATAATGCTGTATAAAACAATGTTATTTTCCTAATTGGAGGGGATGGTTTGGTAAGCAACTGTCATTATGTGGCACTGTGATTGGCACAGCTGTTTAAAAGATTTGGGATGAATAAAGTCACAGGTAAAGATAATGAACAGTTACCACATTTCCATTTCACACTGTTATTTTCCATATGCACCTCACATTTCACTTTGCTTTGATTGTGATCATGCAGTTGTAATGCAGCCGTTAGTTTGACATTAATATCTTGCCTAATACGTTATTAAACAACACACAGGACTGATTCTAGCTCATTAGCTGCATTTAGTACAAGATATTAGCATTAGCCATGGAAATGAACAGTGGGCTGACAATGAAGTTGGATCAAGGTGGATTAAAACAGTGAGCCCAAGTCCATAATGTTGTTTCCTAAAAACAGTAATGGTATCATTTAATTGTATTAGTAACTACAAATGAAGCTTTTGAACTAACCTAAACTAAACTAAATGACTGAACTGAGTAGAGTTTTCTCTGCACATGGCAGTGAAAAGCTGGCGAGGATGGGTGAGCTAGCTATAAATACTCCAGAGAACAAAAGAGCAATTGCCTGCTGCATTGTACGTGTTACACCATCTGTTAAGACAACAGAGATCCTACCTTTGTTGTATTCACACAGCATATTCAGCACATACCTCTGCTTTGTTCTTGCCCTTGTTTGATAAACCGAGACATAAACTTTGACCTTTGATTCCAAGAAAACAAAAAAATGGAAATACATTCTATGTCAAAAGGCTTAGTTCAGAAAGAAAATATGCATAAAATAATATTACCTAAAAAATTTGACCTAAACATTCCCTCATGCTAGGCTAGGATTGAAATGTTCAATCCAAGCTCACATTATTATCCAAGCTCCAAACTTATAGAGGCAGAAAAAAAAAAAAGTAATAACAGCAAGCTGTGACATCCATGTAGTCTATGGATCCTACAATGTTTGACAGATTGATTGATTGATTTGCCACTTTATTTTGGCAAGGACTCACTACTGCAATGCAAATCAGAATCCCTTTAATGGCCAAGTGCACTGCTGTATACATTGTGCCTATAGGTAACATTGCTGAGGAGAGATATTGACAATTTGGTTAACAAAGTAGATATTGACACATGTGGTAAAAGGACAACAGGACCTCATGTGCAGCGCACTGAAAAGGCAAGACATATAGTACGACTGACATCAAAACACTAACTTATATATTTGGATGTGTGGCTACTGTAGGTCTCAATCAATGCAATGTCATTTATGTGAAAAGGATTGTAGGTCTTGATCAGTGTAATTTTGCACCATACTGTATATTTGCATCAAACTTGTGTTTTGAACTTGATAGCTTGAATTGGTTGACCTTTCCAGTGCCCCCGCAATCAATGAAGCAATAATTAAGAGTCTCATTACGTAAGATACAAGTGCTTGCCAATTACTGGTCATTTAATCTAATACAAAGATCTTTGGCCTTTGCAAGCTGTTATTAGTCTAAATCTTCAAAGCACTTGAAATATGTTTGAACACTGGGGTTTAAAGTAACATCTTGAACCTGGGAAGATCAGATGGAAATAAAGATCTGGCAGACCAAATGTACAAAGTAATCTGCAGGTGCCTAATTAATGTGGTCTAGACCATAGCCCATTAGATCTTGGTCATATCCAGCAAGACTTCTCATTTCACTTGTACACACTGTAGTTTTTACTTACAGATTTTTATTTTAAACATGCAATAATTGATATTTTTGCCACTTGGATGCAGTGTAGTAAGCTAGAAAAAACACTGATATAGGCTTTCATCTGAGAAAGTAGTTATGTCCAATTTAAAGCTATTGTGCATAGTTTCTGTTTCCCCCATGAGGAATTCAAAGTAACTATTATTACTTTATTATTACATGTCATTTAACTGACGCTTTTATCCAAAGCGACTTCCACTTAAGTGCTTTTAACCGTGAAGGTGCAAACTCCAGATAACAAGTAGTAAGTGCAAGTGCATTAGCTTTGAAAGTGCAGCTTCAAGAAATATATATTATACAGTATATACTGTATGTGTGTGTATATATATATATATATATATATATATATATATATATATATATATATATATATATATATATATATATATATATATATATATATATATATTTGTAATCTTTATCTGAGGTGTAGTCAGAAGAGATGTGTTTTTGGCCTTTGTCGGAAAATGTGTAGGCTTTCGGCCATCCTGAGGTCAATAGGGAACTCATTCCACCATTTAGTCGCCAGGACAGCAACCAGTGATTAGTTGTCTCTTGCTGTGAGGGGGTAGGAAGCAGGTTGGTTGATGCAGAGTGGAGTGGGAGGGTTGGGGTATAGTGTTTGACCATGTGCTGGATTTATGCTGGGGCTAATCTGTTTGTGGCCCTGTAAGCAAGTACTAGTGTCTTGAAGCGGATGCTGCTATGCCCAGTGCGTTTTTAGATACACTTTTTGCGTTGTATCTGACGCTGAGATCCACTTCTCAAGCGTCCGTATTTTTTAGGATTGAGAACGGGTTGGTTTATAGCTTTGGAGGGACCTATTTTATCAAAGTAGTAATTTGACTTGTTGTTATTATACAGATATGGGTTAGTGCAGCTTTAAGGCTTTTACAATGAGAAAATCACTTGGTCAGTGCTCATATAGTGTGTAGTTACCTGTATTGGCATCCATATGGGAACAATTACAATGCAATAAGGTAACCCCAATGAGTTTCTTTTCTTTTTCATGTACTTTTAGTACCTAAATTTAACCGGACATTAACCGTAGAGGTTGCAAATCAGAAACCCATATAAGTTATTTTGGAGTCTTTGAAAAACACTCTTTCTTCTTTTGGTAAGTAGACTTTATCAATAAAACATGTTCGTATCACGCTGGTCCTTGCACTGAATGTTCAGGCAGTAATGATGTGTTCAATAAACAATACATATAAAAAGAAAGAGCCTGTTGTGCAGCAACAGTGTTTTTATGTAGTTTAGTGTTGGAATGAGACAACAATAGTAACCAAAGCAGTACTGTAAAAATATATATTCTGCTATCTTTTTTCTTCTTTTGATGTTTGTTCTTGTAGTAATGAACACAATTATTAGGCATTCTGTTGCCTCTTATTGGTGCAGGGCATTTTATAATAATATGTGTCCACAGTGCAAGCCATTTCTTTCCGTAACGCTTTGATAATGAACTGTATATATAACCCTCTGTTCTCCGAATTGTCATGCTTTTTAGGATGCAGCACGAAGCAGAGAGAGGCCTGTACTTCATTAGCTTTCAAGTTTAGACCTGGTAATTGAAATCCATTAGGGCGATCTAAAATGGATCTGATGGTAAATATAAAATTAATTTTTGTGGAAGCAGGGACAGGCTATTCAAGCAAATGTAAATGTGTATATATGCCAGACAATGTGTGTATATGTGTGTGTTTGTGTATGTGTGCATGTGTGTGCAATCTGTGCATGCTTGCAAAAAAAAGAGGGGGAGAGAAGGTAAAGGGGGGAGACAGAGAAATAGTGAGTAAAAAAAGACAGAGAGGGTGAACTGAGTGCAGTAATATCCATTAGATTTATTGTGGTGCAATTCCCAGTCCCTCCAGTTCTGCCTGAGGGGGACTGTATTACATTTCATCACAGTTTCATTTTCTCCTGCAGATGAGAAATGGGAGTTCTGTTGCAGTAATGTAGCATGTATGTGCTAAATCTCATCTCTAATAAAGTCAAACACATCAAAAATCCTGGCACTTTTGCTACAGGTCCATGACAAACTGAAACACCATCTGTTATTGTATCAAGACTGGCTTATTAGAACATAAAAATGAAACACACCCAAGGAATAGGAATGAGGATAATGAATACCGGAGGTAATGGAATGTGATGGGAGGATTGGCCTTAAAGGTGGGAGACGGGTCCTTCTGAATCAGAGTCACTTTATTCCCTAAGTGCAGTAAATATACACTATACATTACAGACAAACAGTGGCATCACATATTTACATTGTCCCAGACGCAAAGCACAGAAACAGTTCAGCCGAGCCATAACTGGCCCCCTCAGAAAACAATTGCAGAAAGTCAGCTGTGTATTCTTCCATTTGTGATCTTATAGGATTACAGGTGATATATTTGACCCAGTTCAAAAAACAGTTTAAAAATTGGAATATATTACGATTTTCATTTTCATAAATTTAAAAATTGACTTACGTTTGCATTCAAATTATGCTTGCAAACTACACAAAAATTATAATTTTGTCTTTGGTTTATGGGCTTGTATGAGACTCATAAGCAAGTGTTAACTGTAACTATAAATATGGTAGCAGCGTTAGCAAGTGCAGTAGTTGGAGGTGCATAGTTGTGTGCTGAAATAATTGAACAGTCAAGTGACAAAAAGATTATAAACTATAATCTAATTATTGTTCAAGTAATGTGCATTAGCCTCAGTCTTTTAGGGCCCTATCTTGCACCTGTCGCGGCGCAAGGCCAGAGGCTTTGCTATTTTAAGACTGATACAGTTGTCAATTTCCCATCCTGCGCCCAGGTCGCAAATGCACCTGCCTCCATCTTTGAGCCCATGGACATGCTGGTTTTACAGGGAGGTGTGTTCAGGTGAATTCTTGGCGTATTGCTTCCTTGCGGCAGCAGAAAGTGATTGTGTCATTGACCAACAAAAACCTGGTCTAAAGTCAGTAACGCAGCATTTCATTGTTTTCATGTCATTGTTTCATTGTTATTTTAACAGCAAATTAGTAATGCCTAGGCTTGTGCACAGCGCGCACACTATGCTTGTTACACACACACACAGGGAAGTGAGCATACACACATGCAAAAGATTAAATACGGGGCAAATCCGCCATCATAATAGCAATGCGCCAAGGTACAAACGCGCCTGGCTTTTAAACGGAATGGAAGATGACACACTGATTGGTTTATTGCATGTTACGCCCAAAACACACCTATGAAATAATGAAGACACTAACTACAACCGTTTTGAACCATGCGCCCGGCACATGGACTATTTATTCCGCTGTCAAACTAGCAAAAGTGGATTTGGACACGCCCTAAACGCACCTGCACCATGTGCTTCACGCCGTGCGCTTAGATCTTTAAAATAGGGCCCTCAGCATCATGTATGTAGCCATATGTAACCAAGTGCATATTTCAATGAGAAGCCGGCTTTTGTCTACCTCTGTCTGACATGAGGGAACCAATTGTTTCAGAAACAACTATTAATTTTGGAACAGAAAACAACGCTGATGGGGCTTAATGGTCCATTGTAAGGATTTGTTACTTCTTTGTTAATTTTTGGCCATTTTGGAGGCAATTTTGGGGCATTTTTAGGCCTTTATTGACAGGACAGTTGAAGACATGAAAGGGGAGAGAGAGGGGGAGTGACATGCAGCAAGGCAAGGCAGCTTTATTTGCATAGCAAATTTCAGCAACAGGGCAATTCAAAGTGTAAAAAGCAGTTAAAAATTATTAAGAAATTAAAAACAGATAAAAACAAGAATAAAAGTTACAGTGCAGTATAAGAAATTAACCATTAAAGAGCAGTTAAAAGCAGATAAAATACTAGAATTTAGGCTGCTATATGGTACAATGTATAAGCCGTTGCTCAATACACGTAATCCTTGCCGTTCCCAGAATGGGCCGGTCAGGTCCCACCGGTTTTACTCTCTTTATGTGCTTATATAGATTGTCATATGGTTTTAACAATACAACTTCATTATAGGAAATTAACAATTATTTAAAGAAAGGCAACATCAAAAAGAAAGGTCTTCAGCCTTGATTTGATTGATTGATAACAACTGGGAGTAGCGGCAGACCTGCAGTTTTCTGGTTTTCGTTCAAGATATGTGGAGCACAGAAACTGAACGCTGCTTCCGCCTGTTTAGTTCTGACTCTGGGGACAGAAAGCAGACCTGTCCCACACAACCTGAGAGGTCTGGGTGGTTCATAGTGTAGTAGCAGATCAGAAATGTATTTCGGCCTTAAACTGTTTAGTGATTTATAAACTAGCAAAAGTATTTTAAAATCAATTCTTTGAGGCACTTGAAGCCAGTGTAAAGATTTTAGAACTGAGTGATGTGATCAATTTCTTGGTCTTTTAGTGAGGACTCAAGCAGCAGTGTTCTGAATCAGCTGCAGCTATCTGATACATTTTTAGGGAGACCTGTAAAGACACCGTTACGGTAGTAAAGTCTACTAAAGATAAGCATGGACACGTTTTTCCAAATCCTGCTGAGACATACAATAAGTCCTTTAACTCTTGAAATATTCTTAAGGTGATAATAGGCTGTTGTAATTGTCTTAATGTGGCTGTTGAAATTCAGGTCTGAGTCCATGACTACACCAAGATTTCTGGCTTTGTCTGATGTTTTTAACATTATCGTTTGAAGATGAGCGCTGACATTCAATTGTTCCTCTTTTGTTCCAAAAAGAACCACCTCAGTTTTTTTTTATCATTTAATTTAAGAACGTTCTGGCTCATCCGGTCATTAATTTGTTCAATGCACTTAGTCAGTTTTTGTATTGGACTATAATCCCCATGTGATAGGGTTATGTACATTTTGTGTGTAGTCTGCATAACTATGGTAACTTATTTTGTTATTTTGTTATTTTGTTTGTATTTTGTGTTTTGTTTTCCAAAATCTGAGCCAGTGGAAGCATGTAGATGTAAAACAGAAGAGGCCCCAGAAATGAGCCTTGGGGAACTTTGCACATCATATTTGCATACTCAGATGCATAATTACCTATAGATACAAAGTCAATATTCTTTAAGTAGGATTCAGTACTGAGCCAGAAAAGCCAACCCAGTTTTCGGTCTAGTAATATGTCATGGTCAACCATGTCAAATGCAGGACTGAGATCAAGTAATACTAAGACTGACATTTTGCCACTGTCTGTGTTTAAGTGGATGTCATTAAAGACTTTAACAAGAGCCGTCTCAGTGATGTGGTGTGGTCAAAAACCCGACTGGAAGGTATCAAGACTGTTGGTTAGTGACAAGAAAATGTTGAGTTGTTGAAAAAAAAACTTTTTTAATGATTTTACTTAAAAATGAAAGGTTTTATATTGGCCTATACTTGCTCATTAGCGCCTGTCTAAATTGTTTGTTTTCAATAGTGGCTTGTGGGAAGATACTTGAAAGAAGCAACGTTTATTCTAGTCTGTAAAGCGACTTTGAGTTTGAGAAAAGCGCTATATAAATTCAATTTATTATTATTAAAATCTGTAGATCTGAAGCCAAACAATTGAAAACATTTTTGAAAATGCCCGTTGGTAGAATTTCAAGGCAACAGGAGGTTTTTAGATGTTGTATAATGTCCTCCAGGTTTTTAAGGTTGACCGTATGAAATTGTGTCGTATTGAAATTGTGTCGTATTGAAATTGTGTCGTATTGAAATTTGTTTTGACTGGACACTGTGACAACGTATATATCCTGTACTTGATATGGAGGCACTGACTGTTTATCTAACTTTCTGAATTTTGTCTTTGAAGAAGATGGCAAAAATTATTGCAGGTCTTGGTAGATAAAAGTTCAGATGCTACTGATACTGGAGGGTTTGTTAACCTATCGACAGTAGCAAACAAAGCATGTGAATAATTATTGTTTCTGGCAATAATGTCAGAGAAGAAGGACCTCCTTGCATCCCTCAGTACCAAATTATAAATGCAAAGTGTCTTTATAGGTGTTATAATGGACCAGGAGATTAGTTTTTCGCCACCTGCATTCAGCTTTTCAACATTTTATTTTTTCTGTACTTACTTGAATGACATTTCTCCATGAAGATCTTTTCTTAACAGAGACAGCTTTGACCTTAGTGGGAGCACTGGCATCAATAACATTTGTAATTTTACAATTGAAATTATCTACAAAAGCTCAGTGACCGAGACCCCGGGGAGGGTAGTTGTGGAGGAGAAAAGCTGAATGAATGTTTCGCTGTCCTGGGGGTTGTCAACATGTGTGTTAAAATCACCCACAATAATTACACAGTGAAAGTTAATACAGATTACATTATTGTGTAATGAGCAATTTAAAGGCTCTTAGAACGTTTCATGTAGCATTTTGATGAAATATTTTACGGAAATGCAAGAAAAAAGCAGTAAATTAAAAATCCTATAATCCCATTAATTGATAATGAAAATAATAAGTTGGAGCCCTACAAGTGCACTTGACACAGTAGTAGTGGTATTAGCAGAATGTCAACTTATAATAGGGGTGGTAGCAGTAAAAGTAACAGAAAAAAGTTGGGGGGACAGTAGTAGTGTTTGTAGTAGTAGTAGTGCTGCAGCAGCAGTGGGGTTAAGAGTGTTAGTATGTAGCTTGCTGGCATTGGCCTCATAAAGCAGCTCATTAGCCAGCGGAGCAACAGGGCCAGTTGCTTTAGCTTGATATTGTGTGTCAGTGTGACATGGCTGACAACAGGTGGGGGATTATAATAATGGTTGCACAACTAATAATACCAACTGCTTAGTATATCAGTTACAACATAGACAATGGGCAATCCCTGCAAAAAGGGAGATAGCAAGGGCTGTGAAAGCAATGCTATTAACCTAGACTTTACTGTCTTTGTTTTATCTGGAGCAAATCCAGTCAATCACATTTGATTTACAGTGAGGGAGCATTGGGAAATAGGCGCGAGGAAACAAAAGAGCAGTGGCGGAGGAAAAAAAAGAAAAGATAGTCAGGGTGAAAATCATTTTCTCTACTCTGCTTTGTCAATTTCAGAGTGCCATCTCCCGATAGTCATTAAATAAGTTGTGTTGTTGTTTTAATTATCGATAGTAAAGCAATCTGTTCATAATTACAAACATTTGCTTGTGGCAATTACAAACAGGGGCTGGTAGCAGTTTAATTTGCCCGCTCTAATCTTGTCTGTAATTAGAGCACACACAAGCAGAGCACCGGAGTTGTTCAGCTCCAAGGCAAACAAGACAAGACTGCAATTCTTGTTATACCAAACTGCTGACTGCCTGCGGCACACAGACTCGCCTGCCTTTGGTGTAAACATTTTGTACATTCTAATCCATTAGTTTAGCTTTACAGTGCCATTGCACTGATGTGGTAAATGAGAAAAGTCAAATGAAATTGGAAAAATATTTCATAATATTACACTTTTGCACCAACTACATTTTGGGTTTATGCACATGAAAAAAAGTGGAAAAAAAGCTCATCTTAGATCATAATACCTATGTCAATATGAGCTGCAAAATTCATCTCAAGCAGGCATAAACGGGGTTATCATTATTTTAAAACTAAATCAAATCCTACCTGCTTAGACTCGCTAAATTCAATGGCTTCACTTTACTGTGTGTTTGTGTGTGTGTGTGTGTGTGTGTGTGTGTGTGTGTGTGTGTGGCCATGTTTATCTTACAGCTTATATTCTTTTAATACGTTAGCAAAATGTGTGTATTTTTTAAAGCTTTGCATTATATGTTATAATAATTTGGAAGGGTGCCAGCTCATGAAACTCTCAGACTCATACAGTAAGTAACACTGTTAGCATTATAGAATAGACATAATACACCTTCCCCTCCTCTTCCACAGAAGCATCGATGGACTGCCCATTTAGATGTGAGTCGGAGGCTCTCTTCGAAAAGTGTTTCACCGGTTCCACAATCTATCCCTGGATCACAGTAAAGACAGGACTGGTCTGTGTGTGTGTGTGTGTGGTGGTGGTGGTGGTGGTGGTGGGGGGTAATGGTTTTGACAAGGGGGGAGATGTGTGTCTATCATTGATCTACTTGGAGTCTCCTCTCACGTGACAAGTACATGTCAAGAAATTGCTCTCCGAGGTCAACATGGAGCTGTTGTGTCAAGCTGCACTGGGAACATGAGATGTCATGGAAAACAAAGGGGGTGGGGCAATAAACGGTCTCCAGGATTACGGGTGGAGCAACGTTCTTTTGTATTGTATGGCTGCTGAATGTTTTGGGATCAGTCAGGAGTTGGTTGAAGGAAAGATTATGTATGTACATGAATTGCAGCTATGCACAAGCAAGGAATCTATTGCATGTGCTCGTACACGTGCCAACACATGTTTCCTCTCTGTCTTTCTTTCTCTCTCTTTTGCCGTAATGACAATAAAATCTTTCACTATGACTACAACCCCTATTCCAGTCAGTCTAAGGCCCTTTTTTCCTCTTAGATGAGAGGTATTAATTCCATCAGAGGCTGCTTGATGGAAGGCTAACAACATTTTATATTGTTGATACACTTCTGACTTGAGCTGCATGCTCTCAATTACAGATGAAAGATAGCTGGTAACCTGGTTACAAATGGGCTTCGCTGTTTAGATGATGTCAGGCACCTTTATCAAGTCGGGATGAAAATAGAAAAGGGGGCTGTCTGTGGACCCCTTCAGCTTTTCCAGTGCTGATGTTATCCTCCTGTAAAGAGATGCTTAACTGCACATCCAGGTTGGCTCTGTGCCATTCCAATCTGGTCTAAGTGATTATCATTCATACTCATTCATTGCGTCTCTACAGGGACACTGACACCAGCTATCTGGGAGATTCTCCCCAGCCCAGTCAATTAAAAGACCAATCCGTAAATGTGGAACCCCCTCTTGAGACATTGTCACCCCAGTGAAGAAATTTTCCCCTTTTCTTTATTTTTTATAATCTCTACCTAAGTGAATGATGATACATGGGTTTTTTAATGTATTTGTTAAAGCTTTGTTTACATGGGTAATGTTTGTAGATTTGATAGTGAAAAAAGCGACTATTTGGAAATATGATAAGTAAATAACAAATTTTTAGTTTTATGTTTACAAGACAGAGCGAATGCAGCTTGTCCTCATGAGCAAATAAATATGAGGCTGTGTTTATAGACAGTCAGAGTCTCATTTGGGTTTCTTTTTTTCTAGTGCTAAATATGATAGCCCATCTGTTTCGAAATACACAGCTGAATTTTAGGGTTTGTGCCTCTGAAAGAAAACCGCACAGCAGCAAGAGCAGAAGCCCATAATTTCAATTTTAAATTAATTCTACCACTAAAGAAGAGCCTCTGCACACTAGAAGAGAAAAAATGAATCTGACTCATTATCAAAGCAAATATTTGATGGTACCTCTGAACAAAGGGATTATGTCGTTATTGATATAATTCATGTTTACAGCATTTCTTTGTGAAGCAACATATAACAAAGACTTTCTCAGTTTTTGCCTTTTTTATTATTAGCATTAGCTTGTTATTAGATTATAGCCAAAGAAAAGAAGGGAAGTAAAAAACAAATGGATGTTTTTTTATGAGTGGCTTTCTTTCTGCACCCTGGGTCTGTGGCCTCAATACAAATGCAAACTGTTACATAATGAATGAGCGCTTTACTCTGGGAATAAAGATTAGCAGCTGACCCCTTTTACATCATCATCTTATTTCAGGAACCAGAACCTCTTGGGCATGGCAATTTCTGTGCAGCACTTCTCCTTCAGCCTCTACTTTCAGAATACTCTATGAAAGGAAAGAAAAACTGATTGTTGTTGCAGTCATCATCAAATGTGGTTTATCAAGAGATGTCATGTAACGCCTCTGCTCTCGCACACACATTATGGTGTTATAATGAAAGGGAATGAATGAAGAGATGATGGGATGCTCAGGTTTAAGTGTCTCTCTAGCTTACAAGTGAGGGTCAACAAACAAACACAGGCTTCTGGTTACTGAACTTAATGAATAAATCATTGAGCATGACCACGCACACACACACACACACACACACACACACACACACACACACCCAATGCACAGGCATAGATCAATCCATTGCCCATCACAACAACAGAAGCTACACCCCCTTCTCTTTCTCTCCCTCTACCCTTGGACCCTTGCACATCTGCTACCATTACATACCCTGGCCCATATTCATGTTGCTGTTCATTATATTGTGTCACGGTGTGCTCTGGGTCTCTTCCAGCAGAAATTAAACTCTTCAGAAAAGATAAACATCATATTACTTCATTACCCTTTTAAAACACATGCAAATTAGAACCATTAACCCCCCCTTCTTCCTCCTCCAACACACACTCTCTTTATTTTCCTGCTTGATGAAGTTCGTCTGGCCGGTGTTCAGTCATTCCCTTTTGTCACAAACTGACCGTGAATGGGCCGAACCATGCGGCTCTACCCTACTCATTTTCCACCTCTGAATTAAACATTAATGCAGCTTGACAGCAATAAATAACATTTATCACAATGGGGATCTAATAATGATTTGGCTAAGCTCGGGATGCTCATCAGAGCCCATCAAGTGACGAATGTGGCAGCGTGATTATGCCGGCAGCTGTCTGTGACAACTGTATCTAAATCAGTCTGAGCACGTCTACTTTTCTTTGATCTCCTGAATGTGCGTCCATACTGCAGAGTTGTCTTTCCATTTGTCTCTGTTCTCTATTCACAACCTAATTACTGTCCCAACCACAGATGTCATTAGGCTGTCATTAAAGCCATTCTGGTGCTTGCTTAGTGCTTCTCATAGGTTCACAGTATATAAGGATGTATGGCAATCAACCAAAAACACAGAACTGTTTAGTTTATTGTATTAAATGTCATTTGTTTCTCAGTCTGTGCTTCAGTGTGTGGCCTTTGGCAGCAATGTTTGATTAAATCCATCTTATATATTCTGAGGACTTTCCTTTAGTGAAGACTGTAAATGATGAAAGTTATTTCATTTGCCATTCACACAGTGTAGCAGATTTTGTTCCACTGCAAGTTAAATGGTGCATGTGCTTAGTTTTGGCTTTTAAAGAGAGAGATCACTGGCCATACAGATGGGGAAAAGAACCATGAAATGCATTAAAAGATGTCCTCAGAACTCAGGCCAGTGTGTGTTTTTGAATGCTTGTGTGTCTGTTGTGCATGTTTATGCATATGTGCAAATTAATTCAAGCATGCATATATATGCATGTGATCTGTGTATATGTGATCTGCCCAGTATTATTAGGCCTGTGCCCCTCCACCCCCACCCCCACCCCTCCTGAGTCACAGTGTGATTCCACAGCGCAGAGACTGATTGAAGTCAAATAGAACATCATGATGAGCGTATTCTTCAGCTCTGCTTTTGATCTTTCTGTCTCATATGACAGAAAAACACTATTCTAAGTCTCTTTTTTGATCTCAAAAGGCATAATGAAAGCCTTGGCCATGTGCCTTTAAGATAAGATAGTCATCAGACTTTGTGAAGATGAAAAATATCAATGATAATTAAAGCGAGGGTGAGAAAAGATAATGAAATCGAATGCTGGGAATGTTAACGGCATGGGCTTCCTTTAATAAGCAGATTCATTAACCACAGTGCTGTATCAGTATTGAGTTTGTGTTTGATTAATAATAAGCAGGACACATTTAACAAGAATTAAACATTCATCACAAACACGCGTACATCAACTAATGGTATTACTTCAGCAAATCGTACAATTGGATCTCATTAAATTCTCTCCATTCAGTGGTATCCTGCATGCTAATTGAAAAGCCTTAGAACCTTTCAAAATGTGTTCAAGTTAATCATTTGGTTTGATTCACAATTAGTCTAATCTCTGACAGTGGGAAATGGAAAGTCCGGCCAAAGAGTGTATCAATTCCGCCTGACGACTGGGTCTGAGTCACCTTTTATGCTTGTGATTGGTTGTTAGGTTCCATTGCAGAGGGGATATCAGAAGGCCACACAAAGCACCAGCTCATTAATCTTCCATGAAACTGCAAGGAAATTGAGTTCAGAATCAGGACCAAAATCCCTTAAAACGGCAATAGGCTTGCTGCGAGTCCTAATGGCAAGCAGCAGCTGAACAAAGCAAGGCAGAGCTGGCATTAAATGGAGTCCCTCACTGCTTCATTTAAGGATGGATAATGACCTGATATTTATGGTAGCTCTAACTGAATGATACTATTTCTGTTCTTTCTTGTTTCTGATACAATGGATCTAAAAGCTGTGTGTCGCCTCACTCAGACTCTTCATCACACGTAAAGGAATTGTTTTCAAGTGGCAGCTCAGTCATTTCTGATAAGATAAACTGTAGCTATCTTTCCATTTCTGAACCAAAAGCAGCTGTTGGGCTTAATTCTGTAGTTATTAACCATTTTTTAACTCAACAAAATATGTTTTAGTTTAAGCTGTTGAATTGAGTTGATGATATAATGATATGGTAACTATATACCTGTATTATCATTTTTTAGCACTTTAAAAGAAGCTAAAAACACATATTGTTGCCAAGAGCAAACATTAACCTATTTACAGATCAAACTGACATGGAGCAACATTAGCGTTCATTTGGAGTCATGTTTCCTTGTTAGACTAATACAAGTCAAATATTTACTCTCCTCTCTCCTTTGCTTTGAAATATCAGACTCTTTAGCTTGTGAATGCTTCACTTTGTTCCTACTGCAGCTGAGAGTAAACCAGAACTGTAAAGTTGAGGGTCATACAACTGAAACACTGAGCTTAAGATGCTAAAACATCTATATAGCTGAGAGGACCTGCATAAGCAGACTGTATTTATATAGCTTATATATTTTCTAGTGTTTACAACTACTCAAACACTTTTACAGAGTACAGGAACACATTCATGCACTGGGGCCAAGGCTGCTGTACAAGGTGTCACCATTGGGGGCAACTGGAGGTTCGTCAGGAGGATCAGGGATCAAACCACCAACCTTGCGATTGGCAAGCGACCACTCTACCACTGATCCACCACCACCTCTGTAATAATTAAGGTGGTTTTGTTACTGCGTTAGACCTCGCTTGCATTACACTTAGTTATTTGATCCTTTGTGAAAATAGAAATATTTATCATAGATGATTAAAGTGTATGTTAAATATGTAAAGAAAATATATAGTATATAACTGAAACAGTGCACCTTGTGAATGGAATGCAGTTTGCAAAATGAAGAGGTAATGTTTCGAACAAAAAATGGTCAAACCATTTTCCAAAAGTTCCGACTTTGGTTAATACAAGAATAGGAAAAGAACTTTTACAAAAGGTTTGGATTATTCAAACACCACTCGAAAAGAGTAAACATCCACTATTACAGGCATCTGTTTTCACTCGTATCTCTCACTACACTCCACTGGGCTCTTCAAAGCACTTCTTAAATGAATAATGATAAACTAGCCTGTACAGTGTACCAGCACACTGTACATGATGATTGGTGCTTGCCTCAGTTCAGAATAGGCTTACTTAAAGACATGGCATGGAGCCTCACCCTAATCTACTCCTCACAATAGAGCATTCATGTCAGTCAACAGACTGATGTTTTATGCATTTGGAATAGATTGAGTGGGTCAAACACTTTGAAGTTTCACTGGTCTTGTGTAGAATTTAATCGGTTTTCCACTAACTCACTTACACAATGGAAATGAATAAACAGCTACTGGTGTGAAGTGTCTGTTAAAGCACACATGCATGGCCAGACCAAGAATCCTATATAAAGACACCCATTTACAGGCAGACAACAGCATTGGATTTTTACTTGACTTTTACAAAAGGTCAAAAATATTTCTTCATAAATAAACAAAGCTAGGCAATGTAGTAACAAACTTTACTGAAACTGGAATAAAAAGCAGTGGTGGAATGTTACAAAGTACATTTACTCAAGTACTCTACTTAAGTACAAATGTGAGGTATTTGTACTTTACTTGAGTCTCTTTCTACTTCTTCTCCACTACATCTAACAGAGACATATTGTACTTTTTACTCCACTACATTCATCTGAGAGCTTTTCTTACTAATTACTAGTTACTTTACAAATTAAGATTTTTGCACACAAAACTGAAGTAGAGCAGAAATGATTGGCCAATTACAGTAAACACTTTCTGTTGATTGATAGAACAGTTTGGATCGTTTCCAGTTTCTAAAATGTGAGTATTTTTCTGTATTGAGTACTTTTGCTGTATTGAGATTATTTTTACAGTGTGGTATTAGTACTTTTACTTTTGAAAAAATCTTAATACTTCTTCCACTATTACTAAATGTTTGGCAACATGGTGGTCCAATACAGCAAGAAGAATCTGGTTTCGAATCCAGGTCGTTCCAGGCCTTTCTGTGTGGAGTTTGAATGTTCTCCCCATGTTTGCGTGGGTTTCCTCCGGGTGCTCGGGTTTCAAGGACCTTGAACATGTTATCAAAAAAGCAAGTTCTCCAGTCAGTGGCCTCGATTAGATCATTTTAGCTTTAAAGCATGCATGTTATAAATAAATAATTACAGGAGAAGATAGAAACAGTAGCAAAATATTATATTTCTCAAAATAACATTCAAAATATGTTTATAAAAAAAGCCTGAGGAGCAGAGACACCCGAGAGAGTTTTGGGGCCCCTGGTGGATACAGGTTTGCTTATGCCTTAGGCTGTCTATGTGTGCATGCATACCCATAGACACATTCATGCAAGCTGACATATTAACATCCCATCATACACATATACATACATGTTTACCCAATATTCCTAATGTACAGTGAAATGTAATTCTATGAGGTAATACCGCTGATATACAAGGAGAAAATTATGAAAACCCTACTTGTGACCTCAATCACTGGAGTGGATCAAAAACACTTGTCAGCCAAGCATTTTCAATTCCAGGCACATCTGTTTACATATCGAATGATGTTTGGATTATATTGCAGACAAATCCCCATGGAAAACCGTAAACTGTTCTCATAAACGGATGTTTACTGTTGCATTAGTATTATATAATCCTTCTGCTGCTTAGTTTCTATTGTGAGAAATAAGGAAATTGTTATTAGGCTCCAGTGGCATCTAGATTTAATTTCCTCCCATTGCCCCATTCTTTAAGAATAGTCTCCTTATGGTCCAATCATACCAGCTTTTACAAGCTTCCTGGTATTTGGACCAACTCCTGATGGAGAAGTAATATCACCCTTTTTCATGTCCACACCATTTCTTACACGTCAGGGATTTGTTTCATTTATGTAACAATGAAAGAAGCTGGCATAGTGCCGACATGTTACTTAATGGAACACAGATGCCAAGAAGCAAGGTGCTTTTTAAATAGAGATGGGGTGACACCAGAGAGAATTTGTGAGAAAGACTGAAATAATTGTATGGCAGAATAGAAAGCAATCAATGACGCTTTGTTGTGAACAACTTTTACCCAATAGCTTGTCCGCTCTAGAGGCATTTTTGAAGTAAATACATGAATCAAGTTCAACAACAGTAAGGCAGTGTTACAGAATGTAGTAGCAGTCAGTGTTTCAGTGAGGGACAATTAATCAACCCAATACATAAGTGCTTTGCTCAACGCTAAAACCTTTCAGATGTATGAAATAGTATACACCTTGGCTTCTATGCAAAAAAAAAAAAAAAATAAAGTCAATGCTGACTCTCTTATTTATATGTGTTTCAGCAACATCTGCACTCATTTAAATGTCCAGGTGCATGGTGATCATCATACTCTGCAGATGGGCAAAAAGTGAACGCATACTGTGTATTAGTGAGTGTGGGAAAGTGTTGGCTTCTGCAGAAATGCACCTGTTGTTAGACCAAGTCAAAGGTACACCCCTTGTCTGGTGTCCCGAAAGGGAAGATCATCTTAAAGCTGCATTGAGCAAGTTGTTATAATGGAAACACCTGTCTTGCCGTAACATTCCCTTTTTTGCCAGATATGTACACTGACTGCAAATGCACAAAAAAAGGGATTCAACCATAAGAGCATTATGCAGAAACAGCGGAACTTACCGACTTAAATGTTTATGGCCCTCTCATGCTTTTCTTTTTTTTTAGTGTCCCTTGACATAAATCAACCCAAGGCTGGCTATTTTAGCAAACATGTACTTTTACTACCATCATGGTATATTTCTGTCCACACAAAGTAAACATTGGTTGTTGGCATTTGAGACTGTGCAAAGTTAAAGGAAAGCACTGTGCACGTTTGAAATGTCAAAAATGTTTATGAAAAAAGATGTAACACTGAATAAATAACAGTTTTCAGTGAGTAAAACTGCATCCTTTGAAGATATTTGAGGCTTGTCCAGTATATTTAAAAGTCTTTAATGTTTCACTTTGCTTAAAAACAGTAGTCTTTGCTAATACATAGATTTAAGTATGAATACATTCCTTTTTGCTTACCGATGCAACCACGTACAGCAGCCTTGATGCATCTTGTTCCTGCTCGGCTCACTTTCCTAACTTTATGTTTATCCCACAAGCACTGTGGGGCAATATATTTTCTTCCACCAAGTAAATAAAGAAGAGGTTATGTAATCAATCTTTTGGGGGTTTGAAACCATAATATTGAACACAACTGTCAGCCATGCCATTAGCTTGATTCATTTCTGCCGTTTTACATTTACAATTTCCCTACAAGAACAACATTGATTCCCCGTGATTGTGTGTGTGCGTGTGTGTGTTTCCGAGTGTATTGTACTGTATATGTATGCGACTGACACAATTTCCTTCCTATTTTCTTCCATAATTTGAATCAGAGAAAATATATTCATTTTGCAGGGGTGAGATGAGCCTACGCAGAGCCAGTAAATAAATCTCTCCTATTATTACCTACAATGCCCTGTCAGGTCCATACATCATCTCAGCACATCATAATTAATTGCACACTAAACCATTTGGTTCAATTAACCATGAGGGAATGGATGGAGAGGGAAAGAGGGAGAGAGAAGGGATGGAGAGGGTTTCACAGTCTTCATTTTAAAATTAAACATAGCTAAAGTGATCATACAATTATTGCGCATCTGGTTTGTTTTGCTTAACTTTATGTCTTTTTCCTTGTTTGTGTTCCTGTTTATGGATTCTGAACACCTCTAATTGTTTTGCTACCTTACTGACCATTCGGTTTGTACATATTTTCATATTTTTCAGAAGTAGTTGTATTGTATATGGACATGAGACTTCAAATTCCACTTGCCCTTCAGTGCTGTTCTAATGGAAAATGTGCTTATGCAAGTCAATCTCACCCCGGAGGCTTCACATTTTCCACCAAGGCTCTGTCGGGTTAACAGTCTCGTAAAAAAAGTGGAATAACATTATGAAGACGGTAATAGTGAAGTGAGTTTGTTGCTAACACATTCCCCATGTTGCTTCAGGAGCATCTGAAGCCAAACATACTTAAATGCATTGCTAAAATGTCAGAAACACTTTTAGTTTGGGTTGCATCAACTGTCCTTCTGCAGTGAAACTCTAAGATGATAAAGTGTTTGTCATAGTTTGGGGAATATGGATTGTTTTGTCAGTTGGTTTGGCCCTTGATGTCTTTGTGTAAGGAGACAATAAACCACAGTACATCGAACAAACATCATTTTCTGTCCCCTCACAACAAAACATATTTTTGGCTGTTGGAAGGCATTACCCCTCCCACAATGATGCAATTCTGATGCAGCGATATGTAGGTCAACTTGCTCTTCCTGAGTTTAAAATTACAAAACAAAGAAAGCGAAAGGAAACCGACATCAGCGACAATATATGCATTTGGCGGAATTTCCTGCGGCACCCGAGCAATACCGGAAGTGGAATGTCATGGATATGACTAGTCTAAGTGCCTTTTCTTTACTAGTTAAAAAAAACTGAAAAGTAGCCTATGTAATTAATGTTAGAATGAAATAAAAGCCTAATCCAAAATGTATTCTTATCATTCTTAGCTGTATACAGCAATACAAGGAAAATGGTGTTTCATAGTGGTGGCAACAGTAAAAATAGTCTTGCATGTCTTACACATGTCATGCACCCTGAACTGAATCGTAATTTTTATAATAACATTAACTCCTTAGTTTTTAGCACAACACATGTATGTAATTAATTAAGTCCACACTTCTTTTAGATTGTTTAAAGAAATTGTCAGCGTGAAAGGTTCACAAATCTGTCATAGATGGTGTTTTCAACCGATTCATGAGCGACTATCTGACTTAATTACGCAACTAGCTGATACAAAAGAAATTTTCCAGTTGTATTCCAGGTGTAAAATCAATGGTTGTGATCGTATTTACTAGAACTGAGATGCCCGCTTTTGTACTTAATAAAAAAAAATTGAGTGGTAACTCTGCTACCATTATAGTTGTAAACTGCCCATGTGCTGGACAAAATAAAAGCTTGACACACGTAGCAACAGTAACTAAGGGGTTTAGTGACTGGCCAATTATGAAGGGAATTGGCAGTAACCTACTTTTATTACTTACTTCACTTTATAATCTAACTTAACTGTAATGTCTGTGTAGCCAAAGAATCTGCTTCAGCTGCTTGGCTTGTACTGCACTATCGATCACAATTTCAACATGAGCTACAAGATAACTGCTTTGTTTTCTTTAGTAATTCAAGGACATTGATATCAAGCTAACTTGGTTTGTGTGGCAAGAGCGTCAGATATATTCCGGAAACATAAACTTTATGTTCTAATATTCAATATGCAATTCTGCTCCCTTAACAGCTTTGTTGCCATGCTCCAGATACACTCTCCTGAATTGTTATTTTAGCATCTCCATCACATACACACACTTTCCACGGGCATATCTACCCACATCATGGTTGAAACTTTAATAATATGGTTTGCAATAAACAATGTCTATCTTTCCACTGTCACCCTACCTTTTCACTTAGCGGGATAAATATGTGTGTCATATAGAAACCATTTCTGGCAAAGGATGAAAGTCCCAAAGGAAATTTCATATCTGATGTACCATTTGTCACTGCTGCATGTAAGTCAGAATTTATGGTACCTATTACCAGATCAGTAAATCCAATGTTCTGTGGCCGAAAGCTCTTTCTTTGCTTGATTTAGTTTATCTGAAAAATATAAATAAAGTATGAATATGTAGGTAGAGGCAATTTATATCACAAAAGGATAAAAATAAAATTACAGAGTGCAACCATGGGAGATTGTTAAATTATGTGTTGTATATATAATAACTCCTGCAAATAATACCATTCCACTGCCTAAACTAAGTTTGTAAAACACCATCACTGCTGGGAATATGCAGTAAATACCACTGTTGTTTCAAAGCACTTACAATGGACTTTTGTGCGGAGATACAAGTCATCTGCAGATATAAATATTGACATATATGTGGAGCAGCTCGTTGCAAAGTGCTTTACTAGTACTAAAGCTCATTTCCTACCACTTTTAGTATATTTTGGGAGTATGCAAGTAGAGTCCCCCATAGCAACAAGAAATATAATCTCAGAATCTCAGTTTTCACTGAGTCCAGATCCAGCCCAAAGACTCAGTTATTTACATTTTCTACAGATTTCTAAGCTACACAACCTACAGTTGGGTGAGTGTGTGCTCGCACAAAAGATCAAATGAAACCTTGATACAGTTTTGAGCTCAGGGGGTAAAGGAGCTGGGCGTTATGCAAACGTATTGTGGAAAAGTGGAATTCCCATTTGATACCATCCCAGATAATATTCAGTATCAAAAATGTTTCCAGCTTGGAAATGAAATAATTAAATGTAATCCCTTATATGATATGACTGGACTCTAAAGGGTGAGGAGGTTGGTGTACATGTTAAGGATGGTGTCCGTCGTGTCATCACAGATCTTGATTCCCCTAATTACATCCAATATCCACATTAGTTCTAAAAATCTCCATCACATCTGACATGAGTGACATACAATACTCCATCTGATGGCTCACATACAAAGGCAGGGGTCGAAATTCTCTCTCCCTTAAAGACACAGCACAAAGTCATTGTCCCCATGCATCAGCAGTGAGCAAGAGGAGAAAAAGATCTGATTATTATGTGCACAAGATGATGGATCACACATATATTTCCCTTATCTTGCCAACAGCAGTATGTACTGAGCACATCACTTACCAATGACAGCGATGCCACGCCTAACAGAAGTCAAACGGCAATTTAACTTTGATCATACTACATTTTTTTACTTACATTTGAATCACTCTTTGATTGCATCAGATGGTTTTTTGACACAAAAAAACCAAGGTCAGAATACATTTCAGCTGAACTTGAAAGTTCTCCCTTTCTTAGCCTGCCATGCGCTTCAATTTAGCATCTCATTATTCAAAGTGAAAATGAAAATTGGAGCCTGAAGCATTTGTATTTGAACAAAGAGAGGGAAGCACATTATGAATGTTCAAAATGTAATTTCTATTACACTTCCATTATTCTTCTATTAATCACAGATTCATTCTCCCTGTGCTCTTCAAGTAAAACACGCTCATACAGTATTCATGTGCATACAGGGGGAAAGAGAAATTGGCAAGGCTGTTTGAAATGTTTAATTTGTGGAGGAATCTTCCTTCCTTGTTGAAAAGAAATGCATTACAGAAATTAAAGTATATGTTATAATCACAACTTAAGAAATCACTTGCTATTTGACAAACATACTGTAAGTAATTATAGCGGCAGTGAAAAGCATTTGTATGAGAATAATCCCTTTTCTCTTGTTTTTTTAAATCACAATATTTGTGAATAGGGACCTGCATCTCTTTTTGTTTTCCCTGTCTTCTCTCAAAAAGGCTAATATTCACAAAGAGAGATGAGATTTAATGCATACTGATTACTCTGGAGACCGACTATTCAACTCTGGGAGAAAGCGTCAATTAAAGAGTTTTAAGCCTCCATAAACTGCACCTTAAACAGCTGATCAAGTCAATGCAGGCCTACCTCCTGGATTTGAGCTGAGTTTTGTTTAAATGGAGCAAATTCATCTCTGGAGAGAAACCTTGTAATCCCGTTTAAATCTCCAAGCAGTTGAATAAGTATGCTATTCATACACAATGTTTTTTTTTTTCTTTTGTGTTACTCACACACACACAGACACACACAGACACACACACACACACACACACACACAGAGCAGCGCTGCACCCCAGCAGAACAGTGTCATTGGAAATACAAATCATACACAATTGCTGTAGTGTTTAGGAAATATTAAACTCACTGAAACACGTCAGCTTGTATACAAATACAAAGAGTGCACGTTTAAGGGAATGCTATTAACAGAACACAAAAACACTCTTGGGACATATCTGTTTGGATTCATTTGGTTTGTGTATGTATTCATAAGCACTGAAGCATGAATGCATGGAGATATTTTCATTTGTGTGCAATGAAGCTTTGACATTGACCTCACTTATAAAACACACCACAATGGATCTACAATGTACAATAACATTTGGTTGGGGCTCAACACTAAACCCACTAGTTTATTGACACTGGCACAAACAGATCTGCACAAAATGTTGTCATTATTGCACGGTCATTAGTTTAATTAAGAGTGTAGTAACCCTTCAGGAGTAAACCTTGAATTCTTCTGCATATAGTGAACTCTGTTGTGGTCTGACATGTGAAGAATACAAAACCACATTCACTGAGCCTCCGAGTGCTGCACAACAATAACACAGCAGGACTATTTTGCAGTGTTTTTTTTTTTTTTATTCAGACCAAATGAAGTGTAGGGGGGGGTGTGAAGCTTTCTATCCAGAAGGAGAAGGAGATGTTTAAGACATTGATTCACCTTGGGTTCAGAACCACAGTATCTAATTATATCCATGGGAATCTAGTCAAGGCCATGGTATTTCAGGGCTGGAGAGAGACAACATTCTGCTATAGCTATGCTGTGCTCTACATGAATCATATTCTGTGTGTGGTTTGGCAGCCATTAAAACAGAAAGAATGCCATTTCTCAGTTAGAGGCCATGGGCTACTGTACCTCTATTGTACTAGAAAGGTTACCATGTCTGAGTGATCAAAGATAAACACAGACTGTGGCAACATACTAAAAGCTCATAAAATCAGGTAGCCTAAAACAGAAACAACTCCAGAGGTTATTTCACCAGTAATTATAGCAAGCTGGTTTTAAGCCAATAGGTTTAATTCTAGTTGGATTTCAGGTGAAAATGATATGATATAAGTAAGCACAGCACGAGACATAGATAGGGCACCCAGCTTCTAACCCAGCAATATTTGGCACCCCATGAAAGTGTTGCTTATGCATATATCAGCTCTATCAAAGAGAAGGGGAGATGGGGGAGGATGGGGGATGGTGTCTGTGTGTGTGTGTGTGTGTGTGTGTGTGTGTGTGTGTGTGAGAGAGAGAGGGGGGTTGCTCTCTGAAGCACACAACCTCATTATTCAGTCTATAGAACAGCACATCCACTTCATTGTTCTTCAAATCAGCCCAAACTCACTGGGCTCATCCAAAGTCCTCGGAATAGAACAGAGCTGCTTTATGTTTTAAAAGGAGCTGCAGATGAGATCTCGAGAATGATCAGTCGAGAGTGCAGTTATTGCATCTTTTTAATGCTCTTCATTGTCAAGTATGCTTTTATGATTTCTCTTTAGAACATCATTTGTCATTAGCAATTCAAAATGATACAAGGATGACACAAACATGGGCGAGAGATGTCTCACTGAGATGTGCAGTGTGATTTCCCCGAGGCGGAGCTGGAGAGGTTGCTTGGAGATGATGCGTGATAGTGAAGGATATGTTGGGAGTAGTGTCCGGAAGGCCCAATGCGACTCCGTGAATCATTCCCAGAAATGTAAACTGCTTTCATCACATATGGAAACTGTTAGGGATGGTCTGCTATGTTGCAGCATGTCTGCTTGGAAAGCACTCTGCCATGGAGTGTGCAGGACTAATAATGGCAACACAAAACAGCATGCTTGTGTTGGTCCTTCCACTGGTGTTTCATGTAAATAAGCTCTAACTATTCTTCTGCAGCAGCAAATATGACAAGGCCCTTTTGTTCCACACAAAGAATGTAAACACAGCCGGAACATGCTGGAGGAACCTTTCCCTCCCCTATCTTGCCACTACACCTGTCGGACACACTGCATCAAAACCTCATTTAGAGCTCTGATTATCCTGACACCAATGTCTTTTCCCACTCTGGCCATTATCGGTTAAATCCACTCACCCCTAATTAAAGACACACAGTCAACATATGGTCAAGCACAAAAAGGACCACCCCTTCCTCCTACACACCCCCATACACACACACACACACACACACACACACACACACACACACACACACATAGGGAATCCATTACTCTGCCATTTATCATTCTCTTTATTTTATCATTATTTATTTAAGACATATTTCCCTCAAGAGTTTTTTTTTTTTTTTTTAAATTACTTTGCATCAAAGTGCAATTATATTAGGACTGCATATTTCATGTTGTTAAATTGAGCCACAAATTAGATATTGATATGTAAGATCTGCATAAATCATACAGACATAGACATTACAACAAATATGCTCATAGGCATCATGTGGCAAAACATGTTTCACCGTCAAATGTTTTTATTTGAGCATTTTCTGCGAACATTGAGGTTTCCTAGATTATTCCATGCAAAATGCAGCAGCAGCAGCTGCTTCTCATCGGTGGGCCTGTGCAGTATCCAGACTGTGTAACTGTTTCAAAATTATATCAAATAATACATTCATGCTATGAACTAGCAACAAGAAAGTCAAATTATCAGTGAGGATTCACTGTTGTGTTTTTATCTACTGTACAGTTATTGTTGTCTGATTTTACAATCAACATCAGAATCATACACAGAGGTAAATTGAAGTACCGCCAAAATATAAAGTAATGTTAAGAATACCATCACCAAATACACAATCACAGTGAAATGACAATTTCTGTACAGGTCAAACCTAATTCTGTATTCACTTAGGCAGATGACATTCTTTAAAAATGTTTTTAATGTCAACAAGAACATAGGTCTATAGCCATGCTTGTGGCTCTGTGAGGCTGTATTGAGGCTGCCCAACAGTGCTTCGAGCCAAATGCTAATGTCAGTGCTCACAACATGCTCACAATGACAATGCTAACTTGCTGATGTTTAGCAAGTGTAATACACATTTGAAGCTAAAGAGAACTCTATTCATTTTTCAAATACATGGTCATAAACCAAAATATAGCACAAATCCAAATTTTGACCTGATGAGGGTGCTGGATTAGAAAATCAACAACTTATCCTTTTGAGGCATCAATGTCAACAACAAAAATTCACTGCAATCAAACCAAAATATTTTGGTAGGGCTTTAACATTTTAAAAAATGCCTCGTCATCAAGCAAGTTTTTGTTCCTGAAAGGTGGATACTTTGGAAGTACAATTGTTTCACTTGATATCAACTAAACATACAATGTTATTTTTTAGATGGCTATGCAATTATCATTACCCATCACTGTAAGCAGCATTATATTTCTGTAATGTCACTTTACCAGATAAAAGCAGCTGATCAAGCGCAGCACACTCTACTCAAGCAGACTGTCAATTATGGCTGCAAACATGCTACTATATACAGTGGGGGAAATAAGTATTTGACCCCTTGCTGATTTTGCAGGTTTGCCCACTTACAAAGAATGCAACGATCTATAATTTTAATCATATGTACATTCTAACAGAATCCCAAAGAAAATTCCAGAAAATCACATCATATGAATTTATAAAAATTGATAACCATCTGATGAGGAAAAACAAGTATATGACCCCCTACCAAACAGCAAGTATTCTGGCTCCTACAAGCCAGTTAGTCTTTCTTTAAGACACAGCCCCAATCCCAACCAATTATCTACATCAAATACACCTGCCTCACCTCGTTACCTGTATAAAAGACACCTGTCAACACCCAAACAACCAGCATCCAACATCACCACCATGGGCAAGACCAAAGAGCTTTCTACGGACATCAGGGACAAGATTGTAGATCTGCACAAGGCTGGGATGGGCTACAAGAGAATCGGAAAGCAACTTGGAGAGAAAAGATCAGCTGTCGGTGCAGTTATCAGGAAATGGAAGAAGCACCACACCACCGCCAACCTCCCTCGGTCTGGGCCTCCACACAAGAACACCATCCCCACCATCAAGCATGGTGGTGGCAGCATCATGCTTTGGGGTGCTTTTCAGCCAAGGGACGGGACAACTCCATCGTATTGAGGGAAGGATGGACGGGCCATGTATCGTGAATTCTGACCAACATCAGACTGAAGATGGGTCGAGGATGGGTGTTTACACGACAACGAACCTACAAAAGCAACAAAAGAGTGGCTGAAGACACATCAAGGTTCTGCCCAGTCTCCAGACCTGAATCCAATTGAAAATCTTTAGAGGGAGCTTAAAATTGAGTTGCCAGGCGACAACCTCGAACCTGAATGATTTGGAGGCTGTCAGAGGAGTGGCCAACATCCCTGCCGAAATGTGCACAAACCTTGTCACCAACTATAAAAACCGTTTGACATCTGTGCTGGCCAATAATGGCTTTTCTACAAAATATTAACATGCTGTTTGTCCAGAGGGTCAAATACTTGTTTTTCCTCATCAGATGGTTATCAATTTTAATAAATTCATATGATGTGATTTTCTGGAATTTTCTTTGGGATTCTGTCTTTTACTGTTAGAATGTACATATGATTAAAATTATAGATCGTTGCATTCTTTGTAAGTGGGCAAACCTGCAAAATCAGCAAGGGGTCAAATACTTATTTCCCCCACTGTACTACTTTTTCATTGTTTCGGAAACCAATCAGGCTCTAAATTTAGTTTGGCAAAACTGTATATTCAGCTAAATAGCCAGCAAATGGAATGGAAAAAGTGATGGACAAGCAGGGTTCCCACTCACAAGAGTTTAATAGCATTTAGCATTTAACAGTTACTGCAATCACCCTATCAGCACTGCCAAAAAAGGTACTGTGAACTAAATCATTGTAGGCCCAAACAACATGACCCAGCTGACCTTGTAGGGATAATGCATTGTTGCAGATATGGAGAGTATGAGAGTGGAGAAAATTCAATTTTGATACAGCAGAGTAGTTTCAAGTGTTTTTGGTCTAATGGAACAGGAGAGTTGCATACAGAGGTCACCCTGGACTGGCTTTTTCTTTCTGTTGGCTGCAATCATGATCTCCTGGATGGGATTTGTTCTGTGTTTTCTATCTACTGGTGCATAAAGACCCAGTACTTCCTCTGCTGTTTAACTGCCATGCTGCAATCATGAACTGCCCTTCCCTTAAAAATTATCCCATAGATTGTTTGTTCAAGGAGCAATTACGACCCATAATTACATTTTAATGTTAGGCGGCGACCCCTTCTGGCCATAGTAATTGTGACGGGAGAAAAGCAAGCAGTCATGTAACGTGGTATTAAGACCCAGGAAGTCCGTTAAGGATGGAGGGAAGGTGGATTGGTCAAACAAACACAGGACTTTCAACCAGGAGACTGGTGTTCTTGTCCTGTTTGAAAAAAAATCTTATGTGATCTTACTCTAAACTTAACTGAGTAGTTTGTTGCCTAAACCTAACCAAGTAGTTTTTTTAGCCTTAACCTCACCAAACTGCTTCTGTTTCACAACTTAAACGATGTGTCTAAAACCATGATTGTTACGTTTATGTACAGTATGAGGACGGAAAACGCTTCTGCAGATCATTTTTTATACCAACGCTAGGGGCACTAATTTATAAAATGCTCCTATGGGTAATTTAAGAGGGAATAACAATGAATGTAAAATGTCCTTATATGGTATATTACTTTAATATCCACATGGGGAAACTGGTTTTGGGATAGCATCATTGTTGATCTACTATACACCATAGTGCTATAACTTCTACACGGATGCTCTGTTTACAAATGCTGTTAGGAGACAGACAGAAAGAAAATCCAATTCTCCACAGAGGAATGGTACAATCTTTTTTTCTTTTTCATATATTATTTGAGACATGGCAGGATCAAAACATAGGAAAAGAGTCAGATAGAGCAAAACTCTCAGCAAAGTATACCTGACCATGCATTCTGAATTATTTACCTTCAGCAGCCCCTTTGAAGGAGGCTGAGTGTACTATATGTCCCTACATATGACAGCTGTAAAGCAACACTCCAAGTTTGGTTTTCATTGCTCTGCTTTAATGCTCCACCAGTTTGCCCTTTAATTTCACCTCTAGTGTGAGTCTGCCTCAGTAATACATCTTGACCTGCAACAACTTTGTCATAAGAATCAATGACATTTTTTCAAAGGCAAAGTTTGTAGACAAAGGGTGGCTTTAGGTGTATTCAAACTGAAATGCCTATGTTTTCTGTGTCAGATTTGGATGACAATAGGCCTAGGCCATGTGTCAGCATCACTGTGCTAGCAGAAAGACAATTCTGCATGTGTTTTCTTCAAAGGTTTCTACAATTATAAAGAAAAGGCTGTATTTTCTGCATAAATGCTGGGTTTTCCTTTATAGATTTATAATATATTTAGAGCGAAAAGGAGACAACAGCATGACTACAAATTGTTGCAGGTATAACTTTTACCATGTTTACAATCTTAGATCATACATGAAAATTGGGGGATCACTAGTATTGCAAGGTATTACAATTCATCTTGAGGGGAACATGAATATTCTACTCACTGAAAATCACAAATGTGAACATCATGGTGGTGCTACAGCAAAAGTCAGGCAATCACCAAAATCAGTAGGCTTCATCCTCTGGTGACTATGAATGACTGTACAATTTATATTGTAATGTATCCACTATTATTGAGATATTTTAGATTAGATCAAAGTGGTGGACTGACCGGCAGACTCATGAGCCATGCCGCTAGCATGGGTAATAAAATGACCATTGCGTGTACTGTATATGGTAACTTTCATCTAATGCAGTGTGATACCATGTGAATTCCTCGCTTCCTTTACAAATGTACTATGACTCTGTGGCCCAAGTCTGGAGTAAGTTACAACACCTATGGGGAAATGTTTTATCAAAGTGCATTGCCCCACTGTGTAAACAGAATCTTACAAGCTTTGAATCAAACATCCTGCATAAATTCCTTTTTATTATTGCCATCTTAGAGGCTCTGCACCACCAAATAAACTGCAGACACACCATTGGCATGTCTACCTGTCCACACTGTAATGAAGTGCAACCTTGCAACCTCAATATAAAATACACTTTGCGTCCCTTTATTGCCTGGAGGGAGTTAAAAGCATCATGGTGTGTTGCTTTAAGAAAGAGTCTTGTTTTCTGATGGGGGTGCAGCTGCTAGTAGCTATCCTTAACCCCAACTGACAGAGACAGGATAGAGAATGGGTGGGGTTAGGCTGAGGAGAAGCCCAGTCTGCAAGCAATTTTTGTCAACCTGTACTGTTTAAACAGAATGTGTGTGTCCACTCAGTCAAATAAATAATGTGAAAGCAATAGAGGTGAGCTGCTTTCTTTTGATGCATTCTATAGTAGGTTATAGAGGAATTTAATTACATTATGTGTCTGAATGAATGCAGTACATCCTGATAGAAGACTAAGCCATAAACCAATCAGTTGATGTATGCCACATATGGCTGTTTAAAATACAACATGTACTAAATGAAGAAGAGTTAATGTTTTAGCAAGATGGATTCTTATTCAAATCAGGCCCAATCGTGAAATCCTTTAGCTTGGTTACTTCCTCTAATTCCAGAGGAATGAAGAAGCCTTTTCTTAAGCACCGTGATGGAATTCAGCAACATAAGGCCTGATTTGAGATACCAATATATTCAAATGAGTACTACAGCCTGCTTGCGCTGATAACATATGGTGCTTCAGACAAGCACTGCCATATGGACCCATATGGTCGTCATTCCAGACATAATGACAACACAACCAAATTTAGGGTAATTTCTGAGTGTATTTGCTTCTGAAGGAGAGACGGGCTCTGAATATGGCTCTTTGTCAGTGAGTCTAGCCAATCTGTGATGGCTGGCAGCAAGAGCAAAGAAGATTGTCTCAGGCTGATCAAAGCGACAGAACAATGACAAGCATGAGCCACAGAGGGGTTCAGTGCCATACAGTAGGGATGCTTGGCATGTACGCTGCTCTGAATAAGGCAAATAAACAACACAAGCACTCATCAAAATACTTTGCATACACAATCAAGTACAAAATAGTGTTAGGGATTGATACCAAAATTCAATCAAGTCCTGGGCCCAAACATGACCAAATAAATACAGCCTTGATTGCCCATCATCTAGAAGTTGGAACCAATTGGAACCTGGCAGAGTCAAGTGCGCAATTTTTCTCTCTCGAGCTATGTAATTGTGGGCCGCTCAAATCACCTTTCCACGAATGAGAAGTTCTTGTTGAGATGGAGAAAATAACACCATTTATAACCTGTCCAGTAATCACTGCTTTGCATATAGAGGAGGGATGGGCTGCATAAGCCTTTGGTTATGATTCTGGGACTTAATGACTGTAAACCAGTAATGGACAGACAAAGAACCTCTAGGTTTTGACACGGTCGACAAAAACTTTCTCAAATGTGTCAAATTTTAAATATGTTTGCTCATTGCAGTGTGGGCACAGGAGGCTGAAGATATCTATTCATTTACTTTTCAGTATTTTCTCTCCTGTCTCTCTTTTTCACTTACCTCATTCCATGATATTGGCAGCACTTTGGGCTTTAAACTCAATTTCTCAGCCATTAAATGGACAGCAATTGCACCAAGCTAACTCAATTGTGAAGATAGTGCAGTGAAGGTTCTTGAATAGATCGAGGACTCCACATTAATACTCCATCACTCATGTCACACACACACAAACACAATGGTATCCCATTTCATCCAAAGCACTTACAACGTTTTAGAACCATAATCATTATAGTCAAACAAATAAATTGTCCAAATACATTTAACCGGCTAAGTTACTGATGACCTACAAGAAAGTGAAGTTTGGGGGTGACCTGTAGCTCACCCTGCAGAGGGTGCGCCCCATGTAGACTGAGTCCTTGGCAGCTGCCCAGGCTCAATTCCATCCTGTGACCCTTTGCTGTGTGTCATCCCCCCTCTCTCTCCTTCCTTTTCTGTCTATCCACTGTCACTATCAAACAAAGGGGAAAGCCCCAAATGAAAATTAAAAAAAAAAATTATTAGTACTAATGTAGAACAGTCAAGCATAAAAACTTACAGAAGGTACATTTTATTATTGGAGATTTTTAACTTAACCAATTCCTTTCATGGAGTAAACAACCAAAAAAGACAAGCAGAATGAATAGCTTAGACCAATTGGAGAATTTCATTATGAACTCCACTGACATGATGACATGTTTAATATTATATATATTATATTTAATACAATTAATATTTTGACGTCTAAAGACATTGTTTATCTCAAGGTAATATCTGTCATGTATTTGAGACTCTGTGCTTACAGTGGCTCTAAAGCCACATCTCTATTAAATGTATCATTCCTGTGGCCAGGTAGGATCAATGGTAGAGCCGGTGCACTTGTACTGTACTTTGAGGTTTATACCTTGATGCAGAGGTGCAGGGTTCAAATCTAACCATTTCTGGCATCTCTTCCCACTTTTCTTTCTCTAACTGTCCTGTCAAAATTAAAGATCTCTAAGAAAAATCTCTAAAAGAACAAAATGTATCATTCCTCTTCATGAAGTAGCCTTCTGCAGTCACCTGAAAACTTTCTTTTTTTAAATTATAAGACTTCACATTTATTTACACAGTATATATTATATTAATCCATATGTATATTTATGCAATTTGTGCACACAAGACCTTGGAAGATGTGCCTTTCTATTTAAAACAGCAATAAGCATTCAGTAGCACAGTGTGCAGTCTCAACACACCATGTGTATGTGATTTTTTCTCACCACTATGTGGGCAAAAGCATCAATTACGTTATTAAAATCCAGGGCTCTGACCACATCATTATGCATAGGATAGGAAGCTTTTTGACTGGCCAATATATCTCGCTAGATATGAGTGGCTAATTAGGGTGCACTAGTTATTTAGGCCTAACTTGCACAGGCCAGTTGATTTTCTTGCTTTCCATATGTAGACTCCTCATTGAAAATTGAACAGCTGGATGTCCAAGGGTACTAGCCCAGTAAGCCCAGTTCAATTTCTGGGATTGCAGATGTGTACAAGATAGCATAAAGTTAAAGTGCTGACTTCTAGCCTCCCTGTAACCGCATTATGCCACAGTATGCAGCTGTGTTTTCAGTCAGGAAAGCAGAAATGCTGCTATCATTAAATCTAGCCATCATTGTCATTGTAATATAAATGTTTTGGTCACTGTGTCACTGTGTCCGTAATGCCTATGCCTAAATCCATTGCTATTATGGCCATCCTTTTTTATCCTTTTCAGTTTTAATTGCTTTTCTTCAAATTAGTAAAACAGCGCCTCTCTAATGTGTGGTAAAACAGGATATAATGCCCCCACGGTAGAGGCAATCACAGGTGAGGTTGACGTGCTTTGATTAGAAAATAGTGTCAGCCAGATGTAGTCACTGACATGCTACTGTGAGACTGAAAAAGACAAGTTAAGCTGCTGCACTCCTGTGTCACAAACTGTGTGTTACAGAAATTTAGCTAGTTTTGCAGTAGGTCTAACTGTACAACACTATTTGGAGTGTCTCTGATGAATTTAATGACATGGATATTGATTACTTTCCCTCCCTGAGAGACAATAAAATGTAAATCTTGTCCTTAAATACTGTAAGTAAAATGTAGCCTCTCTCTTAACGTCTTAATGCTCGTGGCTTTAACTTACTTATGGCTAACTGGTCTGACGTGGCTTTATTTATTTTCTGCACAGTTGCTGATGTTATGGAGGTGTTGATGCTTTCATGTACAGTGTGTGTGTGTGTGTGGACATTGAATCTGTTGTGTTACTGTGTGCTGTCCTAGCATAAGAGATAGGGCCTGTTAGGATATTTAATCCATTTGGAATTTCCCACTTTGCATCTGTTGTTGTCAAGTTACCTTTGCAATGAGTAGGATTTGTGACTGTAGCCTGAGCAGAAGGTGATGGATGCTGTATTATTATGTATTATTATTGTTACATAGGCTACTGTATATTCCATTGGCAAGAGATGTGTATATCACCTGTCTTTCACGGTTTGTTTGTTTTAATGTGAACAATAATGTGTTGCCTAAAATTTATCCTGTTGTGTACTCCTAGAGTGTATGTTTTTTTTGTACTCTTCCAAAAGTAATACAAATCTGAATATTTTAATTTTGTAGAATGGCATCAGCAGTGTCACACATTATGTCTTGTTTTTATGAAGAACTACAGATTCCTTACAAACTGTTCCTGCTCATGTCCCAATGGAGTGCATGGCATAGCTACAATGAGTGCTTGGCACAGGTGTTACTAATAACATTATCGACGGCCCAGTAAACAAGTGTGACAGTGAATTAACATTGTAAAATTCCTCTGTGGTGATACTGATGCAGCTAAATGGAATATAGCTATCTTTAATTTTATTATGTTATTTTTCTACTGGGAAATGTAATGTTTTCCACCAGAGAGCACTGACATGTTTGTTTTTCAACTATTAAATGTACTTCTTGTTTGTTATGTATTTATGTAAAACACACACACACACACACATTCATACACATAAATATAACAAATAATTAAAAAATGTTTATTTTCATACTCAAAATGAAATGGATATTGGAACGGCCTCAGCATCCAATTCTGGTCACAGCGCACACTAATTTTTAAATTAGCAATCAGGGGAGTACCTAAATATCTATTCAGAATCATTGTACTTTGTACATTGTAAAAGGTTCTTGAAGTTAAGAGGATTTTTATTTAAACGTAACTTCAAGGAAACACATTTTCTTATATTCTGATGAGTGAAAGCGATATTTTTTATGTTTTTTTAATGATAAATGCTGATGCAAATTCAAATTCATAATGAATCACAGTTTGTGTCTTTTTATATAAAGATTTGTTTGTGTTTAAACATTTCAGCATTCATTAGTACATTAGTAGTCAACTTGGTAGTGGAAAGGAACCTTAATGTTAGATTATTTCTGGTTCCAAAAGAATTTTATGAGTTGGTGCAAGTGACAGTAAAAAATCATAAGGGGCAGAAAATATGAGATGACAGGCCGTAACTTAAACATTGCTTTTTGCTGTGTTGGAGCTTGTTACTCTCTCAAAGCGTGGGCTGAGGAGCACAGGCAACATATCAAACTTAATTACCTTTCAGGTTGCCTCATCAAGTCAGAGCTGCAATGAAGACAGATTGTTCCTGTTCTCACAGAAACTTAAAAGCCACAAACACCACATGGCTCTTACTCTAATCTTAGCATCCTTTTAAAATTATTCCCCCACTGCTATCATGAGCCCTTAACAAGAAAATGTTCTGTATTGAATAGCATTCATCTATGAGCACCATTCCTCATCTTAATATCCAGATGAGACTTCTAAGTCTGAAGGTAAAGCAACACCACAAGGATGCAATTTGGATCATACATCTCAGGAATAACAACGTGTTTACCATGTACTGCAATGGTGATCTTTCAGTTTTATGTTGCAAGTGCCAGTTGCTTTTCTATTTTATTGGGTATTACTTTTGTTTTATGGAGCAATTTTCACATATTGCCCTTGATGATAGTGGCCCCAGTCTCTGATAGCACCAGCAGAGCAGGCCTACTGATGAACACGCAGCACGAAGGGGTGATTATGGAGTGCTAAACTAATGATTGCCGATGAGAAGCTGTTCTCACCACAGAGCAAATTCATTTCTCTGTCACTAGGAGTTAATGGCTCCTTTTAAGGAGATGAAATCTGGTCACTAGGGAAAGCCAGTCTGAAAGACTGCAGGTAGCTTATTCCATTTGTTTAAAGTCCTTTTACTGTTACCAGTGTAAAAAGGCAGAGCGTACTTTGTGATGCACACATTGCCATGCATGTCAGTTCATTTCTGTACTTCTGATATCAGATCCATCATTGGTACCTATATGAGAATTTATTGAACACGTCAGGGTAAAGCGGTAGACTGAAGGGACTATTAGGCATGTCACCTGTGAGTAATAATTGCACTGCTCATGATTCCAGTGCCCTAGATGCTTGCTGTCATGTCTAAAGGTTGCACAAGTGGCCAAACAGACAGAAGGGGGATGGGGTGAAATGGAGCTATCTTTTATGAAGCACTCAGAGATGGACCCAGTTCACTGCCCCATGCATCAGCAAGTTTTTAACCTCCTGTTTGTAGCGTTCCATTATTAATGTAACACTGAAATTTGGACTCATGTTACGATAGAAGCCCAAATTATCCTTAGGCCGATCCTAGGCATCTAAACGAAAATGCTGGAGCACATTTGCTGTCAGTACTGAGTAAACATTTATGAATGATTCAAGGGTACAGGGTGAATTTGTAAAGCACTGCAGCTCCATCATGGTGCTCCCAGCTGTTCTCCAGACGCTGTTACACCTCAATACTATTTCTTACAATGAACTCAATATAAACATACTACTTCAGTACATACTGAGAGCCTTCTGTAGTCATCTCATCCTATTGGAGCTGAAAGAAATGGTTATCTCCAAATATACCTGTATTATTTGTGCAACCTTGTATTATAAAATCTGCTAAAAATACATTCTGATACTGTGAAAATATAACTGTGAAGTTATGCTAGGTGATGATGGTTGAAAGCAAGGTGATAATTATGGTGACGCAGTCACAACAGAGCTCTCACTTTTTCTACATTTAGCTGAATGACTGATACAGCTGTATGTCCATGACGAAATGTTCCAAGAAAGGTTTTGCTCTTGTTTTAATGATTGGAAGGCACATGGAAAGAGGTCTGGTAACTGCCTCATTGAGAGACAACATAGTGTGGTTTTACACTCTACTGATTTAATCTGACTGTACAACATTCAGGAAAGATTGCCTGGAGGAAAAAAGAAAATCATGAACAGTAGGATTACATGCTCATATTTTCCTCATTTTCCTCATTCTCATTAGTCAGTAAAACATATTTAAGTAGCTATTAACATTCAGATTTAAAAACAGTGTTGGTAGCATATCTAAAATTTATTTAATCTTTAGTAATTACTGTCTCAGTCTGAGTTTAATTTGCTTGGTACATTGCTATTTACATCACATGGACATCAATAAATTAGTACTAATTTGGCTCAAGAGCTGTAGCTTTATTATAGAGCTAATCAGTTTACAATATATGCATTTTCAAATACATTTTTCCATGCTGTTTGCAAAATATATATTAAATAAATAATTTTTGACTAACTAATATTGCCTTAAGATAAATATTAACCCCCCTGCTCAGATATGTGACATGCCTACACATACTTAGAGCGAGAGAGAGTGTCTTGGCATGTCCCACATTTATTTTAAGTGTTTTGTATGATTAAAAAAAAATAATCTTGGATTGAAGAATCTACTGGCAACTTTTGTGTAATTTAAAACACGCAAGAAAAACAATCCCTGCTATTTTTCTTGATTCATTCAAACTTCCAGCTTGCATTTGAATTCCAGTACAACCACAAGTTAACAGATACATTTAATATACATTGCATTGCACCGCTAATGAGAATACACAAGTTTGTATAGAAACATAGAACATCAGAAGTTAAAGAAATTTAGATGTAGGACAAGATTTCCTCTGATCATAGGAATTGCATAAGACTGCCTGAATTATGTGTTCAAAAATGTGCAGCTTCATCATCAATTCCTATTAATCTGGTACACTCAGTTCACTAGGTGCAACGCCAAGAGTGTGCTCTTAACACAGTATACTTGTGATCTGCTGTCATCGTGTTTGTGTGACCGACAGATGGTTGGTAAACCTCACACAGCTCTCTTTACACTTACCGACGATGCCAGACAGAAATCAATATATTATGAAATCAAGCATGTGAAGGCACACTATTTTGTTTGAATCCAAATGTTGCAATTCTGTAATGTTGCAAATCCATCTTACTGAAATAATTACAGTTCCAACCATTCTTTATTAGTTAGACAGGATGACACTCCATCACCGTCACTTTGTCACGTTCAATCGTGATGTTCATCGAGACAGGTTGTTTGTCAAATACTGAATGCTTTGATAGATGACTATGCCCATGCATAGTGCTGGACCTAAAGAATAAACCTCTTGTATATCTTCTGGAAGTCAGGGAGATTTACGGCAAGCATTTTCACTCTGTTTGGGATGAAGTGTAGTCTAAAATGGGTGGTTTGCAATTAGGACTAGAATGATGAGAGTTTACACACGTGGTATCCATTTTATACTGTATCAGTCTGTTTATACCCAGAAGTACCTGGAAACAACAGCTGCCATGTCACTTAAGTTAAATACCTACTAGACTACTAACCATTGTAGGTTCACAGCTTTGTAGAATTATTTTAATGTTCATTGAATATGTGGCCTACAGACTGCCACATCAACGGATTAATTCCTTTAATCAGAAATCTATTTACAATGCAATGTGATGACTTGCTGTAAATCTACGGTAGCTGTTACTGTAAAAGTGACATTGGTGCACATGCTGTTTTTTTAATAAATACACTACTTTGTACTGTGGTTTCACAACCATCTTCACTGCTTTCCAAGACATCTGGGTGTAGTATGCAGAGAAAATAAACTATGGTGCACGGTGCTTAGCAGTGTGTGCAGCTCTGCATCAGTCATTGTCCCTCTCTCAATAAGCATGATTTAAGCAAAAAAGGAAAATATGCAGACACCAGAGAAAAATAGTGAAAAAAAAATCAGTTTCTGTGAAATTCAGTCTGACATTTTTAAATTGTATCTTGGATCTGAACAGAAGGCCCTTTAAAAATATGACGTGCTTCATAATGTTTGAATTAAAAGGAATGTCAAACAGCTTGTAAACAAATGCCAATCCCAGAATGCCTACGCACAACATTAACAGAGAAAATAACATTAACTAAGCTATATGAGTCATTAAGGGAGACAGTTAACCCCCCGCCATAATATTCCTCAATATCCCCTTAAAGTTTACACACAAGCTATGTCACGGGCCTGATATTAGTAAAGGGCAGTAATTGTAGTATATGAGTGTAATATTTTGATTAAAAAGTCTTCCAATACAACTATATTTTATCACTATGTTTGTTTTTATTGCTACCTCCAGAAATACTGCTGTTACTTTGCCACTTATGAGATGGACCTTTCCACAGTTTGGCTCACTGCTCACTCTCATATTTCCTTTTTATCACAACCACAGCTTATGACCTCAGCTCTGATTTGCGCTTCAGGGGGTGTTTAAAGTAACCTCAGTAAGAATTACTTTGTGTCAGACTGCCTGTGTCCATCTGTGGTAATATAACAGGAAATATTTTCATGGAAGAAGGATGTTTTGCAGTACTTCTCCAAAGCAAGAGGGCAGTGTGCAATAAACAAAGATATCTTAATTACAAGGATGTTTCAGTTCACATTGAAGCAGAGCAATACTGGTACTTGTTTTTGTTCAATCAAAACACATTGCCTTGAATAGATGCTCAGACATGCTGCCTGAGTTACTGTAGTTTTTTTGTTTAATTTACTTCATTTGCAATGCAGTTTCATACATTTCTTGTTCTTCTACTGGCTTATGACATGAATTAGTTTGCAGATGTAACACATACTGTACCTGCTGCCTTCACATAGCTGTGAATGGAGTTAATCAGCTGGAGAGCCCTGATATATGTACAAGCTGTTGGATGGTTACTCTGCCTTGTTATTTTTGGAAGACAACCTTTTCCTTGTGCAATTGCATGTGTCTTGATATCAAAAAAGTAAAATACGAAAGAAAGTAGGAATGCACCAATCCATATCTGGGTATCTGCAGACAGCAAGTACCAATCCTATATCAGTGCTGGCTTTTTCCCAAATTTGCAATATTTCTACCTAACTGGGTGAAACTCACTGTGATCATTTTTCATTACAAATTACAAACCCAATCCGATTTTAAGAATTGTTATTGGGGCAGAAAATGGCATATCTTAATGGACTAATACTGGCTAAAATAAACCCAATCTAATCCCTTTCTTTACTGTACACAAATTTGTCTACCCCAGCCGGCTGTTGCAAAACTACAATCATTAAGGGCAGTCGGGTTTTACAGCATGAGCAGACCCGGATTGGATAAGTGGGAGCACGAGGAGCATTTCCAGTGCGCTGGTCTGTTGTCTTGGTTGCGAGGGCCAGCGTTGTTCAGTCATGGTGCATGGTTGAAATCATAGCCAAAATAGCTTGAGTTGGTGGCTCACTGTGATTGGTTCTAACTAATAGCAGAAACACCAAATTGATAAAGAAAATACAACAAATTTAATAGTTTTAATTGTTTGAAAATATTGACCTGGTAGATCAGATCAGTGTATCCCTATTTCAATACGGGTATTCCCGTACACAGAGAAACAAGTACCGCTTTGGTCCAGTGTGCATTTTTCATAGAATGAAGATAGAACAAATTATGAGCATTGGAGAAGAATTTAATCTTGAAATTGAACTGTAAGGCACAAGGCAAATAAAGACTTCCAAAGTTTTTAATGGCCTTCATACATTTGATGGTTAAATGTTTGATAATGCAATTACATGTAGGCCTCGGTTCTTTCTGTATGAATCTTTTTTACTCATAATCCATAATTCATACCTTCCATACTTTACTATATCTTCTGAGAGGACTGTCCACACTCATTAGAGTGGAAAGCACCTCTCATCTCTAATCACGAAGAGGCAACTGATGCTCAGATCCCAAAACAGAAGAACAAGATATGATACATTATTTAAGAGTATCGATCACTTTTATCAAATCGATGAGGTGGCAGGAAAAAAATAGCTGCTTGTATGAAAGTCACGGTCGGCTCATGGCCCTTTCTGTTTGAAGTTTTTCAGCCTTTCAAGAGAACATCAGCAGATCAAAGAGTAACCAGAGCTGCTAAGATAGAGGGGGAGGTATGTGTGGATGAATGGAGGAATTCCTTCAAAAGGGATTGTCCTCAGTCCATATCACAGTGCTAGAGGGGGAGATGTGTAAAAGCTCACTGTACTTACTTCTCATTTTACAGTCATTTCTGATATGGGTGCATTAGGGTACTAAGGCATTTTTAGTTGACTGACATTCATACACTTTTGTTGACTAATTGATTAGTAGATTTGATCAACATATTTGTAAAACTGAGTTTCTTCACAAATAATCATGCAAAAGCATCACTATAAACTTGTGTTTACCAGAGAAGTGCTCATAGGTTTTTTAGGAAATATTCAACATGAAAAAGCTTAAACAAATGTATAATCCAGTAAAGAAATCTTAGACAACTGATACCTAAATGAACAATTAGTTCAGCCCTAGTGTGCAAACATATTTGCTAAATGGCACTTTGAAGGGCCTTTTTATTTAAAATTTAGGCAAGTCAGATGTAGTTCATTACCAAAACCCAAGTAAGACATTCATTCATACTCTAAGGCAGCCTTAACTGATTGGCTTAAGTACGTTAGATGGGATAATCTCTGTTGATCAAACCCTGAGGCTTTGGTGGATCCCTGGCATAAATAAATCTATACAAGACATAGTTATCCTGTTTAGGCTTTTCTTTAGTAGTCGGCCCTACTTTCACATGTAGGTAGTAGGTTTGGGTACCTTACTTTTTAGAGGAAAACGACCAAATCGGTACTACTGAGTACCAATTTGCGCAGGCACATTGCATTTCTATGCACTGTTGACAGACTGACAGATTGGAGGTTGTAGGGAAAGGCAACTTTATCCCATAGCACATTTCAGCAACAAGGCAATTCAAACTGTCATGAAAGAGATAGAAAATAAAAACAGGCTATTATAGAATAAAATACAAATACAGGAATCAAAGTGCAGTGTAAGAAATGAATACTTATTTGATTTAATAGTTGTAGGTATGAGATTGGGAGGTAGAAAGGCAATTTATTTTGTCTAGTGTATAACATTTCTAAATACATGACAAAATGTTGATTTCAGAGATTTGGACTTTTTTTTACTGAAGTAAATATTTGTCTCATTAAACAGAAAGTAAAGTGACGAAAAAAGGTACCAACAGCAAAGTTAAGATACTGATGCTGGTTAAATGTGAATGGTACTGGTTAGTAGTGTAATGCACATTTGCACTACTTAAAAGTGGGAGAAACTTGACATTCCAAGCATTTATACAGCATATTACTTTTTGTTGGGTAGTTCGTTTTCATCCAAGTTCAATGACTTGGTGATTAGGTGGTACAACTGGCTTTTTATTGTCTTTGATCACCACCCTGTCAAAGGTGTAATAGCCTAGTTGTGATATAAGTGATATTAAGACAAAGCAAGAAAATAAATGGTTTGCCACCTATTATCTCCTTTAGTATGCTAGTGTGAAGGCTGCCTAATTGTTGTACATAATGTATAATTTCTTAGTCTTACATTACAGCAGAGCAGCTTCATCTGACTGGACTGATTACATAATTAATAAAGTTACAGATATAAATGTTCTTTTTAACACCATGTTCCACTGGTCCAAGCATTAGAGGCTGTATCTGAGATTCAGTTACACAAGAATTATCACATACCTTTATTTTTCTAATATAATCAAGCACCATTTTTTAAAAGAGACAGTAATCATTTATATCTGTCTCTAATAGCCTATACATCACTGGCAGGGTGTATATTTCATTTTCATGAAGCATGATGGCAAATAGAAATCTTAATGATTTGCCCTCGCAAGCATCATTTTAATTATGGATTTTCCTCTACATGATCGATTTAGAGAGAGCCATAGTAATACAAGTTGTACATTCTACTGTATTAAATATTTGATATCCATTAATTTTTTATGATTAATGTTCTGGAAAGAATCAGTTTCTCTAAGCCACTTTATTGCAGACTAAATTTTACTCCCTTTACAAAAGATGTAGCCATATATCGCAGAAAAGCTTTGCCTGTCATGAGAAATTATGCAATTCGATATTGATTATAAAGGAATTTTAGATTGAGAGAAACAGCTCTTTTTGAAGATGTTCTATGTTTCATGTGTTAGAGAATTATATTGCACAGTACAGTATACATTTTGTAATTGTTTGTTCCTTTTAGTAGATATTGCAGATAACTGCTTTTATTTTCAATGTATTGGTGTTTTGTTTTAACTTAAGTAACCTAGACTCTGTGTGCTGAGCTCCCACGTTTCCAAGAACTTTGAAATCATGTTATCAGTCTGTACAGCTTTGTACATAGCAGTCATAAACAGAACAAGTTGGCAATTTATTTTTGTGTTTACAAATGTGTGCTTGGTACAACTCTTTGAAAATACATCAAAGTCTTAAAGTTGAACTGAGATTTGAATTATTAAAAAAGATCAAAAAACCTTATTGTCGAATTGCTATTGTTACTGTTCTTTAATGACACATTTTCTTTAACAGTTCATAATCATCACAATATAGTGTACTACGTTATACACCATCAATAGTATGGGATACTCCAAAGGGAGTATATTATTCTTTTCTCATGCTATTTCCTGGGGAGATAATGATGTAATAAAACAAGCCAGAATCCCCTCTGCCTCCAAATTCATCTTTCATCCACTGAGCAGGTACAATGCCGCAAATAGTCCAATCTAACCATGTATCCTGATTGTGTATCTGATCAGAGAGGACCACATCACCTTCCTATCTCTAAACATGATGGTGTTGGAGGGCAACGCTGTGCATGAGGAGATATGGGAAGAGGCATCAACCGAAAAATAATGAGCCACCAAACCCCAACGCCTGAGTTTGTAAATCCTAATGATTCTGGCTCAAATTCAAAGGAGAGACACCCACTTGAAGCCACCTTTCATTTTATACTATAGAATGGTGTGAATCCCATATCTTAAAAGAATTATAGGTATCACACTCTCCACTGATCGCTTTAAACACCTTCTCTGTCAAGCAAAATGCATCAGAAAAAGGACCTACGGTATATCCAACAGGAGGTAATCCTATCCTACAGGGTTAGGGCTGGATATACATATATACTGTATATATTTAAAAAAAAAAATCTGGTAATAACCTATTGTGTACATAAAATCTAATTTGCACACATTCGGTTGGTAAGTAGTCCTAAGTGTAATATTCCATATTTTGCATGTTCAGCCATCCACAGTACGACGTTGGTTGAGAAAATAAAAGATTCTACACAGCTCTATTCATCAGACCATTGTCATGTATGGGTAATGCAATAAAAGTGTGTTCACATCTTTGTGCCTAATGGCTGTCTCACTTATGTAACTGTTCTACTGGGAATAGCTTTGGAACGTTGCTCTCATTTTTGGATTGCTGCAGCACATTAAATGTGGAGGAAATTCTCAATGTCACCTCATCCCAGTGTTCTGATGAGCACAGACAGCAAAGAAAAACATAAGGTTTTCCTTAACCTGTTGCATTCCCTTCGTTGTTGTTCTTGAATCTTGTTACAGACAAGCCACAGTAAAGGATTTACTCCTCAACCACAGCTCTCAATTTGAGTAAAATAACCAGAACACTTTGTGCAAACAGCCAACGTACAACATATGACAAACAGTTCTTTTGTATCAGAGAAAGCGTTTCAGTGAAGGTGGTTTCTGCCACAATACCCACAACAGCCAAGAAGGAAGACATGTTGTGAGGCAAGTAATTGTCACTTCATTTGTTTTGTAGCCTTCTGCATCTCTGACAAAATATTTATCTGACCGTGGCACAGGCAGTATTGGGGGCTGATGTACAGACATAAATTGCCTTTTTATGTTCTATTGAAAGGAGTGGATAGGGACTAAAATGTTATTTCAGAAAATCTTACTGTGCTACATTTACTGCTTACTTGGGATTTCTCTCCAGTTCCCCCTCTTAATATTACTCCCATATGACACCCTCCACGCAACATTCTCCTATCTGCAAGTTCATTATCATCAATAAGTCAAGTATATTCTATATTTCATCATCATATCATGCATTCCAACAGCAGCACCTTTTTTTGCAGTGTAAACCAATTTATTTCTTCCCTTTATTGCAGATAGTATTAAACAATGCCCTAAGAGTAGAGGCTGTCTGAATGGGAATGATTTATTACAAAGAGAGAAGTCAGAGCGTCGGTTTGCAGAGCTCTGCAGTGTAAAATAACCTCATTTATATTCTATATTGCTCAGGCAGCCTCACTTAATATTCCTGTCAGCACTCTTATGCCATGCCTTCTGTTGGTTT